>CM053569.1:18238997-18839912 GCA_028646485.1 Cryptoprocta ferox | reverse complement strand
ACGCTATACTTTAAGTAAAGTAAAAAATATTAAATACATGAGGAAGAGACAAGACAAAACTATGAATGAGCTATAAATATTGAAATTGCCTTTCAGCTAGTAAATGAAAATAAACCAGTGTGGTACCTACTCTCCAAGATGGTTCCAAATATGTATGCATGTGGCTCTTCCCATGAAGAGGTGGTGCATGTATCCCCTCCCCTTGAGTCTGGCCTGAATCTGATGACTTTATAAATATAATTCAGGGCAGTTGGCATTCTGTGCCTTCAGAGCCTAGGCATTAAGAAGGCCCAGCAGCGTTGATTGATTTTTGATAAGTACCAATATAATTCAACAGTGAACTAATGATCTTTCAATGAATAGTGCTGGAACGACTGGAGAGCTGCATGCAAAAGAATGAAGTTAGACCCCAGCCCCATGCCTTGTAGAAAAATGAACTCAAAATGGATTATAGAACTAGATGTAAGGACTCAAACTGTAAAACTCTTAGAAGACATAGAAGCAAATAAATATTCGTGGGCTTGGGCCAGGCAGTGGTTTCTTAGTAGTGACACCAAACACACAAGTGACAAAAAGAGAAAAATGGATAATTTGGACTACCTCAAAATTAAAAACTTTTGGGTTACAAACAATACCATCAAGAAAATGAAAAGACAACCCACAGGATGGGAGAAAACATCTGCAAATCATCTGTCTGATAATGGATTTGCATCCAGAATATAAAAAAGACACTTAACATTCAACAATAAAAAGACAAATAACCTAATTTTAAAAAATGAACAAAGGATCTGAATAGACATTTTCCCAAAGAATATATACAGATGGACAATAAACATATGAAAACATGCTTAATACCATTAATCGTCAGGGGAATGCAAATCAAAACCACAGTGTGACACCACTTCACACCCGATAGGAGGGCCCTAATGAAAAAGAACCGGATGATAACAAATGTTAGCCAGGAGGGGGAGAAATTGGACCCCTTGCACTTTACTGGTGGGAATGAAAGTCGTGCCCCCGCTAGGAAAACAGTCTGGCAGTTTCCCAGATGGTCAAACAGAGCTACCACCTGACTCAGCGACTCCACTGTTAGATGTATATCCAAGAGAAATGGAAACATATGTCTACACAAAAACTTGCGTATGGATGTTCACAGCTGCTTATTCATAAGAACCAAAAATGGAAACAATCCAGATTCTATCATGAAGGGCCACATATTATATGATTCTACTTATATAAATTGTCTAGAGCAGGCAGAACATAGATTAGAGTTTGCCTAGAGATGGGGCAATGGGGAATTGGAGAGTGGTTGTAATGGGGTTGGAAATATTCTCACATGGATGGTAGTGATGGTTGCACACTCTGTGTATAAATACTGTTGAATCATACGTGTCAAATGGGTTAATTGTATGGTAAGTAGATTAGGTTTCAGTAAAATGGTAAACAAGTCTTGATAGCATCTGCTTCCTCCCTCTTGAGCTCTGCATCTCAATGTCCAGGCTGCCTCACTGGACAGAGAGACCATGTTGACTCAGGAGCACTGTAGCGCCACATACCTAGCCCTGGCCGCGTCTGCCTGCAATTGCATGACAGAGCCCTAGCAAGAGTGATAGAGGAGCTGTCCAGTGGAGCCCCAGGCAACCTATAGCATACTAACAGAGAGTGAAATGGGGGTTGTTTAAAAGCCACCAGCTTTGGGGATAGCTTGCCATATAGCAGAACAGCATTGGAATAAGTGGTAAGTCAAACTCTTGTTTTAACACTAGGACCACATATTAGTAGTAAAATAAGGGTGCTTGGGTGGCTCAGCCAGTTAAGCATCTGACTCTTGATTTTAGCTCAGATCATGATCTCACAGTTCGTGAGTTCCAGCCCTGCCTTGGGCTCTGTGCTGACAGTGTGGAACCTCCTTGGGATTCTCTCTCTTCCTCTCACTCTGCCCTTCCCCTGCTCATTCTCTCCCTCTTTCGTTCTCCTTCTCTCTCTCTCTCAAAATAAATAAACATTTAAAAAAATAAAATCCCATGAAAGGCTTTATCTTAAATAGAGGAACATATATAGGGACATTAGTTGATTTTAAGGAGAAACGAAATGAGGAAGAACTAAGGCTGGCGCGATATGTTTTAAATGGCAAGCTGTGCAGACAGACCAGCCAACAGTCTCTTTTCTAAAGCTCATGTTGGCAACAGCAGCTAATGAGCCACTTGTCCAGAGGCCACCGGCTACTTAGCAGGAGCTCTAGAGATCTGGCAGGTCATGTTTCTGGTTAGAAGAAGTGACACAAGTAAACCCAACCACTTGTCCTCTCCACACCCTGAAATGAAAATTGTGGAGCTAAAAAGAACAGACTGTTACAAAGAGAGAGAAAAGCCAGGCGTCTGCATATGTGTCTTAAATGGAGAGCATCAGTAGGGCAGGAACTCTACCCTACTTTTTTTTTTTCTTGTCTGTATTTCTTAGGTTTTGTTTTTGTTCTTGTTTTTTTTTTTTTTTTTTTTAGCATCAGGGACTATATAGTCATATTCCATAGAATTTAGGAATCCATGTAAATCAAACCTCCCATATCAGATAATGGCTTGGCAAGAATTATATTTAATCTAGATTATGTCATGTTTTTAGGTTTATTTATTTTTGAGAGAGAGAGAGAGAGCAGGGGAGGGGAAGAGTGACAGGGAGTCAGAGGATCCAAAACAGGCTCTGCACTGACAGCAGAGGGCTTGACATGGGGCTTGAACCCATGAACTGTGAGATCATGGCTTGAGTTGAAGTCCAATGCTTAACTGACTGAGCCACCCAGGTGCCCCTAGATTATGTCTTAAAAAAAATGAATTTGACATGAGTATTGTGCTAATTTAAAGGGTGTAGTGTGTTACTTTGATACATTTATATATTATAATATGATTACAAATAGAGTGATATTTGTCACATTACATAATTATAGTATAATATTCTTGTCTGTATTCATTACACTGTGCATTAGCTCTCTATGGCTTATTTACTACTTGTTACAAGTTTGTACCCTTAAACAGCATCAGTCTTATCCACTCCCCCCCCTCCAAATTCCCTGGTGAACCACCTTTTTATGCTCTCTTTTGTATAGATTTCACTTTTTAGATTCCGCATATAAGTTGTATTATACAATACTTGTCTCCTCTGTCTGACTTACCTCACTTAACATAATGTGCTCAAGGTCCATCCACATTGTTGCAAATGGGAGGATGTCTGCCTTTCTCACAGCTAAATAATATTCCATTGTATGTATGTACCCTATCTTTTTTATCTGTTCCATCTCTTGATGGTCTTTTGGGTTGTTTCCATATTTTAGTTATTGTGAATAATGCTGTGGTAAACATGAGAGGGCAGATATTTCTTCAAAATTCTGTTTTCATTTCCTTTGGATATATACCCAGAAGTGGAATTGATGAATTGTAACATTGATCTATTTTTAACTTTTTTTAATGTTTATTTTTTTTTTGAGAGAGAGAGAGAGAGACAGAGCATGTGTGGCGGAGGGGCAGAGAGAGAAGGAGACACAGAATCTGAAGGAGGCTCCAGGCTCTGAGCTGTCAGGACAGAGTCTGATGTGGGGCTCGAACTCACGAACCGTGAGATCATGACCTGAGCCGAAGTCGGATGCTTAAACGCCTGAGCCACCCAGGTGCCCCTGATCTATTTTTAACCTTTTGAGGAACCTCCATATTGTTTTCCATACTGGTTGGACCCATTTACATTCCCACCAACAATATAAAAGTGCTCCCTTTTTACCACATCCTCACTACCACCTGTTGTCTCCTGTCTCTTTGGTGATAGCTAACGGGGTCATTTTTAATACTCTAGGGTAATGACGTATAATAGGAGAATGCACAGAAATGAGTTTCATTTATTCACTCAGAGAATACTTTTTGAGGATCTTTTCTATTAGGAAACAACCGTGAACCACAGACAAGGACACTCATCTCAAGAAGCTTATAGTTAGGTGAGCGGCGATTCCCCTAGGGCTCTAAGGGCCTCGCAGGGAACTATGGAAGTCCTTCACAGTGGCACGTGGTCCAGATTTATGGGATCAGAGAAGACTTCTTAGAGGAAATAATGTCTAAAACTGGAAAATTGAGGAGGCTAGCTTATCTCTATTTTCATGCCAACATATCTTATTTGAGGGTCCAAAGAAATGAAAAATGGTGGCATTCCTAATTTGGACGTGCACGTGGGCCCTTCAGGGGTCTTTTCTAGATTGTCATTTGTCCTTTTCATCTTCTTAGAAGGGCCTGGTCATCGTAATATTAGATATAATTCTTACTACCCGTCCCAATTCAGCTGTTACTAACCCTGGGAAGGCAGCCCAGGAGCTTTTTCTAAGGGTGGATTAAAAGGCAGAAGAGGATTGACTTGGAGAAAGGTCTAAAGAAAAAGATTTTTTTCAAGATTTTGTTACATGCTGAGCAAGAAGGTTTTTTTATGAGTTCTGTTAGATGCTAATAGCTTTTATAAATACTCTTAATATAGAAGCTTATGCTTATATACATGGAACTTCTTTTTCCAAAGATTTTTGATGATAACAGTAATTCAGGGAAGGATGTAGAATAGGTATTATCTTCCTCATTTAATATGGGGACACCGAAGTAGTGAGAAACAACGTCTTTAGTTTTTGGTAGAGCTGTGCTGGGTTCTCTGGTCTTCTACTTACCAATCGTGTGCCCTGCCATGGCTTTCATATAATAGGACTCTGAAGAATCTGTTGCAAAGACTGGAGGGAGCGCCAAGAGTTTCCCTTGTCATCTCATAGCTATTGGGCACAAGTTCATCCTGCACTCACTAGGCAGGCAGGCACAGTGATTGGTTAAGAGGTGTAACACTTTGGATATACCTTGTGTTTTGTACTGTAAAGCTGTTTTATTCACACTCATGTATGATCCTCACAATCTTGGGTGAAGATAGCATTAAACTCTCAAGGAAAAGGAGGCTGAAACAAAGCAAAGTGGCTTGTTTTACATCTTACAGCTAAGTGATTCTGAATAAACTGAAGTCTTCAAATTGCTAGCCTAGTGTTCTTTCCACAGCAGATCTGGGCTCTAAGTCTGAAAGCATGGAAAATGTACATCCTATGAATGCATATTCAGGTTTGGACATTCAATTATCCCCAAAGGAAATGACTTATAAACATGTATAATGTGCTTCTTTGCATGACCTTGAGCAAATTTCCTACCCATAACACTGAATGCTGCCATACAATTTTTTCTAATTTGGATGCGAATTACATTTTGTAAATTCATATATAATGGACACAGAATGTTGTATTAGAGAATTACATTTTTCTTGTGTGGACGAAGAGGGGGGTGGATTACAGTGGTCTCTAAGGTTTCTTCCTGCTCTAGAATGAAATGGTATAATTTGTGTTGCATATTATTGTTAGTTTGAAAAGAAATGAAGGTTTTTGAAAGAAAGAAACTTTCATGTAGAAGAGAGGAAATTTATCAGAAATAGTTTTAAAGAGGAAAATGACACAATGATTTTGGCATTTTATGGAGTTCCATTTTTCATTGAACAAAGTGTTATGGGCAAACATAGACCCTACCCTGTCAGAGCTTATAAACTGAGTAGGGGAAGTAGTCTTGAATCTGATAATCACATAGACTTTACAGGGAACAAGGAGATGCTTTAATGGAGACCTGAGAATAGCCGAGATATAAAGGATAAGGAGTCAAATAGGGATAAGGAGTAGAAGAATGGCAGGGAAAAGTGAGGGAGATCATTCCAACTGCAGGAATGACACATTCAAAGGTCCTGTGGTGGATGGGTTATGGTATGTTTGAGGAGCTATAATAAGACCCTCTCTGAAGCAGACAGACGTAAGAGGTGAAAATGGTCCTACGTGGGTACATGGGAAGGATTGTGCATGCATTAGAGACCATATAAAGGATTTCAGTGTTTAGCCTAAAAGCAATGAGAAATCTTTGAAGTGCGTCTTCAGCAGCAGCAGGACATTATCAGGTTTGAGTGTTAAAAAGATAATTTTAATTGCTGTGTTTGGACTTAGATGCTTGAGGTTGGGTTGAGAACAAGAGTGGGTACATAGTAAAGTCTAATTAAGAAATGACTGTAATTAGGTTAAAGGTGTTGGTGTTTTGGGCTAAGGAAGTGGCAGTGTCAGAGATGGGAAGACCTAGACATATATGAGCATGATCTGGGACATAAAATTCACAATTTATAAGATGGAGGCATCAGAGATACTGCCTCGTTTCCTGGTGGGATGACGGAAGCACTCACTGGCACAGGACCAGCTTTGGGAGAAGAACATGAGTTCAGTTCTGGGCTTGTTGATTTTGAGGTGTCTTTGAGATGTCTGTGTGGACACAGAGGTCTGGAGTTGGGAATATAGGCCTGATCTAGAGACATAAATCTGGGAATCCCTGGGGGTATGGATGGCAGTTAAAGCGATTCCCTGAGTTACTATGGAATGAGAAAAGAGGTATTTGGGGAACTGAATCTCAAGAGATTCTAGCCTTTAAAGTCCAGGGAAATGAGGAGGAGCCAACGCAAAGGGAACTGAGAAAGAGGTAGGAACAGAGGGACAGGGCAGGAAGGAAACCAGGAGAGCGTGATGCCCCTCTGGATGAGGGAAATGATCAGTAGCATCTAATGCTATTAACATCAACCAGAATGGGGATCTACAAGTGTGGGTGCAAGGGAGAATGCTATGGCCCCAGTGGGAGCTATTTCAGAGCTGTGTGAGGACAGAAGCAAGGGGAGTTGGGGGGTGCTGGAGAATGAAGTGTGAGAAACAGTTTCTGTGGGGAGGGGGTGTTGTGAAGGAATGGCTGACGTTCAGTTCAGGCTGCTGTAACCAATTCCATAGACTGGGTGGATTATACAATAAACTCTTGTGTCTCACAGCTGGGAGGCAGGGAAGGCCAAGATCAAGGCAGCAGCAGATCTGCTGTCTGGTGAGCGCCCTCTGCTTGGTTTGCAGACAGTCTTCTGTAGCCTCACCAAGGAAGAAGGGGAAAGCAAACTCTCTGTCTCCTCTTGTAAGAGCACTAATCCCTCATGGGGGCTCCACCCTCATGAAATAATCACCTCCCAATGGTTCCGGCTCCCAGTGCCATCTCACTGGGCATTATCGTTTCAATATATGAACTTTGAGGGGACGCAAACGTTCAGTCCTTAGCGGTCATCTTGTTAGCTCATTGATTTGGGAAACTGAATAACTCCTTTAGGAATGAAATACTAGCCTTTTAGGAAAGGTGGGATGGGGCTTGGTCAATAAATTGTAACTCCTTTTCTAGGTGGCTAAACTGAATGCCGTGTGCTAATGTGGGTTTTAGATTACATTTCCAGTTTTTTCCCCTGTTTTTATTTTTATTTTTTTAATTTAACTTTTAAAAGTAATTTCTGTACCCAATGTGGGGCTTGAACTTATAACCCCGAGATCAGGAGTCACATGCTCACTCACCACCAGTTTTTTTTCCCCCTTAAGTCTGTTTCTTTAAGAGAGAAAGAGAGAGTGTGTACATGAGTAATGGAGGGAGGGAAGGAGGAAGAGAGAGAGAGAGAAAGAGAGAGAGAGAAAGGGAATCCCAAACAGGCCCCACACCCAGCATAGAGCCCAACACGGGGCTCGACCCCACTATCCTGGGATCATGACCTAAGCCAAAATCAAGTGTTGGATGCTCAACCGAGCCACTCAGCACCCCTTTTTTTTCTTAATTGTCAAGAGAAAATGCACCTTATTCACTCCTGAAGCAGATCCTTCTTTTAGAGATTACGTCTGTAATAGCACACGACAGCCACATCTGTCTGTCTCATAACTTGGCTGTGATACGTCACAGAAGCCTATGCTACAGGATTTCAAATGAACTCTTTTCCTTCCGTGTAGGTTTATTTTTCTTTCTTTCCTTCTTACCAGGCTGATGAGCCCTGAAAACACACTCCTGCAGCCCAGGGAAGAGGAAGGGGTCAAATACGAGCGCACCTTCATGGCGTCTGAATTCCTGGACTGGCTGGTTCAGGAAGGCGAGGCCACCACAAGGAAGGAGGCAGAGCAGCTGTGCCACCGGCTTATGGAACATGGCATCATACAGCATGGTGAGCATGCAGGTCGGCTTTTGCTGAGGTCACAAACAGCCCTGAGATCTTGTGCTTACAAACAACAGGCATTTATTCCTCACTCGTGGGTCTGTAAGTCAGCTGTGCCTCTGCACGGGCTTGGGCCATGTATTCTCGTTCTGGGACCCCGGCTGAAGGAGCATCTAGTCTTTGGGATATATGGCTTTTATAGAGGAGGGCAGAAGCTAAAGACAGGACACAGATTCTTGTAGTGTCTCCAAAAACCTTTGTTCGGATGTGATTTGACATCCCAACTCCCATATCCAATGGGCTTCAGCAAATCATCTGGTCCAATCCAGATGGGAAGTGGATGCTTCTCACAAAGTCAGTTGCGAGGGGAGAACGAACATTTGCTGAACCATAGTACAAGCCACAGCAATGAAGAGCTGATCCACAAGGCCTCGTAAAAGTTTCACTTTCCTTTTAGGGCTGAATCATAATGATGCCATATAACGTGTGGTTAAGAACTATATTAGTTACCTATTGCTGCATAAGAACTTACTCCAGAAATTAAAGGTCTAAAACAATAATAAATATTTATTGCCTCACACAGTTCCTGTGGGTCAGGAGGTCAGGAGAGGCTTAGCTGGGTGGTTCTGGGTTGGGGCTCTCTTGTGAGGTTGTGGTCAAGGTGTTGGTCAAGGGGTACAGTTGTCTGAAGGCTTGACAGGCTACAGGGTTGGCTTCCATGGTGGCTCACATGTGTGCCTACCAGGTTGGTGCAGGAAGTTGGCAGAAAATTTCAGTCCAGTGCCCTATGGACTTCGTCATAAGGCTGCTTGAGAACTCTCATGACATGGCAGCCTGGCTTCTTGCAGAGGGAATAATCGAAGAGAGTGCAAGACAAAAACCACAATGTCTCCTAAGTGAGCCTTGGAAGTCACACGCTGTCATTTCTTAAGGACTCTACTGGTTACCAGGTTAGCCCCATTTGATGTGACAGAGGACTATATAATGGTGTGAATCTATATAAGGGTGTGCATCTCAGGAGGCCAGGATCACTGGAGGCTGCCTATCACAAAACAGAGGCTCTGGAATCCCAGCTCCACTAGTTACAGCTACCTGCCTTCTCTCATCTGTAAAATGGGGATATCTGCACAGATGATTATAGGAGTAAATGGGATATATGTAAAGCACTCAGTTCAGTGTCCTGTTCTTAATAAGCACTCATTTAATTTATTAGTGTAGTTGCAAGGGATAAGCTTTGAACAGTGCAGACAGGGCTGGGCACCAGATAGGCACATCAGCCTCAGAGTCACTATGAAAGGTTAATACTTGAGTCATTCCTGCCATGAACTCCCCTAGCCCTACTTCTGCACGGGCCTAGGATTTCTATCCCAAGGTTAGCAATATAATAATGGAATTCTAGAGATGAAAGGCACTTTCAAAATTAATGGGAGCAGGGTTTTACAACTGCAGAGTGCAACCCTTTAGTGGGATGTGAAATAAATTTAGAGAGCCATTCCCAGCATTACTTCCACTTAAAGTACGGTCCGGGGACCCACAGGGTCACCCGGGAGCCTGATAGAAACGCAGAATCTCTGATTCTACCAAGTGCTGCTGAATCTAATCTACATTTCAGCACGATCCCCAAGTGATTTGAATGCACATTAATGTTTGAGATGCAGTGGACTGGATGTAACTAGAATAGAAAATAGCAGAGCGTGTTTTATCTAGTGAGGTTATGTATTGTTTTGTAAAACTTTGATTTCAGCTAGATAGTTATATAAACATATGGGCATATCCATGTGTGTATTGATTTGCCACATAAACATCATTACTGTGTGCTGGGGTCAAGTATTTTGAAAGCCACTGACCTAGAGGCATTGGTTAGAGAGGCAGTCAAGCCACTGTTTCCCAGGGTCGTTTCTCCTGTGCGACGCTGCCACAATTGAACTCATAACTGTTTATTGATTCCTCATGTCTGCTGATGTGCTAAGGGCACTGACGGTGGGGAGCTACATAGAAAGAAGAGTGCCACTGTGGTCTCTGGCTTTAGATAGCTTAGTCTTGTTGGAACTAAAATATGGATCTAGAAGCAATTAGCAAACAATAGAAGGTGTACTTTTTAATTTATTTGTTTATTTTACACTCTGTGCCAGGCGCTGTTCTAATGACATCACAGCTATTAACTTATTTAAACCTCCTTAACTCTTTGAGGCAGGTTTTCTTTTTGTTGTTGTTGTTAAATGTATTTTATTGTGGAAAGGACCCCTAACATGAAATCAATCTTCTTAATAAACTTTTAAGTGTGCAATATAATAGTATTGACCATAGGACAGGTGTTCTTATTCTCGCCTCGCCATTTTACAGAAAAGGAAACCAAGGAACCGATAGACTAATTTGTCTGAGGCCATTCAGATAGTGAGGTCCAAATGGATATTTGCTGATAAGTGTGAACTCAAGAATTTTGGTTGGAGCGTGGGGCTTTCCATAGTGAAAGATGGTGCATTTGGGTTAGGGTGAGTTCTGTCGTCTTTGCTACAGACAGAAAATTTGGTGCTACCTCTTCCAGGCACAAATAGCTTCTTATACTACAGTTTACTGGCATCAGTAACATCTTCAGAGAGAGGATAGAGGATGCCACAAATTGTTTCCAAATGACTTCCAAAGAATGAGCATTAGACTTCAACTGCAGTGTAATTTTGTAATGCTGTAAACACAAACACCATAAAGGTGCAACGTAAAGGATAAAATGAGTAATCACTGATAGCAAATAAATCTCAACCCCCGAAGTTTGCTTTCCATGATTTCAGGAGGATTAAATATTCTCTATCTATAGACATCAGAGTTTCCAAGGAAGTTCTAGTTTTCCTAGTACAGCAATTCATTGCTAGATTACAGGTTCTAACTTTGATTATGAAAATATGGCTACCATGCATGTGTATGTTAGAGCTAATGATAAATGACAGTTTGTGTCTTATGCAAAGCTCTGAATTCTCCAGCTAATAATTAACTTCACAAGTTAAACATTAAAGAAGGTCAGATGTTAGGCTTTGAGCAGAAGGTTTCTGGATAAAAGTGGTTCCTTAGACTGAAATCAGTAGGCATAAAAATCAGGCCCACTTATGAAATTCTAAGTAGCTTCATTTATGAGTGGTGAATGACGCTCTGTAATCCAGATATAACTTGTTAGATGAGTCATTAGCTTGCAAGCATATGTCTGTGTGTCTGTGTGTATATACACACATGAATGCATATATGTCCATATTTATACAAATATATGTATGTTGACCACATAGGCACACATTTATCCAGCTTTTCCATTTATTGAGGTTTACTGTATATCTTTTTTTAAGTATATTTATTTATTTTTTTATTATACTTTATCGTCAAGTTGGTTTCCATATAACACCCAGTGCTCTTCCCTACAAGTTTACCGTATATCAAGCACTGGGCTAAATACTTTCTAGAGTTTAATATATTATATACCTAAATTGTATATGTTTTCACACATATGACATATATCATATATATAATCTTATTAAAATCTTGCAGCAATTCTGTGACATTGTTATTATTAATATTACAGTTTTCCAGTGGAAACAAGTTCAAAGGCTTTAAGGTATTTTCCCAGTAAGTACTAGGTGTTGTGCCTTATACAGATGTTTTCCTTGGCCCAGGATGTAGGAACTGGGTGTGGCTGCCTGGCACGGTAGATGAACACTGTCTTGGGAGGGAGACAGACAGGAATTAGGTCCCAGTTCCTCCATCTACTGAGTAACCATGTCGACATCTCAATTCTTGCATTCTTTAGGGTTTTAGATTTATGAAATTAGAGTTATATACCATTGAAAGTTATGTCTTCATTTTGGGTGGGGGGAGATCGGATGACCGCCCACATGTTCCAAACTCAACATATAGTTGGAGTCATGCCTAACCTCTATCATAGTGAAAGGACACAGAGAAGGATCATCAAGGGAAAAAGACACATCAGGTGTCATCTGGGAAATCCAGACACAGCTTTCCTGTCCCCCTTCCCAGGGCCACACAGATCTGGCTCCTTCCTCCGGCAGAGGGCATGCACTAACCCACGTGTGATGTCTCTGCCCAGCGGACACCATTTCAGATGCAGAGTATGAGGTTTTTGTTGGGGGGTGCTCATGGAGGTACTCTGCCTGCTTGGCCAGCTGCAACTACCAGCATTCCAGACTCCCAGAAGGAAAGCACATTCTCCATAGATGGTAGTGTTTGTACAGTCTAGGCAGGCACCCAGGGGGGTGAAGTTGCCTTATCGTGAAGTTACCTAGGGAACGTTCCAAAAGCCAAGTTCCCAGATGCTAGCCACAGGCCAGCCCACAGGCGAGCCCTTGTGTATCGGGGCTGCCATGGTAACCCCTGCACCGAGCTGCCGTGAGGGTTACAGAATAGCGGTTGGCCAAAGCTTTCCACCGGGTGTCTACTTCTTATGGCCCCCAAATACCTGCTATCATATTCGATCTGATCCACTGTAAATAACAGTTAACATTTATAGAGTCCCTACCATGTGCCGGCCACTGTTGGAATCACTCTCCTCATTTACTCATTTATTCCTCTTGAGTTAGGCATCATGATTATTCTCATTTTAAATATGAGGTTAAGAAACTTGCTGAAGACAAGAGCTAGTACATGATAGATTCAACATTCAAATCCAGGCAATCTGGCTGTTAATCATCGACGACGACTGGGCACCAATTATAAGCTCCACTAGATGAGGAAAAAAATTCCTTGACTTTTATTGCATCAGCTCACACGGCCTGGCAGATGTCGTAACCGTGAAAATTGTTGGTTCATAAAATACACGATTCCCATACCCCAAACAACGACCAGGTACCTGGAGATGCAAAATGTGATGAACACATTTCTCCATTCACATAAAATACCTCCCTCAACTGCTTTAGCCGCTCTCCAGCTATCTTTTCCTTACATGGAGGGAGATAGAGAGCAGATAATCACGCGGGTAAATTGCTCACAGCTGCAGCAGCTGACCCTGGATAATCAGGCTACCGCTGTTCTGTCCAGGCGTATAATTTCCTCTTTTAAAGATTTAGTCAGAGCTCTTCAACAATTTCAACACTTCATCAAGCCCTCTTTCTTTTTCTTTTGTTTTAAGAATATATTTATATAACATTTTGCAATTCCCAAAGCGGTTTTATGTATATTAGCCTTTTAATCCTCCCAGCTGCTCACGGGGGTAGTTGTGATTATCCCATTCTCCGGGGGAAGACAGTAGCTGGGACATTCAGTCTGACAGCCATGGAGAGAGAACTTGGAACCTGCTGCCCAGGAAGCTAGATGCCAGAGCCAGACAGGAATTAGCCCCATCTTTCCAGTAATTCAGATCAGTGACAAGAGTTCAGCCTAAGCCTGGAATAGCCTGGCCAAAGAAAAGTTGAAAGAGAGAGAGAAGGATGGGAGGAAGGGAAGAAAAGTAGCCCTGATGATCGAGGCTGAAGGCAAGATTGCAACTTGCCCAAGACTGAGTGACACTATGGGGGAAAAAAAGTATTCTGACAGTTGATAGAACAGTAAGGAAGACTTGCCCCAAGACTATTGCAACAGGGGTACTGCAGTGGTGGTGGGACACAGGGCTCAACTCTGAATGCAGCAAGGACAAGTAGCCATGGAATGGGGTGAAGGGGTCAGGAGACGGAGATTTATTAATAGGAGACATCAAGGGTAGGGAGACTCTTTTTTCTTTTACTTATTATTATTATTTTGTTTTTGGAGAGAGAGGGAAAGCGATGGGGAGGGGCAGAGGGGGAGAGAGAATCTTAAGCAGGCTCCATGCCCAGTGCGGAGCCTGACACAGGCCTCGATCTCCTAACAGTGAGATCATGACCTGAGCTGAAACCAAGAGTCAGATGCTTAATCGACTGAGCCACCCAGGCGCCCCTAGGGGGATTCTTGCTAAACCAGCTTAAGAGAATTCTTAAGGAAGGTAGGCCAAGGACTTATAATCAAAGATGGAGGATGAGAAATTTGGTCAAATATCAAGAGTGATTGGCTATCGAAGGTGGGACGGGATGGTTCTCACTAAACTGACTTAGCAGGATTCTTCACTAAGCACTGGGCTGGGCAAGCCAAAGACAGGATGGGGGCCAAGGGCAAGGCCTGATAGAAAAGAGGGTTCAGGAGATTCTGACTATAAATTCAGTACTAAGAGAGAGTCTCTGTCAATAGCAACCTACCCTTGTTGGGGTACCCTCCCTTCCTGTCCATCAGGACTCTCCTACCCACATTCTCCTTTTGCCTTGGGTAACTTCTTGCCACCAACAAATGAAGATTTTTCTATTACAGATGGGTCCCAGTCAGTATGTTCATTTTTCTTTACCCTTAACTAGAATGTTAAATGCTTTGAGGACAGAGAATTGGTTTTCTCTCTATATATCCCCAATGGCTTGGCATTGGCATATTGACTATCTGGAAAAAAAAAAAAAGGTGGTAAATGACTGGATGGTGGTAGTGACCACTTATTGAAACCTTACCATTTGCTGGGCAAGTGCTGACTATTTATACCAGCTAGACCTCTTTTAGTATAAGCAACCACGATCATCGTTTGCTTTAAACGTAGGCAGAGCTAGCTGACAGTTAAAGGAAACATTGCAAAACCAGATGCCTGAAAAAGGACTAGAGCAGCTCTCGGGGATCCACTTGCCAGGAACTAGTGACTAAAAGACCTTACAGCCACCTACAGCCAGGAAATTAGCTCCATGCAAAACTCTAGAGAGGGACTCTGATTGGCTGAACCTAGGTCACATGCCCACATCTTGACCCTAGATGGGCAGAACCTTTGACTGACAGACTCACCAGGTGGGGGAGGGATGCTTTACGTAGGCACAAGTGATAGACTGTTCTCAATGCTGTTAGTTCGTTTAATCCTCTACCCTCAAATCAGTGCACTCGTATTGTTATTCCTGTTTTTTTTTATTATTGATTTTTGAGAGAGAGAGAGAGAGACAGCATGAGCAGGGGAGGGTCAGAGAGAGAGGGAGACACAGAATCTGAAGACAGGCTCCAGGCTCTGAGCTAGCTGTCAGCACAGAGCCCGACGCGGGGCTCGAACACACGAACTGTGAGATCATGACCTGAGCCGAAGTCAGACGCCCAACCTACTGAGCCACCCAGGCACCCCTATTCCTGTTATTTTAGGTGACACTGTACAGTGTTTGGAACTAGTATAATCATTCTCAGCTCCTTAAGGTTAAACTCTGAATAGAAAAAAAGTGCTTGGTGAGAATATTTTCTCAGTCAACTTTTAATAATTATTTCAAGCACAATCTTTATCAACAGTCATCATCTAATAAAATTGCTTTACCTTCTCAATTTAGAATGTCTGGGAATTATCCCACTGTGACTTCTGATATGCTTTGACTCTGTTTTACTTGTATTGTAGCTGAATCCAAAGCAAGAAGAAAGGTGCACACAGCCAGAATGTTGTTGCAGTGTAAATATAAGGGAGCAAGGTTGCTTGGTAAAGTCAAGGGCTGATGCATTGGCACACATTAAAGTGTTGACTTTGGTTAAAGGAAAACAGATCTGTAGCTACACCAGGTCTTAACTGTTAGAAAGTATGAAGGGAATGAGAGATACCTTATCTCATGTAATCTTCCAAAAGAGGGTAATGCATAAGGAACAGAGACTTTTTGTCAACAGTGTTGCAAATGTAAATATTTCTGTCTTCAGTTGACATTAGTATAACTTGTCAGGTCTGCAGACACTGATCTAGGAACAGACAGTTTCTGGCTCTGAAGCCTGCGCTCCTACCAACGCCAGCCTCGCTCCTGACAGATTGTTGCCTGGTGTCCTAGCTGTACATAGTCCTCAGTTTACCCCAATGTAGCATTCCTTTAACAACATGAGGAAGTCTTCAAACAGAAGCACACAATTTCTGTGCAGTTGAAGTATATGGAAACTATGCAATCTTGTAATAAGTACTGCTCAGTTAGGTGTCGTGTGGTAATTTAAGGACTCAGCTGGGTTTCAGTGGTCATTTTTAGTGGGACATGTAGGCCAGGGTCTCAGGTGTATTACAAACACGTATCAGGGTGAAATGGACAGTTCAGATTGTGGATCAGGTTTTGCCTTTCCTCTCTCCTACTGGTCAGGAAGCACTGTGGTGTTAAGTCCTGATTACTGATGGACATGAGCTTGACCACAGCTCTCAAGGCAGGGTGGAGGTGGGTGGGACAGAAAGTTAAGAGGCTCTCCTTTGAGGAGTGAAATATCTCCATTCACATCGCAGACCATTCTTCTAGCTCTGACTCTTGTAGCTGGGAGAACTGGGAAGTGTGGGCAGGGATTCATGTCTGGGACCCAGGATTCTTCTCACACCATTTCTTCCCAGCTGCCCAACATTCTCTCATGGTTATTCTTCTAGAAAGTCCCCAACTCACCGCTTCTGGCTCTAGATCCTCAGCCACTCATGTTAACTCAGTTTCTCGTTAAGCGACAGTCCCCTCTCAGGCAGTCTGTCTGGATTGTCTTTTGTGTTTGGACCTACAGCACCTCCTCCCCGCTCCCTCCTCCCCTCTTCCACCAGGATTGGCCAAACAAGCTGAAGAATATTAGTACCCTGGAGTGATGGCTAGGTGTAAAACTGACCATATGGTCAACTCTGATCGGTGTGACTATGCAACAGAATTGAGTTAAAATTAAAGAAGGAGTTATACACATACCACATACATATCCAGATTACAACTGGGGAAATATGTGTTTATTAATTAGTATTCATAACCAATTTTAATCTAATTTGGAGAATAATGTGTTTATAGAGTTATTTATATAAGTTATTTATTTATTTATTTTAATGTTTACTTTTGAGAGAGAGAGACAGAGTGCAAGTGGGGGAGGGACAGAGGGAGAGGGAGACACAGAATATGAAGCAGGCTCCAGGCTCTGAGCTGTCAGCACAGAGCCCAACATGGTGTGGCTCGAACTCACAAACCATGAGATCATGACCTGAACCGAAGTTGGATGCTTAAGTGACTGAGCCACCCAGGTGCCCCTAATAAGTTATTTTAAAACTGACATAAAATTCTAAAGGCTCTAACATTTTGTCTAGCTTTTTTTTCCCTAAAAAGCGCCCCTTTACTTTCATCTCTGTCCCAGTGATGACATTGGACCCAGTAAGGGGTCCCCCCACCCCCACCCCGCCTCACCTCTCCTTCTGTCCATTTTATTTTAGCCACTCCTTTGGCTCCTGCCCAGGTTTCAGTGTGATTGGAAATTACCAAAGCCACCATGCCCAGGGAGAAGGGGTAGGTGCAGGTTTTTACCCACTGGCTCATTCCCGTCTCTCTGAAGTCCTCTTTGACAGTTGGCTGAGAGCATAATCTTGAGCAGGGATTCCTATCAAGTAGGAACAAAATGTGCTTCCTCATCAAAAAGAAGGAAATAGGATGGGGGACATAGTGTGAGGGGGAAAAAAGACTGCAGTAACAACAGCCCTTGATCCTTTGGCTGTCAGAAGCTCGGGATGAGAGTTATCTTCCAAGACAGATAGCTCTCAAAGTGCTACACTTAAAGGGATGAACTTGTTTGGTGGTTAGCTGGTCTGTTCCTACAGGATACCAGCCTCTACTCTAGACCCATCGCACTTCCAATAGGAACATGGTATGAGCCACAAATGCCAACCATAGATGTACTTTTAACTTTTCTAATAGCCACAGTAAAAACAGTAGAAGGAGATGAAATTCATCTCAATAATATATTTTAACTGTCTCCAAAAAAGCATTTCAAAATGTAATCAACATGAAAAATACCAATCAGCTATTTTATGTTCTTATTTTTCATACTCAATATTTTAAGATCCAGTGTGGATATTACACTTACAGCTCATCTCAATTCAGACTCGCCACGCTTTAAGGGCTTGGCAGCCACATGGCTGCCATTCTGGAGAGCCTCCCTCTAGACCTTTTGGAAACCAGTGCAGGGTAGGGTGGTGTCCTGGTGAGTGTGTATGTCATTTTTCAGTCCCTCATCTCAGAGATCTTTGTCTGAATGTTTGTGTCAAAGAAGCACCTTGTTATCTATACTTTGCAGTGTCCTTTGGACACCTCCATAATGCTGGGTGCCAGCCACACAGGTTTCTGGGATGGCGACAACAATTCTCCCTTCCCCAGCACACTGATTTCACAATCATATTTTCTTTCACCTCAGTTTTTTTAAATATTTCCTTTGATTTTTAAGTATTTCCACAAGTCAGAAGTTACTGACTGCCATCACTTAGACTGGTTCTGATCTTGGCAGTTCTCTCTTTACTCAGAAAGGACTTATCTGGTATATAATCCAAAGTTCGGGAGCACTTTCTTAAATTTCTGCTCTTCATTGTAGGAGCCTTTGGATTTTTGCAACAGCAAACAATATGATTAATGGTGCATTGGCATTATTGTGACCTGTCTTTCAGACATCTATGTGTCCCCGTATGTTTATTAACTTCACTTGTGTTGGTTAAAAAATGAGGTTACTGTCATTGCTTTTCCACAAATGTAAAAATTGAGGCTAAGGGACTGTCCATAACCAGTTCCGTCACAGGGGAATCAGAGAGGAGTTGCTGGAAGGCATATCTTCTGCCTGCATGACTTTATGTCTAATCCCTCTTGGCCTCTGAGTCAGGCATAGTTTGTTACAAGGTGTGGGCTGCAAACAAACAGAAAGCATTTGTGTTTTTCTTTTTTAAGCTTTTGATTTCATGTCTCTAAGCCTGGGTTTGGAACAGTATCAGGATTCTGTTTTGCTGCAAATAACAGAAAATGTAGTAATGATGGGCTTGAATAGAGAGGTTCCTGGTACAGCTCAGGTAGCAAGCTGTTCCAGGTGGAGAATCCTGGGCTGATCAGAGGCGGATACAGCCCCATCCATCTCTGTGCTAGTGTATGCCAGGCCTTATGTCTGCACTGTGGGTGGGAAGAAGATAGAATGGCAGAGAGCTGTCACCTAGCAAGACTTTGCTTTTTCTTTAGGAAAGGTTGCCTCTCCCAGAGAGTTATACCTACATCACATGGGCCAGAACTGTGTCACATCGTCACCTCTTGGTGGAAGGCAGTCATTGAATCTAGTGCCTTTACCCAGGCCCACTGCTGCCCTGAGCAAATAATAAAGGAGGAAGAAAGAGAGAATGTGTTTTTGGACAATGCAGCCAGCATCGTCATCCACAAGGACAAAGGTCTTTTTCATTAAGTTACCATGGGACCTTCCCTGTGAAACATGGGCTTCCAAGGAATAGTTTTCTTCTTTTGTCCACACATGGAGTTTCTTGTAGCTCTATGTGAGATTTGAAAAAGAAGGGGACAATGTTAATGTCTTGGGTTGGACCACTGCACCATGATTATCTTAACATTAGGGGGCTGTTGGGGTAGATGGGAATTGTCTGTACTCTCTTTGCTGCCTTTCTATGAATCTAAAATGATTTCAAAAGATTAAGTTTATTTTTTAAAAATTAGGCAAGATTTTTCCTATATCTATATTCCTTTTTGGTATAAGAAAAGGTGAATACAGATATAAATGATATAGAAAATATAGGAAGACAATTTTTTTAAAAACCACTAAAGCTCACCACTGATTTCTTTTTTGAATATCCACTCCTTACTTCGAAGGTACCATACTCTTCAGTCTCAGAAGGAACATCTGATAAATGACTCTACAGTAAAGTGCCAGCACGTTCTGTGGTAACCTTCTGGGAAGAATTAGAAATTGCCATCTGGGAATTGGGCTTTGATAGGTTTTCACGCCCCATGGTTCCTGGGTACCTCTAGCATCATTCTGGGTACCCTTCTCCATGTTGTTGGCCCTGCTGAATTGATCTGGTTTAGGTTGGATGCCTCCTTTTCTTCCAGACCACCTAGCGTTGCTTCCAGATTCTTCCCCTACATGGGTGAAGTCTGCAAAGGCTTGTACCTTGAAAAGATATCTTTTGAGTACTGACACCTCGGGCCCTCAAGGAAACCCACACACAGCCAACATTAATGGAGTGCCTCTAAGGACCAGAGACTGTACCAGGCTTTTTTACCTATGTTGTTCAATTATTTCTTCAACTCATTTTACAGACGAATATAATTGAAGCTCAGGGCAATTAAGTAACTTTGTAAAGACCAGACATCTGGCACTGGACAAAACATGAGTATCAAAGATGAATAATCTTGGAGATTCTGGCAGTGTAAAATGGAAAGTGGAAAAAAAATCATCTGTATTATTTGGACAAATACAATGCAGTTCATCATTTAAAAAAAAAACCAGGAGTGAAACTGGTGTTCAACCCAGGGTCATCTGACACCAGAGCAAGTGTTTTCTGTGTCACTGTTCTGTCCTTTCAATAGCAGTTCCAAGGGAAGAAACGTTTTGGCCTGGTGAAGAGTGTTGTGGAAAACGTGCCCATCCAAATTGCCTTCTGTAAACTACAGACAGGAATAAATGAGAGAAAATCAGATTCTGTTTTGTGTGTGTGTGTGTGTGTGTGTGTGTGTGTGTGTGTTTGTTTGTTTGTAAGCTTATTTACCTCCTCATTTGGCACTGTTATATCTTTGGATGGGAAACAGCCTAGCCAGCAGATTATGGGTTGGGGTTCCAGAGTTAATCTGTCAGTGTTTCTGTCTTGGACCTTCTGGTTAATAACTATGGAACCTTGGGTAACTTTACCTTGTGTAATCCTGTTTTCTCATCTGTAAAATGGGAATAATCATAATAACTCTCTCATAGTGCTGCTATGAGAACTGAATGATACAATCATGCATGTGCTAAGCATAGGACCCTCCACAGAGTATCACTCAATAAATGCTAGCCGATTCTTACTCTCATTATTGTTATCAGTATCTTCAGCATCAGATGCCTTGGTGGGGTAGAGCTTAATATACATGTGATGGCTTCATCCATGCTGGCCTTACACAGTACGTTATACATACTCTGTGATGTGAATGTATACATGTTAAATAAATCAACACCGAGGTGCTTTCATTAGGCCTTTGGATTTATGCCAACAAGCCCAAAAGATCTAGATTAAAGAATCTTTTCATTGACTTTTGTAAGTGAGATACTCCATTTCCTGGACAAAATAAATTTTGTTTTTAGACCTGTACATGCTCATGGTATGATTTTGTCTCTGAAAAATATACCCTTTGTTCTGAGTTTTATCACTAACAAAGGTTCTAGTCCTTGGAATGCACCCAGCTATTATTTAATGATGCATAGCCAAGAATAAAACATAATTTGAGCTGACATCTGTTCATTACCTTTACATTTCTGGCCATAAGACACAGAAGCTGCAGAAAGGTACACAATCGTGATGCTGTGTTTTGATTTTCTTCTTTTCTGCTATCTTAACTAGACTCACTTTGAGCCTTGTTCCTTGCCTCCTTTCAGTCAATTAAACTGGTGTAATTGGGTTCTAGCCTTGTGAATGTGAAGTTTTTTGTTTTAGTATTATCAGCTAATCAGACTTTATACCCCAACACCAATTTCCTGTTTTCATATCCTCTTCTAACTGTTTGTTGTCAGTGCTCAGGAAGTAATTATTTTAGTTCTCTGACTCACTGTTGTTATTGCCTTTTGAAGAGTTTTATATTCCAGGCACCTAGCACTGTCCTTACATGGCATAGGCACTTAAATACAATTGCTCAATGTTCTTGAATCAAGGACCTTTGCTCCCTTGGGAAACAGGGCTCTTTCAACTCCTGCATCCCCTTTAGGATGGTTTGAGATGGGTAGTTACTGCTTTCAGTATAGTTCAGATTTAAAAACAAGCTTTAACCTTCTGTTGTAGTTAGTTCCCAATTCTTGTTTTCCACGAAACACATGATTAAAAAGCATGATATTAATACTTCTTTTAGTCTTGACAGGTTTAAAATCTGCAATATACTAAATGATATAAGATGCTTGGACTCTGAAGGACTGTGAATTAGCAAGAGCAGGGAGACCAAAGGGTGCAAAGACTTCCCTGGATGCGTGAAACAGCTGAAAGCTTTGGTCTTGTTGGCGGCGAGGGTGCAGTATTTTCATATGGAGAACCCATTAGCCTTTTAGAAGCACTGAGTCTGAGGACTAGACCTGCCATCTGTTTATCCTTGAGGTTTGTCAATATTAGGCAAGGTCTTCAGGTGCTCAGTGGTCCTTTTGGGAGGAGGTACAGGGATCAGTAGGAGGTAAGGGAGCAAGTGAGGAGTAAGATAGAGTGACAGCCCTGATGGCCCAGAATGATCTTTCACCCACCATGGTACCATGGGGGAAGGGTGAGCCAAGCCCACCTGTGCCGCTGTGGAGGGTAATAATGATGATGATGCTAATCATGGCAGCTGGTGAGGGTCTCCTCTCTTTCAGGTAACCTTGAAGACCTTTTAAGTTTGACACCACTTTGCATATGTAGTATGGTCCCCACATCCTTGTCCTTGCTGAGCTTTCTTCTTAACTATGGTGGCCATTATCCTTATCCCCACCTCTGCTTAAGCCTCTTTTTACACTGCTAAATTGCTTATGTGATCCCAGAGCCAAGACCACCCTGTATTTTTTTAAAGTTGATTTATTTATTTTGTGCGAGAGAGAGAGAGAGAGAGAGAGAGAGAGAGAGAGAGAATCTCAAGCAGGCTCTGCACTAACAGCTCTGTACTAACTCCAGACAGTTACTGCAGAGCCCAAGACACGGGGCTTGAACCCACAAACCGTGAGATCATGACCTGAGCCGAAATCAAGAGTCAGATGCTTAAACAACTGAGCTACCCAGGTGCCCCCAACACCATCTTTTAAAAAGGTTTGATGAGGGGCGCCTGGGTGGCTCAGTCGGTTAAGCGGCTGACTTTGGCTCAGGTCATGATCTCACAGTTTGTGGATTTGAGCCCCGCGTTGAGCTCTGTGCTGACAGCTCAGAGCCTGGAGCCTGCTTTGGATTCTGTTTCTCCCTCTCTCTCTGCCCCTCCCCTGCTCACTCTCTGTCTCTCTCTCTCAAAATAAAATAAAGACATAAAAAAAAAGGTCTGATGAAGTGCCATCAAGGGAGCAGTTGGTGTCTGCACATACTCTCCCCTCACTTCCCTCCCCCTCCCTTATCACACTGCTGGATTCAGTTCACTTACTTCACGATGCCTGTTGTGTTAGGTCATTTGCCAGCAAACATTTCAAGGATGGATGAAAGTATGTGACCTTCCTCCCTTCAACTAGATAAGTAACTTAAAATGTGTTCTTTATTCAGCTGAGTTTATAGGTTTCAAGATGATAAATGTTTATATTCATCTTTAGATTATATGTGTCAGTAGAGTAGAAGCCAATTTTCCCTCTTGTAGATAATCACTTTTTTATTTTTTTAAATAATAATAAATATTATTTTATTTATAATAAAAATAAAATATTTTATTTTCAGAGGGAGAGAGAGAGAGAGAGAGAGAATCCCCAGAAGGCCCCATGCTGAGAGTGCAGAGCCTGATACGGGGCTCAAACTCATGAACCTCAAGGTCATGTCTTGAGTCAAAATCAAGAATTGGACACTTAACCAACTGAGCCTAGCAGGTGCCCCAATAATCACTTCTTAAAATCTCTTTGTGTTTGCACAAAGTCATCCCAATAAGTTATAAGAGAAAAACATAGCCACATTATCCACAAAAAGAAGAATATATTTAAACTATGTCACTTTATTATTTTGGTAGATTACATGCCATTTCCCTCATGCTTTCTGAAAAGTAAAGACACTCAGCGAATCAGGATCTATTTTCTTTTACCAAATATCAACAACATTGTGAGCTTAGTG
Source organism: Cryptoprocta ferox (assembly GCA_028646485.1). NCBI lineage: Eukaryota > Metazoa > Chordata > Mammalia > Carnivora > Eupleridae > Cryptoprocta > Cryptoprocta ferox. The sequence continues at coordinate 18,816,103 of CM053569.1, read as the reverse complement.
CTTCTAGAACCCCCCCCTTTCCTAAGCAATTAGATCCTCTTGTAATTACATGGCTTCAGCTTTCTGGCTGTGACCGTTTTTCTCCTGTTTTATGTCTGATTTGATACCAAGCCAAGTCAAGTCCCTTGGGAATGCCACCACTATAAAAGGGAAGTCTTCATAAGTCCCAGGAATTATAAATTGAATGAGTCAGTAATTATCACTTTTCAATTACAACTGTAATTGTAAATTTTTTACCTCAATTCCCAGGATTCATGGTCTCACTGCTCTGAAGAATGAAGAGGTGGGCACAAAATATGATGAGCAGCAGCCAAAAGTTTATTTGAGTGTAAGATCAGAAAGGAAGAATAGCATGAAACTCTCTTTACAGAGAGGGGACATTTGAAACTGATGCCCGTGACTATAGGCAAGGGTCTTTGTTTTATAAGGTTCTGGTCAGCACCCCCCTTTCCCCCTTGTTCCTTCACAGGTCCTACCCTTATTGACTTGATAATTCTAGGTGCTGGGTTGTCCATTCCTGACTAGCTCATTTCCATTGTATGAGGGGTGGTCTATGACCATACCTTCCTTGTAGGTCATACTTTAATGGGTGTTTTACTTATTTTTAGTTAGGTCTTTTTTTTCAAATTCCTGATAGGAACCTGAGTGGGAGTAGGTTGTGTCTGTTACATTTTTAAGAGGAACCTTGCACATGAGGGGGTTTGCTGTGGTCAGACACTCCCAGCATTGTTCCAAAATAGTGTTTTTCCCCACCCAGACCTCAGGTCCTAACCTTTCTCTCTCTGCCTACTGAATCCCATCTTTTGCCTTAATAATATTAGATATTGAATGTCCACTTTGAATATTCTCTCCTTATTTATTCCTGTTTAGAGCTTCATATTCTCAAAGAGCAAAGAATGAAATTTATCAAATTATTCATGACTCCACATTTACACTAAATAAAAGTCCTGTATAGTGTCAGGATCTGAGCAGTGAAGAATGGGAACAGTACAGATTTAGAGACTCCAATCACTGTCTGCCAATTGATTTGTCTTTCTTTGCCTTTAATCCCCCCCCCCCAGAGTTTCTTCTGTGTTTAGCAAAAAGCAAGACTCCTATGTAGCAAATGGTTTTTGTATTTAATATAGAGAATGTCATGTTAAAGTGTAGAAAGAACCAACTCTTTTCTCTTTCTGGAATATAAACTATATGTCATTTAGCCATTGTCTACTTCTTGAGACTCTACATATGTGATAGATGGCTATAAACGTAGTTTTCTTAATCTAGTTACTTCCTAAAACGTCCTGTGTTTAACTTACTCCCTACTTCTTGTTTTCTTCTCTTCTGAGATTTAAACATCTCCCATTGGGATATTTGCCAATCTAGATCTGGATATCTGGTTATGATTTCATATTTTTCATGAGTGAAAAGGTGACAGAACTGTTCATGGGAGATGGGTGAAGTGTTCTTTGAAAGAAGGGCAGAAAAGGCAGAAGGAACAGGTTCTGTGCAGAAACTTAAGTGCCCAAAGGCTGAAGTCAATCTTTATGAGTCTAAGAGCAAGAAGACTTAAACTACTAGATTTCAGTAGACTTCAGATGACATTCTGAATCTTTCACATCAATTATCCCATTTCTTCTTCACAGCAAAGCCGTGCAAACTTAAAATGTTTAGTGAATTGCCCAAATCACTCTGCTAGTCAAGCTGGTGAACTGGGATCAAAACTGAGGTCATCTGATCCTAGAACAATTGCTTTTTATTGCATGCTACTGATTTCTACAAGTTATTCAGCATAAGAAAATGTTCAGTAGAGTCCCAGCTTACTTGTTTTGTTATTATATGAAAGACTTTGGTATGGACTTGAAAGGATGAGCAGAGCAGATCACATTCCGGCCACCATGCTAAGAAAGATGGCTGGGATAGTGTGGGCCACTTAGTAGGTGCTCACATTGTTGGATAAATGAATGGATGCCACATGTGACCGATGAGGCTATAATATGGCTTCTACCTGGCTCTTAAAGCTTTTGTAACTATGATTATCTGTTTTCTACCTAAGGCTACACTCACAAACAAAGCAAATGCATGGTATTCAGTGTTCATGTCATTAAACTTTTAATGAGAGAGAGAGAGAAAAAGAACCCTTTTAAAAGCAACATAATTCATTGAAAACAATGCAAGTGACACATGCAATTGTCACTTTTCTGTTCTGAGAGGAGAACTGGACTCCGGCTCCACCAGCCACACGGCTGGGGCATGAACACATGGAGATACTCAGTTCACAGTGTGGCTGCTCCTCGAGCACTAAAATCCAAATAAGTCCTTGAAAATTGAAGTGGGGCGTTAAATGTGGTGCGTCATAAAATTGAATTCCCAGAAGCCAAATGGCAATATATCATCAGTACATGCTGGTAACTGTAAAAACAACAGTGGTTGAGAAATAATAAAGGTATAATTGTTTGAGTTCTTACAGTCTGCTTGCATTATGTTAAATGGGTGTGGTCTACTATCTCATCCAGTTTCTGTTTTCCCTGATTTGGTCACATTTAAGGTCATTTACACTGTTGGAGAGAGAATGTGATGAGTAAGGACTATTTAAATGTAACCCTTTTATCTTACCTTAGATGCTCAGTTTATCCTCTGAGCCATAGGTAGCGGAGAGCTGGGGAGGTGGAGAATGGAGAATGGGGATGACTTCAACCCTTGGTCGTTGCGGAGACTAAATTGATGGTCAAATTTCCGCTTCAATTAAAAACACTTTTTATGGGCGCCTGGGTGGCTCAGTTCTGTTAAGCGCCCAACATCAGCTCAGATCATGATCTCGTGGTCTGTGGGTTTGAGCCCCACGTCAGGCTCTGTGCTGACAGCTCAGATCCTAGAGCCTACTTTGGATTCTGTGTCTCCCTCTCTCTCTGCACCTCCCCCACTCATGCTCTGTCTCTCTGTCTCTCAAGAATAAATACACATTAAAAAAATACTTTTTAAAGTATGTTAGCCATTAAGGTAATTGTTTGGATTTAGAATTTTTTTCTGGATTTATTTATTAGCAGGGCCAATATTTCATTTAATTCACAGTCCAAAGAGAAAAGAGTAGATGTTAATAAATGTATATAGAACTATGTATTTTCAGGTTGTAATTTAAGATACTATTGTCAGTGTCAACTTGAGGATTTAAAAAATCTTAATAAACTCAGAAAAGTTTGCCAGGAATAAATAACTTGCTAAAAATTTTTATTATAATATTATTGAATGTAGTAATGTAGTAACTTTATATAAAAATTTGACTAACCACAAAAGAACCACTATTTGTAGATATCATATCAAAGTGTAGTTGGCTTGTCTCTTGGTCCAGGATGCATTCAGCATCTCCCAAATCCAAGGAATGCGTTATTTATTAAGAACATGCAGAACTACCACTGAATTAAGTATATTTGTCTTTGTGGCCAACATCATTCACCCAGTTTATCACCATTTAAAGAGTGTAAAACACCCATATGAATCATTAAGTTAAATGTTGGCAGTGGACTCTGTTAATAGGGACCCACCTTTCTGAGACTCTGATATTCATGTAACCAGAAGAATTACTCATAGCAAATGTACATGATAAATACAGCTACTACCTGACATTGTATTTTCTCACCCAGCAGGGTCATCCCATGAGCCCACAGATTGGTTTAGGGGGAAGTGGTGTAGACTAGCCACTAAACAGTTTAAAGTTAGGTGTGTTCTGCATATGCTACATTACAGACTGTTCACTACCAGTCTTTTATGGAGTACCTACTTTGAGCCAAACACGTGGTAGTCTAGGATTTCAAATGCCAGAATGATTAAGACACAGTCTGGGCCCTTAAGCAGAGTGACTTAGTTGGGAGAAAGAGCTGTGCTCCCCCCACCACCACCAAAACAAACAAACAAATAAACAAACAAGTGGATATGGAGTCTCTTTTATTTTTGCAACTCTCTGAGTCTATAATTATTTCAAAATAAAAAAGTTAAAAAATGAATGGACATTTTGCTTTGGGACTAGCACTTTGCTGGGTACTGGGGATGCAGGGCTAAATGAAGCCATGATCACTGCCCTGGAGAGCCTAGAGTTGAGTGGGAAAGACAGAGAAGTGAATGGACAATGCAGGTGCAGTGTGGTAAGGGCTCAGATGGAGGTTCAGTAGGGGCAGGGGCAACACCAGGAAGAGTCTGACTTAGGTCAGGGGTGAGGTCAGGCAAAGCTCCCTGGGAGGAATGGATTAGCAAATTTCTAAAGTGCATGGCACCTAGAAAGAATTTGGGACCGTGTGTGGATTGCAAGCTCATGAGGCATCTGTAGAATTAAACTCCTTCTTAAGACTTTTGCCCCCATTGGATGGAGTCTTCTGGCTGCAGTGCTCAGGGGCCAGGATGCCAGTCATGCTCATCTGTTGTTTCTCCTCCTCAGTGTCCAACAAGCACCCATTTGTGGACAGCAACCTTCTCTACCAGTTCAGAATGAACTTCCGGCGGAGGCGCAGACTGATGGAGCTGCTCAATGAGAAGTCCCCCTCTTCCCAGGAGACTCACGACAGCCCCTTCTGCCTGAGGAAGCAGAGCCATGACAATCGGAAATCTACCAGTTTTATGTCCGGTATGTCCATTTCACCGTGAATCTGATCACATGCATTTGTCTTTTGAGAAATAGTATGATAACACCTCACCTTTGTGAACTCATTTTCTCCAGCACGTTTTTATTTATTCATAACCAAGAAGTATGGGGGGGCAGGGATCCCCAGCATGACCAAAGTGCTCCTGGGCAGTCCACTTAGATGTCATGATGATCGTTTTATAAAATTAAGTATTTGCATTATACAAGACCTCTTAAGCCCTCATTTTACTGTACTTACTTTCCACTGATAAACAATTCTTATATATCATTAATTATCCAGTTTTCTAAATCACAGCACTGAAAAGCTGTATGTTTTAATGGTAAATAAAGACTTCTGAGGGCATAGACGAGTCAAAGGCAACTGATTGTCAACCTGTCATGAAGGGGTGACCCAGAACAAAGAAAAATTACGAAAAGCAAACACAGGAGTTCATAAAGGATAGGACGTTACATGGAAGGTCAAACAGTCCCATATTTACAATGAACCTTGACAGAAATGATGTTGACAGACGTTCACAAAGATAACCCCACTCATCCGGAAAAGGTTAACTTGATGTGTCATTTGAAGAAGAGGAGGTACTAAAAGTGATATCTTCAACTCCTCTCAAAACCTGGCATTGACTCCAGGAACTGGCTGGCCTAAGGTTTGGAAATTCTGGGCTTCACCTGAAACTCAGGGCACAATGAAAATGTGTGTCTTGAAAATGTGGTTATTTGTGGGAGGTGGCAGTTTTTATAGGTGCAAGAGTACCTGCAGCTGTATTGAGACATTTCTGTGCCCCTGGCACTGAGCTAAGCTTACATGCCTGAATTGTATTAATTCTCACAATATCCTAAAGAGGAAGGACTTTTCTTATCCCCATTTTGTGGGTGGAGAAACTGAGTGTTGGAACAATGGAGGGGCTTACCCAAGGTCACACAATTAGAAAGTGGTGGACAGAGCTGGATCTCACACCAGTTGTGTCTTAACTCTAGGTCTTATGTTATACTGTCTCCTCCCCGATTCCCCTCTCTCCGGGGCTCCTCGGACACAGCTAAGGTGGAAGAAAGAATGAAGCAAGAGGAGAGAGTAAGCACTAGCAGCCAGTCAGGTGTGCTCAGACACACACATCAAGTGGTCCCTCAGGGCTGCAGTCTCCCATAAATGCAGAGTAACTGTTCACGTTCTTACTAGTGCCAAGGTTTGCTGGTTTCTTGTGGGCCCAATAGACCCCAAAACTGACACTGATGGGAAGGAGGATATAGTGGCCATGGTCACCGTAAAAGCCAGTCATTATTTTGTGCTTTCCATGTTCCAGGCACTAAGCGGGATACTCTCTACGGCTTCTTTCATTTGAACACACACCTTCTTCTCTCCCTGTTGAGAGCCACCAGCTCTGTGGCAAAGAGAACCAGATCAGATCACTAAACTGCTGCCTCACATATACTTCCAGAGCCGAAATATGTGTTCATGTGTGTTAATCTCCTTCCATGGCTCTGGGTGATTCATGACTTGCTATTAGATCAGGAGACATTTATTCTTACTGGTAATCCAGTGAGTGTATAGCCAGCAGTTAATTTACCCCCTTCCAGGGACTGCCTAGCGTGGGCTCGGTCATTCTTGAAATATCGTTTTATATGGCTGAGTACTTTCACATACATTATATAACCCACTCCTTGTACCGATCCTGTTGCATTATTCCCACTTCACGGCTGGGGAAATTGAGGCTCAGAGAACTGAGGCGAGTGGCCCCAGGTGATGCCATGAGTGAGTGAAAGGCTGCTACTCAGATCCTTGCTCCTCTGACTCCAAGGCCAGGGTGACGCGCTGCCTGCTGTGTCTGATGGCTGAAAGTCTGTGTGCACTAGGGCACCAAGGCCACCAGCCTCACAACTGCGTGTGTTTCCACCCGCAGTGAGCCCCAGCAAGGAGATCAAGATCGTGTCTGCGGTGCGGAGGAGCAGCATGAGCAGCTGTGGCAGCAGTGGCTACTTTAGCAGCAGCCCCACCCTCAGCAGCAGCCCCCCTGTGCTCTGCAATCCCAAGTCCGGTGAGTGGCCGAAAGGCAGCCCTGCTTCTGGCCGTGACTGTGGGGGACTTGGGACAAGTGCAGGCTGCCTTCCCTGGGAAGCAGATTCTCAGACGGGAGGGGGAGGCTAGTACATGGGAGTCTTGTGACAGCGTGCTCATGGGGCTGAGTCCTGGTGAACGGAAGGGAAGTGCGCAGATTTGGGCAGAGGGAGAATCAGGCTGCACTGACCCTGGGGGAGCTCTGGAGTTGGGATGGCCCTTCAGAATTGTTCCAGATTGGGACTCAACTCTCTTAAGCCCTCATGTTATTCAGTCATTAAATGTTGGCTGCCCCCTCCCCCACTCCCGGGGTGGAGGGCATGACCTTGGGCAAGGCAGCTCCCTTCAGAGGACGTTCCAAAGACAGTTGCAGGTATCCACAGTCCCGGCAGCTGGGAAAAGCCTCTCAGTCCTAAAGAGGGTTTGAGCCGATGAAAAGGTCTTTGGGGGCTCCAGCACCCCCAAGGAAGAAGCCCGGATCTGTGCAAAACCCAACTATCCCCAGAAATGACTCCTGATGCCTTGCAGTTTCAAAATCTACTCATCAACCTCCATGGATTTTACAGTCCAGGAAAAAAAAAAAAGAAATCTATGCACAAAGATTGTTAATGAGCTTGTTCTTGGAAACAATGCTTCCTTGGCCCAATCAGTTCTTCAGCCCACGGGAACCTGTAACTCACAGACACTACCACCTTCTCAAAGTCCCATACCCACCTTTTCCCAAGGATTAGATTGTGTGGCCCGTCATGGTAATAATCGTGGCCTTGAAAACACCCTCGACTCCATTTGTTTAGTGCCCTGTTCACCCTCAGTGCAGTATATCACCTTCAGGGGAGGGAATTCATTCCTTTGGCTCCTCTTGTTCCCTCGTCACCAGATTTGGGGATACAGAGATGAAAGGTCATGACCCCTTCCCTCAGTGAACATATCATTTCTTTGTGGGGGGAGGTGGGAAGCATGTATTAGTGAGAATTAGGACAAATAGATGTTGTTCAAAGGGTTTTAAGAGAAAACCGTTATCTCGTGTCACTATCTAGGCAAGCGGGTATTTTATTCTAACATTTTTTTTTTTTTTGCTACCTTCTGGAGGATTAACTGTAAAAATAGAGTCATAACCTGCAGCAAATGAATGAAGAAACTTGCTTCCACACTGACTCTGGCTGAAAAATCATTGAACACCCATATGCTAGCAGGTTTTTCAATTAATGGAACACTGGTGATAAGGTAGAATGAGAAAGGAGAACTATATTCTTAGAACTAGGCTTTTAGGAAGCCCTGATAGAAATCTGACAGGTGTATCTAAAGTTAGAAGCAAAAGAGTTCAGTTTCCGGAAAGGGTCAGCTATGCTAAAGCCATTTTGCATGCTTCCCACTGCATACAATAGTGGAATGAGAACAGAGTGTTAATTACTTAAATGAACTACACATCTACATTCCCTGAGGTGGGTTTCTATTGTTTCCTCTTTCTCCTTGTGCCTTGTCTCAGAGGGAACCGTTTACTGATAAGCAGGCAGCAAAGAAAGGTCAGGTTGCCTTTTTTGGGTCTCGATTGTGGTTGTTTCTATTGTCTTAATTGTGGTTTGTAAGTCCTGACTCGTACCCATATTCTGACAAGCTTCTCCCTCACTCTTAAGAGGGTTCCCAAGGTGCAATGAGCTCATGTGTGACTTCTTTTTCCGCAAGCAAGGAAACAGACCCCTTCACAGGTTTAAATAAATTATTAAATAAATTAATCATTATATTTACATCTGGATATATTTTTTAGTACTGTGTATAAATGCCCTAAGCCAAAAAAAAAAAGTACTACAGATATTACCATAGTTGGTGTTCTTGTGATGAGTAATTAACTTCCCAAGGATTCAGAAAGAGAAAGCTAAAACATAATTCCCTAGGCTTCAAGGTTTCTATCTTATCCAACAGAAGAAAGAGAAAGTGTATTAAAATAAATATTTTTATGTATATTTTATTTTATTTTTTGGTATGGTGGGCAAATATTAACAGTAAATTGTGATTCAAAACCATGATGAGATATCATCTCACACCTGTTAGAATGGCTGTTATCAAAAAGACAGAAAATAACAAGCACTGAGAAGGGTGTGGAGGAAGAGGGACTCTCATGCACCATTGCTGGGAATGTACACTGGTGCAGCCACTATGGGAAGCAGTATGGGGGTTCCTCAAAAAATTAAAAATAGAACTACTATATGATCTAGAAATTCCACTTCTGGGTATTTATCCAAAGGAAAGGAAATTACTAACTTGAAATGTTATCCGCACCCCATGTTCATTGCAGCATATTTACAGTAGCCAAGCCATGGAAACAAACTAAGGGTCCACTGATGGATGAATGCATAAAGAAAATGAGGTGTATTTATACACAATGGAATATTACTCAGCCATAAAGAGAAGGAAATCCTGCTATTTGCAACAACATGGATGGATTTTGAGAGCATTATGCTGTGTGAAATGAGCCAAACAGAAAGGAAATAGGTGGTCTCACTGATGTGTGGAATCTAAAAGGAAAACAACAAACTCATATATAGAAAACAGACTGGTTGTTGCCAGAGTTTGGGTGAAGGTGGTCAAATGGTACAAACTTCCAGTTATAAAATAAACAAGTCCTGGGGCGCCTGGGTGGCTCAGTCGGTTAAACCTCAGACTGTTGATCTTGGCTCAGGTCATGATCTGGCGGGGCTCATGAGCTTGAGACCCACATCAGGCTCTGTGCTAACCACGCAGAGCCTGTTTGGGATTCTCTCTGTTTGGGGCAGTGAGAGAGAGAGAGAAAGAGAGAGAGAGAGAGAGAGAGATTGGGAGAGAGAGAAACAGAATCCCAAGTAGGTTCTGTGCTATCAGCGTGGAGCCCGATGCAGGGCCCCATCTTATGAAAGGTGTGATCATGACCTGAGCCAAAATCAAGAGTCAGTCAGATGCTTAACTCACTGAGCTACCCAGGCAACCCGAAGCTATTTAATTTTTCTAAACGTATGTTTTCCCACTAATAAAATAGGGACAATGAGGAGTCTAACTAAATAGTACTCAGGGTGATTAAATGAGATGATATATTTGGAGTATCTAGCATAGAGCCTAGCACATGCTGTGTATGCAGAACATGTTTCTAGTATTACCACTCAGGGAAAACGGCAGCAAATGTGTGCATGCAGCCTGGGATATTGATAGGGAAATAAGTGAAGCTTAGGTGAGTGGGACGTCTGCAGTATGTTGTGTGGAGTTAGCTCTTGAAACATGGTGATCGGACCGCTAGAGTCAGGTTTTTCTCTTAACTCTGATCTGTTGAATATGTATCAGGATTCCAAAGGAAAAAATGTGAGAACTAGAAAACCTTTTCTTTTTTTTTTTACTTTATTTCTTTTTGAGAGAGAAAGAACACATGCAAGTGGGGGAGGAGCAGAGGAAGGAGGACAGAGGATCCAAAATGGGCTCCGTGCTGACAGCAGCAAGCCCAATGCAGGGCTTGAACTCATGAACCATGGGATCATGACCTGAGCCGAAGTTGGTTGCTTAACCAACTGAGCCACTCAGGCATCCTGAAAACTTTTTCTATATAGAAAAATATCAGCCTACTCCTTCTCCCCACCACTGGCATTTGGCTTCCCTTCACCCTGTGCCATTTCTTCTTTCCATGGCTCTGTAAATTAGGCTTAGGGTTATTCACGTTTGCTAATATTTTGTCTGTATTCAGCTGGAATATAAACTGTAAGGCAGGGATCTTTGCCACATGTGCTCGCTGATAGTCTTATATGAGGCAATCAGTAAATATCTGCTGAATGAATGATCAAGGGGCCAGAAGGATTTGCATTTTGACCTTGTGTCTCTCTTACAGTGTTGAAGAGACCCGTAACGTCGGAGGAACTCCTGACTCCTGGGGCTCCATATGCAAGGAAGACATTCACGGTAGGTTCATCATTTGGGTTTTTCTCCTGCTCGTTTTCTGTGTCATGTCAGCATGTCAGTGTCTCAATGTGAAGCTGAGGGATAAAATGGAAAACCTTCTAATTTTCCTTTTGTTTTGGGGTATAATTATAATACTGGATTTTCTTGACCCTTAGGCACTAAAATGCATTAGGACTTGACATGATTTATGATAAATATAGCATTTTAAACTCCTTTGATGAGGCCTTAAGAAAATATTTCCATTACTTGGTCTAATATAATTACAGACTTGAAGGCAAATGGTCGTGCAAATAATGCCAATAATTCCTTCTGTGTTAGAGTTAATCCTAACAGTCATTTTAGATATTAGAGGAGTCTTTAGGGGAAAAAAGAAAACCATGGGATGATTTGTTCTACCATGAGGAATGTTGCTTCCGACAATGCTAAGTTATACGAGTACAGGATTTTGGAGCACCGTGTGCCTGTGAGCACCTCTTGGCCACCTGCTGCTTCCTGGAGGTTCTCTAGCCTTCTTTCTACAACTACCTGCCCCAGTGGCTTTCTTCAAACAGAATCTGAGTGCTCTGCTTGACAGCACCTCGCCCTCTCTCCTTCTCCAGCCTCTTTCTCTCAGTCTCTACACAAAACCACATCAACATCCTCTTTAAAACACTTCTCCTCTTCCTCCAGCCTTCTCACTTCTGTTTTATTACCTCAGGGACCAAAAAAAAAAAAAAAAAAATCTTTCCACACCCATTCAGGCTACAAAACCTTGTCGAGGACTACTTCACATTCTGGGCACTGAGGAGTTTAGACAGGATGGGCCCAGTCATTGCCGGTCAGTATGAAAAAAGCACCAGACATATGTCTGTATCAGGGGAAAAGGTAAACTATACCTTTGGAAGTGAGACTAGGTATAATGAACTACTACCAGTAAACCCTAAAGCCAGTGAAGGGCCTAAACATCTATTTGAGAATGTCTACAAAAATTGCATTCGCTGGGGCGTCTGTGTCAGTTGGTTGAGCAGCAGACTCTTAATTTCGGCTCAGGTTATGATCTCACAGTTCGTGAGATCGAGCCCCTCATCAGGAGCCTGCTTGGGATTCTCTGTCTCCTCTCTCTGTCCGTCCCCTACTCATGCTCTCCCCATCTCTCTCTCTCTCAAAATAAATAAACATTTTTAAAAATTGCATTTGCTTCCCTGCCTTGCCCTCAGTTTCCAGCAATCGAGAAATAGTTGATTATGGTTTTAAGTATTTTTTTTTGGTCTTAAATTTAAATGCCGGCATTGCTAGTGATTGTGAATGTGTTTCATCTGTATTTCAGTTGAGGTGCATATCATAGACCTGTCTTAGACCTGCGCAGGGAATGTAACTGCCAATCCTAATGATTCTGTAGGGAAAGGCACCCTCCAGTTTCAAACTGCTTTTGGACTAGCACCTACTTGTAAATTGTGAACTTTATGTACTTACTCACTTTCTTTTCTTGGTAGGGGTTGTGTTTCAAGACGGCTAAAACTCTTCCTATTTCCCCCTGTTAGTAATATAAATTGTTTCTTTGGACTTGACGACTGTAGCAAGATCATCAAGAAAGTATCTTTTGAACCCTGGGGAAAAGAATAAACTTGGAAGAGAAATTGGGTCTGGAGAGAAATTTCAGCCATGTTTTCATACTCTTATAAATTTTCCACTTGAGCCTGATACTAATTTCCATAGCAGCCTAAGAAAGAGGAAATCTGCCAGTTATTTACTGAGTAGTGCCCTCACAGAGGAAGCTTCTTTCTGCCTAACACGTGTCCCTTGACCACCTTTTCTGCATAGGTATGCCTGTGTTTGTGCTAGAAGCAAAGTGTTCTGTTCTCCTGACAAGACACAGATGGAGTGGAGAAGAGATATGCCAGAATATATACTTAATCCTGGGCTGGTTTTCTTTCTCTTGGAAGGACAGGCAAATTGCCAGGGACTGTCTTCTAGATTGCTAATTGTGGTTTTCCTCTCCAGATTGTTGGTGACGCCGTTGGTTGGGGCTTTGTGGTCCGAGGAAGTAAGCCATGCCACATTCAGGCCGTGGACCCCAGTGGCCCTGCGGCGGCAGCGGGAATGAAGGTACCTCCAATCCTGCAGTGTCTAAATACCTCTAGCCTCGTTTCCTTGTTTGCTTTATCTCCCTGTTTTGGTCTCATTTTGGTCAAGTTTCCTTTTCCCTTTGTGAAGAGGGTTGAAATGAAGCCAAGAGTGTGTGAGGTAGCAGCTAGGAGGGCAAAGGTTTCCTATTGCTTTGATGGTACCTCATTGGTCTCCAACACGCCCTTGGTTTTTCACATCTTTCCCCTTAACCAATACTGAGTTTGAACATAAAGTAGTTGCTTTTTGCTTAAATCTTATATAATAACTCTACTGCTTTGGTTATATACAAAGTATATTCCTGGAGGATTTATGCAGCCAGTGGGACATGCTTAGACCATACGGGACAACAAATAGTGAGAAAAGAAGGCAGAAGTGATAGAACTTGGAAGAGGAGATCTGAGTTCCCATTTTGGTTCTGCTCACTTCTAACTCTGACTTTGGACGAGTTCTGGAACTATCTCAGAGCCTGTTTCCTCCTCTCTGAAACAATGATCCTATTTCCTTCTGCTGTTTTGTGGATTAAATACGTGGAAACACTTTATAACGTGTAAAGCATGAGACAAACGTTAAAAAAAGTTGAACAAATTATGAAAGATTTTTGAAAATAACTTTTAGATATTTTTTGGTGCCAAAGTAATGCATCTAGAGTTAAGAAGATTTAGAAAATACAGACCAGCAGGAAAAAAATTATAATTGCCTATAGTCGTTCATAAGTAAGAGATAACCACTAATCAACATTAACTTTAAGCAGCTTTATTGAGTATAATTGACATACATTAAAGCGTAGTTCTGTTGACACTTTGATTTACATTCTTCCAGATTACTTGTATTCTATATACACATATCCATATGTACATATATAAATATATACGTATTTATATCTATGCATTGGTTTCTTAAGCGTTTTTAATTGAAGTGTAATTAACATATAAATGTCATATAAATGTATTAACATATAAATGTTTCAGTGTACAACATATTGATTTTCCAACTCTGTAGATTACTCAGTGCTCACCAGGCTAAGTATAGTCACATCTGTCACATTTTTATTTATACAAAAATATGATATGCTATAAGAGGATGTTGAGAGCATTGGCTTTCTGCTTCAAAACACCTTTGCCTAGCCCCGTTTTGTTCTGTCATCTGTAAAACAGTTTGCAGAGGACACTTAATGTCTTAATTATCTGGGCCCTTGGGAGGATGCAGAAGGCTTGAAAGCTACATCATTCCTCTGCTCATTTCTTCTGCACTCTCATCCTCTCCCAGAAGTCCCTTTCCTGGAGCAGGAAACCAGTAAAGTGATAGGCATGACTTGGATCTTCACAGCTCTGATTCCCAGCACTCAGCCTCTGGCATTGGTTTACCCACTGGCAAAGAAAGGCGTGCAGCAGAGACCAGCTCAAGGGTGCACAGGGCACAGATCACAGCCAGGCTGGGTAATCAGTGCTGTATGATGAGGGGTTCACTCTGCGCCCTGATTTGAACACCTCATTCATGCAGCAAGCCACAGGGTCACCAGGTCCTGTGCTCTGGACAAGTTGCAGAAGCCTTGTTGGCCATGTCTGTCTGTGTGACAGGCCCTTCCTTCCTACCTCCTTGGTCTGCAGCGGGCATAGCACCAGAGAAACTCGGAGCAGGAACGTTGGCCGGGAGCATAAAGGGCGAGCATTTGTATCTGTGCCGAGGCTGAATTTATCATTTTCTAATGGACCTCTTGGCCGGGGAAAGAGTTTTATGTTTTATTTCCATAGTAAAGCACCTAGTATAAGTTATTTTTGGCAGAGTGCTCTAGTACTGAGCATGCACTCACTCCCACCGGGCTCTGACTTAAGGCATGTTTGCTTTGGGGAAAGCAGTGGATTTACACTATCGCTAAAGACCTTGTTTTGTTTGGCCACGTAACCGACCTTAGTCCATCGTTATTGATTAATATGAATAACACGTAGGTATTGTCAGTCAATTAACTCCTTAATGTATACACCCTGATAGGTGGGTCATCTGATGCATGGTTTTCAGTTTCACAAGCTAATACTTCACAAGGTTTATATTCTTAGTTTCTCAAGGGGTGTGCAGTGGTTTTCATATGTTCTAGAGAAGTATAGAATTTCTTAGAGCAGCCTTTCCTAAAGTTGTTTTTTACAGCTCTCTGGTCCAGCAAAATACCCTGACCTGAGTTTCTGTGATCAAAACAGTTTTTAACTACTGTACACTTTATCCCGCTTTTGGGAACGCACAAAGTGCATTAGCATATTGAAAATTCTGGTAAGTCCAGCAAGCAAAAAAAAAAATTGTTTTATTTAAATTGTCTAACAACATTTTATCATTTAATAGAAACACTCAAATGGAATCTTAGGATTGTTAAGATAGAGCATTAAGACTATTCAGATCAGAGGCGTCATGGTCATGATCTTGCGGTCTGCGAGTTCGAGCCCCACATCAGGCTCTGTGCTGACAGCTCAGAGCCTGGAGCCTGCTTCGGATTCTGTGTCTCCCTCTCTCTTTCTGCCCCTCATCTGCTCATGATCTGTCTCTCTCTGTCTCTCAAAAATGAATAAATGTTAAAAAAATTTTTTTAAAAAGACTGTTCAGATCACACTCTGTGTTGGGTTGAATATACAGAGATATATTTTTGATAGTACTGCTGGTTGAATGAAGTGACAGAGAGCACCATGCTTTTCCATATAATTTATTGTGTAATATATTCATTTAGATTACTTCGTACATTATTTTCTCCTAGAAAACGCTGAACTGTTTCCTAGTTTACCGTATCGATTTGCCATGGAATAACTCCACTTATGTAAAAATCCATTTGTATCATCCAGTCCTAGAGGCTTACTTCCACCGCCCTGTCACATTGCTGTTGCCCTTTGCAGGTGTCCAGGATAACTGCGGGGCTGTGTGTGTGGTTGCACAGCGTTCTGGGAGGGCGAGAACGGGGAAACCACTCCCCCCCCCCCGCCCCCGAGAGGGGCTTGCCCCCTGACCTGGGCAATGATTGGCCTCCTTGGTCGGGCTGGGAGAAATGAGCCAACATTCTGGCCAGAAGCCTCCTTTTAGCTCCTGTGACTGGCAGCATGATGTCAAGTGCCTCGCTTTGTCTTCAGTGCCTTTCTCTCTGTGGAATGCCAGGCTCACCCCTTGGGTCGTGGTCTTGGTTTTCTCATGCTTTCTGATGTGGACAAAGCCTTGTGCCTGAGCCTTTGTGACTGTGGTTGCTGAATTTCACTACTTTACTTGCCAAAACTGAGATCATTTTGTGGCTAAGTTTCTCATGTGTACTGTGTATCTCTTTTATTTCACCTTTTTATGGGGTTTGGAAAGTTTTACGATGTGGGCCACCAGCCTGTGGACAGACCCCAGACTGAAGGGACTGAGGGCCATTTTCCCCAATGAACATTTCTAGACTGTCCCAGTCCCAAAGGAGAGCTCCTTGCCCCATTTAAATGGAATCCTTAATCCATAATGAGAGGACACCCTCACTTGTATTAAAACTTACTTCTGTAGAAAGATGAAAGAGCTTCAGAGAACATGGGTCCTCTGGGGAAGTGGTGAGGTCTACCTCAATTCTCTTCTGGACTGGAGTAGAGTAGTCTAGGACCTTTGTGCCTGCGGCACTTAGCCCCATGGCTCCACATCCTTTCACCCTGGCCCTCCGCACTGCTGACTAAGGCGGTGCAGCTGGATCAGGCAGCGAGGCTGCAGGGTGGGATTGCTGGGATGCAGGGCAGGGGACCTAAAAATATGGAGAGCAGGGAGGGTTCCAATCTGACCTCAGTTGTAAATGGAATTGAGTTTTAGATGTTTTGGTCAGTTATTAGACTTTTATATGATCTCAAGCTTGTTTGAAAAGTTTGTCTTGGGCGCCTGGGTGGCTCAATAGGTTAAGCATCTGACTTTGGCTCAGGTCATGATTTCACAGTTCGTGGGTTCAAGTCCCACATCAGATGAGCTCCAGCCCTGTTTTGAACGAGCTCGAGCCCTGGGTGAGCCCCACTTCTCTCTCTCTCTCTTCTCTCTCTCTCTGTCTCTTGCTCACTTGAGCCCCCTCTTTCTCTCTCAAAAAAAAAAAAAAGTTTGTCTTTACTCCAGTTAGTTCCTCCCCTTCCCTTCCGATGACCTGCTCTCCATGCAGTGAGAACATGTTTGTTCCCAGAGACCTAAATGGGCAGGGATGTTACAAGAGACCCAGAACTTTTACTTAATTTTTAGTTTTGTCTGACTCAAGACCCTCATAAAAAAGAGAACAATTAGTCGCATCTTTTCTAATCAGGTGGCTGTCTTGTCTCATACCCCTCTCCTTGCCTCTGTGCAACAGCTGCGGGGCCATCAAACAACAGCTGCGGGGCCATCAAAATCCTCACCTGATGCAGCATCTTTGGATCTGGACCCGTTTTTCTTTAGATCATTCTTTTGTTTAAAAGATGAAATCTGTAAACCTCCAGCTCAGGGGGCCTTCATTGGGCATTACAGCTCTAGAATGGAGCACGAAATACGGCCAGCCTCGAAAGTTTAGTCAACCATTGAATACATTTTCAGTTAGGGGAGGTTGTTTGCTGTACTTTCTCTTTGGCAACTCTTCATTCATCTGCTGGGAATTCCATAGCCGTAGACCATGGTTCATTTCAAGGCAAAGGGGGAAGGAGGAAAGAAGAGAAGGAACCAGAATGTATTGTCTTCTGCGTGCCTGACCCTGCACCATGCTAGGCCCTTTCTGTACATGAGGCCATTTAATATCAGCACGTGAACACTAAAATCCTAGAGGAAGAGACAGGTCCAGGAAGAATAATTTTATTTCTTACCTCTTTTCATCTACCTTGAGAAGAAATAGTTTCTTCCCCAAGACCACAGGCTACAGTCTAATGACTATCCCTTAATTTTTTTTTAATGTGTATTTATTTTTGAGGGAGAGAGAACGAGAGAGAGCCAGTGAGCGAGCTTGAGCAGGGGAGGGGCAGAGAGAGAGAGAGAGACGCACACAAAATCTGAAGCAGGCTAATCACTTAAACATGATGCCATGTCAGAACCTTGAAGGACATCCCCTTTTTTTTCCTTTCAATCCTATCAAATTGAAACCCATTTCTGGACCACATGATTTATCAGAACTTTATTTTATTTACCTCTAGTAGCTGTCCTTCACTATGGTCAGGGCAGAATTTTTACATTTCACAGATACATCATAATTGTATCTATGTCTGCCCTCAAGTAAATCAAATTAAGTGAATTAAGCGACTCTGGCACTTAAAATCCTCTAATGACTTCCCATTACAACGAGAATAAGTTCCAGATGCCTTCCCATGGACTACAGTGTCCATGGTCGGGACCCTACTGAGAATAACCTTATCTCCTACACTGTTTTGCTTAAAGCTCCATTGGCCTTGACTCCGTCCCTCCCAAATACCAAGCTTTCCTGCCTAAGGCTGGGTGACTGGTTCCACTGTTGTCAATCAAGTCTCAGATTAAATGTCAGTTTTTCAGAGGAAGCTTCCTTAAATACTCTGTGATATTCTCCCTATTTTCTTCCAGTTACTCTTTATCACATTATCCTGTCTTATATTTTCAAGACATAATATTTATCAGAATCTGAACATAGTACTTACATGTTTATTAGCTATCTGTCTCTAGTAGCTCCGTAAATATAGGGACCCTGTTTGTCTTAAATACTATATTCCCAGTACTTAGCACAATTCCTGACAATTTAGTATGTGCTGGAAACACATTTGTTGAATGAGCCAGTGAATCCATGCTTTCATAGAATGGCTGAGGAATTCACCCATTGAACATGTTCACTGTGTCCTCACACATTTCATATGCATCCTCTCTTTGTTGTTCTTATCACTTTTGAAGGTGGGTTGGTTGTGTGCTTCCGACTTTGCAAATGAGGAAACCGAGACCCAGTTAATTTCTTTCCAGAAGTCACCCAGTTTACACATGTCAGAACTAGATTCAAACCTGGTTTCTCTGCCCCAAAGCCCTACTAATGCTTCCGATTGCATTATTTCAAAAAATACAAAGCCATGAGGCAGAGCCTAATAAAGGATATATCCCAATAAAACCTTGAACCCTTCTAAACTGCTCATGGATGCATGACCTTTGATGTCTCTTGTGGGAAGAATTTGTATGTAATTCAAAATGCATTGTTTGGGTGGTCACGTGTTCCCCTGCGTTGGCTTGAAGATCAAATAAATAATTTTTATTCTTGGCACCAACCACTCACTTGGGTCAGCACTAGATCTTACAGGGTCACCCAAGTGAAAGGTGCAGAATATTCACTTTTGTTAGTTTAACCAAATACTTGTCAGAGCAAACCATTCAGCCTTCACACTGTGAAGGAATTTGAGCCGTATTTACAAATAAGGAACAAAAGGTATCCTTGCTCTTTTCTGGAAAGTTTGTTTTTTTTCTGGTGAGAATAATTAAATCCTGTGAGAAACAGTGTTCAAGTTTTTCATGCAACCAGTGCCAACTCCGGGAAGGATTTCAAGACTCCTGGCTTCTTCTCTTGTTTCCTGCTGTGATGAATTGATGGATGTGGACTTATGGGGCCTCTTTTCTCTTTGTTTGTTTCTTTGCATGTTTATATAGAAACAGAACTATCTGAGTCAGAGCAAGGCAGTAGTGGTCATTGTGTTCTCTTTTCATCCCGTTCAAAAATTCCTATTTCTTATATGGAGGAAAAAAGTAACAATTCTGCTTTTTGAACTTTCCTCTTTATAGCAACAAACCTGCACATCCCATGGAATTTTCCTTCTGAACCAAGAAAGGCCAGGTTGGGCAAACCATCTGAAGTTCCTAATTAATTTAGCCAAGACAGTTTGGGGACCGCAGAAAGCAACTTGTGGGATGATGATCAACACAGATGAAAAAATGCATCTGTTAACTGTATTAAACGTGGTTCTTTTCCAGTTGAGTTCAGCAAAGTCATGTGTGGAAATAAAAGGTCTTATGTCCCGTGCTACACCTCTGGCTGTGTCATCCCTTAGTTGACAGAAAGCGGTAGGGTCAGTGTCCCTTTGCTCACCACTGGGTGTGACTGGGGTGGGGAGAAAAATGGCCACTCTGACTGGGGGGCCCTGCCTGCACGAGAGGCCACTTCTCGGGGCCTCAGCTCAGACCCCATAGCTGCTCTGGGCCCTTGCTGACTGGGGAGTTGGCTCCACGCCAGGCTCTGACAGCCCTCCAGAAGCCAGGGCAATGCCACACCTCTGGTCCCGTTAGTATTTCCTGACTCCCACCATGCACCAGACCCTGTCTCAGGCCTTCAAGGGATCTTCAGTCTAGAGAAGGAAAGAGACATTAATCAACCAACTCCACTCTTATATATATAATTACAAACAGACGAGCGCAATGAAGAAAAGGACAGGAGTTTCTGATTTTTGTAGGACAGTAGGAGGAATGACAGGGAGCACTTACCCCAGGGAGAATGCTTGAGCTAAGATCTGAGATCTAAAGAATGGATAGAAATCAACTGAGCCTGAGTGTGTCTGCGCACTTTGTGTATGCATTGTGTACACATGTGTATACATGTACATGTACATGGTTGCAATTCGTTCACATGGGTAGGTGCATACATGCGCGCGCGCGCACACACACACACACACACACACACACACACACAAACATACACACAGGGCTTATTCTATATAGAAGAAACCTAAAAAAGCAACATGGTTCCTTGGAAGAAAAAAATGGAAGCCATGACCAGACTGTAGTGTAAAGGGAATTTTGGAAGGAGGGGTAGCAATAAGTTAGGGCAGAGTGTTTCTTCTTCTTCTTTTTTTTTAATGTTTATTTTTGAGAGACAGAGAGCATGAGTGGGGGAGGGGCAGAGAGAGAGGGAGACACAGAATCTGAAGCAGGCTCCAGGCTCCGAGCTGTCAGCACAGAGCCCAATGTTGGGCTTGAACCCCCGAACCATGAGATCATGACCTGAGCCAAAATCAGACGCTTGACCAACTGAGCCACCCAGGTGCCCCGGGCAGAGTTTCTTAACTGTTTTTTATTATCTTTCCCTGAAGGAGCCCTTTTAAGACATTTTTCCCCCTAATCATCCCTCCCATGAAATTTGGATAACACAGATATCCTATATACCTGTTTATGTACTCTGTGTGTGTGTGGGTGTGGGTGTATGCTTTATGCCAGAAAGAGGAATATTTTTTCATGCTCTAGGAGGAAGTTTTTCTCCTTTGGGAGAATGCATGAGTTAGGGAGAGACGCTCAAGAGCTTTATAAACTTGTTTTAAATTGAGGTGCCTGGGTTATGACCAAATATACAGCTTTTAGGAATATAGTTTGACAAGCTTTGTCAAATGTACACACCTGTGTAACTATCATCAGAACACAGAACATTTCCAGCACTCCAGAAAGTTCCCTCATTCTCTTTCCAGTCAGGCCCCTCCCACCAGAGGCAACCACTGTTGCGATTTCTGTCTCCAGAAATTAGTTTAGGTTTTTAGAGTCAGACAGAATCCTGGAATCTCAGCTGCATACCTCATGCCTCTGCGATGTTTGGCCAGTTATTACCTTTCTTTGGGCTTTTTCCTCATGTGGTAAATGAGGAAGTATGTGGAGTCTCTGTCACAGGGTTGGTGAGGGAGGCATGCTGTCCCTCCCCCCTTCCCCACGGTATGAATAGGCAGGCACCGCTAGGAGGCATCCAGTGGTATCTTCTGGAATAAGCCTGAGGATTACTTCAGGGCTGGAAATGCTCTGAGTTCTCCGAGTGCTGGCCTTCCCACTCTGCATTGCCCTTTGCTTTGTGACCCATGAATCCTACCTGCTCCTCCCATTTCCCATGCGTTTCTGCTTCTGTGCTCTTCTAGAAAGCTGCTACCATACTGAGGACATAAGTCCTTTCTCACTGGTTTCATCCAGTGACTCTACACAAGCATCCCCTCTTCCCCCACTTCCAGAATCTCCCAGAAGCATATCTGGCTTACCTTGGCCTGTCATTCTCCTTCCTTCCATCTGACCCATCCCATTCCCTTATCTTGTGGCCCATCCCATGTTCCCCTGAGGGCTTGAGTTTGCACCTGACACTGGGTCCTATGATGAAGAGCCAGGCCTCAGTGTCAGGCAGCAGGTGTCTGAGTCCCAACTTTATCATGTCTGTAGGACCCAGGATGACTACTGAAACTCTAAGCCAAGCTTCAAGTTCTTCGCCTTTAAAATGACACTTATAATAGTCACAAGTCACAATGAAATGAAATGTGTCCTAGCACAGTAGCTGGCTCATGATAAACACCCAGTAAATGTTTGTAGGTGTCAATGATTACATTGCTTGTTATAATTATCGTGTTACATTCTGAGTCTTCTGGTTCATTTTTGCTTAAATAAGTTTATATTTACAAACATGTAACACAAAGTAACAAAGCAGTAGCCAAAATGGGATATCATGGGGTGCATGGTCTATGTAATCATATGTTCCTGTCATGTTGCAGCATGTTACTGCTATTTTCTCACATTCTTAGAAGTGCCAGACCTCCATTTCTCATCTTAAAATGGCAATGATTATTGCTTCGCGGTATAACTGTGGGGACAGATAAGAAAATGTCTATGAAATATCAAGCCCAGAGCTGTGACGTAGTAGACACTCAGCATCATCTAACTTATTTCATCAAATATAAGATGCATTGATCGAAAGATGGGACCTGATTCTAGAGTTGTTAAAATGTGCATCTTAGAATCAGCAATTACAGGGGTTATATCAAGTCCCAGACCCACTGATTGCTATATTCATATCAGTGAGCTTGTTTTTGCTTACTGGTAAACTTGTTTAACCTTGAGTTGAAAATAAATGCATTTATGGGCGGCGTGGGTGGCTCAGTCAGTTAAGTGTCCGACTTCAGCTCAGGTCATGATCTCGTGGTTCGTGGGTTCGAGCCCCGCATCGGGCTCCATGCTGACAGCTCAGAGCCTGGAGCCTGCTTCAGATTCTGTGTCTCCCTTTCTCTCTGCCCCTCCCCCACTCATGCTCTGTTTCTCTCTCTCTCAATAATAAATAAAAACATTAAAAAATTAAAAAAAAAAGAAAATAAATGCATTTATTCACAACTGTTGAAAAAGTAATCTTTTACAAAGCAAATTTTAGAAATGTCTTGGTATCATTCTGAGCTATTCCTAAATTGATTTATTGTGGCCCCTAATACTGGCTTGCTTTGTGCTGACTCCCTGGAGATGGAGGAAGGACAAGTACCGAGACAGTGCAAGTGGGGGAGGGGCAGAGAGAGGGAAGAGAGAGAGAATCCCAAGCAGGCTCCCTGCTGCCATCCCAGAGCCTGACATGGGGCTCAAACCCATGAAGCCATGTCATCATGACCTGAGCAGAAACCAAGAGTCTAACACTCAACTGACTGAGCCACCCAGCTGCCCCAAAACTAGTATTTCTTTGTCATGTACAAGCTAAAAGGAAGTCAGGCCAAGGCTGAGATGTGTCTCTGTGGTCTCTGATACCTATTTTGTATTTTCACTTTGCTCGGTTTCCATTGCCAAGCAAATGGCATTCCATTCCATTCCATTCCTTGTCGCTTGAAGGTCTAGGTTGGCTCCTGGGACTTTAACCATTAGGTTTGCATTCCAGCCATTCATAAAAGAAGGAAGGGAAGGAGAATAGCACTATTCCTCCTTTAAAGATACTCCTTGGAAGTTGTTCTACTTATATCCCATTAGTCAGAACATAACCACACATGGCCACACTTAGATACAAGGAAATCTGGTAAATACTGTTTATTCTGAGTGACTATAATGGGTTGAATTGTCCTCCCCAAAAAAAGATACATTAAAGTCCTATTCCCTAGTACCTGAGAATGTGACCTTATTTGGAAAGAGAGTCTTGACAGAGGTAATCAAGTTAAGATGAAGTCATTAGGTTGGGCCATAGTCCATGATTGGTGTCCTTATAAAAAGGAGAAATTTGGAGACAGGGACTGGTATGCACAGAAGAAAGACAGAATGAAGAAACACAAGGAGAAAGTGTTCATGTGACTGGATGGTGCATCTATAAGCCAGTGAATGCCAACAATTTCCAGCCACCACCAGAAGCTAGAAGATGCAAAGAATCTTCCCCTGGAGCCATTGGCGAGAGCGTGGCTTTGCTGATACCTTAAATTTCATACTTCTAGACTCCAGAACTATGAGACAATGAGTTTCTGTTGTTTTAAGCCACCCAGTTTTTGATATTTGTTATGGTATCCCTAAGAAACTAATAGTGGTCATGTGTCCAAGAAAATAATGGAGGTCCTATTAATAAAGAGGGAGGGGACAATGTATACTGGGGGACAACTAATAGTTTCTGTCATTGACCAGAAAAAAGCTGTACCAATGTCCTTCAGCAAATATTTACTGAGTGCCTACTGCATACGGTGCCCTATGGGGATCCACTGGTGAGCAAACCAGTGAGGTCCGTGGCCTCACGGAGCTTCAGGTCTAGTGACAAGGAAGATATTAATGATTCACACAAATATTTAATTATAAACTGTGATGTGTGTGTTTGGTAAGAATATTACTGGATGCAAGATTTGGAGTCTCAGATACAAATTTTTACGCATTTCAGTCCTTTTCGGAATTCCGTGGTGAACACTATAATGTCATTTGCTGAGTTCTTCATTTTGCCTTTAGCTTCAGAGTCTCTTAATTTTACCCACTAGTGGAATTCATCTTCCAGATGAAATCAAATGTTGTTGATATTAGTGTTACAGTCTGTGGTTCTCAGGGGAGAGCCTGTGAAAGTAAAATGACAGAGAGCAAAATGGGAAAACATCCGTTTGGCAGAGGGTCATATCACTGAAGCAGGAATTATGGATGTTGAGTTGATAGAATGCTTTATTTTGCACATTCTTATACCTCCTCCAGTCTCTTCCATCTCAGTAAATATCATTGCCATCAACCCAACTTCTTGGGTCAGAAACCTAGAAGTCATGCTTGCTTTTCTCTTCTTCCTCCAATTCAAGATACTTCCAAAATGTATCTCGAATGCATCTGTTTGTCTTCATGTCCCCAAATCCAACCACTGTCATCTCTCACCAAGACTACTGTGGCCCTACTTGGTCTCCTTACATGTATTCTTGCAGCCTTATCATCTGTTCCCTGTCTAGCAACCAAAGAAAATCTGGTTCTGCCACTCTCTTGCTTGAGATCCTTGAAACAATTGCTTCTGCAGTGCTTTTAGTATGAAATCTAAAAAGACGTACCATGGCTGACACAGTCCCACATGATCTGACCCCCACCTGTCTTTCAAATCTTACCCCCTGCCACTCTCCTCTTTGCTCACCTCCGTTATCCCCTTCTAGTTCCTGAAACCAGTGATTGCTTTCTCTCCATTGGAGCTTTTGCACTTGCCATTCCTTCCTCCTAGAATTCTCTTCTCATGGCTTTTCACAGGATCCCTCCTTATCTTTTATTTGTATTTTTAGTTAACATACGGTGCAATATTGATTTCAGGACTATCATTCAGTGATTCATCACTTACATAATATAGCCAGTGTTCATCATAACAAGTGCCCTCTTTAGTACTCATCGCCCATCTAGCCCTCCTTATCTTTTTACACTTCACCTTCCATGTCTCCTCTTTAGTTAGGATGGA
Source organism: Cryptoprocta ferox (assembly GCA_028646485.1). NCBI lineage: Eukaryota > Metazoa > Chordata > Mammalia > Carnivora > Eupleridae > Cryptoprocta > Cryptoprocta ferox. The sequence continues at coordinate 18,790,843 of CM053569.1, read as the reverse complement.
AAGTCTCCGTAGCATTTTTACCCATATCTCAATGACTGCAGTTGTGTTGCTTGGTCATTTCTGGGGGTGCTTAGAATTTGACTATTTCATTCTCCAACTTTTATAAGGCAAGAGAAAGAGGTTGGGATGAGGGAGGGAGGGTGAAACCCACAGTATCTGCCAGAGCCCCTCATTTCTCTCTTCTTACCTTCCTACTTATTTTCTTCACAGATATGTATTTTATTCTTTTAGCCCTTTTCCAGGATATATACTCTATGAGTGTGGGGATAGCATCTAATTCTTTTTTTATGACATGCCCAATACATGTTTGTTGAGTCAATAAATTAACTTCTGTAGCCAGGGATGATGGAGACTCTGATCTAGGCACTGTCTCTACTTTATTAGCATAAAAAGGTTGTGTTTTTTTTTTTTTTTTTGGAGTGGTAGGTAGTCAGTAGGATTTCATTCCAGCATTTAGCTCACCGTATGCTACCTAATAGGTGTTGAAAATAATTTTTAAAAAATCTCAGTTAATTGGATTCCATTTATTCAAGTCCTACTATTTCTAAGATACTAAATAAATTCTTGGAAATTGATTGCCAGAGCCCCATCTTCATATTCTAAGGTAGGTGGACAAATATAAAATGTACTACAGACCAGCAGCAACAAGATAATTCATGTGAAAATCCCTAGCATTTTGCTTGGTACTAAGTTGGTACTCATTTTTATTTTAAAAAATTTGAGCATGTCAGTGGATGTCTAGACAATATATTATTTCAGTCGGATACTGAGGCAGACAGCACTGAACATATTTGCATGAGAAGATATTTTTCCATTTAACATTTTTGGGCACATGTCCCACCCTTTCAGTAGACTTAATGGAGAACAAGTGAAAACAATTCTAAGATGAATTAAAGCAATATTTGTTGAGTGACATTACATGCTAGGCCCAATGCTAGGCTCATGATCTCTGCTCTATCATGTATAATTACAGTCCTACAATGAGGTGTTGTCTTCATTTTTATAGATAGAAACAAATGGGGTTTGGAGGGGTTAAGAATTTTGCCTGTGGTTAATACTTGCATTTAAATTCAGATATGCCTGGATGTAGATCATATGCTTTGGAATCATTATTGTACTTGTGTGGAACTGGTTATATCAAGAGAATATAGAAGCCAGAAATACCCTTAATAACACAAGGCTTTAGATAGTCCTGTGGACAGAAGCATAATACTGCATTTGGGGCCACTCTGCCTTGGTTCTTACTGAATAACTGTGTCCTCCAGTACCATGATATTGGTAGATGGCATTCTTGCCAAGTAAGAATTCAAATCACTAAAATGTTTAAAAGTGAAAGGGCTGAGCTTTAGGAACTAGAAAAACACCATGTCCTTCTCTCTGAACTTTCTGTATCCCAAGGATTTGAGCAGCCCACATCTGTTGATCTTTAGGATATAGTCTGATACTGAGCATTTGAGCTGCGCTCCTGAATGAATATTTTCTGTCAGCAGGAAGCCCCAAAGCACGAACACTGGTGTGTCCTGATAGCAACTGTGGTTCCTAATGATGTGATTGTAGATAGCCTCAAACAAGGCCTGTTCTGAGTACAGGGCTTTGTTAACTGGTTTTTCCTTATTCTGTGTTTTGTGTGACACTGGTTCAAGTGCTTGTTCTGGTCAAGTCCCAGAATTTAGCCTTGTCTCTCTCTGCCCTAAGACTTTAGTCTCTGCTCCATCTGTCCTCCAGCCCCCCAGTGTTTCTCCAGCCTCACTGTACATCAGGGTCACCTGGGAAACTCCTCCAAAAATGCCCAAAGATATGGACACAGTTGGTGTGGGGAAAGGCCCAGACATCAGTGCTCTTTGGAAACTCCCATGTGACTTTAATGTGTGACAGCCAAGGCTAAGAACTGTCATCCAGACTTCATAAAAGATGGATTTTAATGCTGCCTAATTCCTTCATGTGGATACATAAGGGGCTGCTCTGATTTCCATGCCTCAAATTCAAATGGAAGACAGAGGTCTGTGGTTTGTTTTTGAAATATGCTGCGAAGGCATTTGGATGGTGTATTTTGGGTATGGAGCCATCGCCTTGCAGTGTATCAGTTACAAGCACATCCGGAAATGTATTAGCTCCACTTCATATCGGAATTTGCCCAAAGCAAAGCAAGCCGAGAAGCAGCCCCCAAACCTCAGTTAATACGTTTCCTAGCACTTATTCCTCCTGCTGTCTTCTTAGCTGCTTAGAATCATGACAGCAGTGCCGTGTGGCATTCAAGAAACCCAGCTTCCCCCATCTGTCACGGTAAAGCACGGCTCTTGTTGCATGTCCCATACCTAGGGGTGGGCTTTCAGGATGGGGTTTTAGCCCCATTTGATGGTAAGGATGCCAGCGAGAAGCTGTGGCCTTTTACCGTGGGAAGATCTGCTGTGTTCTGCTCTCTGTGGGCCACAGAGGCTTTTTCAAAGAAAAGGAAAATATACTGCACACTGTCCCAAGGAAAGGTTAGGGCTCGTGGAGGTCAATTTCTTTTTAATTCAAATATACTTTGAGTCTTTAGTTTTAAAAGATGGATGTTTCTCTGCTGAGGAGAAAATGTTTACTTTCCCCCCTTGTCTTCACCTAGACCCATATAGCCACCCAGATTTGGCAGAAGTGTGTGCTATCTGAGAAGTTCACAAAGCAGGGTTTTGAGTGGGGCTCTTTGGCTGGGTGGGGAAAGCCAGAGGTCTGCAGAAGGAGGGCCCACAGAGCCCCTCTGCACCTCAAAGACTTTGTCATGGCTACGTGTGACCATCTGAGTTATCACAGTGGGATCATGGGACCCTAACGAAACTGTGTTCTGGGTGTGGGTCCATACCCACAGCTGGGGTTGATGAGACCAAACTCCACTTCACAGAGCCAGAATAATCGGGACCGGGCACACAACTTATCTTTGTCGTGATTGTCTCCTGCCTTAGCTAGCTAAGGAAGACACAGAATGCCAAGGGGTCCCCATTTCTGTGTATGCTGGAATCCTGGGATACGGGCCCACGTGTGGAACACAGCTTACCTGTCTCAGACTCTTGAGAGTTTGAAGCCATTCTTGTCAGGAGCTTCTGATCTTATGGAAATGGGATATATACAGAGAAATAGCTGGAAAAAAATATGTTTTCCATATGTATTCCCTCAGCACCCACCTCAACTTATGTATGGTTCCTGAACCTTTATTTCTGGTTGGGTGGCCTGGAGTTTCATTTCTGAAGGTCCTAGAATGAGGCTGTTTTCAGGAAACTGGTGAAGAAATCTCTGGAAGGCTGTGACCTCATCGGGTGATGGGGGGCTTGGCAGAGGTCGAGGGTCAGAGAGCTATCAGGGAGAAGACCTGGATGTGGAGCAGCACAGCAAGGATAGGCTGGAACTCCTCCATGACACCTCTGTGCCAGCTTCTCCCTGTATGTAACCACGACAGCCGTGAGTAATATTTGCTGCTTCATTTTTGCTTCCCAGATATTACGCAAATTTCTCCTTGTGGCCTCTTGAACCTGGAACTACACTGGAAAGGGAATCTGGGAAATGTAGTTCTGGCTTGGCCAAGTTGATAACACCAAAGTTCTACCTCTTATTTACTATATCCATGTTCTTCCTAATATCAGGCACACAAAATATCCTCAGTACAAGTATGTGGAAGGAGTGGGGACACTAAGTATGAGATCCACCAAGAAAAACAGGGGAGAGGATGCTCTCAAGGACTTGTACCTGGTACTTGCTACTGCATATGGGATTTAATTATGTATATCAAGAGTGAAATTGTTTCTACCATGGCCTCTCTAAGCAAAAATGATCTTTCTTCCCTTTAGTTCCTTGGGGCAGGGAACCAAGACAGATGAAGGGTTTAAAATAGGAATCCTGTGTTTGGCCTTTGCTCTCCAAACTTAAAAAACAAACAGACAAACAAACAAACACTTGTTCTAGCAAACTCTTGTTGGGTACACAACATGGCTCATTTCAGGGACTTTATGAAAGACAGAAGGAATATGACCAAACTGGCCATGGCCGTCTGGGACACTTTCCTGGATCATTCATTTCTGAATGCTCAGAATCCAATTCCATTTTCCAGGGTTAACCTATAATCACTTTCTTGCATAAAGACTTAGCAAAGGAGTTTAGTCCTGGCTCAGAATCCAGTAGTTTAGCATTAGAGTAAACATGCACAAGGGTGGGAGCTGGCAGAAGAGGGTAGACCACGAAATGTAACGTGATGTCTGGTATGTTCTTTAGAGATAACAGGAGCAAGGAACCCATTTTTGTTGGGCGTCATGCTGGACACAGTGATAATTGCTTCATATGTATCATCTCGCTAGTCTTTGTCACAGCCCTATAAGCTGCATATTAGGTATATTTTATAGTTGACACTGTCAGAGTTTGAGTCATAGCCTCTGGTTATGCAAGAAAATGGCAGAGCCAAAAGCCAAACACACCCAGGTCTGTCTGGTTCTGGAACCCTAGGTTTTTCCATTATATCATGGTGCCTTTCACATGTATTGAGATTATTCTACTTTTCTGGTCTTCAGTTTCTCCAAATGGCTCATCTTGGCAAAATCTGTTGCCAACTCTGCCAGGGATTAGGTGTTTTTCCAGGAATGGAGATATTGGAGGGAACCCCAATCTTCAAATCCATACAGTTCTATTATGATCCAGAATATAACACGCAGGCCACACCTACTGTTTATTGCTAGACCATGGGAGGCGGGAAGCAGGGGGGCTTTACTCCCAATCTTTAGCCAAATCAGCATGGAACCTCCCTAGCTCCTTCGGCACAAGTTCCTAAACTGAAAGAGTCCTGAGCAGGCTGATAGGCACTCCTGCCCCCGGCCCACAGATTGCTTAGTCCCATCTATAGCCCCAGGGACTGGTAGAATAAGAAAGACGTCCTAGAGCAGAAACCAGAAGCATAGTTCCCTAACCTGGGGGTGCGCACCTCCTGTTAGCCATGACAAAGAAAGTCTAAGGTTAGTTTGTCCAGACAACACGCAAAAAGAGGTTGCTCCATCTAAGTCCTACGTATAACCCTTTTACTTTTCCCACCAAAACACTACCAACTACATGGCAACCTGTGTTGTCTCTGCAAAGTACACACACAGACACACACAATTTTGTTCTTAGCTCATATCACAGCAGCACCACCTTGGAGATAGAATGAAAAGAACGAGACTTTGGGTCAATCTTCAAGGTTAGATAATGCCACCAAGGCACTACAAGTCACCCTCTATGAGTGAAACAATATAAAAAAAGTATTGCATTTGTGGAAACAAAGTTATTGTGTAATTATCTGCCTGATGAATAATCTTAATGTGTACTGCCTCTCATTTAGTAATCTTTTAAAACCTTTATATTAATTTTGCTTTTTAGCATAATCCAGAAAAAAACGTAGTAAGTTCTGGGTGTTAAGTGGCCAATAGTACTAAAAAAGAAGAAGAAGAAAAAAGAAACCTCCGAAGGGCAAACAGCTAATTGGGTAAAAGTTTCCTGCGTAGGAAAGAATTTGAGGTCAGGGAGGAAGTCTGACCTTCTGGAGCCTCTTTCCTTTTAGCGCTGAGCTCCCGTGAGAGTTAGTACATGCACTGAGAGTCTGTCTGCTGCTTCTGGAAGCCCCAGTTAGCAATTACATGGACTTCTAAGGAACTTTCTGTACCTATAGTGTAAGCCAACTTTGTAAGAAGGGGGTAGGAGTGATAATTTGCATATCCCCTGTGGTACAAAGGCTCCCCAATGGTAGATTCCTTTCCTTCAGTAGTAAAGGAAGTCCAAGGCGTCTTGTGGTTATAATGTGCTTATGTTGCTTCTCTTCGGTGCCTGAAACACTTCCTGTCACCTTGGGGAAACACCAGGTGAAGAGTGTGCTGTCTGTCCTCAGCACAAGCAGATCTTGGAGGTGGTCCCGGTGCAATGGAGCTGCATATGGCCAAGTGACATGAGCCACCAGGGCAGACCACAAATCCTCCATTGATTGTCATCCCCATCTCCAAAGGAAACCCCCAGGAAGACAAATTTTTCTCCTAACTTTAGGAATCTAAGTTCTATGGACTGAACCTGAGTTCCCCATATCTTTTCCTCCTTTAATTTATTTTTTAGTTTATTTATTTATTTATTTTAAGAGAGAGGGAGCATGAGTGGGGAGGGGCAAAGAGAGAGAGGGAGAGAGAGAGAATCCCAGGCAGGCTCTGAGCTGTCAGTGCAGAGCCAGATGCAGGGCTCGATCCCACAAACCATGAGATCATGACCTGAGCTGAAATCAAGAGCCACCCCTTGATTGACCCCTCCCCCACAAACCGAGCCAAGTGGACTAAGGGTGAGCCGTGTCTAAAGCAGACCTTTGGTCCATTTGGGCTGGAAGGGGCAGATTCTGTGTGATACTAGCAGGCACTTTGAATTTCTCAATTTGAAACAAACATCCTCAAGTTGCTTTTTGCTGTTGTTGTTTTATAGTGAAAGTCATTCTTATACATGGTTGACTTTCCTTCAAGGCTGATAGCACAGTCTATTCTTTGGGGACATCCCATAGCTTAAATGCATAAAGCTTAGAGGAAAACTCATTCTCTGGAGAGAGAACTCAGTGTTTGTCCGGGAACTGGATCTCTGCCTCCTCCCACACCACTCACTCCCCAGCCAGTTGCATATTTGGTGGAGAGATTTATGGGACTGAACATACAGCTGCAAATCTTTTCTATTTTTTTCCTCCCAAGAACAATGTTCTGCTGTCAAGGCTATTATGCACTAAGTACAGACACACAGCTTATTTACTACAGCAGCGTCTAAAACTCCAAAGTTTTATCCTAGCTGAATGTGAATGTTTTTGTAAACGTAAAGCATTCTATAGACATAAGGAATTCATTCTACAGAGGTAACTAGCAAATCTTGAGTCCGCTTATTGTGGTTCTGAAGCAACTTTGTTAAAGTGAACATCCTATGGACAGGACCGGGGATTCCTTAACCGAATTATACACTCAATTTACTTTAAAATCATGTGGATTGTTTACAGTGGTTTCTGGATTCTCTTAGATTGGGAAAACTCTCTCTTGGCTCCCTGTATTTATTTTTATTTTTCATATTTGATCTCAATAAATAATGCCAACTCAACATCTACTTCTGGGCCCCAAACTAGGACCCAAAGTGACTTTCCTGGGCGTGTGTCATGCAGTGGTTAGTCTGTCTTCAACAGTCTGCATTCACTGGGCTGTTTAGGGAGAGAGATTGTGTGGGAAGAGGGAAAGAAGAGAAAAACCGATTATTTAATGTTTCACTGATATTAAACACTGGACTTCGTTCTTAATTAGATTTGATCCTCATCATAAACTTGATCCCCACGTTACAGATGAGTAAAGTATAACTCAGAGAATATGCAACTTGCCTAAAGTCACATTACTAGTCAATTAGGTAAGAGTTAAAGCAATTTTATTGCATTCTAGAGAAAACAAGCAAATTATTTACGCACATCTCAATTGATCACACAGTGAACTAGTAGTGAAACTACTGGTTGGGAATTCTAAGACCCCTGGTTAGTTGCCTACTTTTGAAATTGATATAAATTAATCATATTATAATCATAGTATTGAGACTTCATCTCTTTTGGTCTCTGCCTTGCTAAATGTTTTGTTATTTTGAGGGAAAGCCTGAAGCAGTCTTATCCTCCAATGCTTTCTACTTCAAGACACAAAGAAAAAAAGAGAGAAAAGCCAGAGTGGCTTTCACATGAATGGAGGCATTTCAGGCATGCAAGTGTCTTGGTGAGTACAGATTTCCGAGGTAGGGAGAAGACACTTATGTAGTCACAGGTGTCATGTTTCTTTCCAACCTCACTCCCTCTTTGGATAACAATTGAATAATTGTGATGGAACTCTAGCCATGCAAGGACTAGAGTGCAATTGCACAATCCCACAGGCACTCAGTCCATCTTTAAGATTATCAGACATCTGCCAGGACAGGCATAGGATAGGAATCAGAGGCAAGGTTATTTAGTTGGTTTGGCTCCTTATCAAGGGAGAGGCTGGAGTTCAGCCTAGGTATTTATTCCAACCTGATCACACCCCCAAAATGTGCTGAATCCCTACCTCTGTCTTCCTGTTAACTCTTATCACACCTACGGTGGTTTTTAGGACTTCTCCACTGCCCCCGCGCTCAGAAATCACTTACCTGTGACTTATGAAGGTATTGTTCATCCTCTTCATTAAAAATAATGTCCTTCATATATCCCTTCTTTATAAGGTCAAGGGACTACCTTTCGTGTAGGAAATGAATTCAGAGCAGCTACATGAACTCAAGATTGATCTGTTTTCTATGAACTGGGAAATGAGTGAATTGTAATAAGGTCTTTGCAAACAGATCTGATAAAGATCATTATAAGCAGAAGAAAAGCATCACCGCCTCACTTGAATTCTCATTACCGCCTCCCTGGGGGACACCTAAGTTCCTCGACCCCAGATAGGAGGTAATAGGTATGTAAGGTAGGTCTGTTCCAAGATTGTCAATATGTCCTCTGTGTTTGTATGTGTGTGCTTTTTAATATAGAAGGGAAATAATTTTCCTCAGTCTGTGTCCTTCCTGGCATGACTTGTAATGTGTGTTTATTTGCAGAACACAGTGTACCCTCGATGCTAATTCAAAGTCTATTGTAACTGAATATGTTACACAATTCTACCTGCATTTCTGAATCATTCTGCACGTTTTTAGTAACAGGACATTGGAACTGCTGGAACCACAGCAGTTGTTGGGTCCACTTAGGGAGAGATGACGTTTTTACTAACAGCCTGATTCCAAAAATACTCCCTCGAATACAAGCAAGATAAATGTTTGCAAGGCGTTTTTGTCCCCCTCATCATTCAGGGAAAAAATGTTGAAATAAATATCTAAGTTCACGTATGTTCAGGATTTTAAGGAAACAAAGAGCAACCCAATGCTAACTGAGTAAAAACCTTCTTATGAGGTTGGGGGATCATAAACATCAACATCACGAGATGTCTGAGTGGACCTGGGCTGTTTAATTAACGTTTAAAGTGAAGAGGAAAACACGTTTGTCTTCTGTGCTTCTCTGCATTCCCCAAACTTGCTTTATACACTGTGCTTTATAAATCTGTAAGTCAAATGGAGTTCAAATTCCAGATGTGGCACTTAGTTGTGTGACCTTAAGCAAGTAACTTAACCTCTCTGAAATTCCGTTTGTTGATAAAGATTGCATCAGTAATCATGCGTGGCCAGTGACAGAAACCAGCTATCATACAAGAAATTGACTTTAAGCTGGGGCACCTGGGTGACTCAGTCGGTTGAGCGTCCGACTTCAGCTCAGGTCATGATCTCATGGTTTATGGGTTCAAGCCCCACATTGGGCTCTGTGCTCACAGCTCAGAGCCTGGAGCCTGCTTCAGATTCTGTGTCTCCCTCTCTCTCTGCCCCTCCCCTGCTCATGCTCTGTCTCTTTCTATCTCAAAAATAAATAAATGTTAAAAAATAAAATAAAAAAAAAGAAATTGACTGTAAGGACATAAAGGATGTAAGGGAATGAAATGCATGTCTAGAGAATCAAACTTGATAAAGACAGCAACCAGGGCAGATCTGGGGATTTAAGGACCAGAGAAGATGAACTTTCTCTCCTGTGTGACTCAGCTCCAGCTTCAGTGGTCTAGGAAGAGAGAGTTTGGCCAAGTTGGGATCAGGTGACCCCAATGGACAGGGGAGGACACTGTGATTGTCATTCCCATCCATCTTACCCACAGCAGGAGAACATGATATTCAGAAAGTATTATCAAGTTTCTGTTGGCAGAATTGATACCTGAATGGCCTAAATCCAAAATATGTCACCCATAGCTATTAGGAAAATGTTTTAGAAAATATGTGAAAGACTTAGATTGCTACTTTGAAAAAAAAAAAAAAAAAGGTTTCAATGAATGACAGAATTTACTGAGAAGTTGCTTGCTTTGAGAATTATCTTGCCAATAATATAGGAGTTTGCCTCCTAAACTAAATTGTAAGCTTTGTGAAGGCAAAGACTTAGCTATTTAAATTTTTATTTCATTTAAGTTCTCCAGACACACTAGTTGGTACAAGATGTCTTAGAATACCACTCCCCCCCTCCCCCACCGCCGCATCACCCTATGATAGAAGGTCTTCACATAATCTTCTATTCTCAAAGAGTGCTCAGGTAGCAGCACAGGTCAGAAGGGTTATAGGCTATGAAATGATTCATGGTGCCCTTGCTCTGTCCCCACTCTTGTCCTCCACTACTCTGGAGAGCATGTGGGGATGCAGGGGATGAGATTGCCTTTATGCCTAGGGTAGCTTTGAATCAGCCTTATTTTATAAAAGAACAAATCAGTCACAAACTTTGGTATTTGAAAAATTGTGTGTGTGTGTGTGTGTGCACGTGTGCAGGCACGCATGAGCGCATGCACACTCATACACACACATCCCCCAAAACAAAATGACCTTCTTCTAAAATTAAGTGCAGTTCAAGTCACCAAGGATCGAGGTTGATAACAAGACCAGTATAATATTGTTTTGGTGCCCCTTGCCCATGCCTTTCCCCTTTGAGGTTATACGTCTCCCCGCCCCTGTCCTGGGGTTCAGGCAGTCCAATAACATGGACTTTGACCATTGTGTTGCCAGTGGTCCTTGCCCAGCGGGCCCTGATGGCTGCCCTGTTTCTACCTCTGAACTCCTGAGCAGAGGCCACTGAATGCTCATCCCCTCAATCACACACCCACCACCCCACCATTCAAGTTCTGTAGCCTCCAGGAGCCCCTGCAATCAGGATGTCCAGAAGACTTCATCTTCAAACTGATCCTGAAGCTGTCCTCTTCAGTCCACAGACATCTATGTACTGGTGACATCAGCCTCCCTTTCCCTCCAGTTCTTTTGAATAACAGCATTATTAAGATATAATTCACCTTCTTTGTCAAGTGTGTATCTCACTTATTTTTGGTATATTCACAGAGTTATGCAACTATCCCCACAATCAATTTTAGAACATTTTCACCACACCTAAAAGAAACCCATGCTTTTTAAAAAATAAAATCTTTATTTCTTGTCCACATTACATGAGGACTGCAAATTGGTTACAGTTTGACTGGGCTAGAAACCCCGTACTTATTAGCAGTCACTGCCATACATGCCCCAGCCATAGATGACCACTAATCTATCTTCTGTCTCTGTGGGTTTGTCTGTTCTGGACTTAGAATATAAATGGACTCATACAAGACATGGTCTGTTGTGACTCACTTCTTTCACTTTAGCCTAATGTTGCCAAGATTCACCCATGTGGTAGCATGGAATTGGCTCCATCTGATTGCTGGATAATAGTCCATTATACGGATGTACCAAATTTTATTTCTCTTTTCGTCAGTTGATGGACATTTGGCATCTTTCAGTTCTTGAAGCACTAAGTCCCCCTCTCTTCAGTTCTTTCCCTCTGGTCCCAGATCAGGGATTGCAGACTCAAATGTCTGTCTGCTAGGTAGAAGAAAAAGAGGAAGTAGTGAGGACCATGGCAGATGAGAGAACATGTGCCCATCTAGTACAGGTAGCCCCTACTCAAGCATTGCCAAGTGGCCATTCTGATCTGGTGCTATTAGAGCTGTAGATTGTTCCGGAGAGGCCGGATTCTGGATTTTTATGTGGAAATTTCCCGAGTTTTAAATAGGAAACAAACAAACATCATGGGAGAGAGACAGAATACAATTCTGCTTGAGACTAAATGCTAAATTAAAGGTGATTCCTGGTGATACAGAGACACATCTCACCTTCAGGAGCCCATGAAGGGTTAGCTGGAGTGTGGGATCAACTAGAAACTGCTGCCTTCTCATTTGGCAACACAAAATAGCTATTCATCCTCTTGGAGGAAAGAGGACCCCGGTCTAAAATCAGTACTCTGGATTGAGAGGGAATGGAATTTTTCTCGTTCTTTGGCTCATCGGTGTGCTGGGGCAGGAAAAATAAAGCACAACTAATGTCTACATTAAATTAGTGCTCAGTTGCCCTGAAAATCACCTGTGGCCTACTTCCGGATGGATTATTACCTGCTGGCATGACTTTGATTATGATTATGACTTCAACCATGGTTGAGAACTGCTGATTCTGCACAAGATGTGCCCTGAATCCGTGAGGACAGATTTATGGAACTGGGAAAGGAGAAACAGGAATGGTGTGGTCTCCTGATACACAAAGATGCCATGGTAATATAGGTTGGGGTGTGGAAAATATTGAGGTTCATGACAACAGCAAGAGTTTATTGAGGAAATAACCACTCTGCTTGCCACCGTCTGTTTTCCATTTTGTTTTGCATGTGATTGCAAAGGAAGTGGGTATTTAAAAACATTTTTTAAAGTTTACTTATTTATTTTGAGAGATACAGAGACAGCGTGAGTGGGGGAGAGACAGAGAGAGAGGAGGAGGAGAGAGAATAATACCAAGCAGGCTCTATTCTTCCAGCGCAGAGCCCTGCATGGGGCTTGAACGTACAAACCATGAGATCCTGACCAGAGCTGAAACCAAGAGTTGGATGCTTAATAGACTGAGCCACCCAGGCACCCCAGAAGTGGGTATTTTTAAAGGGAAGGAAGTTCATAGAAACCAGTGGTGTAATGCTTGACATTTACAAAGATGTTTTAAATTCATTATCTAATTTGGACCTGTGGGGATAAGCATTTTTACCTAACCCTGTTTTATAAACTGAGACATGATGGAGGAGAAATGATGTGATTAAGGCCGTCAAACAAAGGAGCCAAAGACTTAAATCCTTATCATTAGATTCCAAATCCCTATCTTTTCCATAAATACATAGCTGCCTTTCTAATACTTTCCAATTTTGGTTTGAGTAACAGGTGTAGATATTTTTACACTTAATATAGTGTTTTAAGGGCTCTTGTGTGGCTCAGTTGGTTGAGTGTCCAATTCTTAATTACAGCTCAGGTCATGATCCTAAGGGTGTGGGATCAAGCCCATGTCGGGCTCCACGCTGAGTGTGGAAATTGCTTAGGATTCTCTCTCTCTCTCTTATTCCCGTTCCTCTCCCAAACTTGTGCTTTCTCTGTCTAAAATAAAAATAAGAATAAAAATATAGTGCTTTATTGTATATTTATTTTATGTATTTTTGATATATTTTAGATACAAAATATTCACTATAGTTTATATTATGTTATATTATAGTGTTTGAATTTATATTGTTATTACCCACTCAAAATAATAAAGGAAATGGTGATTTTCAAAATGTTCTAATATTTTATTCTTTATTTGAGTCATCAACATTAACTAATTAATAAATAATTGGGATCAGGTGTACATATCAATTACCCAGGCATTATAAAGAAATTTGATGATAACAACAGATATGGGAGACATTAAACTAATCAGTCTCAGCCAAACAATCTCCTTTCCTTTCCCTCTCCTCACCTTGTCTCCCTTCTTCCCCCCTGTGTCTTCTTATTTCCTTATTTTCTTATTTTCCCAGTCAGTGAAGGGATAATTTATGAGAAGCAAGAAACCCTTCAGACTCAATCAAAATTGTGCTTTTTTGCTTAATGCATTTATACATTCAATTCATTCAACAGTGAATATTTATTAAGTCACTACATTGCTTTCCTGTTGCTGCTGTAACAAATTAACACAGACTCGGCAGCGTAAAACAAAGACATTTCATTGCCTTAGTTCTGGAGCCAGCAGTCTACGGGTGTCACGGGTCCGCCTTCCTTCTGGGCTTTCAGAGGGGAGAAAATCCACCGCCTTGCCTTTTGCAGCTAATAGAGGCCACTTGCATTCCTTGGCTCCTCGCCCCTTCCTCTTTTCTCTCCAACTTCTTGCTTCTCTTGTGACATCTCCTACTTCTGCCTTTGACTTTCGTGTCTCCCTCTCATAAGGAACCTTGTGGTTATATTGGGCCCCCCTGAATAACTCCAGATAATCTCCTGAGGTTAAAATCAGCTGATTAGGAACCCGTTCCATCTGTAACCCTCACTCCCCATTGCCATGTTAACTATTCACAGGTTCTAGGGATTGGGACATAGACCTCTTTGAGGATTGGGGATTTTGTATCTACTATATACCAGGTACCATACACTTATATTCTGTTGGATTCAGTTTTGCTAATTAGATGTACTTATCACTGACAGCTGGAGATCTGTGTACCTCTCAGTTTTTCTACTGGAGTGCTCATATGTCCAACGTCTGCCTCTTCAGGCACACAACAGATACACCATCTTGCCTAGCATCTGATGTCACCACTAACCTCAAGAGGAGTACCTCCATTTGAGGCAGTACCTGTGGATCACTATCAAGCCCACTATGACAAATCCAGGAAGGCCTCTCCTTACTGAATGATGTTCTTTTTTTTATTATAATTCTCTCACTTATCACAGATTAACTAGTACTAAGTGTAAAAGTTGATCTTTCTTGGCCTCATCCACTTTCACAAGGATGGAAATAGGAAATGTGTGGAATTTAACATCTCATTGGGACACCTTGGCAAGTCAAAGGAGGCACTATTAATAATCATGCAGGGGGTGCCTGAGTGACTCAGTCAGTTGAGAGTCGGACTTTGGCTCAGGTCACATCTCACAGTTCGTTGAGTTTGAGTCCCACTTCCGGCTTGCTGCTGTCAGCACAGAGCCTGCTTTAGATCGTCTGTCTCCTTTTCTCTCTGCCCCTCCCCTGCTTGTGCTCTCTGTCTCAAAAATAAATAAAATATCAAAAAAGATAATCATGCAGGAACAGTCAGTGTAAAAGAGGACTATCTTGGGAATAGTGGGCCGTCAGGTCTCCCTAAATATTGAGCCCAAATGAATAACATCCACAAACACTGACTATAAAAGTGTATTGAGTACTTCATTGGTTGCAAGCGCTGCGATAGAAGCTTGATGTCCTTTGCTTCATTTAATTCTTACAACAATCTTATAAGGTAGGCATTTATTTTTATTATTATTATTATTATTATTCCCTAGTTTAGAGTTGAGGGAAACAAAGCTCAGAAATTTAAATACCTAGCTTAAGCTAGTAAGTTGCTAAGTTAGGATTTAAACGTAATTTTGTTAAGCACTAAGTCAAATGCTTTTTTCTATTATATTGCCTTCCAGAAAAAGTATAGATTCTTGGAAATTATTGTTGCCAGCTGGGTATGGTTGGGTATTTTAAGAGATGTTAGATGTTAGAGATACACAATGCCTATGAGAAACCAGGAGCTATAACAGATACTTTTTCTTTGTCTTTCCTTTAGGTCTGTCAGTTTGTTGTCTCTGTAAATGGGCTCAATGTGCTGCATGTAGACTACCGGACGGTGAGCAATCTGATTCTGACAGGCCCTCGGACGATCGTCATGGAAGTCATGGAGGAGTTAGAGTGCTGAGCAGGTGGACATCCTGGCCCTTAAGTGGCCTGAGGATGATCAAAGCCAGGACAACACAAAGCAATGCAATGACAAGACTTCCATACCAGTGGATGGTTTTGGACACACAAATGTTTTCTCCATACATATACATCTTGATTTGAGTTTTGTACACTGTTTGAATGTGGAAGAACCGGATGGATCATCTATAAAACAAAACAAAACAAAACAATTTATGTCAGTATAGAAAAACATTGAGAAATGGAATTTTCTTACATAGTAGAATTGCCTTACTTGATTTCCATGTGTAGTTCTTCCCCATTGTTTTTTATCTTAGTTTGCAGAAAGTTGTCAAAATGCTTTTCTGGCCAAAACAGCGACATGCTAAAATCCCCTCATAGGAATCAATAGAGTTGTTGTTACAGATTTTAAATGGTTCTCTTACCAAAATGAGCATGGAACTGTTTATTAAAGGATCTGAATTTCACCAAGCTTCAAATAACGCAACATCCAAAGGAATATTACCTGTTAACTAGCATTTTGAAGAAGGTTCTAAAGCATTCAAGGGCTTAAAAGCCATTGAAAAAATGGCTTTTTCTTAATTCCGGCCTTTAGTATCAACTTTTAACATATGTTCTCAATTATGGCATCAGTTAGAAAACAAAAACCATGTGATGATACGGGTGGGAGAAATAGGGAGATAATACTTACATTTATGTGCTCTGACTTCTTTCTGACCCTAAATAATTTTGTTCTATCAATCAGCTACAGAAACCTTCTAGAGTTAATTCAGAATATGTTGAATGTCAAAACAGAGGAATTTGTATATATACTTATCAAGCCTTTGGCAAGATTTCACTTTGAAGTTGTCCCTTTTTAAGTGAAGTATTCTAGGACTTGGCCCATATGTGATAAAACTTGAAATTAAATTGCCTTATTGGCCTGACTTTTTACTAGCTTTCTAGTGTAACGTATTCTAAGGGCACAACATGTCCTGCTCATTTGGTGGGATTATTTTTCACCGAAACATGATCTTGTGTTGTGATTTTTCAGCTCACTGTATATATGCACATTTCTTTTGTTTGTTTGTTTGTTTGTTTGTTTAGAAAAGAATGCATTTGGGGATTTGGTGTGTAGAGGAAATTCCTCAGAGTGCCAAATTAGGTAGTCAGGGAACGCAAAATTCCATTCTGAACAACCAGGTTTCTTTCTTATCACGTATTCACAAAATAGAATATGAATGTCGTACCTCAGCCATTCTTTTTGTGGTAGGTTATCATGCATTGGTACTAGTAGGATGGACATGGTATGCTCAAGATGTTACATATATGTGTTTCTGACCACCCATGTTTTCTGATCTGTAGCATTAGTCAGACAGTAGGATTTGAAGTAACAGAATGTCTAATATTAGTCCCGTCGATCTGTATTTGGGAACTAGTACCATCTCTGGGTGTGTATGTGCATTTATACTGTGTGCCAGGCTTTGTGCTACAGCACTTAACATATGTGATCTCTTTGAATCTTCATCAGAACCCTGCAAGATAGGTATTATCACCCTCATTTTTCAAGTGTGGAAACCAAGTCTGAGCAACCTTACAGATAGTCTTAATGTTCACACAGCTGCAAGAACTACTAAGATTCAAACATGGGTTTATTTAATGCATTAACGCCCGTGTTACCATCCCTCCCCGAGCCTCTCCCCATTTAGGGACCTACTGTTGTGGGCTTCTTTTTTGTCCGGTGCTGTGCTAAAACTATATGTCACTTATTCCTCCTGACCTGTGAGGTCAATATCGTCACTGTCTCCATTTTACACCTGAGGAAATGGACTCATAGAGAGCTTAGTCATGGTGCCTATGGTCACACAGCTAGTAAGTGGGAGATCTTATGATTCAGCTTTTAAAGTTTTTATAACGTATTTAAAAGATGAGTTTCTGAAATGCTTTCTGTGACCAGGTGTTCGTTAAGCAACTAAAGAGGAAGGACCACCTTCGAGAATGGCATTTTCTCCTTGCCAGCCATCTGTACTTGGTACTCGTGTCCCAGTGCGCGTCATCGTGGGCCCTGGCATACTGTCACTTCCCTTTAACCAATCTAAGCACCAGAGACGCATCTGCCTGTCTGCCTTCCACGCTGCCTCCTTCCTGCAGGTGGAATTTCTTTGATTCGGAGAGTGTTATTGATCTCTTTGGTCAAATGAATACTAAGGGAAGGAGAGAAGGAAGGAAAAAAGGGAGGAACTATTTCTTCCTTTGGCTCTCATAACCTTCAGTTTAAAGGCCAAGTGCCAGATAATTCTGCTTAAGGCCAAGAGAGCTTTACCTTAGCTATTCCTCAGCCCACTGTTGACATCCTTACAATGTGATTAAAGTGAATGATCCCATTCCTGTAGGGGCACTAGTTAGCTCCCTCCAGCCTTTGCTCAATTTCTCCTCTCTGAAATATTAGTTCACCTTCTTTGCCTGGAAAATCTGTCTAATTAACTCCCCATAGATATTATCTTCTCTGAGAAACCTTTGCCAGCTCCCTAGTTCTGGGATTGATTCCCCTTCTCTAAATTCCCATGGACCCTTATGCATCAACCCCCTCTAATTACAGCACTGATATTTGCTTTGAGGTTGTCCATCATGTGTCTGTCTCCCTAACTACACTGTGAGTATCTGCAGAATGTTCCCTTCACCTACCCCAGCTTGTGACACGGTAGTCCATCAGCCATCCATGGGTCCCCAACAAACCATTCCTGAACATGGCTTATGACACTCTATGTGCCCATGATCCTGTGGATTGGCACTATGGGCAGAGCTCTGCTGGGATGGCCAGCCACTGCTCAATGTGGTGCTGGTTGGGTTCCCACAAACATTTGTGGTCTGGGATGTGTCTGTCTCACAGCTGGCTGGGGCTTTTGGCTGAGGTGCTTCCATTCTACCCCGTGTGGCCTTTCCCCACAGCTACCCAGCCTTCCTCAATTAGGCCTCAGGAGATCAAAGAAGGTGAAAATAAAAACTGCAGGACCTTCTGTGGACTCGCCTGGAGAGTCACACAGTGTTACTTCCGTAGCACGTTGTTGGTCAAAGCAAGTCGCAAAACTAGCTCAGAGAGGCAAGAGGTGGGAAATAGGGGCGCCTGGGTGGCTCAGTCGGTTAAGCGCCGACTTCGGTTCAGGTCATGATCTTGCGGTTTGTGGGTTTGAGCCCCGCGCATAGGGCTCTGTGCTGACAGCTCAGAGCCTGGATCCTGTTTCGGATTCTATGTCTCCCTCTCTCTCTGCCCCTCCCCTGCTCATGCGCTGTCTCTTAAAAATAAACAAACATTAAAAAAAAATTAAAAGAAATTTTTTAAAAAAGAGGTGGGAAATAGATCTACCTTTAATGGGAGGAGCTGCAGAGAATTTGTGGCTACTCTTAATCCACCAAAAGTAGGCACTCCCCATTCATGGGGACCTAAGAAGTTACCTAATTATTGAAAGGCAAGATGCAAGTAACTGGCCAAACACTGGGTAGAAGTTTGATAGGAAGTTGTGAAGAAAGCCCAGTGCCTAATGAAAACTTCAAAGTTGGAAAATCCTAAAATGATAGTGCCACATGGAGCCATGGAGAGCAGTTTCATCTCATTTTGCTGATGCGGAAACTGCAGTGTGGAATGGTCAGGGGCCACTCCCAAGCTCATGAGGCTGTTGGGGCTGCAGCCTGGATTAGACATCAGTCTTCTGCCCTCCAATGACATCTCCTTAACAAGATAGCTTTCTGTGGTGGATGCAAGTATGGGGAAGCTAGGCCTTTGGCTCTGGGGTATTCATAAAATGCAAGGGGCTCCATGTACTTGTGAAGGTGAAGGACATACATTTTAACTGACTTAGGCCTTGGATTGTCATATCATTTGTTTAATCATATGTTTAATCATATCATTAAAAAATAAGTATTTTGGGTGATATTTTAACAGGTGAATTGCTTTAAAATTTAGGAACTTCATTCCTGAATACAACACGAAGAATTATTCTAAATTAACAGTAAGCAATATTTCTAAGAGCTTTTATTTCCTATGTATGTGCGCATGTGTGTGTGCTTATCAGGGTGTGTGATTTCCCTCACTGAGAATCCCTGAAATGGCTTTGTTTGTTCCCAGAGAAAACACTTTGATTTTTCAGGTGTTTGTGTAATGTGTTCATGTTTCTGTGATGGAAGTGGAAATCTTTTTTTGTTTCTTCATTAGCATCATATGTGCTATCAGTGCAAATTTAAAGCCACGTTTGTTATTTCTGCTGTAGAGAGAAAAATGCAGTTGCCTTTTGGGTTGGTCCTATTGTGTGGTGTTTTATTATTAATCTCTGATAAATAATTGCATAAACTGATGGGGGGGTAGTTGAGAAATGATGGGTAACAGGAAGAAGATATCCATGTTTGAGTAGATTAGATGCAGTCAGCTTCATACCTTCGTATAAAAGGTGAATGCACTGGGCTGGTAGCAATTTACAATTAAAAATCATTGCTTTCAGTTCAAAATGGAGTCTCACATTTCCAAATACTCTTTTCAAATATTTGCGACAATAATCTACTTTCAAGACCCATTTTAAACTGACATTAACTATTCTCTCCTATTAAGTATTAATCCTGTTTCATTTTTGATCAGAATAACTCTGGAATGTTTCAGTTTTGCCAACTGGTTAGAGTCCGTCGATACCATTGTTTCAGCCATTTATGGTAGGATTTCAGGTGTAATATGCTCTCCCTCAGTTCAACACCAAAAGGACAAATCTACAGTGTACCAAAATGAAATTCATCATCAAAGTTGCATATGATATTATCAAATGCATTAATATATGTACTTAATATATATGTTATTTTTAAATTAGGTTGAATTTATGTTTTCCTTTCTTAAGAATTGTAGCATAATACTTAAAATATGAAAATAGATTGTATAGTATGAAATAAATGTTAAATTTTTAAAACAGTGACTTTACGTTTACAGCATTCCCTGTCTTTTAGAAGAAATTAGCCATTTTTTATCCTAAGAAAGGGTTGCATTATAAAGTTGCTCTACTACTAACCTATCAGAGAAAACACATGGGACTCATATCTACTTCTCTAATGCAGCCAAAAGTGCCATTTGTAACACTACTTAATGATGGATGTTTTCTGAAGCCCTTTTGCCTGAAAAAAAAAGTGCATTAAAAAGCTTTTTCTGTACTGTATTTGATTTGGAATCATTTTCTCCCTGGTATTTTATCCTGCTATTGATGACTATTATGGAATAGTCTATATGGGAAAATGTTATATAGTTATAGTTATTTACTACTCTGGGAGAATTTAGTTCTTTTTCTATTTTCAACTAATTAGGAAATTGATTACATAATTCAGTATGTGTAGAGGCAGGGTACAGTATGAGGGTAAGTGATTATTTAAATTACACTCAATATTAACCAGAAGAACTTTACATTTTTCTCTCATGTATCCCTTTATGCATTCATTCATTCATTCAAGGAATCTCGCTGAGACTGTGTTTTATTAAACACTGTATATAGGCCCTGGGAATACAAAACTGAGTAGGTATGACTCTGAATCCAGCTCATCCTTTGAGTCACTTTTGGGCCTGCCTCCTAAAAGTGTTCTCTCCATGGAGGGGTGGGGGGTGTGAAATCATGGTGTTAAAGCAGGTGGTTTAAGGCCAAAAACCACTATCTAACCCAAGAACCAGAACAGTGACAGTAACTTACATTTACCTGTATCTTCCTTCACAACCGTGCCCCCCACTTTCCCTTACCCCGGGTAACCACAGTGGTGAGTGTTGAGTTTACTACCATTCTCTTGTTCTTGATAATTGTTTACATTTTTTAAATGATCTTTATTAAAAGAGCATCAAGTTTTATATAATCTTCTAAGAGTTACATGTTGTCATTCAGGATTATATTACTAAGATTCTTCTAAATTTTGGTGTGGAGTCATAATTAATTCATTTTTCACAGCTTCATAAATTTCTAGGGCACAAGTTGTCTATTTTCTTGTCGCTGGGCATTTGTGTTCTTTGCACTGTTGTCATCATCATCACTAATGGGGCTGTTATGAACCTTCTTCCACCATCTCCTGGGAATAAGCGAAGGAGTTTATCTTAGGTATTTACTTGGCAGAAGAACTGCTGAATCATGGGAAATGTGAGTGCTGACTTTACAAGATCCCATCTAACTAGTTTCCGAAGTGGTGAACCAATGTGCACTCCCATCCAAAATATCAAAGTGACAGATGTTGTCAATATCTTCTCCAACACTTGCTATTCAGAGACTTAATTTTTGTCAAATAAATGCCTATTTGGTTAATGATACTGAAAGTCCTAATTTGCTGCAAAGCTCATAAATTGAAAGCACAGAGAATGCAATTAGTAGTTTATAATCCTAATTTACCATATCAATGTCTTCATGATGCCCAGGATGTCTGAAACTTCTTATCCTATAACAACTCTGTGATTCTGATGAAGCAAGGATCACTGGAAGTCAGTATGACATACTTAAGAATATCCAACAAATAATTTTTAAGCATCTACTATGTGTCTGTCACTAAGTCTTTGCCAAACGACTATAAATAAGATAGGTTCTTGTCCATATGAAGTTTACATATTCTTGGGAGCCACAGACAATAAATAAGTTACATAAAGAAAATAGTTCATTGTAGATAGGGGTAAGTGCTAAGAATTAACTGAAACCAGATGGGGTGATGGAGAATGATCAGGATTCCAACGATGTACTCAGGAAAAACCATGCTCCTCCATTCCAGTGAGGCACCAGTCACGTTACAGTCTATGTGAACAGTGCCTCTGAAGTTATGCAGTGCAACAGCCCTGAGCAAAAGCCTCTGCAAACCTCTTTCCAAACCTGACTGCATTAACACCTAAAGAATGGGATTGAGCCAGCCTCAGAGTAATCTGGAAGAAGAGTATTGCAGGCAGAGGAAACAGCAAGTCCAAAGATACTAAGGCTAGAAGGTCAGAGGGGTTAAGAGCATGGGATCTCGAGACATAGAGACCTAGAGTCAGATTCCAGTTCTCAGGCTTGAGAGCCTGAGTTGCTCAACCTCTGTAGGTAACAGTGTCCTTATCTGTATAATGGGGATTATAGCACTGACTCCATTTGACCGCTGTGAGGATTAAATGGAATAATGTGTGTAAAATGCTTATCCTTGTGCCTGATTCATAATAAGTAATCAATAATTGGATGCTTCTCTTGCTTTTATGCCCACAAAACAGGAAAGAAAATGAATTCTGGAGAAGTTATGACTTGCCCCAAATTCCTGCCAACTAATGTATATGTGGGACTGGAACCCAGGCCCCAGAATGTTCAGTCAGTGCTCTTCTCAGTGCATCTTCTCTCACTCTTTTTTTTAAAGATTTTATTTTTAAGTAATCTCTACATCCAACATGGGGCTCAAATTTACAATCCCAAGATCAAGAGTCAAATACTTCACCAACTGAGCCAGCCAGGAGCCCCTAGTGCATCTTTTTGTGTCCTGGTTTTCTCATTTTTAAGTGATATCATCTCAGAAAGCTGTCATGAAGATTAATTAGTAATATATTTGAAGGTCTTAGTACAGTGCCCGGTACATAGTACCTTAAAAATAACTACTGATAGCTATCACTATTATTATTATTATTATCATCATCATCATGTCATGCTAATTATCAGTCATGTTGAAAGACCCACACTAATTCATAAGATTGTCTATACATAGGTATCTTCATCACCAACCATATACATTTTAGTTGTTTTTGTCATAAATGAGATAAAAGAAGGGTTAGAAAAAAAATGAGGTGAGCCTAGGTGGCTCAGTTGGTTAAGCGTTTGATTTTGGCTCAGGTCATGATCTTATGGCTTGTGAGTTCGAGCCCCTGTGTCGGGCTCTGTGCTGACAGCTCAAAGCCTGGAGCTGCTTCGGATTCTGTGTCTCCCTCTCTCTCTGCCCCTCTCCCACTTATGCTCTCTCTCTCTCTCAAAAACAAATAGACGTTTAAAAAATTTTAAGAAAAAAAAGTACATGATCATCACTATATTCAATTGAGTACATTAAAAGAAATCACCCACTCTGTACCTTTTTTTTTTTTTTGAGCAAGAAAGAGCACATGAGCAGGGTGAGCAGGGGAGGAGGCAGAGGGAGAGAGAGAGAGGGGAGGGGGAGAGAGAGAAGGAGAGAGAGAAGGAGAGTATCTTAAGTAAGCTCCAAGCTCAGTGAGGAGCCCAACTTGGAGCTTGATCCCAAGATGGCGAGATCATGACCTGAGCCGAAATCATGGGTTGGACAGTCAGTCAAGTGACTGAGCCACCCAGGTGCCCCTGTCACTTTTGCTATATTCCTCAGGTACTGAGGAACAAGGAGATTCACAGGTTGTGTAGAAAACATAGCTCTGGATTTGAGGCTGTAAGTTGGGGGAGAGCAAAAATCATTTCGCTTTGGATCTTTATTCAGCTACCTCACTTTGAAACTAACAATTACATGTAAAAACCTTACCAAACAGAATCTTTAAAACTCAAGATCTCATATAAAGTAATTTCACAAAACTGCATGTTATCTATTTACTACCTGATCGGTTTCCCGGCAGTTTTATAGCCTGTTAAGAAAACAATGAATGGAATCAGCTGTCCCACGGCAAACACTATTTCAGGGTTATACTGGCAACTTAGTCTTGATTATGAAGAAGTTAAAAAGGTTTCCTGGGCAAACCTTAATGGGGACATCATCCCATTTGTCTTTTGTGGGCAGCTTCTTGAGTCCAGAGGCTTAGGAGAGTCATGCTGGAATTACATAAGTGGAACCGCCACTCTGTGCTTCTGTTAGCACGAGCTCTCTGCAGGCACAGAGTGGAGGCACAGGCTGTGGCTTGCCTTGTGCGTCTGCAGAACACACTGGAGCAACAGAAAGGAGCTTCTTGTAAAGAACTTGGCAAAGTGTCTCATGTTCTTACGTCCCAGACCTGACAGCTACCCTTTCCTTTGCCTGTCATTCTTCTGCTTCTGTGACTCTCTTTGCTTCCTGGGACCCCATATCTTACTCTAAAGTCCCCTTGCTCCCTTGGATTAAATGTTAAACTTGTTTCTCTCTGAAGCCTGAAATGCCTGGGTTCACAAAAGCCGATTTTCATAATACAAACTTGATGATGGGAGGTAGTGACACCTCTTGTGGTCCAACTTGAGTGGCATGGTCTTGGCTGGATAGGATGGTGTGGAGGAAAAAGGAAGAGAGAAGTGGGAAATGTTTGATCTGTTACCTCAACTTTGAAAATGTCTATGTGAGGGGTGCCTGGGTGGCTCAGTCGGGTAAGTGTCAGACTTCAGCTCAGGTTATGATCTTGCGGTTTATGAGTTTGAGCCCCACATCAGACTCGGTCCTGACAACTCAGAGCCTGGAGCCTGCTTCAGATTCTGTGTCTCCCTCTCTCTCTGCCCCTCTCCTGCTTCTGCTCTCTCCCTTTCTCTCGAAAACAAATGAAACATTAAAAAAAATTGAAAATGTTTATGTGAGTGTAGCCAAAACTGAGGTGTGGCCAAAACTGGGATGAATCCAAATTTTGAAAGATCTGGATGTTCCTGCCACTGAAAGGTG
This sequence comes from Cryptoprocta ferox, assembly GCA_028646485.1. Classification (NCBI taxonomy): domain Eukaryota; kingdom Metazoa; phylum Chordata; class Mammalia; order Carnivora; family Eupleridae; genus Cryptoprocta; species Cryptoprocta ferox. The sequence continues at coordinate 18,765,943 of CM053569.1, read as the reverse complement.
AAGAAGTACAATAGTGCCCTTACTCTTGAACCTGGGAAAACCTTGGAGCATGTGACATGGGAGCATGAAGCTTAGTTAGTTAATTATGAAGCAGGTGTGGAATTTAACAGCGGAAAGGGAGGAAACAAGGGCTGTGAGCTTTAAGGAAGATTGGAGTCCACTAACGCCAGCCCAGCCAGTGTGTTAAACAAAGAGCCCCTGTTTTGTTTTGTTTTGTTTCCAGATTTTCTCTCAGCCAGTCTGAGCTACATAAGATATGAAAAAACTGCTTCTAGGGCTTTCCTTGCTTGAAATGGAATGGGAGGAGGTAGTATTCTGTCTTACTTTTAAAGTACAGTTTGTCTCTTATTGAAACCACACGGCTATCCATTCATTTATGTCTCTGTTTACCAGTCCACCTTTTTTGCTTTCTTCCTTCTTGGCGTAAGAAAACTGGTTCACCTGTATGTACTCTACACACTCCCATCTTAGGACATAAGTGGAAACAAAAGTATGAACACAGAATCTTTTTTCTTTTTTTTTAATCTGTAGGAGGCCTTGTAAATTTGCTAGTTTTCTCTGTCATTTTATGGTTGGAGAGACAGTCCTAGTAAAACTAATGACAATAATAGCTAATATTTATTTCACTCTAAAAAATAGGCCAGCTACTCTGATCAGTGTTCTCTATGTATGATCTCAATCCTCACATGAGTCCATAATGTAGGTTCTAGTAAGATCCTCATTTTGTAGACAAGGGACCCGGCTCCCTAGAGACGTGAAGTTGGTGGCACAAGGTCAGATTGGAACCCAGTCATCTGACTACTGACAGTGTCTGCCTCCTGTGGCCACCCAGTTTGTCCAAGAGCACAAGATCACAGGTGCATGTGGTGGCAGAGAACCATCTAGAGCCAGATTTTGCTCCTCGAGAGCACTCCATTCTCGATGTTGCTATTGGTACCACACCTGGCCCCCTCTTGAGCCACGACCAGGGCTGGTCCCTCTTGCCTGGTGGCTGCCTTTATGGCTTTCTTTCCTCTTGTGGACGTGAGAGATTCCCCTTGCTCTTTTCTTTCTTCTCAACATCACTACCTATCATTTGGTTCAATCCTACAATTTCCCTTGCCCCAAAATTGGAGGTATAGTGGCTATTTCTCCAGCTTCCTTCTTAAATGCTTTTTGGGGCACAAATACCCACTTTTGTTTTCATGCATGCATTTCATTTCATTCATTCAACACCTAATAATATATGCCTCCTATGCTATCTAGGTTAAGTGCAAATCACTACAGGTCCACAGCCAAAAAGTCACTTGGGAGCTCCAGAGGGTAGGAAGGAACTACAATGAGTCCTGTATCTCCAGGACCCGTAATCTCTTAATTAACGTCTCTTTAACAAAGTATATGTTTATAAAAATCTCTTCAAATTTATAGTGTACTTTCCCAAAATGGAAATTGGCCCAGATGTCTTCTTGATGCCTCCTTTGTCTGGCCTCCTTTCTTAGATGACCTGTGAAATGCACCCCACCCTCCTTTTCATTCATTCCTGAGGTAGTCTGGTGTCTCCTGGGCTCCCTAGGTCCTCCAGTAAGGCCAGACTGACATCTGCTGAAGCACGGGAGACCTTCACTCGGCCATCTTCCTTGGAGCTTAGTGGGAGAAAGTAGTCTTACAGAAAGGACCAAGGAGAGGCAAAGAGACCTCCCTCTTTTAGAAAGAGAGACATTTTAGGTGACAAACCCATCGTAAAAGGAATCAAAGCAAATCCCTGTGTTTCCAGATTTCTAGAAAGAGTTTCTCAATGATTGAGAAACTGGATGCCTATTATGTGCTACACACATGCTAAGTGTTTTATGTATGTTATTAAGTGTTTGGTTTACTTTATGCACATTGTCCCAAGTAACCACTTTATAATGCACCTCACAGTGTTTCCTGAACTCCACTTCTTGTTTGAGCTAATCTTCCCTACAACCACCACCGTGCAGAACAACTAGGTTATAAAGCCAGGGCTCCGTGATATAGCTGGACTTTGTACTCATGCATGCACACGTGAGCACGTGTGCATACACACACACACATACACAAGTTTGAAGGAAAAAACCTTATCTGAATGCAGTATGTGAGAGTTGTTGTCTTTTATTTCCTGAGAAACTCTTCATTCCTATATGTGTTGTGCTTTTGTCATGTGAATTAGAGGTCAAGAAAAGTGTGTTCAAGTTTTCTCTTAGAAATGAGAACATGTTGGGGCACCTGGGTGGTTCAGTTGGTTAAGCGTCTGACTTCAGCTCAGGTCATGATCTCGTGGTCCATCTGTGGGTTCAAGCCCTGTGTTGGGCTCTGTGCTGACAGCTCAGATCCTGGAGCCTGCTTCGAATTCTGTCTTCTTCTCTCCCTGCCCCTCCCCCACTCACACTCTGTCTCTCAAAAATGAGTAAACTTAAAACAATATTAAAAGAAAGAAATGTGAACATGTCACCCTGCTTTTGAAGGCCACCTCTAGGGGCACCTGGGTGACTCAGTGGGTTAAATGTCTGACTCTTGGTTTTGGCCCAGGTCATGATCTCACAGTGTGCGGGTTCGAGCCCCACATCAGGCTCTGCACCAGCAGTACAGAACCTGCTTGGGATTCTCTCACTCTCCTTCTCTCTATGCCCCACCCCTGCTTGTGTGCTTGCTCTCTTTCTCTCTCTCTCTCTCTCACAATAAATAAATAAACTTAAAAAAAGTTTGAAGGGTATGTTGATATCCTACCTGAGTTACTGACTATCACAGAGTTTCTTCCGGAGAGAAAGTGTCTATTCACAACTCAGGATCATTAATGCCCAGAACAAAAAAAGCTCCTGTCTATGCATTTTTATGGTTGCTTAACACAACGCGTGTAACTGTTAGGGGTCTTCCTGACTTCAGGTCCCTGCCATGTGGAGCAGGGACGGAATGCACACGTCCCCCTTCAGCCACGTTCAACCATGGGATGAAATACCTCTTTCTTACTCCTTGGAAATAGCTTCAGTTCACATCAACTACATTGTGGCTGCCTTTGGATGATGTCAACCTCTTACTATGGAAAAGAGCAAATCCAGAAACAAAGCACACATTGGTTTGTCTGGCAAGTCTGGTGGGGCCGGACAATCGGAAGGTTCTGTGAGGGCTGAGACCACTCCTTGCATGAACAGACACCATCTCTCATTTGACAATTAGAGTCTTCCCCTGGTATCCCAAAGGGAATTCTACTAGAAAATGTAAAAATAGTGCACATACAGCCTCTCATGTAATACTCTCCATTTTTTTTTGGTAAAAACTTCCTTTACAGTTAGTGTCTAGACTCTAAATTCACGTAAAGCTTCCCTTTTTAAAAAAATTTTTTTGCTGACTGTTCGTTATGAGTACAAGGCATTTCCTTTTGATGCTCCTTGCCTTTTGTTCCCTTAACCACCAACTGACTTTCCCTCTTTCCTACTCTTTGCTTCCCCGTTTTGATTTTAAACCTGCTATTTCTCCTTATCAGCTTCTAGCAGCCTCTTCTACCACTTACTGAATGTTGAACCCTATCTGTGGGAGGCTGGCTGGGATGGGGCAAGCGTGGACATGAGAGTGGGTGCAAATCCATGTGATGGAAAAAGCACTGGAGAACTTGTGTGGAGAGGCTCTGTCTGTGGGTGGGTCCACATAGGATGACATACAGGAATAGAGCCAAAGGTCAGCACCTAGGCAACAGAAAGATCTGTTGCTGTTGTCAGATCTGAAATAGGGGATGGAGCCAAAAGTCATAATCTACACAAGGTAGAAATGTGTTAGGAGGGAAAAAAACTAAAGCCATAAAGAGAGCCCTAAAACTTCTGTCATGAGCAACATCATCCAGAACTTTCTTCTAGTCTGTATCAGCCAGGTGATGATCAACCCAGTTCAATTAAATCGAGAATTCAAGCAGACTTCTCTTTGTGCCCTTATGATTGTCTATATTTATACAGTTGTCTTGTCCTAACATTGAAGACCCTAGTCCACTTATCTTGGTGTGTTTCACAGTTCCTAGCATGTAACTCGGTAACAAAATGATTCATCTGCAAACAGATGCATTAAAGACAGGACCAGGACACTGTCCTAACATCCTAACTTAGGCAGTCGCCATGTGGAATGTAAAAGACACACAGAGAATGAAATGAATAATTACCAGCACCAGCCATTTCCACCAGCTATTTCCACACCAGCCTTCTGGAACCTCATAAAGTTGTTATGAGAATTCGGTTAAATGAGATAACCCATGTAAAGAGCTTATTATGTGTTTGGCATATAAGTGCTTAATATCATTATACTTATTATAATAAGTAATATCGTCATGCAGTTTTATTTTCGGCACACACCAACTAGGAAACGTGATTGTGGTAGAGTAACTAGAGGCTTACTTGCCAATCCTGCTTCCTCTTTCTGGATATACAGAAGTCTACACTTTCCAGCCCACCGTGCTGTGACTCAGTTCTGGTCAGTGGTATGTGGGTAGAAGTTATATACACCACCTCTGAGGCCGGCTATAAAAATATCCGGTGAAATCTTACACTCCTTCTTACATGGGGCCAAAAGAGAAGGATTCTGTGATAGAGGATCCACATGGTAAAAAGAGCCTGGAACCCTACGGTGTCAGTGGAAGACAGCATCCTGACTCAGATCACTCAGATCACGCTATGATGTGAGAAGGAAACAAACTTGTATTGTTTAAGCCACTGAGATTTGGGGGCTTATTTGTTATTGTAGCATAAATGGCCTTGCACTAATACAATGGTATTGGATAAAAGAAAAACAAATCTGCTTTAAATTAGTAATTTGAAAGCAAACAACTAATTACCAAAAAAAGCAGAAAAAAAGATTCACCCATGAAACCAATCTGCAAAATGCTATGGAGGTTTTGGAAAGCTACAAGGCATCATTGTCTGCTAGGAGGTAGTCCGGGGTTTGCACATTGACTTAATGGCAGAGCTGGGACATGAATCAGGTGTGTCTGACTCCAGGACCAGAACTTTTTCTTTTTATTTTTTTCACTACATCCTGCATCACTTTGGGATGAACCAGCAGAAGCGCCTCCTGCAAGTTAATGATAACGTGCCAGATCTCAGTGGCCAAACTAGATTGAATGATGTGTTAGCCACAGGCTTTGCAGGTGGTAGAAAGGATGGTGAAAAAAGAAAGAACCAAAATGTAAAGCAGTGCAGAAAGTTCAGAATGGTGAGATGTGCCATGAGCAGGAAAATGTGTGTTAAGCCAGAAGCTAAAAGAGGGGAACAGGGCAGAAGTGTGGAGGGATGGAATTAGGAAGAAAGGCTCAAGCTGGAGACTGAATCATAGGGGGGTGTTGGAAACTGGCTGTAATGTGATGTTGCCAAAGGGAACAGCCCTGATGGACAAGGCCCAGCAGGACGGACTTGAGGCATGGGAATGAGTACAGCAGGAAACCTCCCCCAAACCCCTTTCAAATACCAGCCCAAACTGTGATAGCTATGGAATGTAGGGACGCACAATATATAAAGACTAGTTCCATTATCACTCTGGGTGGCCAGATTTGAGGTTCACAGTTATTCCAAAAAGGTCAACGGTCTCATCTCCAAGTTTCCTGAATACCAGTCACATATATTTTAAGAGCTCACTTAGCTCTCATTGGCAGGGGCATACAAATAGCTGGCAAAACAATTGAGTAGCATCATTAAATGTACATTGTTGACTATGTTTTTGGTCTCCTGGAATCCATTACCATTTTTTCTTTGCTAACAGCACCTGTCTTTGGGGAGGTGAACTTGCCTCTCCCTCATTTTCTGTAATTGTCATGAGATGTCTATCATGGTGCCCTAGTCTCTCCAAGTGAAAGAATGGGCTCCAGACCCAAGATAAATCAATACTGTCTTCGAGGGATTTTGAGCAGAATGCAAGGATGAGAAAAAATAGTTGAACTTCATTAACCCAGGTGGTCCCTCATGCTCACCCTGGCTCTTTTCTTCTGTAAGCCTGATTCCCAGAGCCTTCTGATGAAATCTGTAAACTCAGCTGCTCTTTGGTGAGATGGGGAGTAAATGAACCCAGGATCAGGACAAAGTGGTTGGGTGGGCTTGGAAGAGCACAAGTGTCAATTCCGCAGAACAAGTGGAAACCAAGAAGCAGATACAGAAGCAGGTATCTGCTGAGGAACGCAAACATGTGGGAATGATCAGCTTTAGGGGTTATGCTGTGAAAAGATTTCTCAATTAATTTAGAAAAGAGTGATAGATCAGTCAGCATGGTTTTGGGTTTTTTTGGTCTGTTTTTTGTTTTTTTTGTTTTTGTTTTTGTTTTTTTGGTTGCAAGTGACCGAAAACCAGCTACAGGGAAATAAGACTTTACTGCTTTATTTAACCACACTGCAATAGGAACAATGATTATATAATTTATCGTTCACCTGGAACACTTCTGAGGCTGTAAGAGGGGGCTGTTAATTATTAAGCCGGAACAGCAGGTATAAACTGGAACTGCTTAGGCAAACTGAGAACTGGCAAAACTCCGTGCATGTTAGGAAATCAGGATGAGTAAACCTAAAAGGCTTCCAGGGATCTCACTCTCCATGTAGCTGTTACTTTTCTCTACGTTCTACTTCTCTCACGTGGGCTTTACTCACATAAGCTTATGTCACAATGGGCATAGCTTTAAGGCTTAGATTCTTACAGCTTACCAATCAGAGAGGAATGGATGTTTTTCCATTGGCTTCAGTATGAAATACCCTGTCCCAGAATTCCAAGTTATCTGGCCTGTGTCACATGACCATCCCTGGACCAACCTTTGTGCACAAAGGGATGGATTCCTACTAGTGGTTCACCTTGGGTCATATGCCCTTCCTGTGTCAAAGACATAGGAGTACTATGAACCAATAGTCCCAATAGTTTGAAGAGCATTTTTCCAAAAAAAAGACTTTTCTGGGAGAAAAAAGCCATAAATATCCACTGTAATGGCCTTCTGTAGAGTGCCTGCTGCCACTCCACTGGCAGTGTGGAACCACAAAACACAGCTGTGAGATAAAATACATGCTATATAAACCACAGCTGCCGATGCTGGAACTACCTGGGAAGAGTGTTAAACCATGAACTCTGCAACCCTGGAAGCTGTTGGATTGCTCTATCCCTTTATAATCAAATACATAATAGTCCATTAAGCGACATGTAAGGAAGGCCCAAGGACTCAGTGTTCCTATGAGCCTCTAGCACCTCTCAAGTAAAGTGAGCTGACCCCAAAAAGCCATTGGCAGTAGACACTGGACACCTCAAGTTTCAAGTGGGGATTTGGGGAACAGAAAGGAAAATGAGGTTTCCGTAGAAAAGGACTGAGAAAGAGAATGTTAGAGGTGGACTTCCCTTCCACCCTAGCTTGGCCACACTCCCAGTTCTGCTGCTCTGGCCCCTGCTTCAGCCCCATTGTTGGAAAGCACACCATTTATGATGAAACTTTGAAGAGAGGGAGACATTACCTTCTACCCACCTTGCAGAGGACCCCTTGGTGACTAAAGCTCACCAGCAGTCTGGTTGTCCCCAGCCTAGCCCTCCCCAGGGAGAAAAAAAGGTGGATAAATGTGTGGAAGGCTGACTGGATGACCATGGACTCCCATGCAAAGAAGCAATCAGCCAAAAGTCAGGGTAGAGAGTTGGCCCAGTGGAATTCGATTTCACAGCGGTCCCCTTGCCACTACAGAGGACACAGTGTTTACTGGAGAGAGCTATTCAACCTAAAAGTTGTGCCTTCCAGAAAACTTCAGCTTTTACTCTAATAAATAACCAACCAGCTTACCCCAAGCCCTGTTGGAGTGGGTAGGACTATCCTTACCATGGTGTTGATCAGCAGGAATGTCACCTGTAAGCCCTGCCCTTTGGAAACAGCCAGCAAGGTTGAAAATGCTGAAAGCTGTAACCATTCTTTGGAACTTCCCATAATTAATGGGAGATTCCACAACAGGCTATTCATAGGTAAATTCTCCCTTGCTGGGCTGCAAGTATATGAGCAACTCACAGGAAATTCTTCTTAGAACTAAGTAGTATAAATAAATAAACATGCACTAGCATCTGGTTCAGGGTAAGTAGCTAATGAAACATGTCATAGTTCACCCTGGCTCAGAGTTCAGGAACATCAAACAAATTACTGGAAGTTGACATGATCATTTCAGCGCTGGTCTTTGGTCAGTGTACATATTGCCCGTCCTATTTTGCTCATTTATTCTTTCAAATGTTTCTTCTCTCTTCTTTCATTGTCCAAGATGGAGTATTTCTTTTCTAACTCTTTGTTCAAGTATGTAGTGGTCTTGTGGTCCTGTTCCAGACTGAGACACTCATCCGCCCGGCCGCTGGGAGGGCTGGTGACCCGTAGTGCTTGGCTGGATCTCCTTCAGTCCAAGCCTTCTACTAATGAGAGCTACCTCACATTATTCACAATAGCCACCGCATAAAAACAACCTAAGTGTCTGTTATTGGATTAATGGATCAAGAACATGTAGTATAGGGGTGCGTGGGTGGCTCAGTGGGTTAAGGATCAACCTCTTAGTTTCAGCTTAGGTCATGATCTCACAGTTCCATGAGTTTGAACCCTGCATCAGGCTCTGTGCTGAAGAGGCTGTTTGGGATTCTCTCACTCCCCCTCTCTCTGCTCCTCCCCCGCTCATGCTGTCTCTGTCTCTCTCAAAAATAAATAAACTTAAAAAAATGTGGTATATATGTATAGTGGAGTATTATTCATCCTTTGAAAAGAAGGAAATCCCTGTAATTTGTCACAACATGGATGAACCTGGAAGATATTATGCTAAGGAAAATAAGCCAGACCAAGGAAGGCAAATACTGTACAGTATCACTTACGTGAAATCTAAAAAGGAAAATTGAACTCATAGAAACGGAGAGTAGAAAAATTGCTATCAGGGTGTGGGGTTGGGGAAATGGGGAAAATAGGGAGAGATTGGTCAGGGTTACAAACTTTCAGCTATAAGATGAATATAGTCTGGGTGTCTGATGTGTAATATGCTGACTGTAGTTGATAACACTGTATTGTATAATTGAAATTTGCTAATTGAGGAGCACCTAGGTGGCTCAGTCAGTTGAGCGTCTGACTTTGGCTCAGGTCATGATCTCATGGTTCTTGAGTTTAAGCCCCACATCAGGCTTGCTGCTGTCAGCCTGTTGGCACAGAGCTTTGGATCCTCTGTCTTGCTCTCAGTGCCCCTCCCTGACTCACGCTCTCCCAAAAATAAATAAGTATTTGAAAGTTGCTAAGAGAGTAGAACTTAAATGCTCTCACCAAAAGTGGGGGAGGGGGGAGGAAAGAGAGAGAGAGACTGAAAGAGCTGCCTCATTCGAGGTCATGCCCCCTTCCCCGGGACAGTCCATGTCTTTGAAGAAAGAACCAAATTGCTGAACAGAAAACCCACAAAGGGTTTAAAAGGATACTTCTCAAAAGAGAATATGTGCTCAGTTTAGGCATAAAAGGCCTGACCCCTCACTCCAATTTGGGGTGACTCTGAAGGGCCATTTAATTCCTGAACTCCTTGTAGGACTGGCTGAGGCCTTTGTTTGCACTGTTTTCCTGTCATTTGCTCCCTTTGCTCCATCATGCCTTGACTGTCACAGATATTGTTTCTGAAAGCCCCCACCCCAAAAACTTCCTGTATATAAATCTCCATCTTGGAGTCTTCTTCCAGATAATCTGACCCCTGGTATCACATAACATAAACACAGAAAAACGCATTGATCATAATTGTCCAGCTTCATAAATACTTACAAAATGAATATACCCACATAACCAGCACCCAAATCAAGAGACATCCCACATGCTCTCTTTCCATCACTAATGGTAACTATTATCAATTCTAACAGCATACATTTTTTAAGTCTGTTTTAGTGCTTTATCTGAATGGTATCATATAGTACATAACACTTTTCATGTCTGGTTTCTTTGCTCAACATTTTATGGGATTCATTCATGCCGTTGTATGAGGTTATACACAATTCATTCCCAATGCTTATTCCAGTGTGAGATTATAATGCAATTTATTTTTCTACTCTTTGGTTTATGGATAAACTGGATTGTTCCAGTTTGAGGCAATTGGGAATAGCACCAAAATGATTATTCTAGAACATGTCTTTACAGGGGCATAAAGACTCGTTGCTGTAGGGGATGGCATATATTTAGTTTCAGTAGATACTGTCAAGCCGTATTCCCAAGTGGTTGTATCAAGTTATACTGCTGCTTACAGTGCATAAGCTTGAAGACCAACACTTGGTGTTTTCCATCTTCAGGCACTGTGGTGAGTATGTGGTGGTTTTAATTAGTATTTCTCTGGGGGGCCAATGAAACACATATTTATATGTTTATTGGCCATTTGGATATGCTCCTTTGAGAATGTCTGTTAAAGTCTTTGCCCATTTTCTGTTGGATTATGAAGATAACCCTCTCTTTACTGTTTTGGGAGACCCTTGCAGAGACCATCTTTGGTAGAGAGGAAAAGGGAAATGTTTTTGTTCGAAGGACGAATAAGGGACAGATGAAGAAAGCATGCAGGGAGGTATGGAAGAGAGGATAAATATGGACTTCAAAGCTGCTGGAAATGAGATTCATCCATGGCAGCAAAGCCATAGATTCAAGTAGAGAAAAGTAAACTGAGGTGGGGTCAAGGAAGCCATGGACACAGATGGGGTCCAGCTGTTGGATGTAGGAAAGTCAAAGTGGTGGCTTGAATGGGTGCCAGGAGGAACCACAAGAATCCGCTCAATGGATGGATGAGAAATAGTATCCATGATTGCTGGAAAAGTTGGAAAACGCTGTGTTTCCAACAGTCATTTTCAACTGGCACTGATTTTGCCTCCAAGGGACATTTAGCAATGTCTGAAAATGTATTTGTTATCCCAACCGGGTGCTACTAGCATCCAGGGGGTAGAGCCCAGGGATGTTTCTAAACACCTGCCAGTACCCAGAACACCCGCCAGTACCTCTACAAGAAAGACTATCAAGCTCAAAATGTCAATAATGTGAAGGTTTAGAAATTCTGACTCATACCATCTGGCTAATATTTCAATATCTTTCCTAAACATCCTATTGTGCACAGGGAGGCCCCCCATAGTAAAGAATGATCTGGCCCCAAATTTCAATAGTGCTGCAGTTGAGAAATAGTGCCTGTTCTGCTCTAAATCCTGTCTCTTTCGAAGCATAGGAGTGGCTTTCTTCTACTTTTTTTTAAGCCAAATTCTTTGGTATTATATTTACTACAAATATATTATTAGCATTTATTATGGGTGAGGCATTGAGTTAAGAACTTGTGTTAAAAGCTTAGGCATGCCTGGGTGGCTCAGTCAGTTAAGCATCTGACTTTCATGATCTCATGGTTCGGGAGTTCAATCCCCACATAGGGCTCTCCCAGAGCCTGCTTCAGACCCTCTGTCTCTCTCTGTCTCTGCCCCTCCCCAGCTTGCATGCACTCTCTCTCTCTCAAAATAAAATAAACATTAAAAAAAAAGTACTGGGGCACCTGGGTGGCTCAGTCGGTTAAGCATCCGACTTCGACTCAGGTCATGATCTCACGGTTCGTGGGTTTGAGCCCCGCACCGGGCTCTGTGTTCACAGCTCAGAGCCTGGAGCCTGCTTCAGATTCTGTGTCTCCCTCTCTCTCTGACCCTCCCCTGCTCACACTGTCTCTCTCTGTCTCTCAAAAATAAATAAAAAACATTTAAAAAAAAAAGTACTTGTGTTAAAAACTTCACATTATCTCCTTTACTCATCAGGAAAATATGAGATAGGTAAGATTAGTCTCATTTTATAATTAAAAAAGAAAGAGGCTCAAAGAGATTAAATAGTGTCCTCAAGGTCAACACAGCTCATAAGTGGAGAGCTAGCATTTAAAACCAGCTTTACAAAGGCAAGGCCCTTAACCACCTCATTCCACCGGTCTCTTGTGATAATGTCATTACTTTGCATTTTTATGAGGTTTTGTAGTTTTCAAGACACTTGTATAAGATTATCCCTAAAGTGTGGGTTTATGGTAAAGTGCTGGCTTGAAGTCTTATGTGTGTTTGAGTCTTAGTCCTTCACTTACTCTGTGATCTCAGATAAATTACTTGACCTCTTTCGACTTTGGTATTCATTGAACTAGTTGATTTCTTCATGCCCTTCCAGTTCTAGTCTTTTTGTTGACAAGTGATATAAGGCAAAACTTCCATCTATATCATTGGCTAACAAACTTTTTATTCATAACACATAGCAAGAGATTTTGCATCATGGCTCATTACACATGCATATATATAACTGAAATACAGGTTTTATGGAGCATGCTGAAGTGGTCAGACCCAACAGGCTATACTGCAGGAATGAAAAATCTCCGAATGACAAAACAACAAAGATTCTGTCCTGGCTTATGTCACGTGCATCACAAGGCAGCTGGGGATCTTGCTCCACTTCGTCTTCATTCCAGGACTCAGGCTAACAGAGCAGCCCCACCCCCGAAGCCGCTGGTCTCCGTAGCAGAGGGAAAGAGTGTGGGAAACCCCATGCCTGCACTCAACACTTCCACCTGGGGCAGCGCGTACCGCTTCTCCCATTTCTTCGGAGTCACTGGGCCATGCCTAACTTCAAGAGCATGGGGAAATGCCATTCCATCATGCGCCTGGGAAAAGTACCAAAAATATCTGGTGAACATTATGAGTGACTACCACACATACGGACTGTGATGGTTAACTTGATGTGTCAACTTGGCAAAGCCGTGGTGCTTAGATACTTGGTCAAACATTATTTCTGTGAGGATGTTTTAGGATAAGATTTACATTTATCTTCTTTTTAAATTTATTTATTGAGAGTGAGAGAGCATGAGCAGGGGAGAGGCAGAGAGAGAGGAAGAAAGAGAGAATCCCAAGCAGGCTCCACGATGTAAGCACAGAGCCCGATATGGGGCTCGAGCTCATGAACTGTGAGATCATGCCCTGAGCTGAAACCAAGAGCCAGATGCTTAACCGACTCGATAAATTTTTTTAATTTTTATTTATTTTTGAGAGAGAGAGAGAGAGAGCGAGAGAGAGAGAATCCGAAGCAGGCTCCAGGCTCTGATTTATATTTAAATTAGTAGATCTCAAGTAAAGCAGATTGTCCTCCATAATGTGGATGGACATCATCCAGTCAGTTTAAAGTCTGAGTAGAACCAAATACTGACCATCCCTGAACAAGAGGGAATTCTGCCAAGAGACAGCCTTTGCATCTGAAATGCAACACTGGGTCTTCCTGGGTCTCTAGCATGCTGACCCAGTCTACAGATTTTAGACTTGCTAACCTCCATATAAGCTTATTCCTTAAAATAATTCTCTTTATACATATATATTATATAGAGAGAATGATTATATATTCTCTATATATCATACATACTATATATAATTATTAATGTATATTCTACATATATATTATATATTCTAAGTATATATCTTATATCTTATATAGCCTTAAAATAATTCTCTCTATATATTCTATATATACTATTTTTGTTTATTATATTATATTATATTATATATATATAATATATATAATATATATATATTATTATAACATCCTGGTTCTGTTATTTTGGACAATCTTGACTAATATATATACCCATACTGTATAGGATGCAATCTCTTGTTTTTTCTTTTCTGATTTTTTTAACATTTATTTACTTTAGAGACAGAGAGAGAGTGTGTCAGAAGGGGAGATGTAGAGAGAGAGAGGGAGACACAGAATCCAAAGCAGGCTCCAGACTCTGAGCTGTCAGCACAGAGCCCGAGGTGGGCTCGAACCCATGAACTGTGAGATCATGACCTGAGCCGAAGTCAAGGTGCTTAACTGACTGAGCCACCCAGGTGTCCCTTTTCTTTTTCAATTTAATTGAGTTCTATTCTATCCAACCCTATTCTATTATATTTCATTTTTTAAAAATGCTACTTACAATCCAACAAACCTATTTCAACTTGATCACAATCATAAACTTAAAAAATACTGTTTTATATCCGACCAGAAGTCAAAAAGTTAAGGGTAAGCCCTGATTTTAGCCAATCAGAGATTATTTTCCTAGTTTTACATAGGAAATTTCATAGTGCCCATGGTTATGCTTGAAGGGAAAAGAACAAAACAGAATGCTGTTTTATTTTAGTGCAATTAGCAAGGCTCTCTTCTCATCAGAGGAAGCAGACTCCAATTATGTTCATTTATGCAGCAGGAGCAGATTATTGATCTGGCAGAACAGGTGCAAACCCCAAGTGACTGAACTGAGCACATATCCAGGGTCAGATTGTAGTATTTGGCAAACATAGAAATGTCATTCCTAGGATAATGGATGTTGTGGGTTGATTGTTAGGAAATCCCCAGTACTTCAGAATTTATGAAACAATACTCGAATCCATAGGGGCAGAATGAACCTACAGATTCCAGTAGGTTCTCATTCTAGAATGAGAATTATTTATACCTTACTATACAATTAACATTCCATAATTATATAGCTCAAAATCCAGTTACTGTACAATGGTATTCTACCAAAGAATACCAATTACTGCTCACCAAGGAACTGCTAGAAATCATTAGTTTATGTAAGTCTGTCCCAACAAATTCTATTGTCATTTTATAAAGTCCCAAGTTAAACTCAGTAGGAATTATAATAATTATTGTTATTTTCTGATCATGAGAGCACATGATCAAGGGAGGTCTAGAGAGGGGGAGAGAGAGAATCCTAAGCATGGCATGGAGCCCCACACAGGGCTTGATCTCACCACCATGAGATCATGACCTGAGCCAAAATCAACAACTGGATGCTGAATTGACTGAGCCACCCAGGTGCCCTGAACTCAGGAATTATTATTAATAGATATATGGAATGGATAGACTTTATTATTTTTTTTATTTTTTGTTTAAAAATTTTTAAAGTTTATTTATTTTTGAGAGAGGGACAGAGAGAGAGAGAGAGAGAGAGGGAGAGAGAATCTGAAGTAGGCTCCAGAGTCTGAGCTGTCAGCACAGAGTCCAATGCAGGGCTCAAACTCATGAACCACGAGATAATGACCTGAGCCAAAATTGGACACTTAATCGACTGAGCCACCCAGGAGTCCCTGGACTTTATCTATTTAAAATAGATATATTTAGGTACAAAATAGGTAAAACCACATTTTATGCTTGTTGCATTGTACATAAGAATAGGAGACACATTCACACCAACTTTGAAGGATGTCACCTCCTGGTGCTGTACAAGATAGTGTCATTGGCCAGATAAGCAGTCTCCCATGTAGAATGTGCCTTCTAGGGCTTTTCCCCTTTGGCTCTACCAGGTAAGCAAAACTCTCAGCACAAGGCAATGGACTAAAATATATCACTTGACTCTATCTCCACATGAAAGGAAATGAGGCTTTGTGAAGCCGTGGTGGGGACACCACTGAAGTGTCACAGCTAATAAGAGACAAATCCATTATGTAATTATACCACTGCTCTTCTGTCTGCTTTTCTACGATATGTCACTCCTTATGAATGAAGAGCAAAAACCAAAAAACCACAAATCAAACCAAACAAACAAAAAAACAAATGGCAATCTTTGAGACAATATAGGTATATAAAGATGGAAGAAGTATCTAAATTCTCAGTGAACATAACGGTTCAGTTTCTGGAACTTAACTTAGCTTATGATGCACCTGAGTACCAGAAATGAAAATGGTGCCATCAAGAGCTCCTGCTTGATATGAAGAAACATGGAAGCAGGAAAAAGAATCCTGGAAAATCTGGAAGTTTCTCCTACCTAGCCTGAAGCTTGGAGTTGTCTTTGTACTTACAACTTCCCAGCTGAGTCAGAACATACCTGAAGGCTTGGGTCTGCCTGTTGCCTTGAGGTTTACTAAGGACAAATCAGAGCCAAGAGTCACATCGTTTAAAAACTGAAAAGAAGTAATTAGTCTTTCCCGTTAAAAAGGTGAGACATTGGAAAGCTTAAAAGAGCCTCCTCTCTCCTGTTGAATGTAGGTGGGAAGGACAAAAATGGTGAAGGAGGGAGATAGGGACAGACAGCCCCAGGGCTGAGTCTGTGGGTTGTTGCTCTGTGAGTAGATTCTGCATTTGTGAGAGAAGATACATGACAGTACAGTCTTTCTGCAGTGAGAAGGTGAGATGTTCAAATACCTAAATGACAGGTGGATGGTGGCCATATGTGGAGAGACTGGGACTAAGACAAGAGTGAGCGGTGGGCTGTGGTTGATGCAGCACGCGTGCTCCTCCTAAAGCATGCAACTCACGTCACTGTTTGTTTGAAAACAAAATAGAGTGCATCCACTGCCTTAATAAAACAAAACTCTGCAGACCCCGTGCTCCCCTCAACCCACACGTTTGTGTGTCGTCCCTGACTGAAAAGGTCAGAAGCTGGCCAGAGCTGCATCTCTCCGTGTTCTGAAGGTCACAGTTCTGCCACTCAACGTTCCTTTCATGGGCCACTTCAGTCTTGCTGTAAGTTCAGTCTAGCTCGAGCAATTCACCCAAGCACATGGTGATAATCCTTACTGGAAACAAACGTAGCGTGAATAGTATTAATTATATCCAGGTGTGGCTATTTAGAAGATTAAGGTGTAGAATCAGTCAGTATAAATGAAAGATGATTTTGTATTTATCAGTACAATCTGGGTATGAAAATGTGTTGATTTCTGGAGTATTTAAACTTCGTTTTAGCAAGCAAAGCCATTAAGTCAATAATAAATAACAGGTAACATACTGTGCCCCCATGAGTCAGACACCACACGCTTACTAGGTTATCTCATTCTGTCTCATTAAATGTTGGCAACAACTCTCTAAGGTAGGTGTTGATGTTACCCTAGTTTTTCAGGTGAGAATGCTGAGTTACAAGGAGGTTAAGCAACTTTCCCAAAGCCGCACTGTAAGTGGCAGAGATAGGATGTGAATCTAGAGGGTGTGGTCAAGACACCGCCCTTAATTCTAAGTAACCAACATTCAATCCCTTGCCCCATCCCCCACTGGACTCCGCCAAATCTTTTGAGCTTTTGTCCAGGCCAGTGGAGGGAGACACTTCAGAGCTTTAGACCTGCAGCCATCCCCATCCCACTGCCTGTCAGAAAGAGATTCATGAGGGGTGTTCTTTGTAGCCCCCGAATTCTGTTTCTTTTATTCATTTAAAATTTTTTTTTAATATTTATTTTTGAAGGGCTAGTATCCAAAATCTATAAGGAACTCACCAAACTCCACACCTAAAAAACAAATAATCCAGTGAAGAAATGGGCAGAAGACATGAAGAGACACTTCTCCAAAGAGGACATCCAGATGGCCAACAGACACATGAAATGATGCTCAGTGTCACTCATCATCAGGGAAATACAAATCAAAACCACACGGAGATACCACCTCACGCTGGTCAGAGTGGCTAAAATGAACAAATCAGGAGACTTAATGCTGGCGAGGATGTGGAGAAACGGGCACCCTCCTGCACTGTTGGTGGGAATGTAAACTGGTACAGCCGCTCTGGAAAACAGTGTGGAGGTTCCTCAAAAAATTAACAATAGAACTCCCCTATCACCCAGCAATAGCACTGCTAGTGATTTACCCAAGGGATACAGGAGTGCTGAGGCATAGGGGCACATGTACCCCAATGTTCATAGCAGCACTTTCAACAATAGCCAAATATCATGAAAAGAGCCTAAATGTCCATCAACTGATGAATGGATCAAGAAGATGTGGCTTATCTATACAATGGAATACTACATGGCAATGAGAAAGAATGAAATCTGGCCATTCGTAGCAACATGGATGGGACTCAAGGGTGTCATGCTAAGTGAAATAAGTCAGGCAGAGAAGGACAGATACCATATGTTTTCACTCATAAGTGTAACAGGAGAGACTTAGCAGAGGACTATGGGGGAGGGGAAGGGGAAAATAGGGAGAGGGAGGGAGGTAAACCATGAGAGACTCTTGAATACTGAGAACAAACTGAAGGCTGATGGGGGAGGCGAAGGGGGGTGATGGGCATGGAGGAGGGCACTTGTGGGGATGAGCACTGGGTGTTACATGGAAACCAACTTGACAATAAATTATAAAAGGGAAAAAAAAAGAAACCTGTGTATAGAAGCCTCTTTATATTGAGGCTGCTTAGATGCTTGGAGGTTAAGTGATTTGTACAAGTTCAAAGGGCCTCCATAAAGGCTGAAAGCTAGGTCTCCAGAGTGGAGACCCATGTTTCTCTTGCCATGTCATTTTTTTTTGGTTTGCTTTTTTTTTTTTTTTTTTTTTTTTACAAAGCACTGCTTGGTGCTACTAGCAGACAAAATATTGGACTGTATAGATAACTGCTTCAATCTAAAATGGCATATTTTCAAACAGAGGGTTACCAGAGAGGGTGTAGGTGGGGACGGGTGAAAGAGGTGATGGGGATTAAGGAGTGTATTTGTTGTGATGAGCACTTGGTGATTAAAATAAAAACTTTACAAAAGGGAAAAATATTTATTTTTGAGAGAGAGTGAGGGAGGGGCAGAGAGAGAGGGAGACATAGAATACAAAGCAGGTTCCAGGCTCTGAGCTGTCAGCATAGAGTTTGACGTGGGGCTTGAACCCACAAACCATGAGATCATGACCTGAGCTGAAGTTGGATGCTTAACCCACTGAGTCACCCAGGTGCCCCAACACTCATTCATTTTTGAGAGACAGAGAGAGACAGAGAATGAGTCAGGGAGGGGCAGAGAGAGAGAGGGAGACACAGAATCTGAGGCTTGAACCCACAGATCACAAAATCATGACCTGAGCTGAAGTCAGACACTTAACCAACTGAGCCACTCAGGCACCCCAGTGAATTCTGTTTCTAATTGGAACATCATTATCTTTGTTGAAATTCCTCAGAACAGCGGTGAAGGCCTCAGAGTCTAGCTGCATATTTATGGCCAACTGGAGCATGTAAGAGAATGTCCAGGCTATGCATAGACTGGCAATTGAGAGTCCTACTAGCATGAAAGCTTCATGAATCCTAGGTGCAGGAGTTATAACAGATGTCTGGTCCCTAGGGCTAAGACTCACCAAACTGGGGCAATCAGTGGTTTCCTTCGGATCTCCCAGGCACTGTGCCAGATATGGAAGGCATGCCCCCTGAGAAGTAAACGTGTTTTGGGGTACAGAAACTTGGGACACTTGCTGGGGATTAACAAAGAGGTTTTTTTTTAAGTTCAATGCCATTCAAGTTCTTTTCTGCTTCAATACCGCAGAGATTTGGTGTAAGTTCCTTAGAGAAGTAGGGAGATAAAGGGATTATTAATGAATGAAATAGCAAAGGAGAGCCGAGCTAATATGCACCCTGAGGAAATGAAGGAAGCAGAGCTGTCTGGCTGGTGACTTAATATAAAGGAGTTTGGCCCCAGTAGGAGGACATTTCGATTATCTTCAGCCTCTAACAGACTGTAGCTATAGTAATTTGTGATCTGCTTTTTCTCTGCCTGGCTGGTGCCCAAGGTCCTTCTTGCCTGTCTTAGTCTCACTTTGGCTCTTTCTGGGCCTCTAGATCACCTGAGCCTCCACCACATCTTCTGCCTAGCCTTCTGGCTCTGCCCATCCACTCTCAGGCTCTGCCTCCGAGCAACCCCATCCTTTGCCACATCCTGTTAGGTCAGCAGGCTCTTCACGCTGCCCTTCCAAAGTTTCCTGGAGCTTCAAGAACTCCTGGACCCTTCGACAGGGAACTGTCTGGAGAAGCTCAAGTCAAGGCTTCCCTCTACTAACCACAATGGACCACCAGGCTTACTTGGACATGGCTGTTGCCAAATCAGGAGGTCTGGGAAGTGGCAATCACTTTCCAGAGTCTTAACTGAGAAGGAGGTAGACACCTCCTTCCGACTGGCTTTCTTCTCCAGATTTTAGGCTTTATCCCAAACAGGGGAAAGCAGGACACACACTGGGAGCGATTCATCCTCGTTCTCTCTTTCTATTCACCTTCTCCATCCCACAGCCCCTTTTGTTAGAATAGGTGAGCTTCAGGCTTATTTTCCTGACATCGCAGTCACCTTCAAACATGAAACAGCAAGCCTCCTGTCCTGGATGTCATAAGCAAAAAGGGTGGCTTTTCTATACTATGAAGGAGTCTGTGAGTTAGTCCTAACCTTGATATAGTAATGGGCTCTATAACTAAAAGCTACAGCAAACCCTCATTTTCTCTCCCATAAAGTCTGATTTTACTGTCCTGATAAAGAAAGTGAGCACATTAGATCTACCACTCTGAGGTTTAATAATACTTCCCATAAGAAGTCAGAGAATGCAATAAAACATGATTTGAGGGTGTAACTAAAATGCGCATCTTTAACATTTGCAAGCCATATTTTAAAAACTATCACCATCCAGCTATTCCCTCGAGGTCTCCTTTCTGTTGAAGATTAGCACATAATTAAATCGGAAGCCTATTTCTGCTCTGGACGTTGATTCATGTTTTATTCAAATTGAACTACTCATTCCTCATCTTCAGGAACAGGTGCCAGGCAGCTATGCCCTAATCTGTGTCCACAATCAATGGAGACCTTGTCCATGGGTCTTTTGGCGAGAAGTCAACCATTTTCAGCATGCACCAAGTGATCTTGAAGCCAGAGAGAACAGGTGAATGATGTGAGGTTTGGAAAAAGAGTCCACCATTGGGAAACATAAGTGGTGATGCTTGTGTTGCTGCTCTTGACCTCTGGTGATTTAAAGGAACTTAAGGCAACCCACTTAATAACCTATTTGGACTTTAGTTTCCTCATTCAGTAAGATGCTCTCACTAGGCTCCCTTCTCAAACTCTGGATCTTTACTTAAAAACACTTGGTCACCATTCTTTACAATGTTATGAAATGCTGCCCTCTTGTGTTTATCAGGGTTCATTCAGTTTAAATTTTCAAAAACAAATTCTTAATTTTAAATGAAGACTGATTAAAAATCCTTAATTTGAAAATTGACCCGTTAGACTCAGCTCCCATTGCATCAAATATTACGGATGCTTGGCTTAAAAAAAAAAAGTCCCCTTCTAAATGCCAACCCCACACACTAAGGTGGTCATCCTTTCATTTGGAATGAACCGGTCCAGACACAAATTCCAGTGCCTAAGAGCACTTAAGGAATTTAAAATGATTGCAGTTTTTCTCAATGAGACAGTGTAAATCATATTCTTTAAATAAATATTTTAATAGAAGAATAACATACATAAAGGAAAATGCACAAGCCATAAGTGTATAGCTCGATCAGTTATCAAAAAATGAACCCAACTGGAGAATCAACACCTGAGTGAGGAAAAGGAGCCTTACTGGGGCCCCAGAAGTCTCCTCAGGCCCTCTTCCTGGTCACTATTCCATTCTTTCTCCCCGGAGCTAACATTCCCCTGACTGCTGACATGGATTCATGAGGTGAAGGTGAGGCAGGCATTCTATATCTTGATCTGGGTTGGGTGTGTTGGGGGATGTCACAGCTTATATATTACATACATAAAAATATGTTGTGAGCTCCATACTTAAGATTTGTGCATTTTGTTGCATGCAAATTATACTTCAGTAATCTATCCTAGCTTTTCTGATTGTTCTCAACAGTAGAGCTGGCCTCAAATAACCTCCCTTTTCTGTTAACACCTTACATAACCATAGTACAATGATCAAAACCAGGGAATTAAAATTGGTATTTGCTATTACCAACATGCAGATGTTATTCACATTTCATCAGTTTTCAACTATTGTCCTTTTTCTATTCCAGGATCCCACCCAAATTCCCATTTACTTGTTATTTCTCCTTCATCTCCTCCAGTCTGTTTCAATTCCAACTGGAAGCAGAACTTTCCATTTGGAATTGAAACAGACACACAAATCCAAGCACACCTGGAACTTTGTGATGCTCACCAGCTTCTCTGGAGA
Organism: Cryptoprocta ferox; assembly: GCA_028646485.1. NCBI lineage: Eukaryota > Metazoa > Chordata > Mammalia > Carnivora > Eupleridae > Cryptoprocta > Cryptoprocta ferox. The sequence goes on along the minus strand of CM053569.1, from coordinate 18,744,100 downwards.
TTGGACTCTAGATTTCCACCATTTCACTAGGACTTCTCTTCAAGTTTTTCTTTGTCCCAATACAGTAACTATCACCAAGAAAATGTGGTTCCATTCCCTTGTCTCGTTACTTCTCTCAAGGAGTAGCTGTGTCAGGTCAGACTCACTCCACTCACCTCCTGCAATGCTAGTAAGTAACACTGTCTCTATATTTTGAGCTTAGAAATTCAAGAGACATCTTTATTGCCACTTGAAGGTTGGTTCAGTGGTGGCACTGATGTACTGCTAGCTGCACCCCTGCTTACCTGTATGAATTTCATTGACATGTCATAGGATATGGTGAGCTTAGACATCATTGTTGGAGCTAGAAACCATCCAGTTGTGTATGGTCAGGTAAATAGGATGGTGGGGAGGGTGTGTGTGTGTGTGTGTGTGTGTGTGTGTGTGAGAGAGAGAGAGAGAGAGAGAGAGAGAGAGAGAGAGAGAGAGAGATGGAGAGAATGGTGAATGTAGAGCAGGGCAAAGGTAAAATAGGAAAAGCAGTGGCTTGGACAGAAATCCAGCAACATGTGAACACTTACTATGTGTCAGGCACTTTACATGCCCTGTCTCATTTAACCTTCACATCAACTCCACATAGTTAGGTATTTTGCTATCCATTGAGAGAGACTATATAATCTGCTTAAGGTCAGACAGCTAATAAGTGTCAGAACTTGGGATCGAAGATGTGTGTGTACAGACTCCCCATTATATGTTTGCACCTCTTGGCCGCCATGAGAATCACAATATGATATGATATATGATATGATATGATACAACTAGGAATAAGAAACAGATTGCTGATCTTCCCAGGAACACTTACTATGTGTCACCCAGTTGATGTGCGTTGTCTTACTTAGTTCTTGTAATGAGGCTGTAAATTAAAGACTGCCATTTTTGTCTATTTCATAGACAATGGAACTGGGGCTCAAAGGGTGATGTTATTTCCCCAAGGTCACATAGTTTTTGAGTAGAGCAAGAATTCAGAGTAAGTCAACTGATGGCTGAGTCATTTGCTTCCACTTCCCAGGATGGCACCCAGCCCTGGAGAGAAGAGGCCCTAAAGTAGGTGCAAGAGGGTGACATTAGCAGAGCAGTGTCCTCTGTACATGTAACAAGGAAAAGACAGACGGACTACCAATGCCTCTGCTTAAAAAAGCAGTTAAAGACAGAATACTTAATTGCAAAAGGTTGAGAAGATTCTATCTGAATGAGAAACTTATGAAAAATTTGGAAAACCATAGAACAAACACTCTTACATTTTTGTAGTGATGGTGCACTGTTGGGGAGTCTTGGCAAAATAATTTTGTATGGAAAATAAGCCCATGAAAATGAAGGGTCAGTTTCAGAAAAAAAATGCTTGAACCAGCTTATGTAAACGAGGTAGGTAGGTTTTGATCCCTTATTGGGTTGTGAAACACACTGAGTGGGTTGAAATCAGCATGGAAGAAGAAATAGTAGACTATATATAGGTGATCTATTTGCACACAGCAAAAGTGTGTATTATTTCACAAAGCTCTTCTTTGTGTGTGTGTTAGAGTGTATGTGTGTGTAAGGGGTCATGATGTAAGCCTTCTCACTGCAGTGAAAAATGTTTTAAAATACTAAGATATTTGATTAAAGTATTGCATGGTTTAGAAACCAAAACAAAAAAAAACATGTTTTTGGAGTCAGAGACATCTAGATTCAAATAGTTGCCCAACTATAATTTTTGTAAGAACCTAAGGCTAGTCTGCTCGCTCACTTACTGCTCTTTAATGCAAGAGTCTTGTGGAAAAGGTTTAGAGAGTCGCCTATATTTTCTTTTCATGAAAAGCCCATCTCTCTTACTGGTTACAAAACATCACTGAAATGCATTTCTTGGGGGCTCTGCTCCAAACATGCTTCTACACGTGATGGACTGGACCCTGCATACCTTTGCATGTGCTTCTCACATTATCATCCATCATGGCGTCTTTCTCACTCTCTCCACACCTGGGAGAATCTAACCATGTTGAGGGGCCAGGGCTAACACTTGACTCAGAGAATCCAACACATCATTGGTATAGAAAGTTTTTGTTTTCAGAAAAATTTCTTTCCAGATGGTTTATACCTGAGACCTAAGTGCCCAAACTGTAGGGAGATTCTTGGTAAGGAGAAGACCAGGAGGTCATCTGGCTATGGAGAAATGGAAAATGATTAAACTCTGAAGGAATTTGAACTCCCTTTGGCAAGTACCCTCCATTTTTCCAGGCTTCCTGCCCAAACAAGGATTCACTCCACCCCTTGCAGGTGTTTACATGACGCAGTGGGAGTCGTTTCATGGCAGAAGCATGGGCTGCAGAAGCCCTGGCTTAATATCAGGACAGATAGTCTGAGGAAGGGGAGGGGACTCAACTTCTTGTTGTGTCCCCAACTCTCCCCTTTGCAACTAGATTCCTCCTCCCTGGAATTCAATTCCTGGAGCAGAGACCATTACTAAGTGTTTTCAAAGTCAGAAGAGACTCATACACAAAATTTTAAAAAATAAAAATAACCTGTGTAAAAATTACAAGAGCAAGGCATAACAATGATAGAGAACATTAGCAATAGAGAACAACAAAGAGAAGACTTTTTATAATGTTTTCTTTTTTCTAATTTTTTAAATGTTTATTTATTTTGGAGAGAGAGAGAGAGAGACAGAGTGTGAGTAGGGGAAAGGCAGAGAGAGAGGGAGACAGAATCTGAAGCAGGCTCCAGGCTCTGAGCTGTTAGCACAGAGCCCAGTGCGGGGCTCGAACTCACAGACTGCAAGATCATGACCTGAGTTGAAGTCGAATGCTTAGCTGATTGAGCCACCCAGGTGTCCTTAATGTTTACTTTTGAGAGAGAGAGAGAGAGAGAGAGAGAGAGAGAGAGAAAGAGAGAGAGAATGTAGAGGGAGACCTAAAGCAGGCTCTGCACGGACAGCAAAGAGCCCAACACGAGGCTCGAACTCACGAACCGCGAGATCATGACCTGAGCCGAAGTTGTACGTTCAACTGACTGAACCACCCAGGCGCCCCTAAAGAAGAAAATTTATATTGTCTCGTATCTCATGACCCAAGAAAATCCCTGGTTTGCACCTTGGTATATATTCTTCCAGACCTTCTTTATGCCTATGAGACATAGTTGTTTGTTTGCTTTGTGATTATCCTTGTCACTTAAACTTCACATAGAGTCACGATCATTCCTTAGGATAATTCCTACAAGCGTAATTGCTGCATTCCTAAGTCAAACGGTACACAGAGTTTGAAGGTCCTCTCTTTCAAAACCAGTTTTCATACACATTCCCGTCCTGCCCCTGCTCTGTAACATTCCTATGCAACCCGGACATGTGTTAACACTCACAGCAGTGTTCTCGTTCTGCTGTAGTCCATAATATCCCCTTTTGCTGGGCAATTATTTGATAAAAGACAGTGTCTGGGATGAAAATATACTCAACATCACTCAATCATCAGGGAAATACAAATCAAGACCACAATGAGATACCACCTCACACCTGTCAGAATGGTTAAAGTGAACACCTTAGGCAACAACAGATGTTGGCGAGGTTGTGGAGAAAGAGGATCTCTTTGGCACTGCTGGTGGGAATGCAAACTGGAGAAGCCACTCTGGAAAACAGTATGGAGGTTCCTAAAAAGTTAAAAATAGAACTACACTATGACCCAGCAATTGTACTACTAGGTAGTTATCCAAGGGATACAGGTGTGCTGTTTCAAAGGGACACCTGCACCCCAATGTTTATAGCAGCACTATCAACAATAGCTAAAGTATGGAAAGAGCCCAAATGTCCATAGACAGATGAATAGATACAGAAGATGTGGTATATATATATATACACACACACACACACACAAACACACACACACACACACACACACACACACACGTACAATGGAGTATTACTTGGCAATCAAAAAGAATAAAGTCTTGCCATTTACAACAACGTGGATGGAACTAGAGGGTATTATGCTAAGCAAAATAAGTCTGTCAGAGAAAGACAAATATCATATGACTTCACTCATATGTGGAATTTAAGATACAAAACAGATGAACATAAGGGAAGGGAAAGAAAAATAATATAAAAACAGGGAGGGGGACAAAACATAAGGGACTCTTAAATACAGAGAACAAACTGAGGGTTGCTGGAGGGGCTGTGGGTGGGGGGATGGGCTAAATGGGTGAGGGGTGTCAAGGAGTCTACTCCTGAAATCATTGGCGCACTATATGCTGACTAACTTGGATGTAAATTATACATACATACATACATACATACATAATCAGATAGTCTGGTTATTCCTGTGAAGGGTATCAGAATATGCCACCCTCCAAATATGCCACTTTCGTATAAGGATTATTTTGAACTAAAAGCTATTGAGAAGTAGCACAAGAAAAACTCTCTGCCCTCCCCCGATTTGCCTAAAACCAGGACATAAATTGATAAAGCACCCCCCCCAACCTCTATCTGCTAGGAAGGACAAAAGTTAATCACCAGAGACAACTCTAGGTCCCTATCAGCCTAGAGATGGCACCAAAGGAATTTATATAACAAACCTTGCAAAAACTAGCCCTTATTCACCATTAGTTTCCCATATATTTGCCTTCCCATAATTTGCTAGTCCTAGAAGCTCAAAGGCCTTTTCCTTTGGCTTGACAACTCTAAAAATGTATTGGTCTTTTGTTAAGATGCTATGCAAGCCCAAGTTCAAATCACCTCTTTGAGTTCCTCATCGCTGGGTACTCCCATGTGTATACACAGTGCGCAGGTTAATAAACTTCTGTTTGTGTTTCTCTTCTTAATCTGTCTTTTGTTAACCTGATAGAGCCCCAGCTGAAGAAAATAAGACAGGTAGAGGAAAATGATTCTTTTTTCCTCCCTTAGACCTCCAAATGCAAATATTTTTATCCATTTACTGTATGATTAAAATGAGTTCAAGGGACAACCTTGATAAATCTTAGATAGAAATACTGTGAACTGAAGGTCAGGGGTACAAGTGTACTTGTACTTAGTACTTGTACTTAGAAGTTTAAGTATAACCAGGGAACACAGAGGAGTTAGCTCTTTATGGCATGCAAGGTGACCAATGGTGAAAAAGAGGCAGGGGGGGTTTGTCTTCTAAGAGGTATCCCTAAAAGGCAGCATTGCAGCAAAAACAAACAAACAAGAAGTTACAAGACAAGAGAGGTGATTGATTTGCACATTAATATTTATCAAATTTTACATGACAAACCCAACTTATTATACTTGGAGGGACACTTTTCCTTCCTTAGTGGAGCCTTCTGTATCAGTCTGGGTGCAAAGAAGCAGCAGCCTGAGGAAGTAAACATGTCTGTAAGAGCTAGTTAAATGGCCTTTGTGACACTATTGTCTGGATAGAGAGTGCCATTTTGCACACCTGTCAGCAATGTGTGAGCGTACTAGTGACCCTACAGCTTTGCCAACAGAATACATCATCATCCCTATTAACTGTTACTGCTCTGAGAAGCAAAAAATGGTGTTTCTCCTTTAAATTTGAATTTAATTTTGGTGAGGTTGAAGTTCTTTTTTTTTAAAGTTTATTTATTTTGAGAGATAGGGTGTGATCAGGGGGAAAGGGAGAGGGAGAAACAGAGAGAGAGGAAGAGAGAGAGAGAGAGAGAGAGAGAGAGAGAGAGAGAGAGAGAGAGGGAATCCCAAGCAGGCTCCACACTCAGCATGGAGCCCGACACTCAGGGCTAGATCCCATGACCATGAGATCACGACCTGAGCCAAAGTCTGATGCTTAACCAACTAAGCCACCCAGGCATCCCTAGGAGGCTATTTTCTGCTTCACATGTTTTGCCCACGGGTTTTAGTCTTTTCTCATTTGATGTCTAAGAGTTCTTTACCTATTAGAGATACGAGTTCTTTATCTGTAATACATACTGCAAATACTGTCTTCCATTTTATAATTTGTCTTTTGACTTCATTTATAGAGTTTTGTACCATGCAAAGCTTCCTTTAATTTGTTTTTATTTGTATCTAGTTGAATTCATGATTCTTCTATTGTATCTGAATTTTTAGACATATTTAGTAAGCATTTCCTTACAGGTTTCAAAAAGAATTCTACATGCTCTGCTAGTTCTTGCATGGCTTCTTTTTTGTAATTAGGCTTCTTATCCATTTGCTCTTTTCTGTTTTTTCCCTATATAGTATGAGTTAGGGATGCAATTTTACCTCTTTCTAAGTAGATTTCCAGTTGTCCCAATCCAAGTTTGGTCTCAGTGCCTAGAGATGCCAACTTTATCATACATTATATTTCCATATGTATTAGTACTTTCTAGTCTATTCCACCGATCTATGTGTCTATTCATGAACTAGTGCAAAACTCTTGTACTTATACAAGATATATTTGACTCTCTGATAGAGATTTCTTCTTGTCCCACTTGGTCAGTGTTTTCTTGGCTATTCTTGCATGTTTATTTTTTCATGTGACTTTTAATATTAACTTATCTCATTTTAAGATACAAGCTTTTTGGTATTTTTATGGAGGCTTTACGATTAACTTATGAAAAACTGACATCTTTATAATGTTGAGTCATTATATTCAAGAACATGGGAAGTCTGTCCATTTGTTTAAGTTCATAGATGTTTTAGAAGTATTTTGACATTTTTCCCATGTAGATTTGGCAAGTTTCATGTAAGTCTATTCTAAGCACAGAGCCCAAAGGAGGGCTCGAACTCATGAGCGGTGAGATCATGACCTGAGCCGAGGTTGGACGCTTAACCAACTGAGCCACCCAGGAGCCCCTAGGATTTTCTTTCCTAAAAGCTCCATTTTCTTTTCAAATCTATGTAGCCATTTTTATAATTTCTTTTTCTTATCATATTCTCAATTCCATCTTTTATGTTCTTGAACATAACATCGTGTGCTTATTCATTTCACCATCTAAAGTTTTTGCAGATCTGGTTCTACTGTCTGTTTTATTTCTGCTGCCTGTAGCTCGTGGTCTCTTATTCCCTTATGTATTACGAGATTTTTTAAAATGCGTATTCATATTCTTTGGAAACATATCAGTGGAATTATTTGAGGCCCATGTTTAAAGTGAGTTCTTCCAGAGAGGATCAAGTTTGTTTCTGCTGGATGTTTTGGGACAACATCAACATGTGGCCAATTCAAAATAACTCTTAGCCTTTAGGCTTTTTAATTCCATGGAGAGTGTGAATTCAGGCCACAAACCTTAATGACTATCTTTGGGCTATAATTTCTCAAAGAATCTCTTTCCCCATCCATTCACTCATTTCCAAGATAAAAAAAAAAAATCTTTACTGTCTGCTTCTCAGAGTGGGCTTGTTTCTGGACTTCCCTTTCATTGATGGTGCAGCCATTTAGATTTCCAGCTGTATATGGGAGTCACCTAGAAGCATTCTCCCTTGAGAGGCCCTGGCCTTGACCTTGAGAGACTGTAAAAATAGATCAGTCTCCAGGGGTTGGCAGATGCACTTGGACAAAAGCATACTTAAGTGGTTGCTCACCTCTGGATTCCTGCCTTTTATTAATTTTTGGCTTCTAAGGATTTTTTTTTTTTACTTTCTTACTAGCTTAACAATGTATTTTAATAGATCTTATTTAGATATAGCTTTTTGGTTTCTTTCAATGGAAAAGTTGTTAAGAGTACCCAGGCTGCCCTACCTCCACCAGACTTGGAGGTTTAAGGTGATTTTTAAAATATCAAATACATTTTTAATTAATTAAAATTATGATACAGATATCTATTTAAAACATGGAAAGATGGTAGTATTATGATTAGTGAAAAGAAAGAGTTACAAAAGTGTAAAAAACATGAACTCATCATAAAATATTCTCAGAGATCCTTATATACAGGGAAAATAGTTTTAAGCAATGGCTATTAACAGTAGCTGTTTTGGGGCAACTGGGTGGCTCAGTCGGTAAACCATCCGACTCTTGACTTTGGCTCAGGTCATGATCTCAAGGTTTTTGAGTTGGAGCCCTACATCAGGCTTTGTGCTGGCAGCGTGAAGCCTGTTTGGGATTCTCTTTCTCTTTCTCTCTCTTTGCCCTTCCCCCACTCGCTCTATCTCCTGCTCAAAAATAAATAAACATTTAAAAAAACTGTAATAAAAAAACAGTAGCTGTTTCAAGAAGGTTGAATTTTGGGAGATTCTTTTCCTTTTTATTTCTTCTTTTATAGTTTTCTATAATGAACAGGAATTATTTGACTAAAAATATATTTAAAAAAACTATTTTAAAAAATACATAAATCAGGGTCCCTGGGTGGCTCAGTCAGTTAAGCATCCAGCTTCAGCTCAGGTCATAATCTCACTGTCCGTGGGTTCGAGCCCCACATCAGGCTCTGCTGACAGCTCAGATTCTGGCGCCTGCTTCAGATTCTGCGTCTCCCTCTCTCTTTGCTCCTCCTCTGCTCCCATTCTGTCTCTTTGTCTCTCAAAAATAAATAAATAAATAAATAAATAAATAAAATTTTAATAAAAAAATTAAAAATATATAAATCTGAACCAAAGCACTTCGATATGAAGTAAGAATGGTGTTAACGTTTTCATAGCCATTTTGGAGTATCTTACAATTTATCAGCTTTGACTTAAAGTCTCTCTCTCCTTCTCTCCCTCTCTAGATATAGGTATAGATATAGATGTAGATATACGCATGTGTGTTTCTGTTTGTTTTCCCCTCTCTGGGCAAAATCCCTTGAGTGTAGGTTTCTCTCTTCTGGAGAGCTATTTGGTATCTAGGAATGAAAAACTTTCCTCAAAATGAGGATGCCAGTACAAAGGGAGGAGATGAGGGTGCTTGGCCTGCACTAGAGTCTTAGCAAAGGTGTAAGGGTATTTTGAGGAGTTGAAGTGACTTAGATGATGTCTTCCCTGAAAGCAGAAAATAGAGGAGATCATTCCACAAATGTCTTCCAGTGGATGATTCTTTTTTCTGTACAAGTGTTCCCTGGCTGAAGTGATTTCTCATTTTTCCCCCCACTACCTCATTTAACTAACTCCAGATGAAGACTCTTACAGCTTTCAACTCTTTTAGAGTCTATATTGTTAATGGGTCTTTCTAGAATTGATTAGAAAGTCTATAGACAGAAATTTATTATGGAAATCAATAGATCATAAACCCCAAGGACACTGTAACAGACCTTTTTCTGGGCAAATACACAAGAAAATGCCACTCCAACTAGATCAACTGTGCATAAAAGCAGCTGCTGTAATACAATGAAAAAGTTTGGGAAAAACAAAACGAATACACTTGAGACTCCAGGAAAATTCCACTTGCATGCATCATAATATTAGAAAAAGAAGGAAAGACTGTGTAAGGCCATCCAAGTCAATTCTTGTCTTTCGGTTTAGCCCCACAGACTCTGTGATGACCAACAGTCATTTTAATTGTGAAGTTCAAACATATAAACTATAGTCATAATTTTTAAAGGAAACTGCTTTTTGGGACATGCTTCAGGTTTACTGGAATCTCACACCTTCACCAACAGAATTTTTGCTTCCTCTAGATGTGGCTGGGTTTCAGTATTAAATAAAATTATTGAAGCTCTTACAATGTTACAAATGAAGATAAATGGTATCCCAGGAGCAAGTCAACCATGCCACATCTAGTTATTTCAAAGGTTAGATGGATATGTTCATTTTGATCATTGATTTGAAACCTCTTAGATGAGAATGCATTTTTGACCTATGTAGTTAAGAGCATGTTTTGAAATCTTGTTTGGTTCTATCATCACAGGCAGTCAAAAATTACTCCATTATCACAAGCGCTGACAGATCAGACTTGGCAAGTTCCCTTCACGAGAGGTTTAGATTGAGCTGAAGGTTTGTGTGCATTTCTCCCACAGTTTAAGGCTGGGTCTCTGTGCCAGATACCTCCTCTAGGCAAGAAATATGTGTAACCCTTTATGGTCTTGGATCCTCCTCTGGGTTTCTAAACAGAAGTGTTTTTGTGGTGTTTGAGAATTTGAGTGAATTATGCAGGGAGTTGAACCCCATCCTCAAGTGGTAGTTCTTCCTGGGAATCTGCCATGGCCTACAAGAAACATTTTTCTGGGGTGCCTGGGTGGCTCAGTTAAGTGTCTGACTTCGGCTCAGGTCATGATCTCATGGTTCATGGGTTCGAGCCCCACATTGGGCTCTGCGATGACAGATCAGAGCCTGGAGCCTGCTTCGGATTCTGTGTGTGTGTGTGTGTGTGTGTGTGTGTGCGCGCCTCTCCCTGGCTTGTGCTCTCTCTCTCTCTCAAAATAAATAGATGATACTATGTGCTCTTTCTATAACAATAGCTTTGTGGTGAGGATCATACATAATGGTTTACTTCAAAAGTTTTAAAAGCAAAATGGCTATCCTATGAAATTCTTCTCATCATTCTCAAAAACAAGATTTTCAGGGGCGCCCAAGTGGCTCAGTTGGTTAAGCGTCAGACTCTTGGTTTTGGCTCAGGTCATGATCTCACAGTTTATGAGTTTGAGCCCCAGAGCCCCACATCAGGCTCTGCACTGACAGAGCAGAGCCTGGTTGGTATTCTCTCTCTCTCTCTCTCTCTCTCTCTCTCTCTCTCTCTCTCTCTCAGAATAAATAAAGAAATTAAAAAAAATGGATACTTTATTTTTTAAAAAAACACAAGATTTTCAGATAAGGGAAGCAAATAAGAAAGACAGACCTGGATGCTGAATGATCTTCTTGGTAGTGAAATCTGACCACAGCCCTCTTGTGTTTAGGACTCCCCTTCTTATGCAGGGAAAACACCCAGTCTTTGCCTGTGGGCTTTATGCTATGTGGACCCAGCAGCCTCTCTGATCGCATCCCTCAGCCATGCCATCTTTCTCCTCTTCTACCTCAGAGGCCTCCTGGCAGTTCCTCCATCCTCACAGGCTTGCACTTTTGGTTTGCTGGACCCTTCCTCTAGCTAGTTCCTCAGCAGGCTCCCAGCCTCCATTCAGTCTCTGCCCAAATGCTCTGTGCTGGGACTCATCCCTGTGCTCTCCATCTAAAAGAGCAGCTTTTGTCCATTTCCATCCCTGTCTTTTTAAATTAAAGAAAATTATTAATTTATTTGAGAGAGAGAGAGAGAGAGAGAGAGAGAGAGAGAGAGAGAGAGAGAAAGAGAGAGGAGGGGAAGAGAGAGAGGGAGAGAGAGAATCCCAAGCAGGCTCCACGCTATCAGCAAAGAGCCGGATGCAGGGCTTGAGCTCATGAACTGTGAGACCATGACCTGAGCCAAAATCAAGAGTCAGATGCTTAACCAAATGGGCCACTCAGGTGCCTCTCCACCCCTGTCTTATTCTTCTTTCTAGCACTTACCAATAACATTATGTTATATATTTATTGGTTTATGTGTTTTCTGTCTCTCCCCACCATGAGTAAGTTCTAAAAAGCAGGGACTTTACTGTGTATCCCCAATACCTTGAATAGTGCCTGGAAGGTCACAGGTGATGAATAAGTATTTACTGATGAAATGAAGATATAAATAAGTGAAGAGGCTGCTGTCACCTGCCCTCTTAGTCAGACAGTCACCATGTGCGATGCATATGGATTTAGGTGGATGACTTACAACTAATGATAGCCATATGGGAAGAATTGAGGAGGCATAATTGATTGATTTGATTCAATGCAATATAGCAAACACTTATCAAGCCCCTATTATGAGTAAGGCCTTATGTGGTTGTTGATATTAGCACATCTGCTTCTCTGTAGAGGCCTTGTAACTGATTGTTTTTACACAGGACAAATCAAAGCAGGAAGACTTCCTCAACCAGTTGGAACCCGGCTTCTGATTCCTTTTGAAATAACTTACACCGACAAGTTTGTTGAACCCCTACGATAAGCAAAGCGCTAGGCTGTTCATTATCCCATTGGTGCACTCCACAGTGGTGTCCGTCTTTAAGGTTTAAATATTGGCAAACGTAATACTCAGGAAAAAGAATTTGGTCCGGCAGTACAGCATATGATGCTAGACTTTTGCAGGGCTGCGTTACCCCGAATGCTCCTAGCAGTGCAAATATTAAAAGCTATTACAATTCTGTTAGGGTATCGCTTCCACATTGCTCACTGATGTGAATTTTTTACCAAGACAAAAGTACGTATTACAAATTACAAAAAGTACATATTACAAATTAGTAAAAAAAAGATATTTTTCTCATTATTGTCTGAACATTTAGGACTAATTTTTGTGCAAATGCATATGTAGTTTATTGCTGGCATATTTTATCTGTATCATTTCCTAATAGTAAATTTTAAATGCACACATATATATTAAGGCCTCATTTTACAAAAGGATGGCATAAAAAGCAATGCTAAAAGCAAGAAATAAGGGAGGAATGTCTTCAAAATGTTGAAGGAAAATTACTTCTAAGCTAAAATTCTAGGCATAGCCAAACTAGTAATGAAATATGAAAGTAAATATATACAAAATCTCAGAAATCTATCTTCCCTCTCCATGCACCTTTCTTATGATACCACTAGAGGATGTCCTTCTTCAAAACAACAGAGTAAAATGAGATCTAGGATGATGTGCAAAATTGAAAACAGGATGTCCAGCATAGGAGAGAAATAAAGAGAACCCCCAGGATAAAATTGTGCTTCATGTGGAGAGGGCAGCCATTCAGATCAAAGTAGCATGATTCAAGAGACAAGCTATCATCACCATGCCTGCTACTGCTAAGCCATCTTTTCAACCAGAGAAAACTCCTGGAGGATGTACTCAACCCAAATAAGAAAATATATGAAAAAGAAGACATAATTTCCAGGAAATTGGGAAGTCAATCTTGGAGAAAAGCAGAGGGAATTCCAAGTAGTTAAGTAAAGGCCAGAATGACACCGAATAGCAGGTCTAAAGAGAAATCTGCCTGGAGAAAGAGGGATATTTGAATTTTTTTCTTACCCAATATAAGTGGCTTTATGAAACACTGTACTAAGATGTTATTGGAAGTAGTTGGAAAGATAAGCAAAAAAACAAAAATAAAATGAAGCAGATGAAAATCAAGGTGATTATTAACTCCTGGAAAAACTAAGAGTAAAAAGAGAAAATAATCATAATGCATTATGATGCTTTTATATGAATATTTGCAAAGCATATGAATGGAAACACTGAATATAAATTTAACAAAAAGTTGTAATCTACTCATATCATAAAGATAGAAGAGAAGAGAGGATGGAAGCCTAAAAGATTACACCCTCTTCTGCCATAATAGGAAATGTATGACTGATGTTTAAAATTGATTAATAAGCATATAGGAGTACATGCATTTTATTTAGAAATATAGAGATTTGAAAATGTCAGAAAAAACTGCTAAGAGTTAAAATTGAATACTTCTGGCAAGTGAGACAATATTTTAAAATAAGCTATTAGTATATTTGAATTTTTAAGTTACATGTATGAATTACTTACTAAAATAATTAAAATTGTCCCTTTGAGTTTTCTCAAATGTTTGGTATCCAAAAGACTCAATAAAGGCTTTTCTTATTATTATGGTGTTATTATCATTGGAAAGAGTCTTGGCTTATTGTCAGATGACCCTGACTCTAGTAATATCTGCCACTGACTCCTTCTGGGGATTTGGACAGGGGATTTGATTCACTGCACCTCAGTTTCTTCATTTGTAAAGCGGAGGGGTTAGCACACACATATAATCCCTTAGGCTTGCTCCAACCCTATTATGCCATGAATAGAACCTTTTATGCAACATGCATACACTGACAGGGTGCTGTCACCCATGAAAAACTTGGCTGCTTTTAAAGTCCTGACTTTGATCTGGGCCATGGAGATGAGAAGAGGAGGAATGTCTTAATCACTGGCTCAGGAACATGAAAGGTGATTGTGAGGAGCTGGGGGGACTCCAGCCCCACAAAGGACAGAAATAGACAGTATTATTTTAACCTTTGGAATGATTCTTGCCTTGTAGAGTCGATGTATTAAGACAGAATGAGGTACCTGAATGTACATCATAAAGTGAAAAGCCCGTATATGCATAGGAGGTATGACCAGTATTGCTTGGAAAAGGGTCAGTGCACTCTAGTGGGGAAAAGCTCTGGTCTAGGAGTTAAGACATTCAGGAATTGTAGTGTTGACTTTGCTATTAATCCTCTAGGGAAGGTTGGATATGCTTTCTCTTCTTTGTCTCAGCTTCAAGGTTGGTAAAAAAGGAAGATTGACTCCATTGGAGTTCTTTGGTTAGCAGAAAAGGAAGGCAGATTTACAAACAGTGGGGAGGCTCACAGAACTGAGACAAAAGCTTCAGGAAGTACAGAAGCCAGAGATTTTCTGGAGTTCTGTGCTGATATTCAAAAAATTGAACAATATGGCACAGGCACAGCCCAATCTGAAGGGGTGCCAGTGGCCACCTTGAGCAGAGACCTAGAGGCCCTCAGCTGAGGTAGGGTGTCTCAGCCCTTCCTTTTCGGCTGCTATAACAATAGGCCATGGACTAAGCAGCTAATAAACAACAGAAATTTATTTCTCACAGTTCTGGACACTGGAAGTCTGAGTTCAGAGTGCCGGTATGGTGGGATGTGGGGCCCTTCTGGGTTGCAGACTTCTCATGGTATCCTCACATGGTGGAAAAGGCAAGGGGTTCCCGTAGAGCATTTTTCAGAAGAGTGCAAATCCCATTCATGAGGGTTCCAGCCTCATGACTGAAGCAACTTTCCAAGGCCCCATCTTCTAATGTCACTACCTTTGGGGGTTAGGATTTCAACATACGAATTTTGGACAACAGCATAAGGGTTAATTCTACAGTTGTTGGATCAAAGGGAGATCTGGGATAATGGTCCCGGAAAGGGGATGGTGAAGAGGACATTCAGGGGTGTAGGAAGGCAGTAATTTACCGATTGCTATGAAAATATTTCAGTATTTTGACAACGGGCACAGCTATATCAGGGAGTTTCTGATACAGAACTAGTACATAGTTCTGTTAGAACTCTGTCTAGGTGTATTTATTGTTGCCTCAGGCCTCACTTAGGATAATTTGACATAAAAATTTAGTAAATGCTTTTTTTCTGCCCTGTGTCCCACCACTTTCTACTCACATTTTAGGGACAGAGCATCTGGTTGGCCTAGTTTAGAGTTTATGCCCACACTTGGCCAGGGGAGACTAGAGAACTCTGAATGACAGCCCATCACAACTACATCCAATGGAGTAGAAGCAATTTCCTGAAAAGAACTCAGAGCTCTGTTACTCTAAGGTGAGACGCAAAATTGAAGGCAGGGACATCCATCAATTAGAAGGTACATCAGCCCTTGACTATGGGGCAGGGCCCTGAAGGTTCCCTGCTGTGCAGGAGGTTAATTCTCTCTTACTAGCTGTGCTGTTGCAAGATCATGACAAACACTAGGAGTCCCAAGAGCAGGGATGGGATAGTCAGCATGGAGAGGGGGAATATGGGAGCAGGGGCGTGGGCCATGGGTCTGGCTTGTAGGCATAGTGTATTATTGTCAGCTGGCGCCTGCCTACTGACTGAGTGTGAACCCTCTGTTAACAAAAGAAGGGGGAAAGGACGCTAGGCTGTGGAAAAATCATAGCTGGCTGTTCAGGGGGGTGGAGAAGAATTACAAGTAACTCTTGAAGCTGGAAACTCTGGTTTGCTACAGAGTGTATGAGGAAATGCATGGTGGTATTTTGGGTTTTCACAGTGACTAGGAGAAGAGGAGAGTACTGCTAGAAATTGGTGATGGAGTCAGAAATACTTAATATCCTACAACGATGGAGGCAGTCATGCTGTCCTACCAAAATGCCAATAGCACTTCTGTTGAGAAACATCACAAGGAGAATTCTCTGGAAGGGGCTGCTGAAGAGAGTGTAGCCATATGCAATGGGCAGAAGAGGGACAGTCCTGGTTTGGGTGATCTAGCTACCATTTGTCATTATCATGAATAGGTCCATTAATACATCTGTCATTTCATCCACATGGCCATCCCCTGAGATGCAATTAATGACTCCCTTCTTATACACAAGGAGTTAGGCTCAGAGAGGCAAAATAACTTCACCAAAGTGACACAAGCAAGAGAAAGAGGCCCTTCAGTTCAAGTCTGAATCCACAGTCTTCCTGTAAGTTTTCAGGGGATTGACTGGAGAAGGGAAACTGTGTATGGGATCCTTAGGGAGAAACAAGATCACAGTCATGTCAAGCTCAGGATAAGAGTCTAAGAAGACTTGCTGAGTCCTGAAATCAATTACCGTGGAATGCTGATGTTTTTTGGATATCTTTGAGAAGGCCCTAGATGTTCACGTGTTCATTCAGATACGGTTTTTTCTAGATTGAGGGGGGAGACCATTAATGGTCTTCTAGTCTTGTTTCTATGATTCTGTTCTCAGTACTCTACCAGGCTCTGAGAGCTGACCTTAAGACAAATGTGGAATAAACACTCCTTTGAAGGGGGTGGAAATTTACACACAACTGCAACATAATGGACAGCTGATTAAAACCAGCCATTCTGATTCAACATTAACTGAAATGTGTTTATGTTTAAAGTGAAATGCGACAAGTCAGAAGTTAAAGAGGTGAAGCTAGGATGAGTTAAATTTTTAAAAAATAACCTTTTGTTCCATTACAAAATCAGTATGCATTATTGTATAGGATATTTACCAAATCGTATGCTCCTCTATTTGCTGCATATGGATTTCACATTTTAAAATCATCAGAGAATTCCTCATTTCTAATTTTCTATAGCTTTACCATAAATTCTTTTTTCTCCCTCTGCCTAAAACTTTGTGCTAATATGCTACTACCTCCCCCCGTGGAATGACAGGAAAAGCTGATCTTACTCTGGTCATCTACATCTTGGTAAAAATGAAAGACATGAGTAGATTTTTTAAAATGTTTATTTTTGAGAGAGAGCGCGCGTGTGTGCGCATGCACGAGTGGGGGAGGGGCAGAAAGAGAGAGGGGACAATGGATGTGAAGCGGACTCTGTGCCGACAGCTGTGAGCCCAATGTGGGGCTCCAACTCAGGAGAAGTGACATCATGACCTGAGCCGAAGTTGGATTCTCAACCAACTGAGCCATCCAGGTGCCCCGACATGAGTAGATTTTATTTAAAAATAGAAATATCATATAGTCATGATCTCACCACTCGTGGGTTCCAGCTCTGCATTGGGCTCTGGGCTGATAGCTCAGAGCCTGGAGCCTGCTTCAGATTCTGTGTCTCCTTCTCTCTCTGCCCCTCTCCCACTCATACTCTGTTTCTCTCAAAAATAAATAAACATTAAAAAAAATCATACAATCCAGTAATTCCACCACTGGGTATTTACCCAAAGAAAATAAAAACACGAATTCAAACGTGTACTCCAATGTTTACTGCAGCATTATTTATGAAAGCCAAGTTATAGAAGCAAACTAAGTGTCCACTGATTAACGAATGGATGAAGTCTCTCTCTCTCTCTCTCTCTCTCTCTCTCTCTCTCTCTCACACACACACACACACACAGGAATATCACTCAGCCATGAACAAGAAAGAGATCTTGCCAATATAGATGGACCGAGAGGGTATTATAGTAAGTGAAATGTCAGAGAAAGATAAATGCCACATGATTTCACTTATATGTGGAATTTAAAAAACAAAATGAAGCAGAAACAGACCCATAAATACAGAGAATTGGTGGTTGCCAGAGGGGAGGGGGTAGAGGAGTGGGCAAAATGGGTGAAGGGGAATGGGAAATGGCGGTTTCCAGTTATGGAATGAGTAAGTCCCAGGGATGAAAGGCACAGCATAGGGAATATAGTCAATGATACTGTAATAGCATCGCATGGTGACACATGGTAGCTATACCTGGGGTGAACTTAGCATGATATAAAGAGTTGCCAAATCACTATGTTGTACACCTGAAACTCATGTAATATTGTGTGTCAGCTACACCTAAATTTTACAAAAGAGATTTTATTAGTGAAAAGAGGGAACGGTACTTGCATGGGGAGGCGGGGCGGAGGAACAACCAGAGTGGTAGCTGTCTCCAGGAACAAATTCGTCATTTCAGGAATTCTGGTCTCTCCAAGGCAATCTAGGGGTGGACGGCGCTTTCTGCAGTTCCCGCCCTCTCCCAAACCCCCAGGCGAAACCACCAGGTGGCGCTCGCACCCTTGCAGTATAGACTCGGGAGCGCTGGGGCCAAGCCTGCCTCCTTAAGAGTTGCACCCGCTGCCTGACCCCCGAGAAGTGCGTTCGGTGAAGCCCAGTCTGCAAAACCGGCGCCGAGCTTGGGCCCCGCCCTGTGGCAGAGCTGAGGCCAATTTGAAAAGGGACCAATGGAGGCACAGCGTCGGTGGGGGCTGGAGCGGGCCGTTTCCACTCCGACCGCTGGACCGGCGGGGAAATTCAGAGCACTGACAAGTAGATAAACCAGCACGCAAAATCGGGGAAAGCGGAGTTGGGGGCTAATAGCGCTTGGGATGGTTGGAATGTCGAAGGGACCCCCCACCCCCCCAGCTAAAGGTTTCAAACTCCTCTTTCTGTATTTTCAGCTGAGCATTTGGGAAGCAGGTTAAGAAGACCACTTGCTCTTTCTCTTCTATCACCAGCCTTTAGCTGTTTTCCAACGTGAGAGAGTATTTTCTTGCACAAATTGCACAAATGAGTTCTTCCTAAATTGTTTCTGTAACTCCCTCCCCAACATTTGTGTGCACACAAGCTGCGGCACACAAGCACACGGCGAAGGGGATTTGTGCGCGGTTCAAAAATGGGTAACGACGAGGGCTTTTTTAGGGGACCCAGAGGGTGACGGCGCAGTCCTAGTCCCTAGAGACTGGGCGCGGGGTCTTCATATCTCAGGGTAGAGACCCTCATACGGTGGCCTGCATGGATCAGAACCATCAGGGTGCTTGATTAATGCAGAGTCCCTGGCCTCAGCCCAGACCCTGTTGAAACATCTTTGCGAGTGGGAATCTGCAGTTCGGGTAGTTCAAGCTCTGGACACTGACGACATTCGTCCTCATAAGCCTACAAAAACATCCATTTCAACACCCTGAAGTGATTCTCCTGCACCCTACAATTTGAGCATCGCTGCGTTTGCAGCCCGCGGTTCGGACAAGGAAGCGAGAAGTCGGGAGGAAGGGTACCTTCCGCGCACAGTGAGTGCGCGCTCCCAAGCTCAAAGTCCTAGACGCGGGAGGCAAGCCGGGTTTTGGGAACGGGAAGTGGGCGCGCGGTACCTGAGTCCTGGAGGGTGCCAGACCTCGCAAAGACACCGCAGGGGCTGGCTCAGCAGCCCCACCCTAGCCACGGTCCGAGGGGGTTCACGACACCGGGCTGCGGCGCGCACCTGGGGCTGCCGCCAGGTCGCGGGCGGCGCGCGGGCGGCGCGAGGCCCGGCTCCCCGCAGCGCCTCTAGTGGGGAGGGGGTAGGGAGAGGAGGAGGAGATAAGGTAGGGGGCGTTTGAGACTTAGGCCTGCCTCCCACCTCCCCAACCTCCGCCCCCGAGGCCACCTTCCGCTCTATAATTGGCCGCCGGTTGGCCTTCCTTTCCTCTTATCTGATCCTGGGCGCCTGACAGGAGGGAAGCGCTGGAGAGGAGGTAGCTCCGGGTTGCAGAGTGGGAGCTGGAGTGGGAGAGGGAGAGGGGAAGAGGGAGTAGGGGAGAGGGAGAGGCTAATTAAAACGGGCACAAGGCGGGAAGCGAGCGAGAGCCGGGCGCCGCCAAGAACCAACTCGGCGGCGGAACTTGGATCCTACCTAGGCGTCGAGAGGTCCCCAACCTGGGCTAGAACATTCCCCTGCACAGGTCAGTTCTAATCTTTCTCTGCCCTACTTCGGGCTTTGAAAAATCTATTCGTGAGGAAGGAAGGAAAAGCGGAGAGGGCGAGCCACCTGCAGACGCAGTGCGATTCCACGGACTTTATCAACGCGGGCTCCCCGGATGGCCGGGGACCTCTGGGGTGGGATGGGCTGGTGCACCCATATGCCTACTCGCGGGGTTCGCTGGGCAGGGTGTTCGGAGGTGCTACGTGCTGCGAATGCAAAGACAGTGATGATGTCTCGTGTTGCTCCCGGGAACTTGGCCCTGTTCTTGGGTGCTGTGAGCGCGCGGCGGCGAAAAGTGGCTTTGGTTTGGAGACACGGGCAATTCCAGTATTTCCAAGTGCAAGGCACTTCGTAAAGGCGACAATCTGGTGAGAAGGGGGTTTAGAAATTTGTCTTGGAGGGCTGTATATAAATAGACACCACGCTGTTTTTATTTTGATTGTACTGGGGGCGCTTGAAAGAGCAGTCGATGGAGGTCATGGGAGACCAAACTGACCCAGCCACAGATCAGCGCTGGGGTCAGGCGCTAGACGCAAAGAGCAGCAAAAAGAGCGCACAGATGGAGGACGTTGGAGGTAGCTGCGCCAGGAAACCCGGATGCCTCGAGCTTTTTGCTTTGGTGTCTGGACGCAGGAGGTTGCGGCTTTGAGATGCACCACCGCGCTGTTGTGTCGGAGGGTCCTCTCGGCCCTGGCTTTTCCACCCCTCTTCTCCAGTTTTACCCGTCTGCACCCCTTCCTGCTTCAAGCCTCCGGGTACGCACGCAGTGCCTGGGCAGAGACGCATCCAGCGGGGCTGGGCTTTGGCAGGCAGTGCACCCGGGCAAGACAGGGTTAGGGAAGGCCCAGGAGGAACCCGGGTGGGGCCACAGGAGTGGTTTCTGTCCTAGGCGAGGGTCTGGACGCCGCCTCCAAGTCCAGGACTACATGCACTCGGATGGTGGTACTGGGTTCTTGGGGCCTCCGTGTGAAGCCCGCCCTGTGGCGCACGAGCTCCCGGTTGGCTGGAAGCCTCGCTTAGGCCCAGGCTTTGGGCTTGTCTTTAGGGAAGATGCCCAAACGGGGCTTGTGTGCAGCTCTCACCGGGGTAAGGATTTCCCCCTGAAGATTGCTTCTGGAGCTGCTACTGAAAGCCTCATTCCCTCTGGGAGTTTTGGACTCCCATTTGGAAGTTTTAGAGGGTTTGCTGGGCAGAGGCTGAAGGCGGAGGAACAGAGAAAGATGGGGTAAGACTTGGTGGCAAAAATGCAAAGAAGTTTTCCTGAAACCCCCCTTAAAGACTTTGCTCCCAGCAAAGGGCTTAGGAGGGGCTTCCTAGTTGCCGCCTGTGTTGAAGGTGTTGTATTCCAATCCAGCAAGCAGGCTTACGCTGGGTGCCGGGCGCCGTTAGGAAAATTGGTGTTCTGTTTCTGATAAGGTGGTCCAATCCTGCACACAGAGAACTCACTGGTAAATTTGGAATGAGTGAATGAATAAGTGAATGAAGCGATAGCATTTGGATGTTTGCTGATTCCAAAAGAGCAACTTGGATGGATTTCCTCTGAATCTGGCCCTAAAGCTCGGTCACTGTAATAGACTTCAGGATTTGTTTTAAACAGCTTTAGTGAGATATAATTCATATACTGTACAAGTATCCAGTTCCATGGTTTTTGTATCCAAAGAGTATATTTGCAGAGTTGTGCAGTCATCCCCACAATCAATTTTAGAACACTGTTATCATTCCAAAAAGAAATTCCATACTTATTGGGAATAACTTCCCATTTCTTCTCAATCTGACCATCCCCCACCCCTCAGCTCCCAGCAACCACTGGCCAACTTTCTGTTGACATTTCTTGTAAATGGAGGCATACAATATGCTCGTGGTCCTTTGTGACTGGCTTCTTTCACCTAGCAAAATGTTTTCAAGGTTTAGCCATGCTGTGCGGTATACCCACTCAGTAGCCACTGGGGATCTCAGTCTGCCTGGGGAGCCCTGTGCTGGGAGGGACCTGGGCCTCCACTGCAGCCCTGGCCTCCTGGGGGTCCCTTTGAAAGGACAGGAGCCACACTGGTGAGGCCTCTCAGTACATCCCTGAGAAGGATTTCTTGGAACCCATCAGAATTCCTGGAACAATCTTGGTTAGGTCCCAGGCTTCAGGATTGGTGGGAGGAGTCCTTTGGCCCTTTTCCTGCTGCTAACGGTCCAGCTGAGGATTTTGGAAAACTCTTGGGGCCTTCCATGTGCGTGTCTTGGTTTCCTGAATCAGCCAGGGCTGCCTGAAAAATGGGCCAAGCAAAGTGGCATGACTTCAGGGGCACTGGGTCAAGCCCCAGCCCACACAAAAACAAAACCAAAAAAGATTCCTTGGGGTGTGTGCCCTTTGGCTCTTAAATACTTCCTACTGTCACCTAGTAAAATGCGAAGATCTTTTGCCTGTTTTAAGCTGACAGTTTTAGCCCTTATGTGACTCCAGAGCCATATTTGCTGTCATTTTTATCCAAACTCAGCCAAATGACTGCAGTTTTCCTGGCCTGTAGCTTGTAACCCAAGATTCCTTTAAAGGACAAAGGCCTTCCTGAAATGCCTCAGGCTGAGGTGGTATTTGAGTACCGCTGAGCTAACACATTATCTGGGATTAGGACAGTTATATAGAACGAGGTTGTTGTTAAATGGGGCACTAGATGGTCCCTGGGGGTACCGAGGAGACCGCTGGAGTCAGGGGTGGGGAGTGGAAAGCTTAAAGGAAAATGACAAAAACAAACTTACTCCTAGGCAGATTTGCCCTTGATAGTGCTGGGTGTGAGGAAAACAATCTCCTCTTGCTCCTTCTATAACAAAATACAAGGTGACAGGGATCCAGTTACTCTTCTATAAGCAATAAGTCTTGAGTGAAGACCAACCTCACCCTATTCTGGTGGAGGTGGTGAGAGAGAGAGAGAGCGAGCCTGCGCGTGAGTTAGAAGTGCTGGCTTTTTTTTTTTTTTGAGTACCTATTGAATACCTGCCTTTTTCTCTTTCAGAAGCACACTTAAGTCCCTCATGTACTTGCAGAAGTAAATATTATTCTTCTTTTAGAGTTCAGATCGCTGAGCTCCCAGGATAGAAACTACCTTGCCTGGGGTCACAAAACCAGCAAGTGACAGATACATGATTAAGAAAAGTCTAAAGAAGATTTGAACGCAGGGATGCCTGGGTGGCTCAGTTGGTTGAGTGTCAGACTCTTGATTTTGGCTACGGTCATGATCCTAAGGTCATGGGATTGAGCCCTGCATGGGACTCCACACTGGGCATGGATCCTGTCTGAGATTCTCTCTCTCTCCCTCTGCCCCTCTTCCTGGCAGGCGCACGCTCTCTTTTTCTCTCTCAAAATTAAAAAAGAAAAAAAAAAAGGTTTGAACCCAGATTGCACTGGGTATATTCTCCATCAGCTTCTTTGGTGGAGTGGGAGAGGGGTGTGTAAATGACATGGACGATGTCAACTGAGGCCATAAAATCCAGTAGCTGAAGTAGTGGATGGAAGGCAGAAAGATAGGGGTGAAATATAAACTTGCTCCCCTGTGCCCCTGTCCATGTTTTGTAACCTCTCTGAGCTTTAGTTTTCTCATCCAGAAAACAGGAATAACAATAGCCACACTGGAGGGTTAAGATGATCCAGTACAGAGCCTGAAAGGCAAAAATGGCTACTCTTGTCTGCTGCTGCTTCTCCCTTCTTCCCTTCTCTCTTTCTCTTCTCCATTTTTGAGAGGGTGGTGACTAGAGAGGCCATGGGAATTTCTGAGAGCCGAAGGCTTGGAGTCTAGACTCCCCATTTCTTCAAGGTGATTTTTTATCTATGCCCTTGGCAAACTTTTCTGTCAGTGGGCCTTTGTTGGATCTATCTCGGCAGGTGTCTCTAACTTTCAATTTTAGGGAGCAGTGCTTGGTCTCTTTCCTCCCAGAAATTACCTGAATTGTTTATGAAAATTGATCTAGAGGGAAGCTGGGCTTTGCTGAGTCCATTGAGTGTCTTGGGATATGTCTAGGGGCACTCGGGGGATACTTTACTGGATTACTATCTGTTCCTGGGTGGCTCTCGGTTTTTAGAGACAGATTGATAATCTACATTGAAATGAACTGATATCTAAAAATGATATTTTACTGCAGGTTTTTGGCTTCCATTCTTCCTCGACTTCCCTGACCTGCCCCTTGCCATGTACCAAAACTGTGCTAAGCATTCAAAATACAGTGGGGAACAGTACACTTTGGTCGGTAGAAATGCCAATAGCCAATTACAGTACAGCATTAGGTGCTACAGGCTGGAATATAAAGATTACTACCATAGGAACCACAGGGGAACATGTGACCCAGACTTGGAAGATCAGGGACGCCTTCCTAAAGGATGAGATACCTACACTGAGATGTGCAGCTACCCTTCATACTGCTTATACTATAGACTTTAGTTAAAAACAATCATCCATTTCTTTGACCAAGGGGCTATATCAGTCCCTAAACAAAGAAAGAGCCAGGTCATGGATCATTCCTGAATCAAGGAGCTGTCACTCTAATTTGCCATGCTTTGGGGGTGGCTATGTCTTCTGTCCTGTAGAACTTAACAGCACCTAGTTTAAGACTGAGCAGTCTTCTAAGGCTGATTTGCAGTCAAGTCCTTTGCATTTGAGTGATTCAGGGGCTGATATTAATCTATATACAGTCTTTTTTTTTTAAATTTTTAATGTTTATTTATTCTTGAGAGAGAGAGAGAGAGGGAGAGAGAACGTGAGCAGGAGACGGCCAGAGAAAAAGGGAGACACAGAATCTGAAGCAGTCTCCAGCCTCTGAGCTGTCAGCACAGAGCCTGACGCGTGGCTTTGAACCCATGGACTGTGAGATCATGACCTGAGTCAAAGTCAGACACTCAACCAACTGAGCCACCCAGGCACCCCTATCTAGGGTCTTTCTATGAATTAGAGAAAGGTGGTCTCTCTGGGCATACCCATGCCATTGGAAGAAGAAAATAGTACCCTTTCCTCTGAATGACACAGCTTTGTATACAACTCGGAGAACAGTGTCTGCCAATTTCAAGCATCACTCACTCTCTGCCAAGTGCAAATTGTTCAGTGCATCAACTGTAAGCTGTAACACATCAGCCCTGATCATTCAATCATCTATTATTCAATCAATCAACATTTATTCATGACCTATTATGCACTTTGAACCTTTTTTATTATGGGCTAAGCTGCCATCTAGATGTCTTATAGTATCCAAAACCCAGAAGGTAAAAAAAAGTTACCAAGGCTCTGCAGTTAGCTGGAGAGTTACGGTGGGCAGAGGGGCAGATGCAATTTGTTGGAGGTCTGCAGTGAAGGATCTCAGCCAGTGCTAGGCAAATTATAGACTGCGGATTGGTGCCCATTCATAAACTGTTACTTCTCCCTGCTGAGATAAAACTGTACCAGGATGTAAATCAAATATGTCAGTGAGCACACTGTTAGTTCAGCTGAGATATTTTTTTCATAGCAAAGCTTTCTTGAAGAAGAAAGCAAGGCAATGCATTGATTTACATTTTGGAATAATTTTCCTATCTCATTGTGGACCAGTAACAACAGTTCATAGACTGGCTATTTTGAGGACTACCAATCTGGGCAACACTGGCCCATATTTGGGAAGGTGATCTTGGATCCTGTCTTTTTTTTATGTTTATTTATTTTTGAGAGAGAGAGAGAGAGAGAGCGAGCGAGCAGGGGAGGGGCAGAAAGAGAGGGAGACACAGAATCTGAAGCAGGCTCCAGGCTCCTCTGAGCTGTCAGCACAGAGCCCAACACAAAGCTCGAACTCATGAACCGTGAGACCATCACCTGAGCCGAAGTCAGCTGCTTAACCAACTGAGCCACCCAGACACTCCTGGATTGCTTTGACAAAGCATAAAAAGAAAGCCACAGATTCATCTCACTTATTAATATCAGTGCATTTATTAATATGAACATTTTTATTAGCAAATGGAACCCAATAATACATCAAAGACTAATCTGCCTTTCTAATTGTCATTGCAGTTGCTTTTATAGTAAGGCTTGTTATCAGGAGTTTTGAGTCATCTGATTTTGTTCTTCCTTTTATTTATTTATTTTTTATTTTATAGTTTATTGTCAAGTTGGTTTCCATGTAACACCCAGTGCTCATCCCCGCAAGTGCCCTCCCATGCACATTACCCCCCCCCAATCAGCCCTCAGTTTGTTCTCAGTATTCAAGAGTCTCTCATGGTTTGCCTCCCTCCCTCTCCCCAACTGTTTTTCCCCCTTCCCCTCCCCCATGATCCTCTGTTAAGTTTCTCCTGTTACACTTATGAGTGAAAACATATGGTATCTGCCCTTCTCTGCCTGACTTATTTCACTTAGCATGACACCTTCGAGTTCCATCCACGTTGCTACGAATGGCCAGATTTCATTCTTTCTCATTGCCATGTAGTATTCCATTGTTCTTCCTTTTAAAGATTGTTTTGGTTGTTCTAAGTCCTTTGCATTTCCCTGAAATTTTTTTGAATCAACTAGTTAATTTCTATAAAAAAATGACCTGAAATTTTTATTAAGATTGCTTTGAGGGGTGCCTGGGTGGCTCAGTTGGTTAAGCATCCAACTTCAGCTCAGGTCATGGTCTCACAGTTTGTGGGTTCGAGCCCTGTGTTGGGCTCTGTGCTGACAGCTCAAAGCCTGGAGCCTGCTTGGAATTCTGTGTCTTCCTCTCTCTCTGCCCCTCCTCCACTCACGCTCTTTCTCTCACTCAAAAAAAATATTAAAAACATTTAAAAAAAAAGATTGCTTTGAATCTATAGATTAATTCGAAGACATCCTAACAATTGGGGTTTTCAATCCATGAACATAGTATACTCGGTTTTTCAATCCATGAGCATAGTATACTGCTCTCAGGAATTCTATATACCTTCTCTCAGGAATTCAGTTTTATATTTTTATAGTTTCTACACCAAAGAGTGTAGAGCATACCATGTCTTACTTATTTCTAAGTATTTTGTATTTTTTGATGTTCTCATATATGGAATTTTAAAAACTATTCTCTTTTCCATTTGTTTGCTGCTGTAAGAATATGATTAATTTTCACCTATTGATCTGTGTCCTGCAGCCTTCCTAAATTTACTTGTTAGTTCAAGTAGGTCTTTTTTCCTTTGATATGTTCTTTAGGATTTAAAATCATGTTGATTTTAAATAAAGATAGTTTTACTTCTGCCTTCCCATTCTTTCTGCCTTTTCTTTTCTTTCCTTTCTTTAAAATTTTTTTAACCTTATTGCACTGGTTAGGACCTCTGGTACAGTGTTCAATGAAATGGTAAAAATGTTACGATGCTGACATCCATTTCCTATTTTTGATCTTAGGAGAAAAGCATTCAGTGTTTCTCCATTACATATAATTTTTTTTTTCATAGATGCCCTTTATCAGATTGATAAAGTTCCTTTCTGTTCTTAGTTTGCTAAGTTACTCTTAAATCATGAATGGGTAGTGAATTTTTTCAAGTGCTTTCTCTGCTTCTATTGAGATGATATGTATATTTATTTATTTATATATTGTCTAACATGCTGGATGATATTGATTTTAAAATATTAAACTAGTCATAACATTCTAGAATATACCCCACTTGGTAATTATTTATATATATATTGGTGAATGGATTTTTGTATCTATGTTCATGAGGGATATTCTGTAACTTTTGTAATGACATTGGTTTTTGATAAAAAGATGCTAGTTCACCTCTCTTTTCTGAAAAGGTTTGTGTGGAATTGATATTATATCTCCCTTAAATATTTGATAGAATTCACTAGTGTAACCATCTCTAGCTTTGCTTACTATATGTATACATATATATACTTATAAAAAAAAATATATATATATATAGTTGAGTGTAATTGACACACAATGTTGCATTAGTCTCAGATGTACAACATGAGTGATTCAAAGAGTTTATACATTATACATTATAAAATGTTATGTTATGTTATGTTATGTTCACCGCAAGTGTAACTACCATCTGTCCTGATACATTGCTATTACAATGTCACTGACATATTCTTTATGCTGTGCCTTTTATTCCCATGAATCATTCATTCCATAACCAGAAGCCTGTGTATCTCACTCCCCTTTACCCATTTTGCCCAATTCCCATCCCCCTCCCCTCTGTCAACCAATAGTTTGTGAATGTTTTTAATAACAAATTTAATCTCTGTAACACATATAGGGCTCTTTGGATTTTCTGTTTCTTCATGTGTCTGTTTTAGCAAGTTCAGTGTTTCAAGGGTTTTTTCCAGTTAAACTAAATTGTTGGACTTATTGGCATAAAGTTATGAATGTTTTTCCTTTTTTATCATTTGTTGGTATGTGAAATATGTAGTATATAATTTCTTTTATTCCTGGTATTGTTAGTTGTGTTTCCTATCTTCGTTTCTTGATCACTCTTTCTTAAGATTTTTCGATTTTATTAATATTTCAGAGAAACAAATTTTGGCTTTGTTAATTTTCTTAATATTAGTTTACATAGTTCTTTGGTTTGTATTCTTTATTAATCCCTTTCTTCAATTTAGTTTGGATTTAATTTGCTTTTCTTTTCCTGGCTTCTTTAGGTAGAACATTAGATCATTGATTTTAAATCTTTCTTCTTTTTTAGGTAAATATTTTAACTTAGAAATTTCTTTCTAGTCTCTCAACTGCATTCCACAGATGTTCATGTGTTGTCTTTTTATTTTTATTCCCTTGCAAATATTTTTCCTAATTTCCATTGTGATTTCTTCTTTGACCTATGGATTAGTTAGAACATGTTTAATCTCTAGACACTTTGAATTTTTAAAGATATTTTAATATTGTTGATTTCTTTTTAAGAAAATTTTTAAATGTTTATTTACTTTTGAGAGATAGAGAGACAATGTGGGGTTGGGAGGGGTGGAGGGTGTGTCAAGGGAGACCCAGAAGCCCCAGCAGGCACCAGTCTCTGCGCTGTCAGCACAAAGCCTGACACGAGGCTCAAACTCATGAACCGTGAGATCATGACACTTAACTGATTGAGCCACCCAGGTGCCCCTGATATTGTTGGTATCTAATTTAATTCTGTTACTGTCAGAAACCATACTCTGTAAGCTTTCAAGCTTTTGAAATTTTTTGAGTCCCATTTTATGGTCCAGTATATGGCCCATTTTATAAAACACTAAAAAAAAGTACATTCTGCAGTTGGATGTAATGTTCATTAAATATTAATTCATCAGTAGAGTTATTCACATCTGCTGTGTTCTTACTGATATTTTGTCTAGTTTTTCAGTCAGTTTCTGAGAGGAGTGTTAACATCTCTAAGTTTGCTTATTATTCCTTTCTTTAGTTTATCAGGTTTTGCTTCATGTATTTTGAAGTTCTATTATTAAATGCACACACATTTATGATGGCTAACTTTTCTTGATTATTTGACTCTTTATCATTCTGAAATATCCAGGATTTGATGAGAGTTTTTATGCTGATTTTATTTCTCCTCATTGTAGCTCACTCTTTTCTGACATGTCCCTTCTCAATTTGCAATTTCTAGAGTTCTTGAACTCTTTTGCCCTTTGATCCTTTATGCTAATAAGTATCCACTTTCCACTTGATTTCTAGTCACAATGCCATGCACAGTGGGGAGTTCACCCGGGGTGGGAGAGGGTGGGAGGGGGAAGGCTAATAACTAAGCTAATAGCACCAAAACTAGGTCTTCATTATTCCTAACTTAGAGTTGTTTTCTACCATGTCATGATGCTAACAGATAAGAGTAATAATCACTAACTTCCTCTGGAGCTTGTTTTTAAATAAGCCTCATTAGCCAATCCTGGAAATTTCTTTGATTATTTTGGATGTGAGGAGGGTGGTATTTTCACTGCAGAGAAGAAATAAAGAAAACTAAACACGGTTAACACACTGGAACAACACAATGGATCTAAAAACTACAGACCTGTTTTTAGTCTTTGCTTTTTTATCTGCAAATCTGTATGATCTAGATCATCGATTGACTGTAAAATTCTCCTTTTATAAAATGAACATTAAAGTATAAACAGTGGAGAGTTGGAGAAAGCATCTTAGAGGTCATTTTGTCCAGTTCTCTGTTCCTTCTATAGAATCTCTTATAGGCAAAACTTACCCAGCTACTCCCCAGAACTTCTGGTAAAAGAGCAGACCCAGTTCTACATTAGAGAATTTAGACATCTCTTTGGGTTGGTCCATTGATTCAAGTTTGATTTGCAGAAGTTGTACAAAATATCTTGTTTTATTTTCTATGTGAAATCTCTTCAAGTATTTAAAGACATTCATCATATGCCTCTGATTCTTATTTTTCCTAGGCTTAAAACATGCCTAAACATCCCCATTTCTTTTTTTTTCGCATCCTCATTTCTTTTAAATCTTTGCATGAACTTGTCAACTAGAACTGCTAAGTCTTTTTTTTTTTTAAGTCTATGAGTTGCTCTGAAGTCAAATCTTTCACATCCTCATATGGTTGATGATTGTTCAATCTGTATAGAGCTGTCATGTAAGAAATGATAAAACATGGATAGGAATGTATTTTGAAAAGTTTAAAGCAGTTCACCCATGCAAATAATTGTGCCTCTGTCATTATCTGGGTCTTCAGTTTTTACTTAAGCCTTTTTGCCAAGTTAGTCCTCCAACGCTAACATGATGGGATAGATAAAGACTTCCTGCATTTCCTTCCTCCTTTAATGTCTACTCAAGTGGCACATTTATTGATTGTATCATTCCCTGTCCTTCATGTTCTTACAACCTGTTGCTAACTTGGAACGAGTTAGAACTTTTTGAGAGCTACCTTTGTTCTAAATACGTTATCTGCATTATCTCAATCACTGTATCAGGTAGATGCTAATTTGCACATTTTATATAAAGAAACCAAGTCAGAGTGGTTACACCAGTTAGCCAAGGACTGCTAACAAATTATTGGCAGAATTGTCTTCTAACTCCCAGTTTTCTATTTATATTACCACTTTGTGCTAAGTCTTTGTTCCATTTCATACTTATTTTATTAAGTTTTGCAATGTAGTTGCTTGTGATCTTTCTTTTCAATAAAATTGTGAGATCGCTGAGGGCAGGGATTGTATAGTATAAAGTTTTATATTTTCCTTAGTAGCAAGTAGAGAGCTTTGTTTATGTAATGGGACTCTCGAGAAGAGATTGTTGGAATGAAAATTTCAATACTACAAATAACAAACTCTCTCAAGGCCAAATGCCAGATAGCTAGCTATAGTTTTGTTTAAGTTCATGGTTTGTTTGGTTGGGTTTTTTTTTTTTTTTTTTTTGTAAGTCAGCACTGAATGAAGAGAACATTATGCAAGATTGGAATGTACATGTGTGTGTAAGTATGTACAAGTGTTTGTGTGTATGTATGTTTGTATGTATATCAGTGGTTTACAAAAACTTTAGAATAAATATTTTAAGGGATTTTGATAAAACTGGCTGTACTCAGGGCCTTTGCTTCTTATTAATCTCGACTGTATAAATGAGATTAAATAAAACAAACACATGAAGTAGAATAGCAAATTAGCCCTAATAGGGATAGTTTTAAGTTATGGACTATAAAATTATGACAGTGTTTTGAGAAAACTTATACTAAACATCAACTTTACCAAAATTGGGTGTATACCATCTGAACTTAGAACTAAGTAGCCATTTTTTACATGATGTTTTTAAACCAAAAAAAAAAAAAAAATTAAGGCAGAGTTATTTCTCTTGGGCAGGATTTTGGGCAAAGTTTCAACAAATTAGGCTTTGACATTTTGGTAAATGTTAAAGTGTCTCATGGCACTTTAATAGGAATTGGGATTTTTCTTGCCCCTATTTTACTGTCCAAAAATTTGGAGACTTGGCAGAAAACCTTGGGAAAACTAAAATTCCACTTCTCTCAATATGGTATTACTCATCCTAATTTAAAGTAAACAGCAAAAAGGAAGATTTAAAGATAAGCTATGGCTACAAGTTTTTCCATATAAATAATATCATTTTTTTAAAAAATTACCAAGAGTAGCGTAGAATTAATTAGTTAATTAAAATTAAATTTTGTGAAATGCAAATTAGCTTCCATTGTGTTGTGTTAATTATTCCTTAAAAACACCAGGACACATGACTTGTGTTTTGAAGAGAACAGAGAAAGTCTTTTGTAGACTTGCAGAAGGATCGTTTTCTCCTATGTTAAAATCCTATCATGTGGTATGTGATCAAAGTCCCCTGTTCTTAAAATGTATGCCAGAAACACAAATGTGGCCTGTTTCCTTATCTCTCCTTCCCCTCGCCTGATTCTGGTTGAAACCTATGGTTCTAATGTTGGGGTCCAAAATCTTAGAGTATTTTGTTGAGTTGAGAGAGGGATTCTGCTGGTATGGTTTTGGGGGGCTGTAGTAGACAGCTGTCTGGGTGTCTGGCAGATTGATTGATTTCTTGGTTGTATTAGGGCTGAAGCCCACTCCCATATCTTTTTAAATCCTCTGTATTCATGCCTTCTGTCTACATAAGGGTCACTCACATCCCTTTGGATAATCCATCTAATCTTCTTGCCTTTATAGAGTGAGGGTTCTATATATGCCCCAAGGTCTTTGCTCCTTTAATTCATCAAAATTTACTCACTGTTTGTTCAATTTCCTCTGTGTTCCGACAAATGGTTGGTTTACTAATCTGTAGTGAATCAACCTCAGCTAAAATGCTAAATATATACGAAATAAATACATATATTAGTCATTCAATGTGTTGCTTATTCTTTTAGAATAGGCACTTAATGTATTGCCTTTCCATTTGGAATTTTAAGGAGCTTCCAGTTTGTGAATGTGTCAGTCTAAGGAAATATTTTTTTTTTAATTTTAATGTTTATTTATTTTTTGAGAGTGAGAGAGACAAAGTGCAAGTCGGGTAGGAGCAGAGAGAGAAGGAGACACAGAATCTGAGCTGTTGGCAACAGAGCCCCATGCGGGGCTTGAACTCACAAACTGGGAGATCATGACCTGAGCCAAAGTCGGATGTGTAACTGACTGAGTCACCCAGGTGCCCCAAGGAAATATTCTTTTGTAATTAGCATTTTGGAACTATGGTAAGGATGATAGGAGAAGATAATTTTTGGGTCTTTAGGCACAATTGAATACATTCTTTAATTTTTATTAAAGGATCTTAGCTTGATTATTTATATGAATATCAAAGCTTTTCTTCCTTTTATTGGCAACACAAAAGAGTTTACACCAGACTATCATTGGGTATTATACAAAAAGTAATTGCCCCCCCCCCCCAATTGTTTTCGGATGATTGTCTAAGGGAAATACAATTTAGTCCTCTGGATATTGTATTCATAGACTTTTAGGCCTTGCTACATTCGCTGAAATAAGTCTTCAGTTAAAAAGGAAATTGAAGCTTATACGATGTGGCCAAGGCACATTCAGAGGAAAATTAATGGCTTCAAATAAAGAATAATATCACGTTACTTTAAGATTTGACCAAAAAAATCACAAAGAGCAACAAAAAGCAAATAAAACAATAACAGAAGAAAAGCAAAAAGAAACAATTCCTGATGATAAGTGCAGAAATATATCAGAAAACAAAACAAAACTTCTTCTTAAAAAAACTGCAAAGTGGACAAATATATAGATTCTCTTTTCTGGAGGGAGAAGACAAATCAGAAACACACCACTTGAATACTGATAATGGACCAACAACCAAGAAACATAAGGTTTAAGCTGAGAGAGCACACAACTCTGTGCTAATAAAGTACATAATTAAATATGTCCCAAATATCACAGTTGGCATACTAAAAACATTATTTGCCATTTGTCTGATACTTGCCTCAGATCTTTTGTGAAACAATATTGGAGAATGAATGAATGAATACATGAATGAAAAAAATACCCTGGGTAAAAGAAAACTTTTCAGATGTCTTTTTACCCTCCGAGGAAATTTCTCGGAATCTCTCCTCTGTAGTGGCTTATAATAGAATTGTGGTCAGCAGTTTGTAGAGTGGGCTCATAAATTAATACCAGTCACCCTTGCTTCTTCTCTCTTGGTGCTTCCTCTTTTCCTCCCTCCTTCTTTTCTTCCTTACCTACCTTCTTCTCCCTTTTTTCATTTCTCTTTTTCTTGTAGTTTTTCTTTCATTGATTTCCTCATGAAAAAGAAAACCTTGGAAGAGTCTTTAGATTTACACCTAGGCGAAAAAGAGTTATAAGAAAAGGAGAAAGGATTATGGATTTTTCAGCCCAGTGAAATAAAAGCAGAATAGTGATTTAATATTAGCACAAAGTAGTTTTTCAAATTCTTTTTGATTACCAGAAGAAAGATCCTCTATATCTTTACTTTGTAGGCAAATAGAAGGACTTTTGACTTTATGTGAAAAATACTGGAGGAATACATTCCTGTCAAGGAAACTGTGATTGTCTGATTTTAATGCTCATTTCAGGTAAACTTTTGGAATTTAATCATTTGGAAAATTCACTGTGCAAATTTATGCCTTATAAGGAGTCACAAAGTACTTTCTGAACTTCTTTCCCAAATCTTTCAGATCATTTTCTCCATTTACAGCATCTTCTCAGAAGGTTTTCTTTTATCAGTTTATATTCCAGAATGCAAGATGTGGTGCCCTGGGGAATGAATTACTTCCTGGCGTTACTAATCCCTGTTGGCTTGTTGGCCTGTGTTAGATGACTACATGTACATTACTTTCAGGCTTCTCAAAATATTCCTGTGCTCTCTATTTCCAGGACTGCTGCTGCATCTCATGTGAAAAGCAGAGGATAAAATGAAGATTTTTCACTGCAACATGAAATACTGGTTGTTTCCAGCTTTTCTGGCAATTGCTTATTTTTGCACCATTGTCCAGGGTCAAGGTAATGCAACACTTTAAGATAATCTTTAGGGCTGGGACTCTAGCTGCACTGGTTGTGATGATTATTTTTTATTTTATTTACCCTAATAGTGTTTCGCTGGTTCTCCTGTGTTTCTAGGCAGGGTCATTTGTTGGCTTTTACTCAGTTTTACCAACTGTTTACCTTGTAGAAATGTGCCATGATCTTTGATGACGGTTAAGACCTCACCAATGACTGAGCAGAGTCATTTTGTGGTGGTTTGTTAAATAGCTCCTTCTTTACATGCTTCTGAAAAGGCTGTGCATATTTAATCAGCAGAAACCAGATTTGTGTGCTACAAAATCAGTTCTATTAATGAGGAGCTATATAATGTGTGTATGTATGTACCTTAGTCATGCCTTATCTCTTAAATAGAAAGTCTACAAAATATTTCTGCTACTTCATACCCGGTCCTTATTTTTTTTCCTTTCTTTAAAAACTGAGCACACAATGCAAAGTTTCCTAAGAGTCTGATAGAAACTGCTGATATACCATTGTAAGCATTTCTGGCGATTTCTAGCTTTGTTTTCATTGAACTTCATTTTTGAAATCTAGTATTTGTATTCCTGGGATCTGTACCTTTATTTTTGATTTCTGCTCAGTTTTATAAAGTATGTTAGGAGTGGGTAAACTACCACTCATGGGCCAAATGATAGAAGACTGCTTGCTTTTGCCATTAATGTTTTATTGGAATGCAGCTATCTGTTTACATATGTCTGTGGCTGCTTCACACTGAGAAGTTGAGTATTTGTGACAGAAACTGTATAGCCCCCAAGGCCTAAAATATTTATTATCTGGCCTTCTGCAGAAAAAGTGTGTTAACCTCCAAAGTAAGTGCACAACACATATAAGTGAGCAATACTACCTTACTAGGTAAACACGATAATCTTGCAGAAACAGATGTGTTTGGTACAGAAATCATTATTCATCAGCTTAGCAAGGAAATGTAAATGAGATAAAGAAAGTTGTTTTAGGAGTGTTCATGTCTAATGCTTGGAATTTACATTTGTAGAAAAGTCGAATGTTAAGAACCACCACACCCTGCTTCCTTAAAGCGAGGCATGCTTGTTTGGAAAGGCATGGAATGTGACCCTTTGCATGCTCAGATAGTGTTAAAACACGAGGCGAAAGACCCTATTTCTGAGTGCTTCATGCAACACACAGGGAACAATTAGATAGACAAGTTCTGCTTACCCCATTTACATTAATGCAAGAACACTTTCAGAAGTGATTCTAGAAATCTCAGATAACTCACCACTGAAACTGTGGGATACAAGACACAGGTCCTTAGGAACAAAGAGCAGGCAAATCACAAAGCCCTTCAGAGCTGCCATCTCAGTCTAACTTAAATCAGAAATGGTCATTCATGGAGTAACAGATCACCTAGAGACCCTGCTGGGATACTTTCAGGGATGCTGTCTACCAGATACACACAAATTTCATTCTGAGTTAACATTTATGGGGCACCTACTGTATGTCAGGGTCAGGATACAAGGCCGAGTAAAACCTCACTTTTTGCCTTCCAGCAGCTTACTGTCCACTAGGAGACAGGTACAGGCAGATAAATCGCAATGTAAGTTCTGTGGGGGGTGTAGCAAAAGACAAAGCTGGAAAAGTAGATTGGAGCCAAATTGCAGAAGATTTTAAACAGCTCTGTTTTTAGAGAGACTCTGATAGCAATATCGCTGATACTCATATTTGTGACCCTAAGGGCTTGGGGAATAGGAATAAGTAAAGTGAAAGAGGCCATTAGAAGATTATACTAACATGTCTGGGAAGTAGATGTTAAGGGCCTGAACCAGGTAGGGGAATAGAGAGAAGAGAGTGAATCCAAGAACCATATCAGAGGTAGAAGAGAGAGGACTGGCTTCCTGGTTAGATATGGAGGGATATGTAAAAGGGAAGTATCAAAAATGACTCTAAGGCTTTTTGCTGGAGAACTGAGTAGATGGGGACTTTAATTTCAACCCACGTGCTATTATTGCTTCTGTATCTTTGTGTTGTAATTATTTGTGTGCCTATACTTTAATACATCTCTTATTAGTGCCTGTATCTCTGATACGGACCAATGTCTCAGTCATAGTAGACATTTGTTGAAGAGATTAATAAAAGAATAGGGGCACCTGGGTGGTTCATTTGGTTAGGTGTCCGACTCTTGATTTCACCTCAGGTCATGATCTCACCGTTCATGAGTGTGAACCCCGCATCAGGTTCTGTGCTGACAGTGTGGAGCCTGCTTGGGATTCTCTCTCTCCCTCTCTTGCTGCCCCTCTACCTCTCTCTCTCCGAATATTAAAAAAAAAAAACAAACTTAAAAAAGAATAAACGATGAAGCAAGTTTAATCTGAAGATGATGTCAGTCTTGGACACATATGTGGAGCTTCAAGTGTCTGAGGAACATCCAGGACAAGACGTCTGGTGGGTAGTGGGTGGTCTGGAGTTTAGGTGAAATAGATGAGTGCAGGGGATGTATCTGAATTGTTTTGTGCTTGGAGGTTATCTGATGGGGACCTTTGAGGTCTCAGAGGTGAATTGAAAAGGCGTGGCCCAATGGAGAAACTTTCAAGAAGGAAGATGGTGGGCACATGCTGGAGGAAATCCCAGTAAGAAAAGACATTGGATGTCATTGGGCTCCTTTGGCTTTTAGGAAAGTATGTGAGATGTTTGAGAAACTGAATCTTATTTCTATCTACCACAATAGCATTTATTTATGTGATTGATTTTGAGCAGAGAATAATTTGAATTTCTTTTAAAAAATTTATTTTATTAAGTTGAAAAGGAGAGAGAATGTAATTATTACTGGAAGTTAAGTGTATGTATAGAAGGACCTCCTTTGGGCTTGCACAAAGAAAAATCATGGGTCTGGCATTAAAGATACACAACTTTTTGTTTCATGAGACATTTGTTTTTGCACTGGATTTACAGTGTTTCTCTCAGTCTTGCTACCCTTGCTCTGGCACAAGTCCCAGTGTCTTCCATACAGAGAAAAAGGAGCTAATTTTGAAGTTTGAAACTATGACCTCATGCCTTCTTTCTTAACTAGCATTTTTTCTGTTCACTGTTTTTCCCTATAGGCAAAAACCTAAAGGAAGTGTGAACTTTGTGTCTAATCAAAATTTTCTTTTAATGATCGTGAGAGTATTTTTGCTTCTAGAGGCAATAGATGTGGTCTGTTGATGAAAGGAAATGATGGTATTGCTTTTGCTAGCAGTTGTAATGGGACTCTAGTCATACGCATCATTTGTAAATTGTTTAAAAAAAGTTGAACATGGATGGATTTTGTTGTTGCATTCACTTCATAATGTATTTCCTTGAGCAGTTCAATGGGAGCCAGTGCCCTCTGGGTCTGGAGCACCCTCTGTATTGTCTGGGCATGGAATCAGAGCATGACCATTGTTATCCTAATCACTTTCTCCGGGAGGTTCAGAAGGCTGTGGCTATTGACTAAAAAAATGTGTCAGGCTATAAACTCAGACCACATTTGAGGAACAGTAGCCTGGCCAGAAAATGCTATAAAGATAATCTAATCTTTAACGTAGGAATCCTGCATATTGCTGACTTATTTGGCCTCCTTGAGAAGTCAGCACACCTGGGGGACCAACAGAATTGATTGATCCTCTTGGAACTGCCTAGACTGAGGCCTCTAGCCTATTTGCTGTACTTGTCCACTTGCTGGCTTCCAGACATGTCAGCTGTCTTTCACCAGGGCGTTCAGGCAGCACTTTGTAATGAGCTTGGCCAATGATGTCTACCAGCCCACTGGCAAGATTTGGCCGAGAAACTGGATATGTTGTTTAAAATTGTTTAATTCTTATTTTAAATTCTCTTCCATAAGTAGCAAGAGCCTACCTATGAATAGATTATTCTCCCCAAGTTTCAGACTAAGCAAAATAGTAATAGTTTTTCTGTTTATCCAAATGTTAGGTTCAGCTACCTTCCTCTTGAATTTCAACATAGTTTTTCTTAAGATAAATCCATATTTTCCCATAAACCGGAGAAGTGTAAACTCTTCCATTCATGTCAAATTGAGAATGGGAGCTAATTTTTTTTTTTTTTTTTTGGCATGGCTAGCATTCTCTGCTAAAAGATAGTAATGGGCAATGGGGAGAGATTAACTATTCTTTTAAAAAAAAATTAATGGTTTTATTTATTTTTAAGAGAGACAGAGCATGAATGGAGGAGGGGGTGAGAGAGAGGGAGACACAGAATCTGAAGCAGGCTCCAGGCTCTGAGCTGTCAGCACAGAGTCCAATGTAGGGCTCAAACTTGTGAACTGTGAGATCATGACCTGAGCTGAAGTCGGACGCTTAACCAACTGAGCCACCCAGGTGCCCCAGAGAATCGCTGTTCTTGATTGTGTCCTTCACTCCTTATTTATTTTGAATGAGTGGGTAGTTTGGAGAGAGGGAAATTACTCATTCATGTAGCTCAATAAAGGGTGCCTTCTTAATATGTTCTTCTGCCAAAGAAACAGAGCATTTCACTGGGGTCAGGGATTGTCATTCACCTGTATGGAACCCGCACACATCTCTAGCTTCTTTTTGGTTCCCTTATATGTAAAGTGGGGATAGCTGTGTATTTTTCGTGAGAATCCAATGAGCTTTTGAGATCACCCATTAGTTGAAGTAAGGACAAGAGGAGCAAACATTTATTGACCACCTATTATAATACGTTATACCCATTATCCTATTGTCCATTGCCATCTATGCTGTGCAGAAGGGAGTGCTGTCACTTTTTCTAAAAATAAAGCTTTGGAAGAAACAATCACTTACTCAGAGTTCTTTATTTAATAAGTGACAGAACGTGAATCAAATTGATGTCCACACCCCATGTCGTGCTATATCCCGATGAAAGAGAATGTTTGTTTCCTCCCCCTCTCTCTGTTTCCTCAAGTGAGAAAGAAAAGCAGGGCATAAAAATGGGTAGTAATAGTGCTAACTTTTCTGTTACATGTTAACTTTTCTTTTTGGACAATCTAATTTCGATATTATATCATAAAAATCTTCTCTTAAAGGATTTCTTTTGAAATTCTGGGACACTGATAGTAGGGTTCCAAACACGTTTCGAAGTTTGAATGACATACATAAAAAGTACTATAGACCTACCCATTTTGTGAACTATCAGAAAAGATTAAAGATACTGGGATGATTCATGACCATGTGCTATGTATCTTTCCAAAAGATATAAATCAGCCACATTTCAAAATGGATCAAAGTTTGTAAAATATAATTATCTCTTATTTGGTCCTTTTTATTTAGGTCTTTTATAATCTCTTTCTCAAATGTTTTTAAATGAAGATCTTATTACTCTAATATGTCCATGATAGCCTTCTTAAATGACCTTATCATAAAAAATATTGGATTACTAAAGTAAAAAACCTAAAGGCATAAAACAGACCCCAGGAGAGTAGATTATAAAAGCTCACATGTTCCAAGTAGGGAAAAACCAAACAAAACAAAACATCTTTGGAACATAATGAACACATTTTGCAGGATTGTCTTCAGTTTAAAGTAGACCAGATTATTAAATTTTAACCCGAAGTCATAGTTCTTTGTCTAAGGTCAATACTATTTAACAAACGCTTATCTCTTAAGAAACAGATACTCTTGGGTTCATATCATTGTGTGAACTGATCAATTCATTACTGGGGTTATAGAAAGAACATATTTTGAGGCTGATGAAGTCATATATTTTGATTTCATTACTTTGACTCTTCAGTTTAACTAATGGAAACTTAAATGTTTCAATACTTAAACAATTTTTGTTTTTCCTTCTCAGTGGCTCCACCCACAAGGTTACGATATAATGTGTTATCTCAGGACAGTATACAGATTTCATGGAAGGCTCCAAGGGGAAAATTTGGTGGATACAAACTTCTTGTGACTCCAGCTTCAGGTAAAAAAGAGCTGATTGTATTGTCTAGGGTATTAGTAACTTTTTACACATAGGTAACCAAAAATGTGAAATACTGAGTGTTGCTTTAAAATCATTTATTTGTAAGAGTTTTTTTTTGAAAGTCTTTTTGTTTTATTTAGTATTGAACTTGAAATCTCACCCTCTAATCAAGGAAATAATATTCCTAAAGTCTAAAGAGTCAGTATTGACCTCACCATAATTCTCCTCAGGAGAAGTTTCCAGACTATTAAAATCTTCACTACTTCTGTTTTGACATAGGATGAGTATTTTTGGTCTGTTGACACTTAAGAAAAATACGATGCATCTGGAAGGCTGACAGTTTTGACAGCTGAGTAAATTATGATTAACTTGATAGTATATTATTCAGCAATTATACATTAAAATTATAAAAACTAAGGCATTGTAAAAATTAGTGCTAAGTTAAAACAGGAAAGGCAAAAGTTAAATTTATTGATCATGAAGATAAAGTAGTTATGTAAAATTTTATAAATCAAATTTTGGTTTAATGTTTTCCTTCTTCTATTTTATGTTTTTATTGTACAAATATAGTCAACTAAAATAATACAGAGTATGTAGAGGAATGTCCTCTGTTACACAGCAGTCATGGAGACAAAGAAGTACTCAACAAAACAGACTGCTTGAGTTCAGAACTTGGTTCTGTGGTGTATAAGAAACATCATTTGGGCAAGTTATTCAATCTCTCAGTTTCTCAGTTTCTTCTTACATAAGATGCACAAACAGCATTAGTACCCACCTCATGGAGTTGTCGTAAGGCTTGGAACTCAGAATGTGGCCTGGGAATCAGCAGCATAGGCGACAGCTGAGAGCAGATGCAGACTCTTGGTCCCCACCCCACACTTCCTGAATTGGCATCCAATTTTTACAGAGACACGCAGAGGATTCTCATGCATATTAAATTTGGGAAGCACTTGTAAGGACTAAATGAATTTATAAACGCCAAGCACTTGAAACAGTGACTGCCAAATAGTAGGAGCTCAATCATATTACCCATGATTGATATAAAGATGATCTTGACTACATGTCTCAGGCCTTAGTTCCTTTCCTAGGATACATTTTCACATAGTACATAATAAATATTTCATATAACATATTTATATAATATATATTTATATAAGTATAATTTTTTCCTCTTTATTAGTGAGAAAGAGGTTTACAAGGACCTGGACTCCTTGCCATTAGAGACCTTTTTTCAACTCATTTAATGAGATCAGCAGATGCTCTGTTGTTCATGATTGTGGAAATTTTACCCAGTAGTGGATTTAAAACAAGCAGATGAAACACCTGGTTTCTTGCTCGGCCACTAAAAATGAACCTTCTTCTATTAACATTTATTACCCATAGGCTCCTTAGAATGATCCTTGGTTCGGTGATACTGACGCCAACTTTTCCCATGTTGGCCCAGAGAAGTGACTCACTTGCAGAAAACAGTATTTCATTCTCAAGCCTGGTTCAGAACGTTCATTTTGAAGTATGGCCCACTTTTGAAATAACTTTGACTTCTGAAAATGCAGTTTATGTTCTGAAATAAGCGATCATGGGAAATTCAAGTTAAGGAGATTCTTAAACATCATCCTGACTTTAAAGGTCAAAATACAAGTTTCAGATTTGTGGTACCTCTGAGAATTCCCCATGTCAGATCTTGAAAGGTTATTCTTTGTTTTTTTTCTTTTTCTTTTTTTTTCCTCCGGTAATCAGTGTTTTAACTTTCCCTAATTAATTACTGATAACACTAAACTATTGAGTACTGCATGTAGGTCATGAAGGAATGGGGGAGTCTTAGAAGTGACTTGTGTAGCTTCGGAACCAAACCTCAACCAGATCCTTCAATCCCCTC
The DNA here is from genome assembly GCA_028646485.1 of Cryptoprocta ferox. Lineage (NCBI taxonomy): Eukaryota > Metazoa > Chordata > Mammalia > Carnivora > Eupleridae > Cryptoprocta > Cryptoprocta ferox. The sequence continues at coordinate 18,701,734 of CM053569.1, read as the reverse complement.
CACCACAGCATACCCACAAAGCAGACCTCCAGCTCTTGCTTAAACACCTCCAGAGACAAAATAAAAATTGAACATGAAAGCAAATGATTTCTTCATGAATACAGGTTACATTTTTTCCAGTGACCCAATAAGAGAGTGTCGACACTCTGGTATCTCCTTGATAGAACATAAAATAAATAGAGTAAATAGAGTAATAAATGTGTCTAGACACAAAATGTAGACATTTTAACACTGCAAGAGACATTCCAAGTATTATTTATACCAGTCTTTCCCTAAGCGTGTTTCATGGTAATCTGAAAGATGCTATAGCTTTTATACAACCAAATGGTTTAATGGTCAAATACATTTATGAAGTCTTGTCTTAAAGAGTTTGAACCTTTTTTATTGCAGGATTCTCAAGGCCTTTAGTAAATAATAGACCCTATGCCTGTCAGAGTGAGATTCTAATACAAAGTATTCTAAGACACTTTTTTTTTTAGTGAAGCACACATTAAGAAAGATTTATTTGTAAATATTTGTAGTAGATGAGTTTAAAGAATAGAAGTTTGTGAAACTAGGTTTAACATCTCGGACATAAATGCATTTAAAGAAATGAGTTTTGGCAAGAGAAAGGCTCAGTTCTGCCTTGTAGCAGGCAGCCTGGATGATAGCAGCATCCAATTCCAAACATAACTTTGTTAATTTTATGAGAATATGATGAAAATATATTGTAATCTGTGTTACATTTAATTCATTCAGCAAATTCCAGATCCTGTTAGCTATTAGTGCTAGTGAGGCAGAGGTTTTAAATTTCTCCTTTCTCAGACTTAGTAATTGCTATTAGAAATCAGAAAAAAAGGTATATTTGGAATTTTGCATAAAAGTTGAGTATTTAATCAACAGTATTTCTAGGAAAGCCTTAGATGTTAGTCTAATATGACGGAGAGATCATGGAGGTTTTAAATCTTTTCATGAACCAAGCTAACTTTTAAGTAGCCGGGCAATGATTGGTTCCATCAACATCCTGAGCCAGTTATGCTCAGATTTAAGATAATTAAATTGCTAATGCTTCAGGGATGCTTTGACTCAGTTTAGAGAGACTATAGCAAAAATTCCACTGTAGACAATGACATTCAGTCTGCCCATATCTTTCCCTGCCCTTTTAAGTGGAATTCTTTCCTTGAAGAATATATCTGATGTGAAGGGCTTACTGTCTTCTGATCCTGTACTATGGCTTTCCCTAGTGTATAAAAGCAATAATGCATTATGATGAAAGATTTTTGTGAATGTGTTTTGTCCCATTGAGACAACCGTTTAAGTTATGCAAAGAGCACAGCTAAGAATGAGAAGGAACAATATATTAAAATTAAGTGCTAGGTACATATGTACCATTGTCTATATTTTTAAATGTCTTGATTGCTTGATGAATACATTTTCTTAATGTATACAGTTAACCTGTTTCTTAGTACCAATTTATCGTTCTGTTTTATTATAGGCGGAAAAACCAATCAATTGAATCTCCAGAACACTGCAACTAAAGCAATTATTCAAGGTCTTATGCCAGACCAGAATTACACAGTTCAAATTATTGCATACAATAAAGACAAAGAAAGCAAGCCAGCCCAAGGTCAATTCAGAAGTACGTATTTACAGTTCTGAAAGTGCCAGCATGAGACTCTGTTCCAGCTCTGAGTTTGCCTGTAGTAAATATTGTAACAGGTTAAAATTGGATTGTTTAGATTTGAAGAGATCTGGAAAAGCATTTAGTACAGTCTTCCATGAGTTCCTTCTGTCCCTGAGTCTCCTCTGCCCCTCCCTTTACCCACTTCACTGGGTGCCTACTTAAATCCTTTAATTTTTACATTTCTTTTTTTTTAAGTTACATCACACTTTTCTTTTTTATGTTTATTTATTTTTGAGAGAGAAAGACAGAGACAGAGCATGAATGGGGGAGGGGCAGAGAGAGAGGGAGACACGGAATCTGAAGCAGGCTCCAGGCTCTGAGCACAGATCCTGATGCGGTGCTCGAACCCATGAATCACGGAATCATGACCTGAGCCGAAGTCGGACGCTTGACTGACTGAGCCACCCACGTGCCCCTCATTTTTACTTTTCAAATGTTCTCTCTCCCTAACACTGTCCCCTGAACCTTACCAAGACATCTCATCTACCCAGCACATAACAGGTGCTCAATAAATACTTACCGAGTGACTCAATGGATGATGCCTGCACCTTCTCTGTAGTATCCCTAGCAAATGCCAGTCCAGCCTCTATGTAAACAATCTATACAATAAGGAATTTAACTTTTTCTAATAAATTAATCAGCTGACTTTTATCATTGGCCTGTTATGTGCCAAGTTCCATGACAAACAGATTTGTGAACATGGTAAGTATTAGGGAGAGACATACATTCAGGGCTCTGTGAAGGGAGGTGCTCACTCTGCCCCAATAATGGGCTAGGATGAGGATGGATGGAGGATGGCCGCATATTTGAGACAGTTCTCAAATAGTAAGTTGGGCAGACAGGGAAAGGCAGGGCCTGCAGAGATATTCTAAGCAGGGGAGAAAGCTCCAAGGTAGCCCAGTCCACGTCTGCATTAGAAAGCCTTTCCTTATACTGAGTTTAAAAGTTGTTCATACAGGCTGTGATTCTTCTTTCAGGAAGGTATTCATTCATTCATTCATTCATTCATTGTTGTTTTCATTTACCAAGTATATACTGCATGACTACTAAGTGTCAGGCCCTATTTTAGGCACGGAGAACATGACAGATGCCTTCTCCTCTAGACCTTATATTCTCAAGAGTAGAGACCACAGCAACTCCCTCTTCCTGGAAGGGGCCCTTTAAATGTGGACGGTGAAGTTTTGTTTATCATGAATGCAAACAGAAGAGGCCTGTCCTGGTTAACTTTCTGTGTGACTTCATTGTTAATATAGACTCTTTAAAATATCCAACTTATTAAAGGATAATTCTAAATATATTCAAACAATCAGCAGGGTACTATAATAAATCCCTTAAGTATCCATCAGTCTCTTCAACAGTGAGCCATTCATGGCCAATCTCGTTTCATGTATTATCCTCCCCTCACTACTCTGCCCTAATCTTGAAGCAAAATGTAGACATTTCACATAACAATAGCTTTTAAAATCCTGCCATTAGCTTAATCTACAAATCTGGGAGGCTGTGGGTTCTAGAACTGTGTGTGTAGCAGTGTTCTATCTGGATTTTCTGTCCGTCCCTCCTTTTTTTCCTTCCTCTTCTAAATAATGTTTTAGGACACGTATTTTGTGATTTTTTTAACTAAAAAAAAAAACAACTTTTTTTAACCCGCTACCTCTTGAAACTTCTGAATAAAGGCATTTGGTAAATCCACCTCTCAGGAGGACAGGCAGATGTTTCAAACAAGACATTCTATTGAGATTCACATTGTCTGGAGGCTCTGGAAAAGGTTTTTATGTTATTTTCAATAGAAATCAGCCTCTGTCTCCCTTTATTGGCACCGTACTTCAGTTTCTGGCCTCAGACATTCTGAGTAAGCAAAATAACTCTTCTTAAAGTTTGTGAGAAGCAGTAAAAGGACAAGGAGACATTTTACTTTAGGCTGAAGGTATTGCAATTGATTATTTCAGATAGTTCACTGATTGAGCAGCATAAGAAACAAGTAACCTTAAAAAGTTTTCCCAATAGCTATTTACTCAAAACACTTAAAAGGAAATGCAGTAAGAGGTCCCTGGGTGACTCAGTCGGTTGAGTGTCCAACTCCTGATTTTGGCTCAGGTCATGATCTCAAGGTTCTGGGATCAAGCCCCGCACCAGGCTATGCACTGACAGCACGGAGCCTTCTTGAGATTCTCTCTCTCCCTCTCTCTCTGTTCCTTCCCTGCTCATGCATGTTCTCTCTCTCTCTCTCAAAATAAATAAACATTTTAAAAGAAGGAAATCCAGTTTTCAGCTTGCTTAACTCTGCTGAAACAATCTTAGTGAGACAGTCTAACTTGTAGTGGCATAACTTATGTGTAAGCATATATATTTCTTAGCTGCATTGTTTTTAATGTCAAACAGGAGGGATTAGTTCTTCCCAAATACAAGTTTGTAACAATGAAATTAAAATAACTTTGGTTGGTTTTCTTTTTTGTTTTGCTCCTTGAGAGATGGAGCTATATATAGCCTGGTCTCCCTTCCCTGGAAGACTTTCATGGTTGGCTTCAGGAAAATGATGATCCAGACAAATGCTGTGCATACGGGTTTGCCGTTAGTGTAGAGACTTGACGTCTTCTTTAGTCCATCTTCTGATACACAGGGAAGCATGAGAAACAATCTTTGCATTTTGAAGATAGAAAGGCATGTCTGTTTGGGGTGTGTATTTGGCCAAGAAAATCAAGCATGGCCTCAGTTTCCAGCAAATGGGGGTAATAAGATATGCCTGTTACTGTGTGGATTAACTCACTTCAGCACAAACAGGGGCATGGTTGCTGTTGTTATGATTAATGCCACTTTGCTTATGACAGTCTGTTTTCCAATTTAGTCTGCCTCCTGCATGAGGAAGACAGAAGCTTGGTGTGACATATGTGTTACATCTTATATGTAACCTAAGGGCAAAATTGAAAAGTGATCACCGTAGCTAGATAGCTAGATAGATATAGATATAGATCAGAATGGTTTATGGCCCTATTCTGGCAAACTTTCTTTTTGACCACCATTTTTCTATCATTTTGGAATGACATTCTGTTATTCTCTGCCTACAAAATCATGCTCATCTTTCAAAGTCTGGCTCAAATGTCACCTTCCCTGTGAAGTTTCCATGAGTCTCCACCTTTGGAATTATTTTTGCCAGATCTATTTCTGCTTTTATCACCTCTCGGCACAATTGTTCTCATATTAAAGTTGCAGATTTCTTTTACAGAATGTAAGCAATTTGAGGCCATGGGCTATGGGTGGGTGGGGTTGAAGATGTAGATTTGGAAATTTTCCACAGAAGAGTGAGCATTACAGTTGTGAGATGATAAAATTGTAGGCGGGGTGTACAGAGATGCAAGGCAACTTTAGTATATGATCATGTTTCAGGAATGGAAAACAGAAAAAGGAGCCAAAAAATGAGAAGATAAAGGAGGTGTCCGAGGAGTACAAGAAAATCCAGGATAGTGCCTTTGTAAAAACTGACAAAGAGAAGAATTTACACAAGGGGGTGTTCCAAAGTGGCCAAGGCTTATAAAAAAGTCAGAGAGTGAGGTCTAAAAAATGGATTTAGAAAACAGAGGTTCAATGGGAATAGGATCAAGGCATCTTATACTTATCGTTGTTATTATTATTATTATTTAATATTGGAATTTAACCTCTAGGTACCAGAAAGCCAAGGAAGGTTTCTAAGGAAACAAATAACAGAACTAGAGCAACATGACCTTGGCAGTTGGCAAGTCTCAGATCCTTTCAGCAAAGGGATGGAAGCCAGTAGAAATAAGAGGAGGAGAGGAGCAGATGATAGAGATAGGGTTAATGGAATAACACCCTAGAGAAGGCAGGAATGATAGTTCAGAGGAAATGATTTCTTCCCTTACATAGCCCACCCTGCAATAAATTTGCTGATTTCTGTGAAGTGAATGCAACAATGAAATGAAATATCTCACCATGAGATCACTTTGGCCTTTTCATGGGTGTTTTATTTGTGCAGAAACCATTGGCATTGACGGTGGTCTTGACTGACTCAAACAAGTCAGTGTACCAAGCAATAGCAGGAAATGGCTGTGGCGTTTCAAGCAGTGGAAAGCGAAGATATGAGGGAGTAGATTGGTACAGATGTATTACTTCTGGGCCCCTGAATATTTTATACTGAAATTGACAAAGAAATACTACTATGTGTTAGTAGGGACACTTTTGTTTTTTACGTTTGAAAGGAAATTATTTTGGATTCTCCACCTTCTATTGTGGACAGCCCAACTCCAAATGAAGATATTCCTGGTCAGGATCTTTCTAGAACAAAGGCAAACTCATTGCCCTTGTTCAGAGATCAGAAGATACGGCTTGAATCCTGGGCCAGCACTTTATGGTTTTATGAAGTATGTTTTAATTACTTCATCTTCAGGTCCTTTGTTCCCTCATGTACGAAATGGGGATAATCATGCTGATTTCAGCACTTGATGAAAGGTAGAATTTATTTGATACATCTGCCCATAGTAAGTCCTTGACCAAAGTAATTCCTTAGGTGTTTTCCACACCTTCCCATCACAAGGTCAAAATAAAAAAGCAGTTCCAATCTTTGGGAGTGGAATTCTACCATGGAGCTAATTTCTACTACTTAATACTCTCAATACTTGCAAGGGTTTTAGTAAAACTCACTGAATATTTTCTTTCAGACGTTAACATAACATGGTGCTGTGTTTCTACTTTTCTTCCAGTTAAAGATTTGGAAAAAAGAAAGGATCCAAAACCTAGAGTCAAGGTTGTGGATAAAGGAAATGGGAACAAACCATCTCCACCAGAAGAAGGTCAGATTTTTTTTATTTGCTTATTTTGGCAGTTGAATTGTTTTAATAACACAGTCAATATACACATACCTGGCCATTGCCCCATCAAAAGAGTACAGATCTGATATGGAACTCTCCCTCATCCCCATGTCACTCCTGCCTTCCTCACATCTAGAAATTGTCAGCACTTTTCTCTCACTTCCTCTCCATCTTTAGTACATCACCAACTTCTCGTGAATTTATTTTCTATTGAAATACTGACAGAATCTGTTCATTTCTTTCCATGTCAATTGCCAATACCCAGCTAAGGTGCCATTTCTTGTCTGGTGTACAGGATTATTTAGCAAAATCTCAATTTGTTTTCTACCCAGAAGTTTGAGCAATCTTTTCAAAACAAATCTGGCCTTTTGCTCTCCCCACACACATCTTAAAACCCATTCAGTGGCTTCCAACTGCTCTTAGGATAGAGGCCAGAATTTTAAAAAGACCTCTAAGACCTGCCTACCCTTGGAACCTACCTGTACCTTCCTCTCCTTCCTCATCTAACAGCTCACTGCTTTCTAGCCCTGCAGGCTCTCTTTCAGATCCTTTAAAGATCTGGTCTCTCTCTGTGGCACTGTCTGCACGAGACACTCTCCCCCATCACTACGCTGCTTAAATACCTCCTCTTCTTCCTGAAGAGCTCAGTTTGATCATCACTGTCTTCGACTACTCTCCTTCTTTACAGGCCCTCATACAACAACTAGCTTTCCTTCTTAGCATTTGCCCTACTTATAATTTTACATTACATTACATGATCATCATGTATTAACTATTTCCCATATTGATGAGCATTTAGATACTTTATAGTTTTCACTATTAAAACATGCTGTGAAAACATACTTCTAAAAGTAGAATTTCAGTGTTAAAGGGTATGCAAATTTTAAAATTTTGATAGGACCTATCAAATTGATACTTTTTTCAATAACTTATATTTGAAACATTAATTCTTCCCAACATTTGAAATTCTCAATACTTAGAAAATTTTCCCAATAATGTTTCATTTACTTTAATTTATATTTCTTTGGTTACTAGTGAGGTTTGAGATTTGAGCTTTTTTTCTTATCTTCAGTGGTCATTGGTGTTTTTCCCGTCTTTGGCCCATTTTTGCTTTGTTTTGGTTTTTGGTTTTTTTTTTTCTATGAACATATAGAAATTTTCTATACAGTTGAGATGCTAAAACTTTTTCTGTTATATTGTCCTATTGTTGAAATATCTTCTCTTGCTATATTATTTGCCTTGCAACTTTATCTATGTTTTTGAAAATTAATTACAATTTTAAAAAATTCATGACAATTACATTATTCTTAACTTTTATGGTTTTATGATTTTCTTAGATTATGAAACATTTTATTTTTCTAATAATTTATAATTTTATATTTATATTTAACTATAATTATAATTTATTGTTAAATAATCAGATACACAAAAAGTATAAAAATACTGTAATAAATGACTTTGTCCAGTTAAGAAACTAAGTGTATTACAATATAGTTGGAGCTCTCTATGTATCCCTACATATTCCCTTCCCTCTTATGAGGCTACCATTATTCTGAATTCATTGTCCATTATTCCATTATGTGTCTTTATCATTTTATTACATATATCTGAACCTGAAACCATATTTTAAGTATGCATTTATATCTTAAATTTTATATACATTTTATTATAATATATGTACCTTTCTGCAACTTGCCTTTTTTAACACAATATTAGATGTTTTTGAATTATCCATGTTGACTTACATAGAGATAATTTTTCATCTTCTTTGCTGTGTAGAATAGAATCTCATTGGATAAATATACTCTAATGCATACAACCGTTTTACTCTTAAGGCTCCCAGCATTCCCAATATTTTGCTCTTACAGATTTGCTATAGATATTCTTATTTATGTCTCCTTCTGTGCATGTGGTAGAATTTCTCTAGAGTGTATTCCCAGATCTTGAATGATGTAGTTGTAGTTTGTGCATATCTTAGGCTTTGTTGATCCTGTCTATGGTGTCTTTAGTTTATATGTTTTTGTTTTGTGTCTATTATTTACCTCTTTCCTTACCTCTTACCCATATATATATAATGTTATATTTAATTCTCCTTTTTATTATATCCATTTCTAAGATCATAAATAGTGAAGTACTGCTTTAACTGTATCATGTCCATTTTTGAGAAGTACTATTGTTATTATGTAGTAAGTATGTATGTAAGTAACATACTATTTTCTAATTTCCATTAGGTTTTCTATTTTGGTCCACAAGTTACTTAGAAATGTATTATTTAATTTCTTAGCTTATAGAGAGTTTTAAAAGATATTTATTTGTTATTGGTATTTAACAGATTGCATTGTGGTTAGAATATTTTTTTAAAAACTTGTGGAGACTTACTTTATCGTTTAAATGTGGGCAATGAGAAAGATTTTAATCTCTTTCTCTAATGTGTGATTTGTCCATTTCTCTTTGTAGCCCTGGTAATTTTGCTTTAAATAATGTACTAGGTGCATATAAAATAAGAGTTGTTATATTTTCCTAGTGAATTTTTCTTTTTATGTTGTAACAATTTTCTTTATTTTTAGTAATTCAATATTTGACCCAAAGACAATTTTGTTTAATATTAACATAGTAATACCAGCTTAATTTTCTTTAATAGTTATATAATATATTGATTTTCTATCCTTTAAATTTTACCCTATTTGTGTCCTCGGGTCTTGTGAAGAGCATTAAGTTAAATTTGTAAACTTATCTCTTACAGTCTCTGTTTTTTGATTGGTAACTTTAGTCTACTTTGATTTGTTGAAGTTACTGATTAGTTTGGATTTGCTATTTATTTTGTGCTTTCAATTACTGTACATTTTCCCCTATGCTTCTCCCTTGTATGCCTTATTTATTTAGGATTGGTCAAGTTCTTTTTAATGTTTATTTATTTATTTTGAGATAGAGAGAGAGAAAGAAAGTAGGGGAGGGGCAGAGAGAAGGGGAGAGAGAGAGAATCCTAAGCAGTCTCCGCACTATCAGCACAGAGCCCCACGCGGAACTCGGTACCATAAATCGTGAGATCATGACCTGAGCCGAAATCAAGAGTCGGATGCTCAACTGACAGAGCCACCCAGGTGCCCCAAGTTTTTTTTTTTTTAATACATTTTTCCCCTCTGTTGCACTAAAAGACATTCATTCCTTTTGTACTTTTTGTATGCTTGTAATTAAATTTTAACAGCATATAAAATCAAAAGGTGAAACTAATCCATATCTTTACCATTTCCTAACCAATACAAAATTCCGTAATACTTTACCTTCAACTATCTATCTCCTGTATTTTACAAAATTCAAGGCAGATACATTAAATTTAGCTTATTTTTTGCCTCATGAAGGTATTCAATTTAAAATAATTATTATTTAAAAATTTATTTATTTATTTTTATTTATTTTTGAGAGCAGTGGGGGGGGGGGTGGTCAGAGAGAGAGGGAGACACTGAACCCGAAGACAGGCTCCAGGCTCTGAGCTAGCTGTCAGCACAGAGCCCCACGCCGGGCTTGAACCCACGAACCATGAGATCATGACCTGAGCCAGAGTCGGACGCTTAACCAACTGATCCACCCAGGCACCCCTAAATTAATTATTATTTTAACAGTCAGGGTTTGTCCAGATGTCCAGATTTCCCATGTTTATGAATTTATTTGCTCATCCCATCTTGTATCTCAGACCTTCTCCTTTAGAGAGGAACTCTGTTTGTAAACTCAATTTTAAACATAAAAAATATGTTCGCCTTCCACTTGATGTTGAAAGATTAGCTGGATACCAGATTGAGAGTTGTCATCTCCAGTGATTTAGAAGATGTGTCACTATCTTCTGGCTCCTGTTTTTAACAAGCCTGTTGTCAGTCTAAATGTTATTCCCTTTCAGGTAATTTTTCTTTTCTCTCCAGATGCCTTTCAGACATTCTGTCCTTTTTCTTTGGTGTTCGGTTGTTTCACTACAAAATCCTAGTTACAGATTTCTCCCAGAACTAAGTGCTCCCAGAACTTAGTTCTCCCAGAACTAAGAGTTCTATCTTTCATCGGCTCTGGAAAATTCTTAATGTTTAGCTCTTCAAATATTTTTTTCTCAATTATCTATTCCTTTTTCTCTCTTCTCTTTCTCTGTATTTAAGTTAGATTTATCATAGACAGTCTCCTCCAATGATCTATGTCTCTTCATTTTCATATTTTCTACCTCTCTGATTTTATCAGTGACATTTTGGGTAACTTCCTTTACCTTTCCATTAGTGCACTAAGTATCTCTTTTCCCTTTTCAAATCTGCTTTTTAATATGTACTTTCCAATGAGTAAATTTTTTATTTCTAGAAATTATATTTAGTTCTTTAATAAATTTGCTAATAATTTTTATGGTGCTTTCTTCCATTTTAGTGTTCTAAAAAATTACTACAATATTTCTGTTTTTGTAAATCCTTTTTTAATTTTATTTATTTTGAGAGAGAGAGGGGTAGCGACAGAGGGAAAGAGAGAGAATCCCAGGCAGGCTTCGCACCACCAGCACAGAGCCTGATGCGGGGCTTGAACCCATGAACGGTGAGGAGATGACCTGAGCTGAAACCAAGTGCCAGACGCTTAACTGACTGAGCCACCCAGGCATCCCAAATTATTACAATATTTCAAAAATGTTTCTTTTATATTCTGAGCCCAATAATTATATTATCCAAAGTATTTGGAGGCTAAATTCTTCTTTCCTTTTTTATGCTGGTCTTCATTAATAGCACTTGTTTTCTTGTTTGATGTGTCACATTGGTTTGTGAGCTCACTTGTGGTAATTCTTCACAGCATGGTTTAAGAGTGTGCCTCTCCAGAGAGGTACCCTAGGTAGTTAACTATTTATGTTACTTTCTTATCTTAGAACATTTTTCTTCCACATAGAGCTTAGGCCAATACAAACTCTTTGTTACTGCCCTTGCTGGAAAGCAGGTATTTTTCTAGTCCCTCATTTCACTAAGGGTATAGCCTTGTGAGGGTGCTTTCTTTACTTGAGAAGTATCAATTCCAACCTCCTATGTTGAATGCAAGGTCTTGTCTCTTGTTCTTATATGACTATTAAAGCTGAACTTCTTGACTTGTAAATTCCTGGTTAATATGAAGTCTATCAAATATATATTTCCCCTTGCAATAAATAATTTGTGAGAAGAGATTTCAAGACTATGCAAATACTGTTTTTCTCATTAAATTTTTACCCACTTGTTTTAACATTCATTGATGATTCATGCTTCAATCTGTACTACTATAATGTTTGTAAAAATGGTAATTTTCTGCATTCCATTGTTTACTCTACATGTATTAGTTGAGCTTTCTACACTAAGGGTGATCTTTCCCTATTCCCACATTTATTTGTCTATTTGTATCAGAATGGACTCATGGATTCATACTTTATGGGATGGATTGTAATCTATTACTATCATTATTTAGTTTGATGCTCAAATTCTTCCAGATTTGTTCAGTGGGAGCTATTTCAAGCTGTGTCCTATGCCTATCATTCTTTAAGCTTTTCTTATTTCATGGCACAAAACTTATATTCCAGAGTCTTCTTGTATTTTTTCTGTCCTGCTCTGAGATCAATAAGTTCTTCAAGAAATTCTGGTTTCTTTTCATAGAAAATGGTACTTAGATACCAAGACGTGGGCACTAAATGTTTCTAGGTTGTCATTGTTTCTAGGTCCTTTTAGCTGAGAGTATACATGCGCTGCGCGCGCGCACACACACACACACCTCTGTTTATCTATCATCTGTCTTGTAGATACAACTTGTATCTACTTTAGACCGATATCACAGGGTTCATTCTAGCCCCTACCCTTTCCATATTTATAATCTCTTTGCAAGGGATTTGGGAAACATGGCTCCCACAATCTTAAATATATCTGCTTATATGCTCAGTGGCTTTAGAATTTCTAATCTATACACACTGTAAAAATATCTATTAATTAGAGTTCAATATTTGCCTTTAGTGTGGGTCTACAATAAAATATCTGTGTTCAAAAGGATCTTGGATTAGTTCTTTTCTTCCCTATTCATTATGGTTTTGTTATTCATTTTTAACACAGCTAGGTTATTTTATGAATATGTAAGATGCTACTGTGGTTCCAAGAGCAAAAAATTATACAAAAGGGTAATACTCAAAAGAAATATTACTTCCCTTTTTTCATCTACCTAGCTTTACTTACCCCTTCTAAATAACCAAACTCATTAGTTTCTGATTTATCTTTCCTGTTTCTTTTTGGAAAAAAAAAGATTTGTAAATATTTTTATGGAGGATTTTACATGTAAGCTCTCAGCTGAATTTTGGCTTAGCATTCTTCACCATGCAGTGCTTAAAGAATGGCACTCAAGGTGAGATCTATCTTTCATCCATGGATTAGAGTTGGTCCCAGAATTTAGCTATAACTAGATGTTACTAAATATCCTAAGTTCTTCATTTCTTTTCCCTGATTCCCCTTCCTCTTGCCCTTCTAAAATCAAAGATTAAATGAAGTGAATTAAATACAGGAAATGGACAATGAAACAGTAAGAGTAATGTGGACACGTGTTTTGATAACTGTGAATGAACACCCAGAGGACTGGTCCTTGAGCAAAGCATTTGTTTTACTCACTGAACATGATTATGGAGGTACTTTCCCTGAGCCCACTCTCAGGCAGGAGCTGTTTCAAGGTCTTTATTGCAGTGATCAAGACCTGGGCTAAGGCAGACACTCTCAGCAGTTTTGTGGAAACAAAGATGGCTTTCTCTTTTAGGCAGGGGCTCCTGTGAGGTATGTGCAGGGACAGTGAGGATTCAGACGGCACTGGCTGTGGAGGAGAATTGTCTTAAGACATAAATTGTAAACAGTAGTGACAATCCAGGCCAGAGTTAGGGCTCCCAGGAGATTGAAGAAGAGTGTTCATGGGGCCCACTGGCAACAAGAAGGCCTTCCCCACCCAAGTTTTAATGCACCACTTGCCACAGCCCCTCTTCCAAATGTGCTAGCCCCACAATTCACTTTGAACCATGCTGCGGTTTGTTTTATTTATGGTCTACAATTTTTGGTACAAGAGTTAACATTGATAAGATACTATCAGACATATTTCACATATTTTAGAATTTCAGGAGCCAAGAGCCTTAACAGAGTTGCTGTGCAGTGAAATAGTTACTTGTCTTCAATCTACTGTACATTTCTTCAATAATCCAAAGCTAACTCCCAAACAAAAGTGGTATTTGCCTTTGAGCATAATATTGGCATGTTTGCCTCAATGGCTATTTCTCCATTGTCCAAACAGCTTTCTCTAGTTATTGTTGGTGTTTTGCACAAGAATGCAGAGCCCAATTGAAAAAGATTATGAAGCAGATAAGAAAAGTTGCATAGAGATTCCCCCCCCCCCTCTTAGTGGTTTTTAAAGGATCTGGCCCTCTCTGTTTTCGTTTAAGAAAAAAACAATTAAGTTTTTTCCCCGAGAACGTAAAGGTAAGTTCTTTTTTTGGAGAAAAACGAGATGAGCGCAAGTTATTCTTTCAAGGATTGGCAAACCATGGCTTTCAGTCCAAGTGCATCCTCTGTTTTCTTGCACAGTTTAATGTTTTATTGGAATACAGCTATGCTCAACCTTTTACATATGGTCTACAGCTGCTTTCCCACAAAACCAGAGTTGAGCAGTTGGAACAATTATCATATGACCTGCAAAGACTAAAATATTTTCTACCCTGCCCTTTTCATAAAATGATCTCTGTTCCCTAATTTTGAATGTGCTGGAACAAAATCACTTGATGAACTGAGTACTTTATTGCTTTTCTGAGGATGGCTGGTCTCTGTGGTCTTTTCAATAAGAATTACATAGGATGGGGTGCCTGGTGGCTCAGTTGGTTAAGCATCTGACTCTTGATCTCGGCTCAGGTCATGGTTGTTGTTAAGTGTCTGACTCCTGATCTGGGCTCAGGTCATAGAACCCTGCACTAGGCTGTGCACTGACAGGGCGGAGCCTGCTTGGGATTCTCTGTCCCTTTCTCTCTGCCCCTCCCCAAGTCTTTCTCTCATGCATGCCCTCTTTCTCTCTCTCAAAATAAATAAATAAACTTTAAAATAAAGAATTGCATAGGATGTGCTCTCATATACGGACCTTCCATTGGATCCTACTTCTCCTACAATCACATTTGACTTTTTAAAATCTGAAACATGACAACTCCCAAATTTGGTCATGAGGACTAAATTAGTTAGCATGCGTGAAGTGCCTAGAACATAGTAAGTGCTACCTACATAAGTATTTGCTACTGATACTGCAATGTATAATTTGCATGAACCAATATAAACATAGACCAATCTTTTATGTTATTAATTTAACAATAAATGGCTAGAAGAGGTTTGGTGATTACCCTTTAGTGCTGAGCACTGAGTTAGGCACTGAGAATTAACCAGTGATCGCCGTAGGAAGGATTCTACCCTCAGCCCACTCATATAGTCTGGCAGGGACTCAGCACTCTTGGAGAAGAGTCAGTTCTGCATTATGTATCATCATTATGGTTGAACAATAACCAGGACTCATGATTGTTCTGAAGGTGTGTCATTACTAGGATCACCTACTTCCCATTAATAGTTTCATGGTTTCTGGGCTCACAGTTAAGAGATAAATTTTAAATGTTACCACCTTGTCCACCAGTGATTCTGGGTCTTAGATCTGCTGAACCCAGAACTGTGAGTTCAGTTGAACAAGAGTGGGACTGTTGGGGATGTGAATTTTGGTAAGGCAGGAGGCAGATGATCAGCCACAGCACGGGAGAATGGCTACTCTTTACTCTTAGAGACTAGAGGGAGTGGATTGGGTCCATTCATAAACTGGACATTGGAGTTAGGTTGTGGCTGGAATTCATTCATTAAAGTATTTAAAAGGGTGCCTGGTCCCTAGAGCATGCTCTGTTGATCTTCCTCTTCTTCCTCCTTTTCCTTCTTCTGCTTCACTATCCTCTGACTTCTTTTCATTTTTCTCTTTATTGTTATAATTACTATTATCTAGACAGTGGAGATAGTGTACCAGCAACAGCACTAGGGTGGACTAGAATATCTCTACTCATAAGCAAAGGGAGAACTTGAGGAAGCACCTCTGTCTATTTATGCCTGTGCCCTGCGGGGGGAAAATGTCTTGAGAATTCATAACTGTGGGCCCGTACCATGTTCAAATTAAGCATTCAAATATACACTCCTCATGCGCTCTGGGATCCTTCCATTCAAGAGATTAATGTAAAAAATTGCTCAGCATTGTTAAAAGTAGGGTACCTGGCAGAAGCAAACACAAAATCACATTTGGGGGGCACCTGGGTGGCTCAGTCGGTTAAGCGTCTGACTTCGCTGAGATCATGAACTCGCGGTTTGTGAGTTTGAGCCCTGCGTCAGGCTCTGTGCTGACAGCTGACGCTTTGTCTCTCTGTCTCTCTGTTTCTCTCTCTCTTTCAAAAATAAATAAACATTAAAAAATTAAAAAAAAAAACAAAATCACATTTGAGGCACATATGTATAACTCAAACTCTAAAGATTGTCACAGATAAAGCAATGCCAAGAAAGAGCTCAGAATCCAAACTTTTGAAACATAGAAGTAAAGTAAACCATGTGCTATGAATAACAATCAGAAGACACAAAAAGGGTGGTCTCAGAATCCCATGGACTTCAATTATGGAATGATTACATACAGACTATAAAATAAACAATATTATTAAAGTCATAGAAATATTCAAAATGAGATAAGAGATTGAGAGACTATGAAAAGGAGAATATATGGATTTGATAAAGGATAAAATAGAACATAAAGAATTGTGAAGAGGATAAATGGATAGCCACACCCTGAATCATGTTGCAGAAAATGTAAAACACCAGAGTCAAAGATAAGACTTCAAAAGACAAAATCAGAATGAGGAGGGATAAAGAACTGGTTGAAGCCATTTCTAAATGACAGACACTGGCTATGTCCTGTGGTATGTTTGTCAGGGTTGTTTTTTTTTTTTTTTTTTTTGTATATGAAATAAAACCACTTTCTTAAAAAAGTGGTGTTAAATAATTTATTAATTTATTAAGAAAAAGGTTGAGAAGTTAAGTAAGTTCAGCTTGCTCAATAAACTGGTGACGTGTTTGAGGAAGAAAAAAATTAATTTATTAATTTAAAAATAAATTGAGAAATCCTGATCTGTTACAACTGTGTCATAGAAAAGCTGTGATATAATTATGGCTGTTTCTCGCCATTTCTTTGCTCTAAGCATTCCATAGCATTTCATGGAAGCATAGGGTAAGCGAAGATAGTCTATCACGCACGAGGCATTAGACACATCATAGGTTGCTGGAGTCTGGGAAACATGCTCAGAGAGACGTCAAAAGGTGATATAAATTGCTTTCCAGCCTGAGGTTTAAGACAATAAATAAAAAACATTTTCATCAGAATACTTTTTTCTTCCCATACTGAACTTTCCTTTTTCCATCTTGTTTTCCTTTTTACTTACTGAGATCACCATGACTTAGAATACAGCACACAGGTTTTGTGGTCAAACATCTCTTGATATAAAATCTTTGGAGCGCCTAGGTGGCTCAGTCGGTTAAGGTCCAACTTCAGCTCAGGTCATGGTCTCATGGTTTGCGAGTTGAAGCCCCGCATCGGACTCTGTGCTGACAGCTCAGAGCCTGGAGGGAGCCTGCTTTGGATTCTGTGTCTCCCTCTCTCTCTGACCCCCCCCCTTCCCGTGCTCTGTCTCTCTGTCTCTCAAAAGTAAATAAACATAAAAAAAATTAAAAAAAGAAAAAGAAAAATCTTCCCTGGCTTGTCACCTAGCTCTACAAACTTAGGCATACAGCAGTGCCCCTTCTCTGAGGGAGATGCATTCCAATACGCCCAGTGGGTGCCTGAAACCACAGACAGTACCCAATTCTCTACATATGATGCTTTTTCCTATACATGCACACCTATGATACAGTTTAATTTGTAAATTAGGCACAGTAAGAGATCAACAACAATAACTACTAATAACATAGAACAAGTATAACAACATATTGTCATAAAAGTGCTGTGAATGTGGTCTCTCTTTCTCTCTCAAAATTACCTTGTTGTCCTGTTCTCATCTTCTTCCTGTGACAATGTGAGATGATCACATGCCCACACGGTGAGATGAAGGGAAGGGAATGACGTGTGATGAAGTGTTAGGCTACTATTGATCTTCTGATGATACCTCAGAGGGACCGTCATCTGCTCCTAGACCATGTTGACCTCAGGGATAAGGGAGGACTATGGATAAGGGATGACCAGGGATAAGGGAGGACTACTACATTAACTTCCCTAAGCCCTGGTTTCTTCTCTGGCAAAAGCAGCATAGTAGTCAAAATAAGCATGGCCGGTTGTGAGGATGAAATCCTAGCAAATATATGATATGCCTGGGCACTTAATGAATGTCAGGTTCTACCCCATTTTCCATTTCCTTTTTTAAAAAGTTTTATTTATTTTGAGAGAATGAGAGAGAGAGAGAGGGAGAGAATGAGCAGGGGTGGGCAGAGAGAGAGGGAGAGAGAGAATCCTTAACAGGCTCCACCCTGTCAGCACAGAGCCCAACTCAGGACTCAATCCCACAAACCATGAGATCATGACCTGAGCCGAAATCAAGAGTCAGACCTTAACCAACCGAGCCACCCAGGCTTCCTTTTTTTTTTTTTAAATGTCTTGATTTCAAATAGAAAAAATAGAAAATAGCATACAGAATGTAACAGTATTACATGATCAACAACTATTGAATATTTGGATGTGGCTTGTTTGAGACTCAAGGAGAGAGTCACAATTCTGTGGAGAAGACTAAGCAAAATTGTGTTAATGAAAAGAATGTTTTTATCACAAACAAGGCAGAAAATTGATTTCTGTTGATTTTTCTTCGTGTGAAGCATTATAATTCATGTTTTCAGGAATTCAGAGAGACATGAGGCAGAATCAGTCACTCAGAAAATAATCATTGGACACCTGCAAAGTATGTTATACCTGTACCCAAAAATGACAAGATTTCCTGAGGGCAAGGGGATGAGCTTCTTCTAGCAATAGACTTCAAGTGTTCTTAGTCCTCCTCTCCCCCGAGCTTAATACGCCATTTTAGAAGGATTTTGACACCTCGTCTTTGGCCTGTTGGCTGCCAGCAACTTTTACCATTCTTAGCCTGTGAATTCTGTAGTGGTAAGAAATCATAGTTCTTCCTTAAACAAGTTCTCAGATGTTCTTATTTTTAAAAGAACTTGTAATGTGTGTGTGTGTGTATTTTAATCGGGCCCCGCTATGGGCACTGCTATAGATTTTGGCAGTCTGTCCCCCTTAGGAACGCTTGGACTTGTCTGATTGATACCTTCCTTCTTGCCTAAGGATTTGGTGTTAAACATCTTATTTCTACACCTGCAGGCCCGTTGAGCGGGTGTTTCAGCCTTGGAAATTGCAAACTGTCAGGATCTGTTCTTTATGGATGAATTGGAATTACAGAGATGATTGAGTTACTGCAGTTTTTCAGAAAAGTAACAACCAAAGTAAACACATACCCAAATCATGTTGTACTATCTACAGAGGTGGAAATAAATGAGAATGTAATACACTGGCTTCTGAGGTTGAGCAAGTTTTAGTTTTAAACCAAGATGGTAAGGCGAAATAGCCTCTCGAGTCAGTAGTACCTTGGAAAAAATCAGGAAATAACCAGGTAATTGTACGAATAAATTTTAGAGCAAACTCCACATAAAAGTATTTTAAAAGGACCATATATTTTCACTGGAAGTAAAACCTATTTTAAGTATTTTGCATTGGGGTAAGTAAAGTTTGGAGGAGGTAGTGGGAAGAAATGGTGGGGGACAAGTGGGAAGATAAAAATTGAGGCAAAATCCCAGAGATGGGACTGCTTTGCGTGGAGAGAAGGGTACTTTTATTGGGATGAAGAGTGAAATAAATCTGGACAGGTCAAGTGGATTTGAATTATAGAAAGCTTTGAAGAGTACAATGAATAGTTTAGGTTTAATTTGGTAAGTGAGGGAGGGAAGAAATAATCTTAAAATTTAGAATCTTAAAATTATGCCATTGAGGGTTGACCTGCATCTGCTTTCATTGACAGAGATATCTGGAAGATCTCTCTTTCCCAAGGTGGTATCTCTGGAAATCTTGACTGTTAGAAAGTTTTTTCTTTTTCTTTTTTTTTTCAAAAAGTTTATTTTTGGAGGGAGGGGAGAGAGAGAGAAAGAGAGAGAGAAAACGAGGAGGAGGGTCAGAGAGAGAGAGGGAGATGCAGAATCTGAAGCCCGTTCCAGGCTCTGAGCTGTCAGCACAGAGCCCTACATGGGGCTCAAACCCACGAACCATGAGATCATGACCTGAGCTGAAGCCAGACCCTTAACTGACTGAGCCACCTAGGAGCCCCGAAAGTTCTTTCTTGAATTGAGTTGAAATCTGTCTCCTGTGGGCATACAGAGCATTCCTAATCTCCCTTTTGTATGACAGTCATTTAAATATTTGAAGACAGCTGTAGTGTTTTCTCCTGGTCCTTTACAGCTTTTGAGCAGAGAAGAAATGTAATGAATGTGATGTTTATGGGATTGTCAGTTACTGTTAAGATGCAGGGCTCTGAATGACAGCTGAGATGCTCTTTTGGCCGTGGTTCAGGGATTGGGCTTTACATGCCTGAAAATTGTCATGGTATCATTCATCCCAGGTTGGATATAGGACAAGTCAGTATGACTTTGATTGCATGTTCTTTTTAATGGCAAGGCTTGGCAATCTTACTTTCCCTCCCTCCCTCCTTCCCTCCTTCCTTCCTTCCTTCCTTCCTTCCTTCCTCATTCCTCCCTTCCTTTCCCCCTTCCTTCCTTGCAAATACTTCTCTTCTGTGAAAGGAGTTGCATAGCACAATAGATAAATGGTTCAGCCTTTGAGTCAGTCCTGGATTTGAATTTCAGCTTTTCCGGCTGCTCAGTGTGTGGTGATGGGCAAGTTATTTGACCTTTCTAAGTTTCTAACCTTTCTTTTTCAGTGGAGTGAGAACACTTACGTTGTCATATGAATATCAGGCTTAAGTGGAAAAGACACATGCAAAGCATCTGATGAAAGCAGTCATTAAATGGCAGGTCTTTTTGTTATTGTAAAAAAGGAAACAATGACAACTGTTTGCCTCAGTCAGTAAATAAATAACTATATATATTTATCTAACTGTAATAATGAAATAACTATATATCTATATCAATGCCTATCTAGATCTAGATCTATCTCTATCTCTCTAGATAGATAGATAGATAGATAAAGATTTATTATAAGGAGTATGTTCACATGATTGGGGAGGCTACAAAGTCCCAAGCTCTGCAGTCAGCAAGCTGGAGACACAGGAGAGCTGATAGTGTAGGTTTTAGTCTGAAATCTGTCAGGTTCCAGGTCCAAGAAGAGCCAGTGTTTCAGTTTGAGTCCACCGTGTTCCCTTTCACTTAGTCTTCTGTTCCGTTCAGGTCTTCAGAGTGGTGGGTGAGGACCACCCACACTGGGAAGGGCGAGGTACTTTACTCGCTACAGATTCAAACGCTAATTTCCTCCTGAAACACCCTTACAGACACACCCGTGGACCCATCAGGCTGACCCATAAAATTAACCATTCCACTAAACAACATATTTCTAGGAAGTAAGAAGTTCTGAAAACAAAAAATAAAAACAGATTAAAGGGAGCGAGTGATGGAGGGGTGCTGCTGTAGACAGGGCAGACAGCTGTCGGGGATGCTCTGAAGGGTAAGTCTCTGCTGAGACTAGATAAGGGAGTGCTAAGCTCGCTCTGATTAATGTGAGCACACGCAGCTGAGAGGAGCCTCCTGTGGCTCACCTGCTCGAGGGACAACTTGTAACATCAACATGGCAGGTAACCAGTGGCCGCCCAGGTTGCCTTAGGTGAGCGCACCTTCTATGGCGGTGGTAGCATGGACCACACCTTTGGAAGACCTGGCATCCAGCCTGGGCTGTACACAAAACCACTGACTCATTCACTTGTCTCTCTGAACCTCAATTTCTGTTCTGCAAAATGAGGACGACAATGGCACCCCCAAGGATATTGCCAGAATCAGAATGTGCCAATGTATTGAAAAGCCCTTTTTAGAACCATTGGTAAAATAATGTTAACTCTTAAAAAAAAATCTTCAGTGATGCAGCTGACGCCAGTCTTGGAAATGAGCTCTTGGCTTGGAAATCTGAACTTAACCTCACCAGAGACTTAAGTGAAAACTTGTTCTGCGACCACCGTTTTCCTTCAGATGTCTTGGCTAATGAATGGCCTAGCCATGTATTTTGCTAGTGGCGTAGGAAAAATAGTTTGAAGCCACTAAATGAATCCGACCGGTTGGGGCAAAAATCATCACGAGAATTTTTGAGTGCGTATTCAAATAATGTGAGTAAAAATAGTACATGCACCGCTTTCATTCAGCCTTGTCTCCAGCATTGGAAAAATCGCAAGGAAGACAGGATCCCGGATCCCTAAGTAACCTTCCCAGTGTGGCAGAGCACCTGGGAGGAGAGACCATGTTCAGCGGGGCATGGTTCCGTTTTCTAGGGCCTTGCTGGAGGTATAAGTTATGTGAGAAGAGGAATGCCTCTTTAACAACGTAGTTCGCAATCACTGATGTACTTCATGCCGAAAGCTGAGCCAGACGAAGGAGATAAAAAGATAAGATGCAAATTTCTCATCTCTCAGTGAGTTCAGTCCAATCGGGGGGAAACAAATCCTCACAGTCCAGCGCTATGAATACAGCCAACCTTGTACAAATGCAGAGGCAGTAAAGAGGGGCAGATAATGAGTCCCGTCTGAGGACTGTTGGAAAAGCTGCATGGAGAAGTGAAGTGTGACCAGGGTTTTGAAGGACGAATCGGAGTTTACCTGGCAGAAAAAGGCTGTTTCTGTCGATTCTCTCTTTTCTGTTTTCATTAACTATGTTGGCGAATACTTTTATCCGTATATACATTGTAAATATTTCTATATAAACCATAATGAGGTCACTAATTTGAATGCTATTAGGACAAAAAGAATACTATGGTATGAAAGGAAGAGTTTTAACTTGTAATTTCATGTCATTTTAACCAAAGTAGTACCTCCCCCCCCCCCCCACACACACATACACAACTCTCTTTATATCATTCTGTTTGTTTTGTTGCTGGTTTTATAAGTAGGTGCCACACCCAGGGCAGAGCCCGGTGTGGGACTTGAACTCACAACCCTGAGATCAAGACCTGATCTGAGATCAAGAGTCAGACGCTTCACTGACTGAGCCACTCAGGCGCTCCCTCATTGTTTATTTTTATAAAGCACTTTAAACAATCTGAATTCATGTAATCCTGTTAGAGATTTTCCCCCTCACTGAGAAAGTAAGCAGCTGCAAGGCAAGAACGTTGTCTGTCCGTGGTTGCCCAGAACAGTTCCTGGTATGTAGTAAATATTAAATAGACTTTTAGTAAGTAAATACATTTTATCCATAAAATTAGTCTCATAATACCAAATTAATAAACAAGCTTAGAGTAGACTGATTTATACTAATTCTTTTTTTCGTCATCCACTGAAAAGCTTTTATTAAACACCCTGGGGCAGTGGTGGAGGGGGAAGGCTCAGTTCTGCAGCTTGGTTCTGGAGCAGCTGGCTTGGAGCACTGCCCTGCAGACAGGTAGGGGTGCTTGAATTAACTTGGATTTTCAACACAAAGTTCTCTCATGATGTCAGGAGCACAATAAAGCTGGTATAAAATTACTGTTAAAGAGACACTTTTCAAATGGGCTGTTTAAGTACTAAGTGCGTTTACATTTGGAAGAGAAAAAGTTTTAGAGGGACACGTGGAAATGCTTGCAAATGGCGCATACTAGCTGTGGATGTCACAGCACAGGCCAGTTCTGTGGGGACACTGCTCCATTTTGGAGGCGTGTCCCCCTGCTTTCTAAGTGTATATAAGGCCGAGTACTTCACAGAAGTCTGTATGGCTCTGTGGTTAAATGCTTAGATTTTATAATTTTTTTTAATGTTTATTTACTTACTCTGAGAGAGAGAGAGAATGCGAGTGGGGTGAGGAGCAGAGAGAGAGAGGGTGAGAGAGAATCCAAAGCAGGCTCCACACTGTCAGCACAGATCCCGATGTGGGGCTTGAACCCACAAACTGTGAGATCATGACCCGAGCTGAAATCAAGAGTTGGATGCTTAACTGACTGAGCCACTCAGGTGCACCTAAGAGCTTAGATTTTAAAGACATGTTACTAGGGTTCAAATTCCAGGTTTGCCACCTCTTCACTGTGTGACCCCCCCCCCCCTTGCTTAGAAAATCACTCAGCCCGTGTATATCATACTTTTCGTCCGGGGGTGGGACTGAGAATAATGGTACGTGTCTCATAGAGCTGTTGTGAGGACTATGTCACTAGATGAGCACTGGGGGCTTAACGTTTAGTATCGTGATGTACATAACTTTCAGACACGGAGTTGTCATTCTCTCCTGGCCCCTTGTCATGCACGTCCAGAGGGTGTAGGACCTGAGGGGAGTTGCTCCTTTGGATGCCATCCGTGATATCAGTGTAATGTTTGTGACCTAGCCCATATATTGGGTGCTTTTCTTTTTTTTTTTCTATGTTTATTTATTTACTGAGAGAAAAAGCGAGAGGGAGGGAGAGAGAGAGAGAGAGTGAGCACATGTAGGGGATGGGTAGAGAGGGAGAGAGAGAATCCCAAGCAGGCTCGGGCTCTCAGCACAGAGCCCTATACAGGGCTCCAACTCAGAAATGGGAGACCATGACCTGAGCAGAAACCAAGAATCAGCCACTTAACTGACTGAGCCACCCAGGCGCCCCTGGGTACTTTCCTTTGATTGCAGTTGGCTGCTTGTTGTTTTTTTGTTTGTTTTTTTTTTTACACTCCCTGCATTTTCAGAATTGCATTTAGATAAAGACCATAAGCCAAGAGCTGAATTAAAATACATTCAAGAAATCATTTTCCCTGCTCCTTTTCTTTAACTTTAAATACAATGCGAAGAGCAAAAAGGATTTATTTTATTAAAATAATTAATTACAGAATAATGTTTTAACAATAAAATGATACGTACTTATCCCTTTTAAATGCCGTTTTAAGTTCCATTTGACTTCAGAGTTTTACACAATATTTTCCTGGGCTCCCAGGGATATAAGTTATGATATAGGTTATGATGATATAAGTTATGAAGTTTAGGTTAGGTTTTATCTGTCTGTCCATCTATCTATCATCTATCTGTCTATCATCATCATCTACCTGTTGTTGCATGGATGTCCAATTGCTTCAGCACCATCTGTTGAAGTAGTTTTGCTCATTTGTCTAAAATCAAATTTAGATTTAAAATCATAAAGTTGAGCATAATTGTCTATTTTCAGCTTTTCTGTTCTTTTCCATTGACATATGTGTCTATCCCTCTCAAATATCACACTGTACTGATTACCATAGCTGTATAGTCAGTAGGCTCGGTATCTGGTAGAATGGTTTCTTCCACTCTATTCTTTTTTTCATGTTGTTTTAGCTATTCTAGGGTCTATGCCTTCCCATATGAATTTTAGAATAAGCTTGTCTATTTCTAAAACAAACAAACAAACAAACAAAACCTTTCTAGGATTTTGATAGGAATCCCATTAAGCCTGTAGATCATTTTGAGAATAATTGACATCTCTACTATGTTCAGTTTTCCGATCCAGGAGCATGGTAAACCTCTCCATTTATTTATATCTTTTTTGATTTCTTCTATCAATAATATAATTTTCATCACACATATTTTGCAAATGCTTTAAGTATATGCCCAAATATTTCATTATCTTTGGAGCAATTCTAAATGGTAATAAATTTATTATTTTTTCCCATTGAATGAGCACAAATATATCTCATTGTGTTCATGATTTTTTAATTACTGTGATCACTAATGTAGTTAAACATTTTCTTCATTCATTTATTGTTCATATATATTTCTTATTCTCTGTCTCTATTCATGGTTTATTTGTTCTCAATACTGATTCTGTTTCAGTTTCTTGTATTGTACTTATGTACTCCCAGTTGTAACCATGTCGTTTTATTTTCTTTAAGGTGTTTTTGATGAACCACCTTTAAAATTTTAATATCATTAAATTTATCAATCTTCTAATTTATAGTCAATTAATTTTTTTGCTTACTTTGGATCTATATAGAATTTATATCTCCAGGTCAAAATGACTTGAATGAGCTAAATAAATAAAACATTTTTATTGAAAATAATTATAAAATAGAAAATACCAGTTTTCATCATCCTCTTCTAAATAAACAGGGAGAAATTGTTTCTTTTTAAGACCCTATCTTCAGTGTACTCAAGCAATTAATTTAAAAGGTGAAACAGTATCCACCAATAGTTTTGGAAATTAAACAAAAGGACTCTCCATTTGAAGTAAGTTCCCCATAAAAACTAAGAGAAAGAGATTCTTAATGCTGCAAAAGACTTCAATTTTCCTTGATTATTTCCAAAAACCAAATTAATTTTTATGCCATGACTTCTTGCAATACTCTGTTTTATAATATTTCAGTGTAGTGGCTTTGTATTTGGTTATTAAAGAAGATTTGATGCCCAAAAATATAATATATAAACTTTGGATTGAGCTGTACTGTTTAGCTTCCATAATGAGAATCTGATTATTTCATTGGCAAATACATTTTTTCCCTTCTGGTAAAAGGATCTACATATTCCATGCATATTTATGTCTGGGGGGAAAAGAAAAACAAATTTTTTTTTAGCATAATGTAGCCTGGTAGGCTCAGGGACATATACTGAATTGCCTACTCTAAATGTATAGGTTGTTTATGTTTCCTCTGGGGGAAAATATATTCAATTTATTCATAAGCACTTCTGCATTTGGGTTTTGATTATATAAATGTATTACAAATATTGTTTTATTGTCATTTTAATGTTAGAAAACAAACAAAATAGGGATTTTCAGGAAAATTTCAAGAAGTTGACATGGACACAAAGAAATATCCACCCACTATTCATGATTGCCAGTCTTAATATGAACATTGAGCAAAGTTATGCTGCCCATTTGAAAGCACAAACTAGGGTATGAATCAATGCTACTAAAGGTACTACCAATACTGGAAAACTCTAAGAGTTCTGAAATACACTAAAAATATGTTAGTATCTTGGCTCCGTGTGAAGGTTAAGTAGTGGTTTTCACTCGTCAAGCACAGACCACCCTCCATCACACAGCCCCTCCTTTGTTGAAAAGATCACTGCCAGCTGAGAGTTCCCCTGAGTGTAAAGCTTAGGGTAATACCACTCTGGCCACAGGGCATCCTTTCCTAGCTCCTTATTCCAAAGCCTAATCGAGCCATTTAAAAAGATAAATTACTAAGGAATTTTTAGGGACAAAATCTTACTGTCACATAGATACAGTATGCGAAAGAATTTGAATTTGGGTAAACTCCTGGGCCCTTTCCCAATTTTCTTCTTCCACAAACCCTCCCTACCTTAGCAAAGGTATCTTCTGTGTATCTTTCTTAGATTAAATGCATGCTCGTGACTTTTCTGTGGATTCAGGAAGCCCTTATTTCTCTTCTATCACTTTGCCAGCACACACTTATCAGAACAGGAGAGTCGCCTCTCTTTCTGCTTTCTGGCCATCTTCCCATCTCTGCTGACTCTCCCGCATTGGTTGCTAAGACCTTTCCTGGAAAGAATCTCCAGGCTAAAACCCGAAGCTGGATGATTTTTCACAGACACTACTTTCTAAAATACACAGAAGGCTTGAGTTGCCAGGACGGTGTGAACCTGCCAGTGTTTTGCTAACTATTTCCAGAACATTGGCCCTGCTGCCAGCTGTTAGCACAATTTTTCCTAGTAAGAATGCATTTAAGGGAAGAGTTGTAAAAACATGGTTGCTTTAATAGGAACTTTATTGTGTTCTTAGCACTAAGTTATCTGAAAGGTGTAAAATAGGATCACCCTTTTAAAAAGTTCCAGCAGTGTTACGGATACTTTTCTGGTTTGTGCTGTGCAGAAGTGAAGTTTTTCTGTGAGACACCAGCTATCGCTGACATCGTTATCCTGGTGGATGGTTCTTGGAGTATTGGAAGATTCAACTTCAGACTGGTTCGGCTTTTCTTGGAGAACCTGGTTACAGCATTCAACGTGGGCTCAGAGAAGACACGGATTGGTATATGTTCCATTATTAGCAGAACAGTGTGTAAATCTGCTAGGAAACGTCATCAGAGATTCCAAAAACTATTTACAGAGCGGCTTCCAAAATTCCAGGATCAGCTATCGTGATATTCCCAAGAGCACAAGTTTGGATAATAAATACTTATTCCTACTAATTTATGCTGAATGATGCTGTCATTCAGTTAATTATTGAACACATTTTAATTTCCTAAAAAGTCAACATCTTCTCTGCCTAATAATAACTTTTAAAGTTACAGCTGGTTTAAGAATTTATCAAGTATAAGCTTTCTTTTTATTTAAAAGAATCAGCTGAATCCAGTGGAATTTTGAACGAAGAAAATTGGAAATTGGAAATAGTTTTATAGTACAAAATAATCTTAGCCAAGTTAATTCCAGCCAAGGTTTAAAAAAAAAAACAAAAAATGTTACAATATATCATATAGATACTTTATCATATAGAGTCTTATAGTTTCACTTTTAAATAGCCATTAAGGAAAGCCATTCCTTTGAGAATAAAAATGAACCAATAAATCTAGACCTTTTATCTACAAATACAGTCAGAGTTGTTTTTTAAATACCAAGTGCCTAATTAGGTGCTCACTTCTAAATGGCTAGAAAATATGTACATTCCTCCTGCCCCAAGATATGTCCAAACTAATTCCTTAAATTGATGCCAAGAATTCTTTTTGAAAATACATAGTGAGGCAGAGAAAAAAATTGTTATAAAGATCAGACCCTTTATTATGCTAGTTTCACAAACAGTTCACCAGGTCTTTGAATAACTCATCATTTCTGCGTGGGTTTTCTCATCTTTTTTTTTTTTTTTTAACCAGGTCTTGCACAGTATAGCGGTGACCCCAGAATAGAATGGCACCTGAATGCCTTTAGCACAAAAGATGAAGTCATCGAAGCTGTCCGAAATCTACCATACAAGGGAGGAAATACACTAACAGGTATGTCCTGTTCAGTTCATGTTTTAGTAACATACTTTGCCAAAGGTTGGTTTCATTATTTCTTTCTGCCACTTTGTAAGACTTGGCATAGTGTTTTTAAATCAAACTAAAATCTAAAATTCTTAAATGGCTCTTTTCTCAATCTCAGAATTAAGAATTAAAGCCCAAACATCCCATTTTTCATGCTATATGAATATAATGTCGCCAGAATGGCTTGGCCGGGCCAGAAGGAGATGGAATGATCCCGAAGGCTGACAGTCTTTGCCAGCTGTTAGGTAGCTTTTGCCGGTTCATTTGCCTTCTTTCCACCTGTTTCTCTTCCAGCCATCCCTTCATTTAAATGAAAACAAATTTCTGCCTTATTTTCGAGGAAGGTATTTTCTTTGGCCTTGTTTTGCCATCAGTAGTTATCATAAAAATATTTGTGGATCTTTGGCTCATGGGTATTTTTGATAAACAAGGAATGTAAGAATATTTAGGTTATAATTATTCCAGCCACAAGGGGTTGTCACAGGTTTTAACCTTAGTACATGCTATTTTCTTCTATAGACGCACAATGTAGATGCTTGTTTTAAACAGTATTGTTGCTATCATTGGCTTTTAAGTAAACCATTGAAATCTTGATAATTTCTTTGCCAGTTAGAGGTGTAATCTTTTTGTTAATACAACGAAAAAACTTTATTAAACATAAATCTTGTAATAGTATTGCAGTATTTTTTTTTCTGGATGAAGTGTCACATTCTAAAGGCAGGAATTCAATGATCATTTTGGATCTGTCCCCACTATCCCTATAAAAAGAGACAAAGAGAATCTTTGGTTCTTCAGACCATTGTGGACAAATTTTTGATAATATTTGGGATTGTCCCTTCTGTGTGGGTATTCTTGCTTCATCCTAAATTATAAAGGTTTAGATTTTCTTGTAAACAAATGTGTCAACATGTATTGGCCATGAATTTAATATTCTTTATAAATGCTAGTAACTGAAATGATGGAGTATCCATCTATTTGTATTACCTCTATTCTGGTGTATTTTAGTTTTTCATCAGATCTGTTGAGTAAAAAGTCATTGTAAAAATGAAGATGCAAGTTCATATCTAGTAAAAAATTCTTTTAGCTCAATAAGTTATTCATCTTATGGTTATATTTTGCAGAATTGGATGGCTTTTTATTAGAGATGGTTGGTTTGTGTTTATTTTTTCTCCCAGGTCTTGCTTTGAACTACATCTTTGAAAACAGCTTTAAACCAGAAGCAGGAGCAAGGACAGGAGTGTCCAAAATTGGCATTTTAATCACAGATGGCAAGTCCCAAGATGACATTATCCCACCTTCCAGAAACCTCCGTGAATCTGGTGTGGAACTGTTTGCCATAGGTATGTGCTACTCATGGTCCTGTTTCCACAATGGCCACAGACACACAATCGCTTAAAACAATATGTATGTAATGAATGCAAAGTGCACTTCATTGAAAGCCAGAAGACCTAGATAGTTTCTACTCCTGGCTCTAGAGGGAGCCAGTCTTGTGATCTGAGCCCAATTTCACTGCATTTAAGATGGAAGTGGTGGTAACGTTCGTGTACCCTACAGGGTGAGGCTCTCTGGGTGAGACACCATCCCTACAGTGTTTTGAAAAGCATAAAGTGGCACGCAAAAGTTAGGTACATGTTTGTTAGCTTTTAATTAGTGAGGACTTTCTCTTTAATACCACTCGATAGCGACCTCTTCTATGGTAGTACGGAGAGAAACCGGTTCATTGTTTTTGCGGAATTAAAGTCCCACAGCTCTTTAGAAAGCAGGAAGTTCTAGCTATGCAGTATTATTTCTTTATAAGGTATCATTCTCATGGAAAAAGATACATATGGCACACATTCAGAATAACTGCAAAACATTCAGATGATGTAACTACTCGATTAAAATGTTTACGTTCTCTTTGGCAGCAGGAAGGTCTTTTACTTAGTAGAGACCAACCAAAACAAAACAAAATAAAATAAAGTAAAGCAAGGCAAAACAAAATCCCCAAACAAGAAACAATTCCTCTGACCCATTCCCAGATTTTCTACTGGAAATGTGGTTTATAGAGTGCTCCATTCAAGAAGCGTGTGTATCAGGCATTGTGGTGGGTGCTGGGGCGCAGAGATGAGCCACACAAAATCTTTGTAAGACAAATTCCTTCCAAGTCATCATGACCTTTTCTTCGCTTTTCCAAGCTGTTTGCAACAACCTATTCAGTTTGGAAAGGTGTGTGTGGGTGTGGGTGTGTGTGTGTGAGAGAGAGAGAGAGAGAGAGAGAGAGAGAGAGAGAGAGAGAACAGATTTGGGGCTATCTTACCCAGAATATACTTCTTGTTGTTGTTAGGGTTTTTTTTTTCCTAGAGTATTCTTTTTCTTTCCCTTTTTTTTCTTATGAGAGACCGAGAGAGGGAGAGAGAGAGAATGCGTGCACGTGCACGAGGGAGCAAGAACCAGAGACAGGGAGAGAGAGAATCCCAAGAAGATGCCATGCTGTCAGCCCAGAGCCCTATGCGGGGTTCAATCTCACAAAGGAACTGTGAAATCATGACCTGAACTGAAATCAAGAGTCAGATGCTTAACTGACTGAGCCACCCAGGTGTCCCTCCCTAAAATATGCTTTTTTTTAAAGCTTATTTATTTATTTATTTTGAGAAAAAGAGAGAGAGAGAGCAAGCGGGAGAGAGGCAGAAAGAGAAGGAGACAGAATCCCAAGCAGGCTCCATGCTGTCCGCGTACAACCCGATTCTGGGCTCGTGCTCATGAACTGTGAGATCATGACCTGAGCTGAAACCAAGAGTCAGATGCTTAACCAACTGAACCACCCAGGCGCTCCTCCCTAAAATATTCTTATATGAATACAAACTTGTTGGTTTTACCTAAATGCCATCAAAACATTCTTGACCTCAAGCTCATTGTCTCTTCATGCGCTTGGTATTTTGTTCCTATGGACACAAATTTTTTAAAATTTTTGTTAATTTTTTAAAATGCTTACTTACATTTGAGAGAGAGAGAGAGAGAGAGAGAGAGAGAGAGAGAGGAAGAGTGGCAGGGAGAGAGGGAGAGAGAATCCCAAGCAAGCCCCACACTGTCAGTGCAGAGCCCAACATGGGATTCGAACCCACGAACCATGAGATCATGACCTGAGCTGTAACCAAGAGTCAGATGCTTCACAGACTGAGCCCCAGCTATACATTTTAAAGCTTCAGCTATACATTTTAGAAGCTTTTGTTGAAGTCTTTTAGGCAAGAAACATCAGAGAAATTTATTTAATTTTTATTTTTTATTTTATTCTTTTGTCCAACAGAGGAAATCCTATTAGATGACAAACTAATGGGATTAATTTATGTGTTTAGTCTCCATCCTGTTGTCTTGTTGATAATGAATGGATGAGTCTTTAAACAAAACTTTCAGTGACCTCATACAGATGTGATTTGGACTTTTTCTCTGGAAATTACCTGGAAACCATTAGTATTTATTATCTTATAACCCCCTAAAGCAAATAGCTCAGAGACAACCAACACTTTGTCACTTAATATGCTGAGGTTGGAAAATAAATTACATGGCACAGCTAGGCATCTAAGAAGTCATTCATGTTGCCCTAGGTAATCTCTCTTCCTTGCTTCCACAGTACCTTTTTAAAAGAAAGTACGCTTAGATGATTACAATGACAGGGATTTATAAAGAAAGGCTCCTTGTTTGCTGAGGCCTGGGGAAGAGAAATCTACCTCCGCACCCATAAAACCTAACCCTGTGCCCACCTTTTCTATTTACAATTTCACTTACTCATTTTAATGTGCTATCTTCTGAGAAGCTGCATGATAAAGTAGTCAAGAGCACATGACTTTGGATCTAGACTACCTGGTGGGAATCCCAGCTGTACACTGACTGGTGTGTTTCCTTGAGCAAGCTAACTAACCTTTCTGGCATCAGTTTACTGATTCAGACAATGGGAGAAACAATAGTGTTAGACTCGTAGGGTTGGCTGTGAGGATTAAATGTGTTCACGTACATGAAAACACTGCAGTTCCCAGGACAGAGCAGGTGCACTCGAAGTGTCAGCATCCACCGCTAAGAAAGACTGGAAAAGTTGCATGGGGGCTGAGGATTTTCTGTCTCACTCTCTTCCCTGCTGGATCCCAAACATCCATTATTGGGCTTGACTTGTAGCCGTGGAATTCCACAAACACTGTGGGAGAACCAGAGCTCCCCTATTTGCATTAGCAAAATTGCAGTGGTTACTAATCAGTCAGTTGTACTTGAATATGTTAAAAAATTGTTTTGTCCCCCAGCTTTCCCTTAATGCTATATAATAATACTATAGTCAGAACAATCCCTTTATATGTATAATTTTTATTCCAATAGTAGCTCTCAATTTAAGTAAACTTATTTTATAGAAATTTAAGCCTAAGGTTTTGAGAGTTCAGAAAGCTGGTTTAATTACTGTTGCTTTGGGAATATTCATGCAAGACAAACGTTAGTTTCGCTAATGCATCTTCTTGCTGAGATACACCGAACAAGATTAGCATATAATCATTTACAAATGATTCTGAAGGTGACTTTTACAAAACACTCTACCATAAAGATGGACCTCTTTAAAGTAGCAGATGCTTCGATTGCAGGGGGTGGGCACTGATGGTTGGTGTTTCAAGTGGGGCATGAATGTCATAACCCTCCCTGTTGTCCTCCACGCAAGGGGTGAAAAACGCGGATGAGAATGAACTGCGGGAGATTGCCTCTGAGCCAGACAGCACTCACGTGTACAATGTCGCCGAGTTTGACCTGATGCACACAGTTGTGGAGAGCCTGACAAGGACTGTCTGCTCCCGGGTGGAAGAACAGGACAGGGAGATCAAAGGTAAAACAAGGAACAGAGGACCGTCATTCTGCGCGTGTGGATATGACCCTGCACAAAAGTCTATCCTGGATTATGAAAATTCTTATCATTTTTTAATGTTGACTTTCTAAAAGAGTCCTTTATTCCCCTAAGATGTGAATCATCAGAGTAGAAAAGGGGATATACTGACATCCCACTGAGAGAGGAATAGTTTAACCACTGGATAATTTTCTCCATGGTGTTGCATTTAGACCATCATGTTTGTTTGCTTTTTTAACTAAGCTTTGGATTTTGAGGTAATTGTACATTTATATAAAGTTATAAGAAAGAATGTAAAGAGTGATCGTATATACTTTACCAGTTCCCCTTATGGTAACATAGCAAAACTACAGTATAATATCCCAGGCAGGATACTAGCACTGATAGCCAAGATACAGAACATTCCCATCACTATGGCGATCATTCCCATTGTCCTTTTGTGGCCACATTCACTTATCCCTCCCCACAACCTCTCCCTCACCCCTGACAACCACTGATAGGTCCTCCATTCTCTAAATGTTTTCCATTTTGAAATTACATAAATGGAGTTATGCAGTATGTAATCTTTGGGGATTTTTTCCTTCAGGATAATTCCTGGCCATTCATCTTGCTAGTTTGCGTGTATCAGTAGCTC
This sequence comes from Cryptoprocta ferox, assembly GCA_028646485.1. NCBI lineage: Eukaryota > Metazoa > Chordata > Mammalia > Carnivora > Eupleridae > Cryptoprocta > Cryptoprocta ferox. Next base: position 18,667,612 of record CM053569.1, on the reverse strand, counting down.
TTTCCTTTTTACTGCTGTGTCATATTCCAAGGCACAAATGGACCACAGTCTGTTTAACCATGAACACACTGAAAGACATCTGAGTGGTTTCTATTTTTGGCTGTTAGAAACAAAGCTGCTATGAGCATTCACGGATAGGTTCTTGTATGAACATAAGCTTTCTTTTCTGTGGGACAATGCCCAGGACTGCAATTGTTGCCCCATATTGTAGTACCATGTTTAGTTTAGCTTAGTTTTAGGTAAGAAACTGCCAAACTGTTTTCCAGAGTGGCTGTAGCATTCTACATTCCCACCAGCAATATATGAGTGATTATGTTTCTGTGCATTGTCACCAATATTTGCTGTTGTTACTGTATTTTATTTTAGGCATTCTGGTAGGTGTGTAGTGATATCTCATTGTGGTTTTCATTTGCATTTCACTGAAGGCTAATGAAATTGGACATCTTTTCACATGCTTATTTTGCATCTGTATTTGCTCTTTGCTTGTTCATGTCTTTTGCCCATTTTCTAGTTAGACGTGTGTGTGTGTGTGTGTGTGTGTGTGTGTGTTTAGTTTTTAACTGTTGAGTTTTGACAGTTCTTCATTTATATTTTAGATACTTATCCTTTGTTAGATATGTGGTTTGTTGCTATTTTCCCCCGGTCTGTAGCTTGTCTTTTCATCCTTTTAACAAAGTCTTTTGCAGAGCAAAAGTTTTAAATTCTGATGAGTCCAATTTATCAATTTTTCATTTTGTGCTTATTGCTTTTGGTATCAAGTCCAAGGATTCTTTGGCCATGAATTATAAAAATTCCCCTTTGTATTTTTACTCTAAAAGTTTTTATGTTTTACATTTAAGTCCATGATCGGAGTTAAATTTTGTAAAAGATTTGAAGTTTAGTTCAAGGCGTTTTTTTTTTTTGTTTTTTGCTTATCAACATGCAGTTACTCTAGCACTACTTCATGAAAATGCTCCATTTCTGCTACTCAGTTGCTTTATACCTTTGTTGAGTATCAGTTAGGCAGATCTGTGTGGGTTTATATATGGGTTCTCAAATCTGCTCTGTTGAGTCTATGAGTCTAACCCTTTTCCAATATCATACAACCTTGATTTACTGTAGCTCTAGAAGTCTTGAGATTGAATAGACTGAGTTCTCTCATTTGATTTTTCTGTTTCAAAATTGTTTTCATCATTTTACTTTCTTTACCTTTCCATATAAATGTAAGAAAAATCTTTTTTTATTAAAGAAATTTTTTAAATGTTTATTGATTTAAAATATATATTTTTTACACTTATGTATTTTTTGAGAGATAGAGTGAGACAGAGCATGAGCAGGGAGGGTCAGAGAGAGCAGGAGACACAGAATCTGAAGCAATCTCCAGGCGCTGAGCAAGCCTTCAGCACAGAGCCCGACGCGGGACTCGAACCCATCAACTGTGAGATCATGACCTGAGCCGAAGTCAGACGCTTAACTGACTGAGCCACTCAGGCACCCCAATTCTTATTTATTTTTGAGAGAGAGGGAGACAGGGTGTAAGCGAGGGAGAGGCAGAGAGAGAGGGAAATACAGAATCTGAAGCAGACTCCAGGCTCTGAGCTGTCAATATAGAGCCTGATGTGCGACTTGAACTCATGAACCATGAGATCATGTCCTGAGCTAAAGTCAGACACTTAACTGACTGAGCCACCCAGGTGCCCCAAATGTGAGAAAAATCTTTATCCTACAAAAAATCTTGTTGGGATTTCGTTTGGAATGGCATTAAATCAATTCTCAATTATCAAATATTAATGCGGGAAGAATTGACATCCTTCCTGTGTTGATTCTTCCAGTCCTCGAACATGGTAAGTCCTTCTATTTGTTTAGATATTCTTTCATTTCCTCATCAGCATTTTGTAGTTCTCAGGATACAGGTTCTATACAGGTTTTGTTTGATGTACAGGTCAGTGTTTCATTTTATTTTGTGTTATTTTTGTTGTATTTTATTTTTTAATTTGATGTCCACATGTTCATTGCTAGTATATACAGATCCAATTATATTTTTCTATGTTTATTTGTATCCTATGACCTTATTATTTGGACTTGCTAATTAATCCTAGGGTTTTTTTCTCTAGATTTTTAGGAATTTTCTAATTTAAGAAATAAATCATACCCTTCCCATATCAGGATAGTTTTATTTCTGTGCTTTTGATCTGTGTGTTTTTTATTTTCTTGCCTTGTTTCACTGGCCAAGATTTCCAGTACTATGATGAATAGGAGTGATGAAAGTGAACATCCTTGCCTTATTCCTCATCTTAGGGGGAGAATTTCTGCCTTTCAAGGAATTGGTTCATTCCATAGGTAGAATATAGGTGTGGAGAGTTATCCATAGTGTTCTCTTATTATTCATTTGATGTGTGCAGGGTCTACAGTGATAATTTTCCCACTGATGTAGGTAATTTTTGTGTTCTCTCTCTCTCTCTCTCTCTCTCTCTTTCTGTCTCAGGTTTAGTAGAGGTTTGTTTTAAAAAAAAACTTTTCAAAGAACTGGCTCTTGGTTTCATTGATTTTCTGTTTTTCTTCTGTTTTTAATTTCATCAATCTCTGCTCTTATTTTTCTTATTTTCTTTATTTTACTGGTTTTGAGTTTATATTGCTCATACTCTTCTAGATTGTTGAGGTGAGTACTTAGATTACTGATTTGAGATGTTTCCTCTTTTCTAATGTAATTACTTACATGTTATAATTTTCCTTCTCAGCACTGTTTTAGAAGAGGTCTACAAATTTCAATATTTTGTATTTTCATATTCATTCCTTTCAAAATATTTTTTGATCTTCTTCGACATGTCCTCTTTGACCCATTGATTATTTAGAGGATAGTTTCACAGTATTTGAATGTTTTTCTGTTATCTGTCTGTGACTGGTTTCTAGTTTGGTTTCATTGTCATTAGAGAACATGCTCTGTGTAATTTTTATTGTTTTAAATTTTCTGAGGTTTGTTTTATGGCCTAGAATATGGTTTATCTTGGTACATGCTCTGTGGATGCTTGAAAAGGATGTATTCTGTTATTGTCAGGTACAATGTTCTATGGGTCTTGACTGGATCCCTTTGATTAATGGTCTTGTTGAGTTCTATATCCTTGTTAATTTTTCTGTCTAGTCATCTTATCAGTAGTTGAGGGCAAGATGTTGAAGTCTCCATCTATAATCATGTGTTTGTCTATTTCTTCTTCCTGTTCTGTCAGGTTTTACTTTATATATTTTGCAGCTCTTTGGTGCACACATATTTAGCATGCTGTGTTTTCTTGGTGGATTAACCATTTATCATTATGTAATGTCCCTCTCTGCCTTTATTAATTTTCTTTGTTCTAAAGTCTGGTATTAATATAATTATCTGATATTAATATAGCCATTTCTACTTCCTTTTGATTAATGTTTACATGATATAACTTTTTAAATCCATCTATGTTCAACCTACCTATGTCATATTTGAAGTGAATTTCATATAGGCATATGTTTTAATCCACTCTGCTAATCTCTTCTTTTTAATTTGTATGTTTAGGCAATTTCCCTTAATGTAATTACTGATATATTTGGGTTTAGGCCTGATATGTATTGGTTGAGTTTTTCTTTTCTTGTTTGTTCATTCTGGTTTTCATTTCTCTGTGCTCCTTATCTTTTTTTTCCTGTTGGTTTCTTATAGTTTTTATAATGCTATTTTTGTCTATTCATAGTGGGTTTTTTTTTCTTTTTTGGAATCTCTTTATATAGTTTTTTTAGTGGTTGCTCTAGGTATAATATTACATTTACATATAAATTATTCCAGTCTGCTGGTGTTGAGATTTGGCAGTTCGAGTGAAATGTAGAAACACTTATCTCCCTTCAAGTTCCTTTATCACACCTGTGTATAATATAATTGGCTTACATGTTTTCTCTCTATATATTCAGGATCACATCAGAAAATATTATAGTTCTTCAACCATAAAACATAACTTAGAAAACTCAAAAGGAGAAGTAAAATATATTTATCCATATTTTTATGCCCTCTTTCTTTTCTTTCTATGGTGCTAGGATTCTTTCATTATTTTTTTTCTGTTTAAAGAACTTCCTTTTCTCATTCTTTTTTTTTTTTTTACATTTATTTATATTTGAGAGGCAGAGTGAGACAGTGTGAGCGGGGGAGGGACAGAGAAAGAAGGAGACACAGAATTCGAAGCAGGCTCCAGGCTCTGATCAAGCGTTCAGCACGGAGCCTGATGCGGGGGCTCAAACCCACAAACTGTGGGATCATGACCTGAGCCGAAGTTGGACACTTAACTGACTGAGCCACCCAGGCGCCCCTCTCATTCTTTTAGGATAGGTCTGTTGGTGGAAAATCCTCTTTATTTTTAATTTTAGTTCATTTGAAAATGTGTTGATTTTCCCTTCATTCTTGAAAGATATTTGTGCTACATATAAAGTTTGGGGTGGACAGTTCTTTTGTTGTAATACTTGAAAAATGTGCCACTTCCTTCTGACCTGCATGGTTCCTGATGAGGTAATTGCTGTGATTAGAATTTCCCCTCTGCCATTGATATGGTACTATTTCGCCCCTGTTGATTTTAAGGTTTTTCTTTTGAGTTTAGTTTTTAGAAGTTTGGTTGTAATATACCTTGGTGTGAGTTTCTGTGGTCCCTTTCCTTTGGTCCCTTAAGCTGTAATTTAAATTTTTTGCCAAATTGGGAAATTTTCTTCAAGTACTTCAAGTACTGACTCACTGCTAGATCTCCTCTGACAGCATCCCATAGGTGACAGGGAGTGGTGCTTCAATACTAGTAGGTGGGGTTGGAAGTCCAGGCTCTTCATATGGTCTCCACTCATATCACAGATGGGGGTGTGGTGGAAAATTTTGTTACCACCTGTCAGGGGTGATTATCTCTCTTCTTTACTTGGCCTTTTCTCACACTGTTCTGACTCTGGGCTGGGAGGGGGAGAATTTGGGGGTGTGCCATTACAGCCAAGAAAGTTGGAAGTGTTGGCTACCCACTTATCCTTTGTTGACATGAATAGGGGTGGGACCACAGGTTTTTGTGTGGTATTTGTCTAGAGTAGAACAGTTATTGTCTGACAGTTTTCTGTCTTGGCAGGTTGACCCTTTTCTTGTCCTTTGGCTAGAGAAAGCAGGCTTTGTTGGGGCTTTTTTGGTCTGTATCTATTGGTGTTTCTAGGTTGCTGGATTCTTTAGCTCCATCTCTAGGACATATGAGGCGAAAGGAAAACTGAGGGAATACATCACTGTAGTATTCTTTGGGTCCTGCCATCCCTTATTTGGTTTACAGGGATGTGATCTGAGAAGAGGGTGATACCCATATCCTCCTTTGAGAATTTGGTTTTATATCCTGCTTTCATTATATCCAGGGTGTGGAATGATTCTATTTGGCTACATCTCTTCCATCATTCCTCTTTCCCTGGACCAGCTCTCTTGGGACTACGTTGGACAGCCAAGCAGTAGTTTCTTGAACACATTTTTCTGAGCTTCTTAATGAGACTACTTTAGAAACCAGCTTTTCCCACAAAAAACTCTGCATGTGGTTCCTGATAGAGCATATAATATAGTTTCTAGCCACAGTTAAGTGTTCAATAACTATGGCTTCCCCCCTCCCATCCCATTATTATTATTACTAAAGTCCTTTTGGGTAATTCCCTAGATGGTAAGAAATCCTAAAGTTCAAGGACTTTTAAGTTTACATGTCCCAAATCTTTTATAGAATCATTTGTTTTTAAGATGTATATAATACACACAAAATTGTGTCTAGCTCATACTGAGCATTCAGTATATGTTAGTTGCCTTTTCTTCTCTTTTTACTTTTAGATACTGATCTTTTGTTGAATTGAAGTCTTTGGTAAAGACTGTACCCCCTGATGCTTAAAAATATAGACTCTTAGGTCAAAAACTCAAGTATCAATCTCAGCTCTGATATTTACTAATTGTGAGACTTAGTCATTATTTAACTTCATTGTACCTTGGTTTTCTCTCCTACAAAATGGGAACAATAATAGTAACTATTAAGAGTTAAATAAAATAATACTTCTAAAGAACTCAAGAGAGTACCTTTAGATATACACATGCTCAGTCAATGTTGTGTTTTTGGCTTTGTTTCTTTAATTATTCTATAGCAATGTCTTTAAGAAAGTTTTTTAGAGTCAAGGCCTGTCTTTTATTTAAGTCCATATCTTCAGAACCCAGCAGAGTGATTTGTACATAACAGGCACTTAAATGTTTCAGTGTTTCAAATGTCAGAATGAATAATTGAATCAACTTGGCTAGAAATGAAATCTTAGCCATAGGATAAAACCAATAGTCATTTCTAACTAATGGGGTTTCCTAGGTGCATAAGAAGTGACTTTGGGAAAGGGGTTCACTTTATGTGTTTCTCTACTCTAGCATCAGCCCTTGCCACCATTGGGCCACCTACACAGCTGATTACTTCTGAAGTCACTGCCAGGAGCTTTATGGTTAACTGGACTCATGCCCCAGGAAAAGTGGAAAAATACAGAGTCGTGTATTATCCTGCCAGGGGCGGAAAACCAGACGAGGTAATAAGGAGACGATATTTTCAAACCATTATTTTCATTCCCTCAAGTTTTCCCCAGTAGTGAAAACAAGATAGAAATGCATGTATGAGGAGATCATTCTGTCACAAACACTTAAAATTCTTTGGACTGAAGCACATTTGCATGTGTCCAGTTTGTTCTCCCATTGCTCTGGTTATGGCATTTACACCTTCCCCTCCCACCTCTATCAAATAACCCTCAGCGCTGGTCACATGTTCATTTCTAACATAACTTATTTTGACTTTTTTCTTTGTAAAATCAAGACGTTCTAAGGCAGAAGGAATCAGGGGCGCCTGGGTGGCTCAGTCAGTTGAGTGTCTGACTTCGGCTCAGGTCATGATCTCACAGTTCGTGGGTTCAAGCCCTGTGTCGGGCTCTGTGCTGACGGCTCAGAGCCTGGAGCCCGCTTCCGATTCTGTGTGTCCCTCTCTCTCTGCCCCTCCCCTGCTCATGATCTGTCTCTCTCTGTCTCTCAAAACTAAATTAAAAAATTAAAAAATTAAAAAAAAAATAAAGCAGAAGGAATCAGTGGTTAATTATATGGCCAGAGCCCCTTTTTGCTATTCATGTATTCTTTGTACTTTGGGAGTGGTCTGAACTTTCTGCCTTAATGAAGTATGTGCGTTCCAAATTATGTGGTCATAGAGTCCTCCAGGGTTTGAGATTTCCTGGACATTTGTGGAGAGATGAGTGCAATAGAGAAGCCACAGTAAATCATCTGTAGCCAGCCTTTTTCATGGTTTGGCCATCACAGGAGAGAACACCTATTACCAGATGACTGGGTCTTTCCCATTTCCTACCTTCGATACAGCAGTCACAGGGAATGTGTTAAAATGTGATGAAATCTCACTTTTTTTCTTTCTTTTTGAAGTGCTAACCTTTGGTTGTTCTAACCTCTGATTGATCTCAACGTGTTTCACAATATTCTTATGTATTATGGCAGGATTTTTAATTTTTTTTTGACTGTCAGAGAAGTAGATCAGGGAGATTTAAATCATCTGGACCAAAAAAAAAAAAAGTGCTTCCAGTGGTTCTATCTTTTTCATGACTAATAAATCTTTTAAATGCTTCCCAACGCTCCATAAAATATCACATGTCAACTGTTTTAAGTAGAGGTGGTTAGGATAACAATTAGCCCGGAAAAGACACTCTCCGACAGGTATTGATTAATAAGGGACTTTTGGACGTATTCCATGAAAGGTGCCTCACTTCACGTAGGAATTCAAGGAGCATTAACTGCCACAGTGGAAAAGAGGATGTGGCACAAGTAAGGAAATATTTAATGAGGGGCCCCTGGGTGACTTAGTTAAGGGTCCAACTTCAGCTCAGGTCATGATCTTGCGGTCTGTGAATTCGAGCCCCGTGTCAGACTCTGTGCCTGGAATTTGGAGCCTGCTTTGGATTCTGTGTCTCCCTCTCTCTCTGCCCCTCTCCTGCTTGCACTCTGTCTCTCTCTCTCTCTGTCTCAAAAGTAAATAAGCATTTTAAAAAATTTAAAAAGGAAAATATTACTGAAACATTCTTGTTAGAGTTATTTTGCTGTTTGGTTTCAACTCTGCATGTCAGTTTAATTTAATTCCATATTCTCATTCCTTGAACTGTTCTTTAATCAGGTGGTGGTGGATGGAAGTGTATCTTCTACAGTGTTGAAAAACTTAATGTCTTTAACTGAATATCAGATAGCAGTCTTCGCAATATATGCTCACACGGCTAGTGAAGGCCTGCGGGGAACTGAAACCACACGTATGTATTGAACTCTACCCCATTCTGACTTTGTACGGCATTGCTTTGGTGGCCTTTCCTAAACTGGAATTCTGCTCAGGTTGTACTTATGGCCATCCTGAATCAAAGTCATAGAAAATAATTTCAGTGCCATACATGGGACTGGCCCGTGCTGTAATTGCACTTTGCAGGTGCTGCCTATTGAGAGGGATATCATAAAACTCTGGTATGTTTAGGTGGTGACGCCTGCAAAATATATGCATTAACTTAATAAACAAACATTTGGTGAATGTGTATTATGAACTAATTTTGCCACTGACTCATTCATGTCTATTCACTAGCTCTGATTGAATGTGTTGTTGATGGGTGTCTATTCACTCATGAATTTGTTCAACCAGCCACCCATTTTCTGTCATTTACTAAGTGATACAATGACTATTTTTAATCACTGCTCCATGTCAGACTCTATGCTTGGTGATGGGTATAAAACAATGGTCAGAAGAGTCTCCTTGCTCTTGACTGGCTCCCAGAGAAATGTGCCCATCACTGTAGTGGGTTATAAGAAACTAGAAGATGTTCTGCTTTTAAACATTCACTGTGTTTCCCCTCCCAGAAGGGGTTTGCTTGGCTGTATGAACATATTTATGGATGAATCTCATCTGAAAAATAAGCTGTGTTTACTTAGTAGATAGTAACACATAGATACTATGAAAAAACAAGCACGCTGATAAATGACTGAACATTTAAAAAAAAAAATTCTCTTGCAGTGGCTTTACCCATGGCTTCTGACCTTGAACTGTACGATGTGACTGAGAATAGTCTGAGGGTAAAATGGAATGCAGTGCCTGGGGCCTCAGGATACCTGATCCTCTATGCTCCTCTCACAGAAGGTCTGGCTGGGGATGAAAAAGAGGTAACCACCTGCTGTCTCACTAGAGTCCCAGAATCTCTGACTTTCTGAAAATGGGTTTTTCATAAAAAATTAATGTATAAAATTTAGAGAATTCACATTAGTAAAAGAGTAAAAACATCACTTGTAATCCTGCCACCTACAAATCGCTATTGTTAACATTTATGTAAGTCCTTTTCAATGCATTTTTTAACATAGCAAATGAGAATGGTTTTGTAGTCTTCTGTGTTCATTTTGTTTATTGTGAATATCTTTCCATACCATTAAAGAATGTTGTATATGGTCCTTTTAAACAGTCTTACAGGATTCCATTGTTGGTTTGTACCAGGTCATGTTTAACTAATTGCATGTTATTGGACATTTAGATAATGTGTTGTGTCAATACGCTTTCGTGATCATTCTTAACGTAATTTTGCAAGGTTGTCAGATTATTTCCTTAGGATACATTTGTAGAAATGGAATTTCTTTTTTCAAATGGCATGCAAATTTTTAAGGCTTATGCTAAGGATTAGCAAATGATTCTAGAGAAATTTGTTATAATTTATATTGCTGTATGCAATTCACAAATGGCTATTTCCTCCTATATTCATTGACTTAGAAACTGTTTCTTACTAATTGGAGAAGTAGAAAAATGTATTTCATTTTTTTTGCATTTATTCATTTTAAAAGTTGAACCTTTGACTTTAAAATGATTTATTTTGATCTTTGTTTTTAATTTATAATGAACAATTAACTATAATATAGATATTCAAGGAATAAAGAGGAAATGTCTATAACCCTTGGGAGTGTGAGGCCAGGCAAATTGAGTGATTAAGAGGGGGAGTTCAGAACTCAAGTCTTTAATATCGTCTAACCATTGTCTTTAACATTGCCTCTGGTGACCGAAATGGTTAGGGCCAAAAATATGGTGAATCTGAGCGTCAGGAACAGAGCATTGGTGACATGTGGGTTTTTTCTTATTTCCAGGACTTAGCTTTACTTCATTTGGATTTAATGTTGTTCTGAATTATTTTGGCAGAAGTGAGACTTCAAAAATGATGCTAGAATGATGATCAGCTTCACCAAGAAGCAAAAAAATAAGAAAGAAAGGAATACTGATTCACACCCAGTAGATTACCAAACAATTTTTAAAGTCTAATAATAACTGCATATTAGTGAGTATATGAGAAGCAGAGTCATTCATGTAAATTGGTATGCAAATTGGTACTGCTGCTTTGGAGAATAATTTGAAATATATCATCAAGTTGAAGATATGTACACTTTTTTTAAGGAATATATCATAAGGAAACCTCCTGCAAGGCTTTTTTGGTTGCAGGTACTTGGTCAGAACAGAATGTTGCAAATGACCGACATGTTCATCAATAGAGGAATGGAAAATAGCAGCATATTTATACAAGCAAATACCATAAGAGAATTAAACAATATCATCTCTGTCCTCTTGTATCAATGTGGATAAATCTTCAAGCATAGCATTGACAGAGAAAAACTTGCAAAAAATTATGTTGACGTTGTTCCATTTATGTACATAGCTAAACATACAGAACTATATATTATTTACAGATATATACATGGTAGAAGTAGAAAACTGGATCAATAAGATACATCTTGACACTAGGGTAGAGGTAGTGAATAGAAAGAATGAGAAAGAACTTCTGTTTTATCTGAATATATTAACTCTTTTTAAAATAAGATCGGAAGTCAATATGACAAAATGTTCCTATGTATTAAATTTGAGTGGTGGGTGCATCAGGGTGAATTAATTATATTCTTTTCTCTACACTTATTTTATATATGTTGAAATACTTCAACATTAAAATTTCTAATTGACAATAACATTGGTAGTTGTGTGACTGGAGACTGACTGTGGAGATATTTTTCTTTCTTCCAAAACAAAAATATAACCATGCTGTCATGCACTTGTCATACTGCTGAGAATGCTGGCTAGTTTTTTTGACTTCAAGGGTCAGAAAAATCATCCTGGAATCAAAAAGCAAATTGTCACATTGGAGGTCAAGGTGGGTTGATCGGTGATCTCTTCCGAACCCTGGAAGAAACTTGCAATCCAAGTGCGCAGGCCCCTTTGTTGCATGGAGCAAAAAACCAGTCCAGCTCAATCAGGCTTGAGGCAAACACTGGGCACCCAGCTGAGGGACTGGTTACAATTAGCCAGGGGTGAGAGGTGCCCACTTGGCTGTGTCCCAAGCTTGCTAGGCTAGAGCTTATACTCTTTCTAGACAACATTTGTGACTCAGTTCCACCCACACTCTTCTGAGGACTAAAATTTTGAAACTGTTATCCTGGCTGAGATTACTACTTGTCCAGATGCAAAGAGTTATCCTAAAACAGCACACATGGTATGTTCAGTTTTGTATGGTCCCGTGGCATCCGTTCCTAATATACAATCATACAGGATAATGAAAAATTATGACTGAAGCCTGTTTGAATAAGGGGTTGTGAGGTGACAAAATCTTATTCCATGTCTCACCTTTACTCAGTTACACTCTGATCCACGTGAGTGGTACACATTGGCAAATGATCTGATAATATGTGTTCTTTTCAGATGAAAATTGGAGAGACCCACACCAATATTGAATTGCGTGGGTTGTTGCCCAATACGGAATACACAGTTACAGTGTATGCTATGTTTGGGGAAGAGGCCAGCGATCCTGTTACGGGCCAAGAAACGACATGTGAGCAATTCAGTTGTTAAGATGAAATGCTGTAATAAAAGACCAAATAAATGTTGGGATTCTAAATAGGAAATACTAGTTTAGATTGGAAACTCTTAAGAGCTAATTTTAACTTAAGAAAATGTATATTTTATTTAGGGGAAGGAAGCATATTACTTGATTAAAAAAAAAGGAGGGCTGGCAGTTCTAAAAAATGATGGCCCTGGGTACCTGTTCCTAGGACTGGCATTTTTTTTTATTAAAAAATTTTTTTAACATTTATTTATTTTTAAAAGACAGAGTATGAGCAGAGGAGGGCCAGTGAGAGAGGGAGACACAGAATCTGAAGCAGGCTCCAGGCTCTGAGGTATCAGCACAGAGCCTGACGCAGGGCTTAAACTCACAAACCGTGAGATCATGACCTGAGCTGAAGCGGGACGCTCAACCAACTGAGCCATCCAGGTGCCCCAGGACAGGCATTTTTATGCAGTAAGGAAACTAGACATTGTTCCACCATGCTGGAATATTTAATTGGGCTCCATAAAAATTTAGAGCAAAGTATGCACAATGTTTGAAATAATTCTATTGCTTTTCTCTCTCCTATACTTTCTCTCTAGCCCCTTAAATATTAAGAGAGTCACTAAGTTCTATAGGCTCTTTAATGCCAAATAATCAACATGTATTGAATTAATGAAAATAATTGGCCTTTGGGGTGAAGAAGCATCATCCTTTGTGGCTATGGCTGACAACCATAATTATTTGTCTTCTAGGTTTTTACTCTGCTATCTCTATCAGCACTATATCACAGGCTCTTGCATCAAATGATCGATTGCCTGAGTTAAACTCTAATTGCTCTTCTGCTCCTACTGTGACCTTAGCCAAGTTACCTCAATTGTATGACTTATATAATGGGGATATTGTAATCTCTTGACAGTCTATTGTAAGGGTTTAATGAGATACATGAATTATTATAATGATCAGTTCTAGACCTTCTCGGATTCATACAGAACACGTGATAGACCTTAACAATTGTTTTTACTATAAACCTATAAAAGCTCATGAAACTGTCAAAGATTATTGACAAATTTTAATCTGTTGAATCAGAAAGGAGGCCTTGAAGAAGTACAAAAAGCCATGGAATTGATGGTCAAGGATCTGCAAAAATACCATTACCTCTTTAAATAATTTGAAAGCAGCAGCAAAGTGTTTATTTTTATTTTGTCTCACAAAGCCACTGGGATTTATCCAGGTCAGGATTCCTACTCATTGAGTCAACAAATATATATTGAGAACCTGCTATATTGGGGATAAAACTGAGAACAAAATTAATCCCTAATCCTCTGAAATTACAATATATTGAGTGAGAGATAGAGTAGACCAATAAAAATACAATATAAAAAATAAACCAGGTATAAGAGTTAGGTAGCATTGGGTGGAAGGATTACTTTACATACGGTGATCATGGAAAGCTTCAGGGAGAAGGTGACATATGTTCAGAAACCTAAATCTTCAATGACTCAAAGGTTTTTGGTCTGAGCAATGGGAAGAATGGAACTTCCATTTGCTCAGAGGGAGAGATTGAGAGAGAAGATTGGAAGAGATGCCACTTAACTGGACAAGTTAAGTTGCAAATACCTAATGGATACCCAAATGGAAAGGACAGATGCCATCAACCTCATTTAACACATGGAAACTGGAGAGAGGAAGAGTAGAGTGACTTTTCCAGAATCATATGACAGTTGAATGAAATAGCTAAGATTTAATTTCAGGTGCTCTGGTTTTTGATCCATTAGGTTTCTGATTTATAGCAGGCTGTAATAATAGCCTTGATTGGAGAAGAAGAGTACAAAGAATTTATCTAAAATTTATTTATTTTTAAGTGTGAATAATTTATTAATACTATTCATCCTTTACAAGGAAATTTTTTTCTTTGTTAATTTAATTTTCTTTGTTATAAGTTATTATGTGGGTGATAATTTTCATATGTAAGTAGTTCAGAAGTCAAAGATGCTGGGGTTTTTGTGGCTTTTTAACATATATGTTATTTAACATTTTAATTATTTTCTATTCCTCTTACTACAAAGTGCCTTTAAGTCCACCAAGAAACCTGAGAATCTCCAATGTTGGCTCTAACAGTGCTCGGTTAGCCTGGGACCCGACTTCAAGAAAGGTCACTGGTTATCGAATTGTGTATAACAACGCGGATGGGACTGAAATTAATGAGGTAAACTGTGGATCACCATGTCTTTTTTATTTTTTCATTGTTTGTAAGGTTTACTTTTGAGAGAGAGCGAGCGAGCGAGCAAGAAAACAGGGGAGGGGCAGAGAGAGAGAGGGAGACACAGAATTCGAAGCAGACTTCAAGCTCCAAGCTGTCAGCACAGAGCCTGACATGGGGCCCGAACCCATGAACTATGAGATCATGACCTGAACCGAAGTCAGACGCTTGACCAACTGAGCCATCCAGGTGCCCCATGATGTCTTTTCTTTTGCTGGTTGTATATTAGTTTTTTATGGCTGCAGAACCAATCATCCCAAAACTATAGGGGCTTAAAACAATACTAATTGTTTATTTTATCTCATGGTTTCTGTGTGTAAGGAATTAGTGCATCAACTACTTGGACATGTAGTTCTGGCTTTGGGTACTCATGAGATGGGAGCCAGAGAGTGGCTGGAGCTGGTGTCATCATAATGGCTCCTTCATTTATTTGTCTGGTGCCTGGTTTGGGAAGACTGGATCAGCTGGGAGCCAGAGCAGCTCTCTGTATCTCTAAGTAGACTCTTCACATGATCCCTCCAGCATGGCAGCTTTAGGGGAACTAGACTTTTTACATGTTTGCTCAGGAGTCCCTAGCCATGGTCCAAAGAGACAGAGTGAGCGAATGTACGCTAGGTGGCAGCTGTGTCACCTCTCCCGCACTCCACTGGTAGGAGATATCACAAGTCTCCACATAGATTCAACATGGGGAGGAACACAGGTCCCACCTGTGGTGGGAGGTAGGAGGGATGGGAGACATATGTTGATGTGGCCATCTTTGAAGTATATAGTCTGCCCCTGTGGAAGGAGGTGAGGAAGTAGGTGTCTTCTTAGATGTTGTAAACAAGAAATAATGACCGTGTTATCTAGGGTATCCCTCTGCTGTTGAGTAAACTAACATCTGAAAGATGCAAATCATTTGAATTAAATACAAAACTGAAGAATTCAAGTTTTGTGTAGGAAGATGCTTTGAAATAACAGAACTTATTAAAATTCATGAAGATATAGTATCTTATATTCAGTGACTGATACTCTTCACAAATTCTTTCCTTGGGAATATATTTTAACAGGATAGATAGCAGAGCTATTATTATTATTTTTCCTCAGCTTGGTCCAAAAAGTTAAGACCAAAGGGAAGTAGGCTGGATTACATCACTTCTATTTTTTGACCAAATCAAGAAACTATTTTAATTTGCAAAGACAAAGTGTTTCCTACAATTAAGTCCAAGCACTGGTTGCAGAATGGCCCCTCATACAGGACATTGGGTAATGAATGGACAATACTGCACATTTGCTGATATTTGTATATATTGTAAAATAATCAGCACAAGAAATCTACTTAACATCCATTTAAACAATATATAGCTGTTGTGGCCTCTTCTGATATTTTAGTTATTTGCCTTAAAGAAGAATGACCCCAGATTAATTTGTCGAGAGCTACATATGCTTTTTTGTAGGGTTTTTCAATCTTGGAGATGCCTTTGGCACTTGCTATTTCTAATTTGCATCGTGCTGGAAAACTAGAAAACTATATTTGGTAAAACTGAATTTAAAACATGAGAAAGTGGACTATGAATAAAAATCTGAGAAAGTGTTGTTTGAGTAAAGTGCATAAACAATATGTGGTTTTGTAACATTTTCTTTTTGACTGGTGTGTGTGTGTGTGTGTGTGTGTGTGTGTGTGTGTCTATGTTCTTATTTCTTAATTCTTAACCATGCACTTGAGATTAGATGTTAAACAAATGTTTTTTGTTTATGTGTAATATTACTTTGCCTAATTTGTAATATTGCTAATTTGCCTAGTATATGATTTTAAGGGTAAGTATTCCTACCATATTTTGTTTTAACTTCTATTAATTAAGCTTTTATTTATAGGTAATGTTACAATTGAGTTTTTAGGAAATTTCTAAAACGTTATGAAAGGAACTTTAAAATGTCCCAAATAAAATCTACCTCTATATAACATGTAATTGATTGTAAGCTTTTGCTTACATGTTATATATCTGTGCTTTACCTCCTGTTCCTCCCAACTTCCCTCCTTCACTTCCTTTTTCTTCCTTTGTCTGCATTATCTGTCTCTCCAACTGCTTGGAGACCAAGGAAGAAAAATGAAACAGAGCACCTAAATGTTGGTGATGATGATGATGATGGTGGTGGTGGTGGTGGTGGTGGCGGCTCACATGTGTTGAGCGCTTACCTTGAGCTAGCCACTATTCAAAGATCCCCGTCATGCAATCCTTAGAGAAAACATGTGTCAAACAGAAGACAGAGCCGTCTCAGACAGCGTGTGCTAGGAGAGGATTTTGGGAAATGTACAAGCATGATGGAAAACTAAAGTGCTGCCATTTGAGTTTTATAAATGAAAGGCCAGTTTTTAGACTTCGAGGCAAGTCCAGTTCCCGACAGCTATGACTCAACAACAGAGCCCAGAGCGGAGCCCAGTCCCTCATTCCTCCTCAGGGACTCTGTCTTCATCCCTCCCAGAATTAGACTGAAATCAAGCTTTTAGTCCAGACTGTTTGAAAAATTTTCAAAAATAGTTGCATAACTGTGAGATCATGGTCATTTGTTATCATTTTCCCAAATTCTTCTACATCTTGAAAGTCCTACCAAGAGAATCAGTTCCAGAACTTAGTATAAAACATAATTAACAAAAATATATGACACCTTAAAGTTTTCATTTGGTCAGATAAAATAATCAATAGTTAATGCATAAAATGTCATCTGTACAGAGTCAGATTAATAAAAAGCATTAATAAAATGCTTTAATAAATAAAATAGATCTTTTCCACAGATACAAAGATATATGTGAAAACATATATTGAAAAGGTATACAGTTACATATATATGCTTATACATATAAATATGTATATAAAGGGGCAAAACTATGTGTGTATATACACACTTTTTCCCTTTTCGTCTCTTGGTATACCTAAGAAACTTTAATTTTTAACTGCTTTTGTGGATGTCTGATATCCTCACTAAATTGCTATTGGTCACAGATTTGAGAGTTAAGAGGTCAAGGCATAAGTATCCATTCCAGTTAACAGTTTTCTATCTAGAAAGCTAGTTAAAGATCGTTGGGCCTCCTATTCCTTCTTTGTAATGTAGTTATTATAAATACCCAGGGTATGGTGGGGGAGTAGGAGGCTAAATAAGACAATGAATATAAAGTTCTTGACACATTATAAGTGCTCAGTAGACTCAGTATTATTTAAAATTTTTTTTACTGTTTATTTTTCAGAGAGAGACAGAGAGAGAGAGACAGAGTGCGAGCAGGGGAGGGACAGAGAGAGAGGGAGACACAGAATCTGAAGCAGGCTCCAAGCTCTGAGCTGTCAGCACAGAGCCCAACGTGGGGCTCGAACCCACAAACATGAGATCATGACCTGAGCTGAAGTCAGATGCTTAGCCGCTGAGCCACCCAAGCACCTCTAAACTCAACATTATAATCCAAAACAACAGAAGCAATATGCAAGTATAATTTAGAAGAACGTCTTGAACCCATATTATTTTAAATATGGATTTGTCTTTTCTGTGAATTGAAGTAATGAAGCCACACTGTAAATAGTGTTTACACGAGTAGGATTTAGAGTCTGAAACATTTGTGTTGGAGTACTAGGTAGTACTAGCTGGTTTTCCAGTGGGCAAGTTCCTTAACTTTTCAGAGTCTCATGTTTACCATCTTCAAATTAAGCATAACAATTAGCTACACTACAAGGTTGTGGACTAAAGATTAAGTGAACTAATGCATGTGAACCATACAGACAATACCCAAACCAAAGTAAACATGAAATGCCAAGGATAACCTATACTACTATCGGGCCCAGACTCAGAAGAGGATAATCCATATTTTCAGTTGACTCCTGCTGTGTAGCTAACACCCCCGCTGAAAATAACAATCCGTGATTATGTAACCTGGGCAGAGCTCAGCAAGGACAGCTTGGCTCTGCTGCTCCTTGTACTGTCAGCTGAGGTGACTCTTGCACATTCATGTGGGAGCTTGACTGGGCCAGACCTTCCAAGATGACTTCACTCCCACGTCTGGTGTCTCAGCTGGGGTAGCTGAAAAGGCTGGGGATGTTGGCCCTCTCTAGCAGAGTGGCTCGGGGTTCCAATTGGGTGAAAATGGAAGCTCCTCCCCCAGGGCTAACACTCCCTTTTTTGACCTGTGGTTGATTTCTTAGCAATGCATATGGTTTCTGGATTGGTTCTTGGTTCAGATGAGCCCTTTATTATCTCTCCTAAAAGGAGATTTGGTGCCTCCTCTATGCATTCAAAAACAAATATAATTCAACATGCAGTACTGAAGAAGCAAGCAAGGTCCTGCCCCTGAAGGGGCTTACACTCAATGCAGGAGAAAATACATAAGTACATAGGATATAAAATAATTTCAGGCTGTGTTTGGTACTGGAGAAGGAACAAAAAAGGAGTGTTAGGGGATAGCCCTATGAGATACATGGGAAGAGAGGTACACAGGTACACCCTGTGAAGAGGTAAAAGGTAAGCACAGTCCTGAGAGATGACATACGCCTAGTTTTGGAAAGAGCTAGGGAGAGAGGGCCCCAGGCAGAATGAATTGTGCGTGCAAAGGCCGTGAGGTGGGAAACACATGGACCTGACAAGTCAGTGTGACTGGGGCTCAGCAGGTGATTAGAACTAAGGCAAGAAGGGTGCCTGGGTGGCTCAGTCAGGTAAGTGTCCAACCCTTGATTTCCGCTCAGGTCATGATCTCACAGTTTGTGTGATCAATCTCTACATTGGGCTCTATGCTGACAGCAGCAGAGCCTGCTTGGGATTCTCTACCTCTCTCTCTTTCTGCCCCTCCCGCTGCTCATGGGTGCTCTCTTTCTCTCTCTCAAAAATAAAGAAATGAATTAAAGAAAAAAAGAACTATGGCAATAGAAAGGATCACTGCTCCAGATAATGCAAAGCCAAGGGGGTCATTGCAGGATGCTTGGTTTTGGTTTGGAAGGTGATAGATAGCCAGTGGGAGGATGGCTCATTTTAGTAGGAGAATGACTCATTTTAGATTTTGATAAAGGCCACGTTGACTGCTATGAGCAAATCCATACAGTAAGCTTAGTCACTTTCTCCTTAACCTCAGGTACTGTCAAGGTCAGTCATTGATAGTATCATAAATAACAGATCTCACTGACTTTGCTCTGAATGTCTCTTGAAAACATTTTAAGTGGGATCTTTTCTTGGCATAGTCTGCTGCCAAGATTCATTTCTTCAATTCCCCAGACTGTCTTTATAGCTAGAGGGTCTTATTGTAAGTACCTTTCTTATAGAGGTTTTGTAAAGGTTAAATGAGAGGAGGTATAGAAAGTGCTTTAAGTGGGGCACCACTTACTTGGTCTCTAATATGCCCCCAGTGCAACATAGCTCGGAAGCCCAAGATCCTACCTTTCAGTGATAAAGCGTATCTATTTGATCTCTTAGTCGAGGATGGTTTTGGTCAGGGTTCTGTGTTCTAGATCCTGCTTCCATTTCTTCTTACTTTATAGTTTCTTTCTTCATTCTTTGCTGTTCCTATTTCTAATCCTTCCCTTACCTATGCCCGTGGTCTTTATCCTTAGGGCTTCATCCCTTATGCCTTCTAAAGAGATTGGTACATATCGTTGCCAAATATGTCTCTCTGTGACATAAAGATAAAGGAATATTTCACGTATTTACTATTATCTTTGTATGAATATCCCCTGCATGGTTGCTCATCTATGCAGCTTGTACAGAAGTTATTGTGTATTACTTACTTAGCAGAGCCCAGGCAGTGAAGCCAAAAGCTGGCTGCCCCTAGCAGATCAGGCTGGACACATTAGATTTATTTCTAGTAGCACTGTTGACTGTGTGCACTTTCCTTTCTATATATTTAACAGGTGGACATAAAATTGATTGCAAAGACATCCTGAGAATTAACTGAGAGGTTATCTATTTAAAGGTGAAGATTAAAAATGTGTAACATAGGGGCGCCTGGGTGGCTCAGTCGGTTAAGCGTCCGGCTTCCGCTCAGGTCATGATCTCAGGGTTCGTAGGTTCAAGCCCTGCATCGGGCTCTGTGCTGACAGCTCAGAGCCTGGAGCCTGTCTTCAGATTCTGTGTCTCCCTCTCTCTCTGACCCTGCCCTGCTCACGCTGTCTCTGTCTCTCAAAAAAAAAAAAAAATTAAAAACACATAAAAAAATGTGTAATATAGAAATTGTTTATATAATTCAGTAATAGTTTTGAAGTATTTAGAGCTCAGCTGCTAAGCCAAATAAACTACAGATAATAATAAAATGCCTATACTTCCCGTGTCTAGAGAGTATTTTGTATAGTTATTATGACTTCTTTCTTTTGCAGGTTGAAGTTGACCCTGTTACTACTTTCCCTCTGAAGGGCTTGACGCCACTCACGGAGTACACGGTCGCCATTTTCTCTATCTATGATGAAGGGCAGTCAGAGCCTCTGACTGGAATTTTTAACACAGGTAAGCCTCATCATGGTTTGAAAGTTTGGAAGAGTAACTATATAGAAATAAGGAGCTGGAGTATCTTCTTCAATTGTGGTTTTGAAGAGATGGCATTTTAATCTTTGTTTACATTGTATTCTTGTTAACAAATGAACAATGAGGTGAGTAGAATGTGTACTGGCTAATTATTTCTATCAAAGCAAGGGAAAAAGAAGAAAGATCATCTAAATTCCAAAGGTCCCAGTTAAGTAAATGTATGTACTGCTCTCTTCCTAATCTCACACTGTTTCTTTTGTTTTATGGATCTAAAATTTCACAGCTTCTATTTTTATGTGTGCATATTAAGTTGAACTTTCAAAATTGCTGATACCCAATAATATTTTGACCTGCACAAAGGACAGTTTCATACTATATAACCTCAAACATCAATCTACGGTCAATAATGTGTTTTCAGGCAGCCTGAAATATTAATGCAACAATATGGAATCTTTTAAATACTAAAATTTTAAAAAAGTCATGACTGCATGATTTTCCTTTTCAATATACACCCTGTAGTCAATAAATATAAAACTTTTTTGCCTCTTGGTGGCAACAGTTCTGTTGTTTGCTTTCTGAGCCTAACATTAATTACACTTGGAAAACAGTTGAGTGCTATACTGAGGAGATGAGAAGCTATTTTGTGGGCGTAAGATATATGCCCCATTAAGAAATAATTTTCACAGAAAAAAGTTCAGTAAGTTCACAAAATCTCGTGAGAGCTAATTCCAGTTGGGATTTTCCTGGTATCCTGTGAAAGAGTTTTAAAATCTCTGATTTCAGAAGCACCTGGGTGGCTCAGTTGAGTGTCTGACTCCTAATTTCAGCTCCAGTCACGATCACATGGTTTTATGAATTCGAGCCCTGCATTGGGGAGAGCCCGCTTCTCTCTCCCTCTCTCTCTCTCTCTGCCCCTCCCCCACTTGTGCTATCTCTCTTTCTCTCAAATAAATAAATAAACTTAAAAATTTTTTTTTGAAAATAAATAAACTCTCCGATTTCAAATAATAAAAATCAAAATGACTGACAATGGTTGGATGTTGTGCTCTAGCTGTACATCTCAGATGTGCGAAACTGTGGAAGGTCTGGTAAATCATATTTCACTTCCAATGGCACCCACATGTACAAGATTAAAAGGATGGGGGCGCCTGGGTGGCTCAGTCGGTTAAGGGTCCGGCTTCAGCTCAGGTCATGATCTTATGGTTCGTGGGTTTGAGCCCCGCATTGGGCTCTGTGCTGACCGCTAGCTCAGAGCCTGGAGCCTGCTTCAGATTCTGTATCTCCCTCTCTCTCTGACCCTCCCCTGCTTGCACTGTCTCTCTCTGTCTCTCAAAAATAAATTAAAAAAAAACCATAAAATTAAAAAAAAGATTAAAAGGATGAAGGTTCTTCTTTAACTCATCACTAGTGTATGATTTAGGCACAAAAGCAAAACTAAAAGGGACATTTCTCAGGCTTCTAGGGCACCAATTTGTTAATTTCCTCAACATACTAAGAAAATAATGTCTTTTTAAAATAATGAATACAGCACTCTAATTATTTTTTTTATAGTTCGTGAAAACAGTCAAATAGAGAATCTAAGAGTTCTGGAAGTTAGTGGAGGACTTAAAAAATGTGCTGTGTCCATGGTCTTTCTAATTATACCATGGGTAAATGCTGGCACAAGAAACTTAAGGCCACACCAGACTAATGGGTGATGCTTTCTCAGCTCCCATGTGCTTTCCTAATGCTAGAAGGTCCTCAGAGACTCTTTTCTTCTTGCGGTCCCGGGAGCTCCTTGACTTTGGCTTTCTTGCCTTCTCCATTCCCTGACAAAGTGTCCTTCCTTGGCTCACAGAGGAAGTTCCAGCCCAGCAATACTTGGAAATTGATGAGGTGACGACAGATAGTTTCAGAGTGACCTGGCATCCCCTCTCGGCTGATGAAGGGCAACACAAGTTGATGTGGATTCCAGTCTACGGAGGGAAGACCGAAGAAGTGAGTTGTCTGAAACAGACTGAAAAGTAATCTGGAGCATTTTCCCTGAAAGTGAATACCCACTGCTGCATTTGACTTGGTCTTCACTTTAAAAGAGATTGAGAATCCCAGAAGTCATTAACATTTTGCCTGGCATGGAGTTTTAGAAATGTCAAATTATATGATTCTCCTAAGATTAAAATGGCATTTCTAAGATTAAAATAGCTTAGTTCCATATTTTATATATTTTCAGATTCTTTGACTTTCATAAATGACTTTGAATAAAACTTGAAAATGGCACTTTTACAATATTAATAGTTTATTTGTTGAGGGAATTGAAAGGAAGGAAGTCTCTGGTTTGACTTTGAAATTGAATGGCCCTGGAGTTCTTTGTGCTTAGTTGTTTCCTGCTTATGTTTAGTATGACATTTTTCCTTTTTATTATTGTTTATTAACTTTCACCTGTGTTATTCAAGTAAATCCAGTTACTGAGCACCAAATAAATGCTTTTCAGGTTGTCCTAAAAGAAGACCAAGACTCACATGTCATTGAAGGCCTGGAGCCTGGCACTGAATATGAAGTCTCGTTATTGGCTGTACTGGATGATGGAAGTGAGAGTGAGGTGGTGACCGCCGTAGGGACCACACGTAAGTCTCCATCTGACTGAGATGGACTTCATCAATTCTCTCCCGCCTCCCAGGTCCCTTCCCATCCACCTCCTCCCGGGCTACAGAGGCTTCCATTTCTCTATGTCCCCCAGAATTCTTCCTGTATCTTCATCTTTCATGAAACCGGTATGTGAAGCGTAGTAGAATCTTGACTATTATCACCATAAAGGCAGAGGCCATATCTATCTTGTTCTCCATTATATTCCCAGTAATGAGCACAGTACTTGTTATATTTTGACTGTGTAATAAACACTTATTGAATGGATGGAGGGATGGATAAAATAATTTATAAATGAATAAATGAGTGAACAAATAAACCTAGGGCAAACATGTCCAAGAGCTTTTGGAATTTCCCAAGTCAATCTTGGTTCCAAGAATCTTGTATGAAATTCACTTGCTGATTCATTCATCCCTTCATTTTTTAAATATGAGGTATTAACCACATATTAAATTTTCTTTGATTGGGTTCCCTGGAATCAGATTCTGAAACAGCAAATTGCATCCAGAAGGTTAATTGGAGAGTGTAATTAGGAGATACATCTGTAAGGAAGTAAGGATGGCAGGGTGAGGAACAGGGAGAAGCTAAAACTGAGACTTTGGCTAATTCTATTAGGAGTTCTGGACCTGGGATGACCCTCCTGAGTTGTCCAAATGTAGTCAAAGGGGGTGAGCCTTTGTATCCCCAGTCACTGGAGGTAGGCCATCCCCTGACAGAGCCTGTGACCTCAGATGAGGCAGTTCCCAGAGTTCTGAGCCATTAGCAGCCAGTATTTCCGAAGCTGGTGGTGAGTGTGTTGACCCTGAAGAGGGGCTCTGGGTGGAGAACCACACAACTGCTCCATTCCACTGGTTGCCCCGGGTGAATACAAGAAATAGAAAATATGCTTATTATCCTTCTTGGTGGTCTTGTTTGAAAGCCCTTCCACAACTTGATCTTCAACACTATTTGTTTTCCCTTAATTACCATGGTTATGCCCCATTTCACACTAACTAGGAGGTTTCACAATTTTATGTGTGTAATTCAAATGTTTATATGAAGACTGGTATCTGTGATTAGAAACTTTACTGCTTTGGGTTTTAGCTTTCTTATCAGCAGAATAGATACCATGTCTGCCTTATTTACGGCTCATGTCTCCATGTTTGCAACCATAGTCAAGGTGGCGGGAAGAAGCAAGTGAGATAATATAGGTGAAATTTTCCTTGAAAATTATAAAATGCTCCAAAAATAGGTCATTACTATTATTACAGAATTTTAAAGTAATGCATATTTTTTTAGTTGACGGTATTTGGACAGAACCAGCTACTACCATCGTCCCCACCAGACCTGTGACAACAGGTAAGGACAAATAGAAGAAGCCCATTTCCCCATAAGAAAAGCTTGATTTAAATAGAATTTATGTTATCCCAGTTTTATTGGTTTTATATTATATATATATAATATTATATTATGTTATACTATGTTATATTATATTATATGTTTATATTATTATTTTTTTAATTATTCCAGTTCAAATTTTACCCCTCTCAGAACCTCTCAACCTCTTCTTAGCCCTAAATGCTAATGAGTCTTCTGACCTCACTGTTATGTCTCTCTTACCTTTTCCATCTTTGTTTTGGGTTCCTATTTAGTCTTTCAGATGTTAGCACAGCAAGCCCCAAGAGTCTGTCCCTTCTCTTGATCTCAGTGACTTCTATTGCTGTCTGTTGAGAATTACTCACACCATGGCATCCTTGCATTTTTGTGGGTAACAGAGACCTGGCCTGTCTAATGGACTTCCTACCTCAGCTGTTTTCTCCTTTAACTTAACCTTCCCCTTGCCGTTATAGTCCACCTTTCAGCTAGCTGTCAAAGTCAACTAAGTAAAACACAAGTTTGATTATACCATTAATTTTCCTACCTAAAACCCTTCAGTGGCTCTCCATTGCCCATTCATTCATTCACTGATTCATTCATTCTCCAGTTAATCTTTATTGAGCCCTTCTTTATCACAGTGCCCCCAAATCGCTTTATCATAACACCCAAGATTGTTCTGCTTTTCTTCTTGAACTCTCTACCATATCTTTCAAGCTCTCTCACTTCCTCCTGCCATTTAGATCTCCTAGCCCTCTGAAGGTGAGACATTGTCTCCCATTCCCACTGCCTGGTACCCTTCTCCAGTTTTTCCTGCTAAATGTCTTGCCTCTTCTGTGATGTTTTTAGTATTTTTATCAAGTGTTAATCACTGTGTATCCTAAAGCCTAACACGATATGACATACAGGAAAAGCTCAATGAATGTTTACAAGAAAAGTTCAATGAATGTTTGCTGAATGAATGAATGAAGAGAAGAAAGAGTCATGGGAGCTGGATAGAATGACAGGAAGTCAGATGGGATAAATGAGGGATCCAGCATCTTGGGAGATGAGAAGGAATGTGTCAGAGAGCACAGGTGAAGGAGTTCAGTCAGATATCAAAGAAAGGGCAATGTCTATGTGGGCTGAGTGGATAGAGGCAGCCATGATGGGAGATAAATGCTTTGAGTGATGAGTGTCAAAATAGAAATGGGGAAACAGATGAATAGGATGTATGTTGGATGGTGGATCATACACTGAGGCTGACCACATCTGGACCCCCATTTCTGCTTCTCCAGTGGAGCACTGGTGGGAGGTTTTCATGAGCATGCTGCCCTGTAGGCTTCCCTAGTCTAAGGTCTTCTTCCCTATTTCCTTCACTGGCTATATACACAGAGCTGATAGTTTGAGGGGTCCATAGTCTCACCTTGTAAGCATCTTTCAAACTCACTTCTTTTTTTTAATGTTTATTTATTTTTGAGAGAGAGAGAGAATGAACAAGGCAGGGGCAGAGAGAGAAAGAGAGAGAGATAGAATCCCAGGCAGGCTCCAGGCTCTGAGCTGTCAGCACAGAGCCTGATGTGAGGCTCGAACTCGTGAACTGAGAGATCATGACCGGAGCCAAAGTCAGACGCTTAACTGACTGAGCCACCCAGGTGCCCCCAAACTCATTTCTATTTGCTACCAGGAGGTATCATGGCCCCCCATTAACCACTAAAGCTGAGTTGTTCTTCATATGGTTCTACATTAGAGAAATACATTAAGTGATATTTGTTGCCATGCCCACAAATGGTCTCTGGAGCTCATTTTAGAATATGATGGGTTAAAAATTCTTTAATCCTTGGTTGTGCTTGTTCCAGTTTTCCGGACAGGAATCAGAAACCTGGTTGTAGATGATGAGACCACTTCTAGCCTGCGGGTAAAATGGGACATTTCAGACAGCAGTGTGCAGCAGTTCAGGGTGACCTACCTGACTGCTCAAGGGGACCACGCGGAAGAAGTGGTAGGAACGGTCTGTATACATACAGCTGGCTAGAAACCACAGTTTCCTCACTAACAGACCTAACGAGTTTGTCTCCAGAGATCAGTGCAAGCTTTACTGCTCATTTCCTGGTAACTCTACCATCTCCAGAAACTAATGTTTTCTGTTAATCCAAACTTAACTACTGGTTTCTCAATGACCTTTCTATCTCTAAAACATGCTCCACATACAACTTACTTCAATCGGTAAAGCTTCTGAACCTTGTTTCCCATGCTCCTTCGGCTGCCTTGATGACTTGTTAGAGGACCAAAGTTGGGTCCATTGTACACTTGTCTCCATGTATCTATATGGTTCACCCTTGAACAACACGGGCTTGAATCGCACAGATCCGCTTATATGTGGATTTTTTTGATAAATACAGTACTGTGTGTGTATTTTCTCTTCCTTCTGATTTTCTTAAAAAAATTTTTTTTTCAGTTTATTTATTTATTTTGAGAGAGAGAGAGAGAGAGTGTGTGTGTATGTGTATGCTCAGGTGCATATGAGTGAGCTGGGCGGGGGAGAGAGAGAATCCCAGGCAGACTCTGCACCGTCAGTGCTAGCCCGATGGGGTCTTGAATTCCTTGTGATTTTCTCAATAACATTTTATTTTCTCTAGCTTACTTTATAGCAAGAATACAGTATGTATGTATATATAATATATATAACATACAGAAAATATGTGTTAATCGACTACTTATGTTATTGATAAGGCTTCTGGTTAACAGAAGGCTATTGGTATTTAAGGTCTTGGGGAATCAAAAGTTATAAACAGATTTTGGACTGTGCAGGAGGGTCTCCACCCATAACCCCCATGTTGTTCAAGATCAACCATAATAAATAAATAAATAAATAAATAAATAAACGATTATATATAAATAATTATATATATATATATATATATATATATATGGTTACAAGTTTCTAAGCAAAACATGCATGAAAGGTGATCTTTATGTAGTTGAAGTGTTCCTAATAAAATAGCATCCATTAACACATATTTACATTTTTCACTGACATCAACTCATTTTAAGCATCTTTATAGTAATTTCTAACTTATTCTTAAATATGAATATCTCCCTTAGGGGATTTGGATTTTTATATGCTGAGTTTTCTTTGTTTCATCTAATTTGGTTTTCTACATTAGAAACCTGGGTATACTTTTAGTCATGGCCTTCCTGTACTTTCTTTTTTTAAATGTTTTATTTATTTTTGAGAGAGAGACACACACACACAGAGCATGAGTGGAAGAGGGGCAGAGAGACAGAGACAGAGAGAGAGACAGAGACAGAGTCCAAGGCAGGCTCCAGGCTCTGAACTGTCAGCACAGAGCCCGATGTAGGGCTTGAACTCACGAATCATGAGATCATGACCTGAGCTGAAGTTGGAGTCTTAAACAACTGAGCCACCCAGGCGCCCCCTTTATTTTCTTAATTTATACCATATCATTCCTTTCACTCAAGAACCTGAAAATTGTTTCTTAGATATGTTTCCCATCACACCAGATAACTCCAGTTTTCATAAAAATGAAATTTTTCTTTTTCATCATGGAATATGCTTTAGTTAGCCTCATTGCTTGCATTTCTTGCCCTCTGGTGCATTATTTTGAGACACTCTAGGAAAGGTGTCTCCAAATTCATTATTGCTCAAGAATAACATTATTGTCCTTCCTTCCTCCTCCTTACTTACAAAGGCTTTGGTGGAAAATACATAAACAATTATTTGAGCTCAAAATTCTTTCAGCACAGTACTTAATTTCAGACTGATAGAGAAATTATTTACAGAATATAGTGATAATCCTGAGAATAGACACATCCACTGTGAATAGCCAGAAGGTCCATGAAATTGGTCTGGGAGTACTTTTAGAAAGTTAATGGACACTTAAACAAAATAAATTGTGTTATAAATTCACTCAGGTCATACACTTCAAATGACCCATGATTGAAAAATTCAAAATCAAATTGTACCTAACAATGGTAACTAGGGACGTAATTTAGAAGCTTTATTTTCCCTGTTACTGTCCCATATTTCAATTTAGTTCCTAAAAATGAGACCCTTAAAAACTTCCCAGAATAAAAGCTTTGTTTTTTATTTTTTGTTTCTACTCTTTCCAAGAAACACATTACACATCTTTCTAAGTTATTCTTGCTGATTTGGAAAGAGTAACAATTTAATCTCATGTATGCACTTGTAAGCTATGAAGGTAAAATAATAATAATATTTATTTTGGGTTGTCTCTAGATAGTTTTCCCTTTGCTAGTTTCTTTCATTTCACACTGTTTATTTTGAAACACTTGGACACCTACATGCAAGGGAAAAAAAAGATCAAAAGTCTGAAACACCCATGTGCCCAAGTTAAGCAAACCCTTCATAAAAATGAAAACTATTGATAAATTTGGTGGTGATTATTTACTTGTAGAAATGTTTTTGCTAAACAGAAGAAAGTACTGTAGAATTCTTTAAATATCATGCCCCTCTCCACTCAAATTGGATTTGTGTGCTCTTACTTTACAGGCATATTTTCAGGGACCCAGCTGAGGATTAATTGAGAATTTATATCTCAGTGTTTTAGGAAATGGTCCTTCTACACAAGTGTATTATCATTGGAGACAGAAAGTGGGTGCATTTAGGTTTAGATTACAAAAGTAGGGCAAGCAGTTATAGATCTCTATCAAAATCCAAGGGCCTTGAATTCCCACCAAATGAATACTTTGAAATAATAATGCATGGCGGGGAAAGGAAGGTAGCTAAAGTCCGTTTATAAAAGTGAGAAAGAGATATGTCCAGGCGAGAGGAATGCCTCTTACCATCTTTCCAAATTTTCCTTAACTATAAAAGCTAATTAGATTTGTTTCAAGAAATGATGGATCAAAGGAGAGAATGGTAGATGTGTATAACATTTGTAAACCAAAGTAAAGCTTCAATACACGTAAAACAAGAAGAATTCAACTTTCTTTTCCAATTAAGTGAAATATTAATATATTTTCTAAGCACAATCAAATCTACCAAATCTTTCCAATAAAAAAGATTTTGAGCTATTGGAAAATAAAGCTACCTGTCCAGTATTTCGTAAGGATTGACTTCTAACTCTGCTCTGAAATACGGAGGAGTGGCAATGAATTTGCCCTGAATTTGTTGTCAGGGTCTGAAAGTCTCACACTCCTTTATTTGTGAAAGGCTGATCAGGATTGCAGACTTTTCTAGAGCCTGTATGTCAACATCCATAACTATGACCTGAGTTCTGAGTTGCAAGGAATGTTCCAGAGCATGTATACTCAGAGTGGACTCTTGTCTCCTACAAGACAATTTAGATATTAAGATTAAGCTTTTAGAAACATTTATAGCAGTTTGGCATTGCTGCAACATCCAAGAACATGTTCATAATTTTCTAGCAATTTTGTTTTATTGTATTTTATAAAAATATTAATCTTCAATAGATTGGAATTAAAACAGTAACACCAACACTACCTAGTCCTCTACTGCAGTTAGCATGAGAATCACTATTTAGATACAGAACTTTATAACATGGGAACACAATGAGATGCAGGGAACTCTATTGCTACTGATGGGATCCAGTCTGCCCTAAACAGCTTTGGGCAATATGGAGCCAGACATGACATTCCATTTCTAACATAAAAAACTTAAAACGTGAAAGTTCACTGGTTAGATTTGCATCTAATTTAACCATAAGCATCTTTTATAGAATTGTTTTATAAACAAAACCACCATCTGCAATGATCTATGGCATCTGTTTTTAGTAAGAGCCCATCTTTACCCTGCTTTGTGCAAACAAGCAGAAGCCAAGTAGAAGGAACTTTGCATTCCCAAGAGGAGATTTACATTTTATTCTTGGAAATGAGTATCATTAGGGTAAAAAAGATTCAAGCAGTGTAGCCACATGGAGCAGAGTGCAGTCGTTAAAGCAAGGCTCAGACCAGATATCCAAAATTTCAGTATGGCTTCTTTACTCACAAGCTGTGTGGGCCTCAGTTTCTCCATATGTAAAATTAACATAATGTTCCTCCTTACCTGACTGAAAGGGTTGTGGTGAAGAGTAAGTGACTTACTGTACTAAAATTCTTGGGGTAGCACCTGGTGCATAATAATTGCCAAGTAAATGATGGCTATTACTATAAACCACAGCAACTATTTCCTGGCGAGCTCAGGATTCCTCCAAAATGGCCTTACCACTTCAGAATTCCACAGTCTAAATGTGATAGGTTCCAAGGTCATGTATTTCTCAGCTTGAGTGATGATGACCTTTTTGAAGGAGTATCAACATGGGTGGTTTGCTAACCAGACAGTCTGGACCGAATGCCCTGCTCTGTACTCCGAAGGAGTTATATTTACAAGAAACACCCTGAAAGAAGCTACATTGATGGGGTAAAATGCAAGTCAGGGCGGCCACTGTTCTTCCCTTACCTGTCTTCAATGCCAGGGTTATCGAACTCATTATAAAGCAGAGCTCTTTTTAAAAAATCTCCCTCCCAGGTCCACACCAACATGCCCCTATAGTGTATTTCAATGTCTCTTTCATATAAGGAATAAAATCATACTAATTCAATGCAAAAATCACCTAACACAGACTTCCTTTTTAACAATATAGTTTAGAAAATTGCTTTTAGAGCTTAGCAGTATCTTAGCAACAGCTACTTCTGGGTTCAACTCGAGGCTTCCGAGGGCTTATTCCATGATTTATAGGTCTCTTCCCTCATCCAGAAGTAGACAGCACAGTCCTTCGCCTGCTGGCATTTATTTTACCCAGCGCTTGAATCAAAAAGCATCTCCAGCCGTCCCAGTCTTGTGACTCCTTTAAACGAGTTTGGGTCAGTTCTTAGATCTTACTTAGCATTTTTCCAGCCATGATTAAATTCCTTAAATGGCCCAGAGGTGTGCCAGCATCTGACTGCTAAGCAGAGACAGAAAGTTTTGTGGTTTTAACATTGAGAACATGTGGCTTTCATGGTCCATATGTTCTTTTAGGGATGACAGAGTTTGCACCGAGGAGCCACGTGGCGCTTTACACCACGATGTGGACCTCACCACGGCATTTCAGTTTTGCAGCCTTGAGAGGTAGAGTGATAGTGATTTCAGATTGAGGAAGACATCTCCTTTCAAAAAAAAAAAAAAGCCACATTTTTTAGTGGTAGTGGTAAATCTGTTTCTCTCTGGAAATCTTGGATTTAATGTGTGGTTCATCTGTCATTCTTGGCTAACTTTCAGTCTTTTCTAAGATGCTGGGAGTAGATTATCTCTGAAAGGGTAAAGAACGGAAGGCTGAATTTTCAAGAGGATACTTAAGTAGAATAAAGAATGATAAGCAGGCTGGGTTAGACAATGGACACTCCTAAGCTATAAACACCCACTTTCCAAAGCAATGATTATTCTTACTTCTGGATACTTTACAAAAGCTGAAAAGCTGTAAGCAGACTATTCCTCAGAGCCTACAGGCTTCAAAGTTAAACCTGCATTAGAGGTTCTAAGCCGAGGGCTGCTGGGAGGGGAATTTCAGAGAGAGATGCTTTTGCATGTATGCCTATTCTTCTCATCATTGTCCAAGCACATCGCCTTGCTTCTATGATTTCAAAGTCCCCCATAGTAGTCCTGCTCCGTTAGTTGACCGACAGGAAGGAAGGTCTTAATTAAGACCATGCTCCTTTGCTTTTCCGTTCAGGTGATGGTGTCTGGAAGCCAGAACGATCTCCTTCTGAAGCCCCTGCTTCCCAATACCGAGTACAAAGTCACGGTGACTCCCATCTATGATGATGGAGAAGGTGTCAGCGTCTCTGCCCCTGGAAAAACCTGTGAGTGAAGCTCTCTCCCTGTGCATACTAGCTGACTAATTAATTGAAAATGCTCATCCCCTGCAATGTGCCTTGAAAGCCACAGTGTAGTGTGGTGAGAAGAGCAAAAGAGATTGGGATACAGGAAATCTGTGTCGGAATCCTGTCTCCACCCGGGGAAGCTGTGTGACTTTGGGCGAGGTGAGCTAGCTGCTCTGGGCTTACGTTTTCTTGTGCGTAAAAGCTAAGATTTAAGAAACAACTATGTCTTCCTCTCCAGCATCTGATTCATCACAAGTCCTGTTGATTCTCCAGAATGTGTTCTTCAGACCAGTCCTCTTTGTCTTTTTCTGTCTGCTCTTCCCTGATCCACCCCTCACTCTCTGTCACTGAAATGAGTGCACCAGCCTCCTCGGGAGGCTTCTTGCTCACACTCTTGGATCTTTTATTCTCCTCCCTGCAGCCTGAGAAGCTTCTCAAAATATAAATTATCTCATGTCAGGCCTGTTTCAAGCCTCCCAGTGGCCTCCCACTGTACTCAAGATAAAATCCAACATCCCTCCCATGGCCCTATGAGGCCCTCTACAACCTGGACCCCGCCGATTTCCTTAATCTCACCTGGTAACAGGTGCCCCAGCCATCCCTCCTTCCCTGCTCTTCACAGTTAAACTTGTCCCCACCTCAGGATGGGTGTACTAGCTATTCCTGCCATATGGAATATCCTTTCCCAGATATTTGCCTTTCTAGCTTTCTCTTGTCATTTTGGCTCCAGCTCCAAGCCGCGTCCTCAGACTTTGCCAACCACTCCATGCAAAGTAGCTCTCTCTGTGCCATCAACCTGTTTTTTGGTCATGGTGTTATTGTTGTGTTGTTGTCTTAGCATGTTATGGCACTAATTACCATCTCATATTTTCTTATGTGCTCCTGTATTTGTTCATCGTCTGTGTCCCTTCCTCGGAAGCAGCCTCACTAGAGCCCAGGACCTCATCTGTACTGTTTGCCTCTTCATGCAAAGCTCCTCCACTCCTGGATAGCACAGAGGGGGCACCTCTCAATGTTTGTTTGGGGTGAATTGACCCCGATGATCAAGCGAGCAGTATGCACCAAGGAGCAAACACTTGGTCAAAGCACCACAGAGTCTTAGTTGTCTTCATTACCATGTGGTTATCTGTACTTGCATGAACTACCCCAAACCTAGTGGCTTAAAATAGGAACCATTGTATTATATCGCATGAGTTTATAGGTCAGGAAATTAGGCAGGGCTTGTTGGGAGTTTCTTCTGCCCCACAGGGTATGGATGAAGGTCACTTGGAAGCTGGGTTGGTCTAGGACATCCAAGACAACTTTACGCACATGTCTGGCATGTTGGTGGGGACGCCTGGAAGGCTGGACTCAGCTGATTCTCTCTCTCTCCGTATCGGGTCAGAGCCTCTCCGTGCGCTCTTTCCAGCGGGATAGTCATACTTCTTTTTTTTTTTTTAGATTTTTTAATAAACTTTTTAATGTTTTTATTGATTTTTGAGAGAGGGAGAGAGACAGTGTGAGCAGGGCAGGGTCAGAGACAGAGGGAGACACAGAATCCAAAGACAGGCTCTAGGCTCTGAGCTAGCTGTCAGCACAGAGCCTGACGTGGGGCTTGAACCCACGAACTGCGAGATTGTGACCTGAGCCAAAGTCAGATGCTTAACTGACTGAGCCACCCAGGCACCCCAAGGGATAGTCATACTTCTGACGTGATGACTCAGGACTCTAAGAGCAAGAATTCCAGGAGGTGGAAAGGGGAAACTGTCGGGACAACTAAGGGCTGTGCTTCGAACTGGAACAGTGTTATTTCTGCTGTAGTCTGCTGGGTGAGGGGGTCATAGAACCCACCCAGATTCGAAGGGAAGGCCATAGCCTCCACCACTCGATGCAGGGAGGGTTAAAAACCTGCACCTGTTTTTAATCTACCACAATTACCAGACGGTCAAGTGTGATTAGGAGCAGAATAGTAGCAAGGACTGAATTCCATACTTGGGCAATTAAGTGTGGGATTTTCAAGTAAGTGTACAAGTCATTAACATTCCATAGCTGCAGCCCCAAGTCCTGACTCTGCTCAGCTGAGAAACTGGGTATTATTTCCTTAGTTAACAGTCCTGGCCCCTCTCCCTCATCCTGGTGCCCATGCTCTGAGTGCCTCCACCCAGACTCCCACCAAACTTGCACATTTTGTTAGAGATCACCCAGAGTATTAGGAGCTCCTGAGAGCTGCTACAGTTATTTTCTGGACTCATGTGGAAGGAGGGAAGAAAAGAGGGGAAGAGCAGAGCAGTGGGAGAGCACCAAGCTCTTCCACTTTTCCCAGTATGCTGGCATCTTGATCTTGATCTTGATCTACGCATTCAACTTTGAGCATATTTTGGTATTTTGCTGCTACATAAATATTTGGGAACCAAAGACTTAAATAAACAGCAATTAAAGAAGAAAATCAAGTAGTATATAGTATGGAGCACCTATACTGTATGCTTGTCTTTGTTTGTCTTAAATCCAAGTTATTAGGAGAAGAAAAACATCAAGCAAGAATGGCTTGCTTTTTATTTATTTTTTAAATGCTTTTTTAAAAAGTTCATTTATTTATTTTGAGAGAGAGCACGAGCAGGGAAGGGACAGAGAGAGAGAGAGAGGGAGAGAATCCCAAGCAGGCTCCACACCACCAAGTGCAGAGCCTGATGTGGGGCTCGATCTCAGGAACTGTGATATCATGACCTGAGCTGAAATCAAGAGTCAGATATTTAACTGACTGAGCCACCTGGGTGCCCGAAGAATGGTTTAAAACAAGCAGAGTGAATTCTGCTGTTCTGAGTTGGTTTGGGATTATTTTTAATACTCTAATGTTCCATAAAGTTTCCATAAACCCTGCCACTGTAGGGAAGTGTGGGAAAGGGAGGCAATGGGGAGGCCGAGGGACTCCATCTAACTGCTGCTGATCAGCTCAGAGATCTACTTTTTAACTTTCACAAGTTAAAAATTAGCATAAAATGTAAAAGGTTTCCGTGATAAACATGTATACACTCACACAAAAAACATTTAAAGATTTTTACTGTAGAAATATGACCTAAATCTCATTGCAGAGATACCATATGTAACAAAATCTATGTAGTAAAATTATTTTGAAGTATTAGTGGATAGTCTCCTTATTTTAAACGTGGTCAACACAAGTACATACTATGAACAGTAACAAAAATGGTAAAGATAGTCTATGTCAGTATGCACAACGGTTTACAAAGGTTCTTTATATAAATGGCTTACTGTTGTGATAGAAAATAGATAAACAATAATACAAAATTTCAAACAATATAGGCAATATGAAGATGAAAGCAAAAAGAAAATTACCAGAATCTTACCTCCTAGAATTACCATCATTACCATGGTGTGAGCACCCTTAATACTGCTATACAAATATACTTTGATAGTGGAACACAGGGGTGTGTAGACAGAAATTTTTAATAAACACTATCCAGTTCAGCTTTACTCAAAACAAACTGAAGAAAAAGGAACCAGAACGACCTTGAATGAACAACTGATCTTCAGATGAACCTGTTTCATCAGAAGAGCAATCATTTCCTGTACATTTCATTTTTAAAACAACCACAGACGGACTCTCGAAAGCATCTCACTGTAGGTTATAGTGCATTTTTATTTGTAAATACTTATACATTATGGGAAGCTAGCTTAGATTTTGTTAAGAGTGTAGTTTGTAAAACCGGAAACCACCCTAAATCACTGTTTTTCCTTTTCTCTGATAAGTGCCACCCTCTGGTCCCCAGAACCTACGGGTCTCAGAAGAATGGTATAACAGGTTACGCATTACATGGGATCCTCCATCTACCCCCGTAAAGGGCTATAGGATTGTCTACAAACCTGTTAGTGGTAAGTAATGGTTTTTTAAAAAAATATTGTTACTGTGATTTGGCCTCTAAAATGGTCTCTTTTTTTTTAAATGTTTACCTATTTTGAGAGAAAGTGAGAGCACATGCATGAACAGGGAAGGGGCAGAGAGAGAGAGAGAATCCGAAGCAGTCTCTGTGCTGTCAGTGCAGAGCCCTACATGGGGCTTGATCTCCCAAATCGTGAGATCATGACCTGAGCCGAAATCAAAAGTCAGATGTGCTTAACTGACTGAGGCACTCAGGTGCCCCTAAAATGGATTTTGAGGTAAGTTATTTTTGTTTTGATTTTCCATCTATCTTTCCATCTATCTTTAGTTTTGAGAAGTAGGAAGAGTCTTATCTTTAATGAAAAAAATTCTTTTCCTTGTATGATCATTGATAGGTAGATATTATCAGAACGATGAAGTTATGACCCCACTTAAAAAATGACTGGGCATGTTTATGAGCAGAATATGTACTTGTTATGCACCTGACCTAGGTACATCCACACAAGGAACCAGCTGAAGGGAACCTTGACTTGGTAGGAGTGGGAATCCTCCATGGCTCAGTGGATATGTAAGCTCTAAACACTCAGAATCTCTAATTTCTAATTCCTCCTCTACCTCTCACTTCTTGGATTAGTAGGAAAAAAGTTGACTTACTTAGTCTCTTCATTTTGGAAGCTGTGTTGGGGTATAAAATTCATCAAAGCCCTAAGGTCATGGTATTAAAAGGCTTTTCCGTCAGCCTCTTAGCCCCCTTGATGAGGAAATCCCTTCCTCCTCAACTGCCACATCTTCACTTCCTGAAAGCAGGAGAATGGTGCAACCAAGGGCGAGTATACCCTGGGTCCAGATGTCTGTGTAGATGAGGCGATGAGTGCCTTCACCTGTTACAGTATCAACTCCTGACACTTAGCACTTCTGTGAAGTTTAAACAGGAGATTAAAAATAGATACTCTAGGGATTTTGTCCATTTTCTGGACCTGCGCCTTCATACTCTGATGATTAGCAAGAAAGAGGTTCTCTACTTATGTTTACTTATTTGGCAAGAAAACATAAAGAGTATTCTTTGGGCCATTGAAAAACTCTTTCTGCCCTCAAAGAGCACATTAGGCTCAATTCATCTTCTGGGATGTTGCTCTTGCCTCTGTAACGATTTTCAACTTCTTCTATTGTGTCCTATTATCCAGATCCACACAAGTAAAATACCCCCCGCTCCAGTTTCTCTGGACAATATCTCTATGAACCACGAACATGAAATAGTAAGAATATACCATGAGTGCATTAGTCTTCCCAAGACTGATTCTTTAGGATCCATCACCAATTTTTTGGTTTCTTTTCTTTTCTTTAGGCCTGAGACATGTGTTAATTTGTAAAACAGCCTTGTTGGATTCGTTCTTGGGCCGTTTTGTAGATAGCTACCAGATTTTCTGAGGGAAAGTAGCTTTGTGTTAAGCCAGTGGTTCTCAAATGATGCAGTTTTGCTGCCCAACAGAGATAATTTTGATTGCTACTACGTGGGGGGTAGAGGGTTGCTATTGGCATCCGGTGGGAACTGTTAAGCATCCTACAAGTCACAGTGGCTGCCCCCCGCTGCCCCAGAATTAAGAATTATCCAGCACAAAATGTCAATAGCACTAAGGCTGAGACATCTTGCTCTAAATCAAGTGGAATGTGATATGTGGTCATTTGATTGGAGAGTTTGGTGCATGAGAAAATTGCTATGGAGATAACGTGTACATACAGAAGTATATAAATGCATTGTTGGAAGGGAGTTCTGAAGTAAAGTAAGGAGTATTTTAGGAACTTGTTACTAACTCAAAACTCTTAAAGAATGAGTATAGATGGGAAAAGGCAGGAGGTAAATAAGTTTGTATAGGACTTAGCAAGGAATGTTTTTAAAATGCCAAATTAAAGATTCCACTGGCTGAAAAAGAAGTGAAAATGTAAAGGGTCAATGAAGCCAACTGGTCAAGGGCCTTGGAATAATAGTGGTATCTGTCTGTTCTTAAAATGCGAAGAAAGGGGCACCTGGGTGGCTCAGTTGGTTGAGCATCTGACTTGATTTCGTCTCTGGTCAGGAACTCACTCACAATTTGTGGAATCGAGCCCCACAGTGAGCTGTATGTGGATAGCATGGAGCCTGTTTGAGATTCTCTTTCTCCCTGCCTCTCTGCCCTTCTCCCACTCATACTCTTGTGTGCTCTCTCGCTCTCTCTCTCTCTCTCTCTCTCTCTCCCTCTCTCAGTAAATAAATAAACTTAAAAAAATGCTAAGAGAAGGGGACAGAACTAATAGTGGCAACATATATGCTGGACCCACATGTGGCAAGGCATAGCATAGTGTCCATGATAAATTTGCTGCTACTGCCACTTGCATGCCTGCTGGGGACAAAGGGTGTCTGAAAAGGGGCAATTGAGAATGACTTCTTTAGTTTGGCCAAGTGCCCTAGGGCCTATGGCAACACAGTAGCTCCACTGTGAAGGCCTCACAATATGGCGGATGGTGGGTTGCTTCTTTGAGTAAGCACTAGGGAAATAACTATATTTGGGAAAAAGGACTAGATTCCTAAAAAGAACCCTAGCATGGTAGTCAGGTATGTAAATCTCAGAGCCAGATGGGGCTAGGTTCAAACCCCAGCTCTGCTGTTTGTCTTCTAGGTAATCCTGGACAACTGGAACACAGTGGAATAAGTACAATTCCTGTCAGGAGTGTTTCCATTTTTCCATATTCTGGTGTAACCAAAATATACTCTTTCTCCTCTAGTTGCTGGCCCAACACTGGAAACGTTTGTGGGATCTGGCATTAACACCATTCTTATCACAAACCTCCTCAGCGGAATGGACTACAATGTGAAAATATTTGCCTCCCAGGCCTCAGGCTTCAGCGATGCCCTGACAGGCGTGGTGAAAACACGTAAGCCTGGTGTCCCATTGCCTCAGCCCCAGCATGTGGTTTTGCTGCTTTGTTTCCACTGTAACTCAACCCCTGCTTCGACTTGGCGGTTGATTTTTATTTTCTTCAGCATTGCCCTTTCTGGATGGTGTTTCATGGAAAGAAAGGTGTGCTCCTTACTCAGGGCTGTAGTTCAGAGTCCTGGTTGGCAGGCGGACTGTCAGAACCTGGCATTCAAATATACTTGATGGTGGCGGATAGGATTTCCTTCTGGAAAGTCTTTGTTGGCATTTTTCACAATAGGTGAAATTTTCCAACCAGCCTGTAGTGACATGGCCAACACCAGTCAAAGTCGGACCAAAGTTTGGCTTTTCTCAAAGTCTTTGCCCGGCCCCACTTATGTGATTACACACACACACACACACACACACCCCATCCATAAAAGATACAAAAAGGACTTCCTTCTGTACCTTGTAAGGGTTTTCATGCTGTCTGCACACCATCTGGGACTTCTCAGTGGCATATACCACTTCCAGACACCCGTGGTAAATGCAACGTTTTCCACACTCCAGCGTGTATGTTCCGTATTCCTCGTGTTTGTTATACTTCCACACCATCTGTTTAATATATTTCTTTAAATCGACTTACATTTTTTCCTTAAATACTTTTCAAAACCCACATAATTACTCTAAACAGAAGACCAGGATTTTTAATACATGTTAAAGATAATACATAAATGACAAATATAAAAATGGTGTGGCTGTGTGCTACTTAAAATCATCCTTAGTGCTATCAACTGTACCTGCCCCACACTTGAGAATGATAGTTATGGTATAATCAAATGTAGAAACCTTTAATCTGCTACTTATTAGCTGTGACCTTGAGTAGATTACTTATCTTCTTTGAGCTCAAGTTTTCTCAACGCTAAAATGAAGATAATAGGCTGATTGTGAGGCTTGTAGAAATAATGTGTAAAAATGATGGGCCATATGGCAAACACTAGTGAATAACCATTATTATTATTGTAATAATTGTGCTTTACACTTTTGGATCATATGTCATTCTTATCCCTAATCAAATAATTCATTGATGAGTGGAATTATGCAAGAAGGGGGCATATATGAAACCAGACGCCAAGCCACCTCTATTTGGCCACCTACATTTTAGATAGGGCCAGGCTTTTCATTGGAGGGGGCTTTCTGAACCTTTTTAATGGAATATCTTAAGACCTTAAAGACTAGATTACAGAATAAATTTACTCTCAAAAGAAATAGTCTGTCTTCAACAGATCTAGGAAGGCTTTGGCCTATGGTTCTGATCTTATACTTGGCTGGTGAAGTAATGCCATTCTGGGCATTAGGGTAACCTCCAAGTGATTCCCCTCTGTTCTGTGATACCAATCCCATTCCTTAGGAGCACGCTGGAATCCCCTGTGCACTTTCCCAATCAGTCTTTCCCCTTCACTAGCTGATTTTAGTCTTCTAGATTACCCTTTCTGTCTGGGCCACTTTTTCTGTCTCTGTGATTTTTTTATTGGCCTCTCTTCGCCCTGCTCTGTCCTGTCTCTTTCTATCTTCCTTTCTTTGCGTCTTTCTTTCTTCTGTTCCATCCCTCTTCTCTCCTTCAAGAAGTATGTTGCATATTCCAAATATATTTTAAAAGAGTAAGACTATTGAATTGTTTTATATTCTGGCTTGTTATTTTTTTTCTCTCTTTCTCCCAAGCAAAATAAAAGCCATACAATGGCAAATAAATTAATTTAAGGTTTTTAAAAAATTTGGTGTGGTTATATAAATCATTAATGATTTCCTTTTTTTATGGAATAACAGGACTCATTTATTTGGCCTTGGGAAAAGAGATCTTCTCTGTCTGGTCTAACAGAAAAGAACAATGTGAAAATGTAAAGTTTGATTAGACAGGATTATTTGTACCATTTTGAAAAATAATTTTAAACTATTTTTATTATATAAATTAGCTAAGAAAGAGGGAAAAGTTAGAAAATGATGTGGATGAAAGTCAGAGGTTATTAGAGAAAACAAATATTAATTTTCAGTTTTATTTTTGAGTCTAAATGATAAATGCCAGATACCTACTCCTTTATTGTATTAGAGAAATACTATTTTCATTGCTTCCCAAAAGAACCTCTCTGTGAATCATTTTTGTATATCACAGTGTTCTAAGATTAATAGGAATCTTTGTGTTTGATTTTTATAATTTTGTATCTGTGTTAAAACTTTCATTTTTACATTTTACATTTTCAAAAATGTGTTCATTCTCCTTCAGTTATGTTTTGAAGGCCAGTCCTTATGAAATTCCTGTCTAAGTAAGACTTCCCTTTGTCTATTTTGCTTTTAAGCCGAAACTATCCTTCAATGGTTGATAAGTGCATATTGTATTTGATTTTTTGTTATCAAAGTATTATATATTAATTGTGGAATATTTAGAAAACACAAATAAAAAGAGATTAAAAATCAGAGAAAAAACCAGAATTTTACCATCCATTACATCTGGTCTTTTTTCTATGAGTATTTATTTCCTTTTTTGTTTACAAATATCAAACAGACTGTATTACACATATGTTTTGTAATTTTTCTCTCAAGTAATAAAATAGTTATCTTTTGTGGACTAATTTATCATGAGTTCATGACTTTCTCGCCACTGGCTATGGGAACTTTGAATTAGAATTTTATTGGGTTAAAGTTAATTTCAGACTTGGGGACATTTGTGGCATGGTCTGTAGTGTGACATAGGTGTGTTTCTGTTCATTATAGTGTTTTTGGGTGTGACCAATCTTCAGGCAGACCAGGTTCAAATGACCAGCTTGTGTGCCCGGTGGCAGGTGCATCGTCACGCCACTGCCTACAGAGTGGTTATCGAATCGCTCCAGGGTAAGTGCCACCTATCACGGATGATTTTGTCAAGCGCTCATGTACTTAGTTCCGTGCAAATCTCTGTGGACAACATGCAGGGAGCAGACTAGAGCTCTCTTCTTGAAGACTCAGTGTTATGTAACGGATCATGCAGGGGATGGAGGCAGAATGGCTAGGTAAGCCAATTATTTAACCTCTCAAAACAATCATTTTCTCATCTGTTCAATGGACATAACCACAGTGCTGATCTTGTGGCATTCTGTGAGGACTACGTGGTGATAAATCCACGTGAAACATTTGCAACAGTGCTTTGCCCACATTAACCTCCAGAGAAATGGAAGCTGCTATTGTCAATAGGAGCCAAATAACCAGGACTAACATCCATTAACATTATATGGGGTTATTATTTTAGTATTTACTCCATGGGGATCTCAGTTTGATTGTAATGGTTTTCTTGCTGACTGACTCTTTTTATTTTGGAGGATAAATGGTGAGAACTAAACTCTCATTCAGGAGATGGTTTAATATATCTATGCCATCATGGGAAGGTTTTTCGGCATTACTGTTCTCAAGCACATCTAAATTTGGGACTTTGTTTCAAAGTTGAAACACCAAAAATGTGTGCCTGTTTTCATTAAAAGTGTCAAGAACAACAACAGAAGGCTGATTCCCAAAAAGTCAGTTTGTAGGGACTATTGTCAGCTTGGATAATATTCGGAAGATGGGATCAAATAATGAAAATTACTTTAATCTGATTTATCAGATTAAATACTGTATTATCAGTGCAAAAGATATGTGTTGTTATTTCGGGGAGACTCTCTAGAAGACACTGGAGAATTCCAAGTGATTCTTTTAATCTTTCAAAATTGGTAATAAAATTGTTAAAAATTTTCTTTCTGGACAAATAATCATGGTTTCCCCATTTAAAAAAGCAGAGCTTTTTTTTGGCTCAGCCCATTGAGCATCTGACTCTTGATTTCAGCTCAGGTCATGATCCCAGGGTTGTGGGATCAAGCCCCACATTGGGTTTACTCTGAGCATGGAGCCTGCTTGAGATTCTCTCTCTCCTTCTGCCCCTCCCTTGCTTGCATTCTCTCTCTCAAAAAAAGCAGGAAAGTGGAAAGGTGAGAGCATTTGGAAATATGTTGAGAATATGAGAATAGAATATGAGTGACACAAAAGACTCCTGCCAACCCCAGACAAGGCAGTGTCTTAAGTGATGTGCTAAGCCACTAATTCCTTGATTCCTTGTGTGTGATACTTTAAGGATCCCTTTAGCCTAGCATGACTAAACATATAGGAGTGTCTTTATCCTATAATAAACACTGAGTAAGGAAAAGTCAGGACAGTTATATGGATTTTGTGATTATATTTAATATGATTTATGAGATGTTTAAGCAGAAGTACATGAAAGGTATGCAAGTGTTTGAGAAACAACTATAGAATCTTGAGGAGTCATGTTTCACATATCTTTATAAGACAGGCTAAGTCACATTTTCATATAGAAGGGTTGACATTCAGTGTTATTTGGTAAGCTTTGAAAAAAATACTAAAGATAAAAATCGCACTCCCAAACTGCCCCACAACACTTTTATCTTTTTGTGTCATTTAAGAAGTTGATATGAAGGGACATAGGCTCCTATGGATATTCATTGTCTCTCA
Organism: Cryptoprocta ferox; assembly: GCA_028646485.1. Classification (NCBI taxonomy): domain Eukaryota; kingdom Metazoa; phylum Chordata; class Mammalia; order Carnivora; family Eupleridae; genus Cryptoprocta; species Cryptoprocta ferox. The sequence continues at coordinate 18,623,922 of CM053569.1, read as the reverse complement.
TATAAATTGTAATTTTATAGACTGATGTAAAGATACATGAAACTGTCTTTATCAATGGAATTAGTGAGCTCTAGAAGTATTTTTTTAATTAAATGTCTTCAGATTAGCATATTTGCAAAATAGCACTGAGATTCTCCTCAGAGGGTGTGATAGATGTGCATGATAACATTGATCTGGTAGTCTCAAACCTCAAAAAGCTCTTTTTGAAGTCAAGATCTTTGTTAACAAAAAGAGAATAAAAAAGAGTCCACATTTCCTTCTTATCTTCAAGTGAAGTTAACTTGTCCTCCCTCAGTATTATCTCCAGGCTGCCAAGAACCTCTTCAACTGAGCCTTGCTATCAAGGCTCAATTAAACAAGAATGAACAAAGTGTTGCTCAATTGGTTTTCATCAACATTTAAAGCTGGGAGATTTATAAGCCCAATTAACTTACATCTCATTCACCCAGTTGTCTAACTGAAGAATATTAATCAAAGGACAGCAACAGTTTCTGACAGTCTACCTCGAAGAGGAGTGTTGGGGGTGGGGAGGGAGTTTGGGGATAGCAGTAGGGAGTATGTTTAAATAGTTTAACATATAGTTTAGATCAAGGGATAGTCTTCCTACTTTAGAGTAGGGAAGAATTCAGTTGGATTTCTTTTTTCTTTCTTTCTTTCTTTCTTTCTTTCTTTCTTTCTTTCTTTCTCTCTTTTTTTCTTTCTCTCTTTCTTTCTCTCTCTCTCTCTCTCTCACATTCTCTCTTTCTTTAATATTTTTACCTCCTTCACCCATTTCTCCTACCCAATACTTGCCTCTGGCTACCATGAATCTGTTCTCCTATCTATGAATTTGATTTGAGGTTGAGTTTGTTTATTTTACCGAGAAATAAAATCATTATCCTGATTGGTGCCTTTGACGGGCTTGTGGTCAGATGCAGATTCTTCCAGGGGGAGATGAGTTTCAGGGCCCCCTCTGTTTTAACTGTAATGTCTCCCATTGGCTATGCATGCTACCTGTGGAGAACGTTTAGTCCTTCTATCACAGAGGAGATACTAGAGAGAAATGGGATCTGACTCCTCCATGTGATAGAGAAAACCTTTTCCCATAGTGACCTAGTTTTGAATGTTTTTGACAAATTCCTACTGTTGGACAGGTAATTTTTTCCAGTTTTTCTTTTAATATAATTCCCATGGTCTGGTCACGTGCACTTATATTCTGAGATGATGTGAGTGGAGAGGCCCCTGCTTTGACCATAATTGCTGGTCAACCTCTCTGGGCTTCAGTTTCTCTAAAATTACTTTTTTTGAGGCTTTTATCTGAGGTAAGACCTACAAATTTGCAAGGTTTTTGTGAATAAAGTAGCCAGGCTGTATCATTCAGGTTTGTTTGTAAATGGTAGAGATGCAGATAAAAGGGACTTAAACAAAAGGATCGATTTATTGACTACTGAGAAGTTTAGAAGTGTCCAGCACCAGGCACATCTGGATCTAAGTGTTCAAAAAATGCCATCAAGATGAAGTCTTGCTCCCTTCTCTTGCTCTGTGCTCATCCTTAGCCAGATTCTCTGAGTTGGCCCCAGTCATATCCAGAATGAGATCCTCCCAGTTTACAGCTTAACCAGTCTGCTTGAAAAAAGAGCTTGTCTTTCTCAATAATTCCAACAAAAGTCCAGGAACTGAGTCATACTGGCTTGGCTTGGGTCATATGCCCCTAAATCTGTCATTGAGTTCAAGGGCATGAAATAAACTGACTGGCCAGACCTGGTTGCCTCCCACCTCTGTATCTGGAGGGGAGAAGGGTTGTTATTCAGTTTTTTCCCAAATCATAAAGACCAAGAGTGGGGAAGAATAGATTCAAAGAAAGGGAGAATAGATGTAAGACAGGCAAAAACAACAGATGTCCTCTACCCATTTAATATTATGACATTTTTTATAGCCAAGAAGGAAAAAAAAAAAGAAAGAAAGATTACCAGAAAGATGAGGTCCTCTCAGGAGAGACTGAAATAAATCTGTGTTTGAGTCACTCATCCACTTGCCAAATTAAATTGTAGCCTTTGGTTAATGATAGGACAGACCAAAGTCAGAGACTTTTGGTTGGTCTTAGGTAGTTCAGAACTCCCTGAGAGCTTCCATTAGTTCTGTGGATGCTCTGGAATTCTGTCTCTTTTCCAGATATTTTTGAGTTGACTTGGAACCCAAGGTTGGGTATATCCTTTCCCTTTAAGTTCATGTATTTAGATGCCACATGGTCCCAAATAGTTTATTCCCTTTGTAGTCCCCATAACTTGGTGAATTTCTTTCTAGACCACTTAAGGGAGGTTTCAGAGAATGCTCAACTTGTCTTCTGTCATTGAGTGTGGACATGCCAATTTGGCAGTATCATTAACAGAATTGCAGCATGGTGGAGAGCCTACCTTACCAGACACAAGATCTAAAACAAAAGATCACATGGAACAAAATATAGTCTTGAGATTAAACTTTTTGAGGCAGTGACATTATGACCATTTTATTTATTTGTTTATTTATTTCATAATTTATTGTCAAATTGGCTTCCATACAATACCCAGTGCTCATCCCAACAAGTGCCCTCCTCAATGCCCATCACCCACTCTCCCCTCTCCTCCACCCCCCATCCACCCTCAGTTTGTTCTCTGTATTTAAGAGTCTCTTTTGGTTTGCTTCCCTCCTTCTCTGTTTGTAACATTTTTCCCCTTCCCTTCTTCCCCCATGATCTTCTGTTAAGTTTCTCAAGATCCACATATGAGTGAGAACATATGGTATCTGTCTTTCTTTGACTGACTTATTTCACTTAGCATAATTGAGAGGGAGAAAGAGAGAAAGAGAGAGATAAAGAGAAAGAGAGCAAGTTGGGGAAGGACAGAGAGAGAGAGGGACAGAGGATCCAAAGTGGGCCCTGCCATGACAGCAGGAGCCCAAGACAGGGCTCGAACTCAGAAACCACAAGATCATAACCTAAGCCAAAGTCAGATGCTTAACCGACTGAGCTACGCAGGTGCCCTGGCAGTGACATTATGATTATGTGTCAGGGAATTTGAGAAACCTAGGGATTGGAAGCATTTATATCATAAAATTCCAGCAGAGTATTCTGGATCCTGGATATTCTTTGCTTGTGCATCTCAATAACTACTCAAGGACATTTTGGTGACTCAAGCTGGTAGCATCATTATCAGCACAATAACCCAGAGAATGTATTTAGCCTTGCTTCGTAAGAATGAATGCCCAAAGACACAAAAAAAATAAATTAACTCCTTGCTTTTGGCATAAAAGGTTGAGGAAATGAGTCATCATTTGATCAATTTAAATGTTTTCCTTTAAGGCAAAGCCATTAGACCTAAATCATACATGCCAAAAGCAACATGGGTACATCCCCATTCATATAACCCCTCTTTGTTATTATTGGGAATTAAAGCAATACCATTTCCCAAAAATTTACAGTGCCTGTTCCAGTTTTCCAATGGCTTTGAGATTTTTATGTTGTTGCTTTTGCAGTAAAATCCATTTATATTCTATTGTTGAGGGTTGATAAAGTGCATGAGTATCCACGAGAAATAGAGATGACAGAAAAGCACTTTTCTCGAATTGATTCCTGGAGAGATTCTGGAAGCTTTTATGGAAATGGACAAATATCCATGCCATAGGATTTGGAAGGTGTTTGTGTTACAGGTGACTCACAAAAGCTTGCAAGAGGCTCCAAAGTTGTGGGTAAAGATTAGAGAGAAGCAGCTCATGTGGGGTCCTGAGCCTGGGAACCACAGACTGAACTTGGGTAGGAGCAAAGCAGAGTGCAGGGTTTAAGAACATTTTCTTACTATCAAATTCCTGTCACAGCAAGATGTAATCTCACAAACACCTGAGAAATGTTTTAAGTCGTTTTTTAAAATTTATTTTGAGAGAGCAAGAGAAAGAGAGTGAACCAGCTGGGGAGAAGCAGAGAGAGAGGAGGACAGAGGATCTGAAGCGGGCTCTGTACTGACAACGGAGAGCCCAATGCAGGGCTCAAACTCACAAACTGTGAGATCATGACCTGAGCCAAAGTCAGATGCTTAACCAACTGAGACAACCAGGCGTCCCAACAATTTTTTTTATTTCATCATTTTGTCACATAGATAAGAAAATTTTTGAAGTAGACCTTAAGTCATTCTGAACAAATATATTACCAAAGATTATATAATGAAGTTCACTTTTGAAACTTCTTTATATTCTCAATCATAAAAATAAAAAAATAAATTTCACATTCCATTTTATAAGTGGCTTTAATTTATTTATAGTTTTAAAAATCATATACTTTTCAAAAAAGGATTTTGTAAATGACATATGTCATGTCTTTTCTGATAAATATATGCTATAACCTATGTCTGTTTTGTTCCATTATATATTAAATTATAGATTGAAGTTTAATGGGTATTATTCTTTCAAAATAGAAAAATTATGTAACATTTTTGTATTTTGTACTGTTCTGTTTTTATGTTTTCTATATTTTATTTATATTTAATAAACTGCAATTAACAGTTTGAAGGAGTTCTTTTTTAACCAGCAAATAATATGTGTAATGTGTTTAATCAATCCAGTTTTTTAACACTGGATTTTTAAAATTTCTAGAAATAAAACTATATAAGACATTAAGTAGATGGATATAACTTATGGGCGAAATTAAGATCAATCTAGATCTGTTTAAATAATTGTTCTTTTCATGGTAGCAGTGATTCTTCCTTTTAACCAATTAACTATGTGGTATAAAATAATAAACACTCTATGCCAATGAAGAAAACCCATTTGAGACTCTTCGGTAGTTAAAGCTACCAAAGTAGGCAGTTTTGTCCAATGGAGCAATAAAGCACTGAATCATAAGGGGTCCTTATCTGATCTCTGCAAGCTATCATGTTTGCTCATTTCATATGCACTCGGCCGCTCTGAAACTTTTATTTAGAAAAACCATTTAACTTACATTATTTTATGATATATTAATGGAAATAAAAGCAGCGTCCTCTGAGACTGTGATTTAGAGTTCTGAACTTAATTTCAGTTCTGCTACTTAGCATATGGACTTGATAAGTTACTAACTTTTCTGGCCTTCAGTTTCTTGTCTCTAGATTGGGGCTAATTATAAATATTGTAAGGATCAAATGAGTCGATACATATAAAATATTTAGGATAGTGCCTGGCACATGGTAAATGCTCATTAAATGCTGGCTCGTATTATCTTTCTTGTTAGTGTGTCATTAAATACAAAGTAAAGAACCTGGCACATAGTAAGCTCTCAGAAAATGATGAATATAATAAATCCAACCACCCTAGACTCCAGATCCAAGGGCCAGCCCTAATTTCTCCAGGAAGGCAAAGCAATCCTGCTGTGAATATGAGAATGAAGGAAGTAGCCAACAGTTAATCAGGTCTACTAGGTTCCTTGTGCTTCTGCCATGGTGGAGACAAGAAAGAGAAGGTTCTTTGTGGAGATGGCTGTGTATTGCTGTCTTCTTGGTAGAACAAAAAGAAATTTGGAACTAGGGGTTGGGAAACAGAGTTCTACAGAATGGAGGGCCTTAAACCATGGAAGCACCATGTTTTACTTACTCAGTTATGATTTTGAAAGAATAGAAAATTATTTTCAGAGTGAAGCCAGCCTCCTCTGAGCTTCCTAGGAGTCTTCATTTCAGTTAAAAGAAATCATGAGTGTTGGTTAAAAATCAAGGCTGAGCAGAAGGAAATTGGAAATTCTGGGGACTTCCTGGCTGTCTCAGTGACATTCCAGCTCTTGCCTGCATTTGTGGCCGTTCTGAAAATAATCTGGACCCATGGATGAAGCTCCTGAAACCCTGGAGGCATACCTCTTCATCCACAGGCATACGGATTGCCTAGAATCCTATAATTTCTAACTCCATGCCTATATTTTTAGGCCACTGCCAAGAAGAGCATCTTCTTGCATGGTAATAAGTTGTATGGGGGCCAAAAGGATGTATCTTTTTATCAGCTTGTAACTGGTTGACCGTGTTCTGGAGAATTATGCTAATAAGAGAATATTCTAATTTTTAAAAAATATATTCACCTCCACACCTGTCCAAAAGATCATTTACAATGTCTATACACAATTATATGCATTAATAATTTTCCATTAAAGGGTTGATCTCTAGAGTCTTTTATTCTCATTTTTTAACATATAAAATGTGATTTTCCATTATTAAAAAAATCAGTGGCTGTATTAACTCTTTAGGAAAAGATACAATACCTAAAATGTATAATTCATTCTGAAGTTATCTGATTAGGCCATGCATAGTAAGCGTTTGAGAAGCAAATCATCTACTGATAGTGGTTTTTGAAAATATCATGTGTGTACATTTTGTCCTGCTTTTATTATAGACACAAAAAAGCAAGAATCCACTGTGGGCGGAGGGACAACCAGGCATTGCTTCTATGGACTTCAGCCTGATTCAGAATATAAAATCAGTGTTTACACAAAACTTCAGGAGATTGAGGGACCCGGTGTGAGCATAATGGAAAAAACACGTAAGTTAAGTGTGTCCTCTCCTGATCCCTGTCTCTGTGAACAAACAGTATTTTAGGCATCCTGTTTTGATTCAAAAACCTTATTCCATTTAGAAAAATGTTAGCTATTGCTGCCCAGGAATATCTGTAATACAAGTTTTGGTCCTCTCCTCCAGTCCCATAATTCACTGCATGTGGCCCACTGATGTCATCTGTATGGGTTTTTTCCATCCTCCATATGTTTCACAAGGGACTATAAGGCCATATGATAGCAAAGTGCTTGAAACAATGACCTATATTGTGATCTATATCCATAAGAAATGTTTGTGGTATGTGGAGTGTGAAATGAAGTTTAAGGACCGGGTCCTGACATTCAAACAATGGCATATTACCACAGCTATGAGGTGGGAATGGAGCCAAGATGTTCCAAATGGCTGACCCTCGAGTTATTGCCTACTTAAGAGGCTCTTGCACTTTTTCCAAGTTGGCTGCAGATCTGATGTACTGAAGGGAAAGGCAAAGTATAAAATTAAAACAAAGCACTTTTTACATGTTCTAAAGACCAAGGAGAGTGTCAACTTCTTGGAATGGCTTTTAATAAAGGATTCCTGACGTAAAGGCCACAAACATGAGAATGGTTTTAATTGTAGTGAATTCTGGGAAAACGTTTGTGTGCTTAACTCAGTATCTTGAACTTAGACTCGAAGTCCCTGAGGATTTGTATCTGAATAGGTGGAAGGCGATGGGTTTTCTTGGTAGCCCCTCTGTCATGTGTCTGACATTTGGAAAGTTCTACTGTCTATGTGGTCTGGCATAAGCAGGAAGAAATCATCAACAATGCATGACCTTCAAAAACACACAGTGAAAGCATAATAAATGGAATCATCCAATTTTTTTCTAATATAAAGACTTCATTTTATAACTCTAAAATAGTTTGCATATGCACTACATATGCATTTTATATTGCATATGTAGTTATGAAATATAATCTATATATCATAAAATTCACATTTTAAGTGTACAATTCAATGATTTTTAGTACACTCCAAGAGTTGTATAGTCAATACTACAATCCAGTTTTAGAACATTTCTATCATACCTAAAGAGATCTTTCGTACCCATTCACAGGCAATCTTCTGTCTTTAGCCCCAGGGAATTTGCTTTCTTTTCTTAAACATTTGCGTTTTCTGGACATTTTATATAAATGGAAATAAGTAATATGTAGTCTTTTGCATCTGGCATCTTTCATTTAGCGTGTGTTTTTGAGGTTTATTCATGTTGTAGGTTGTATCAGTAGTATGTTTCTCTTTACTGCTGATTAGAATTCTGTTTTATCGATAGAGGATCATATAATTTCAACATTATTAGGGCCCTGGTAGTGCACAAGATTTAGAGTCAAGCAGGCGTGGTTGGGACTCTTTCTCACATTATAGCCTTGGGCATTTCCACATTGCTGAGCTTCTCTTTGCTCAGCAGTAAAATTTAATACCTACTCTCTCATCTCATGTGGTGGTAAAGACCCAAGAGAACCCGTTGAGGAACTTTTCTACCTGTATCTTTTTGAACAAGTATTTGTTATCACCATGACTTTCTTCTTAGAAGTCACAAACTGATGCCCATGGGTTAGATATCACCATCAGATATGTTTCTCTGAGCCATACTTTTCCCCCCCCAAGTCTTAAAGTATTTGTTGAAAGTTCAAAGATTTGACAACACAGGACAGACATATATCCTCATGGTGCCAATCTGCTGAGACCAACTGTTGTTTCTTTTATACAGTATATGTGCCCTTAAGTTTGCTACTCCTTAATATTTAGGCTAATTCTTTGCTCATATTCGTTATTGGCATGACCTCTAAAAATATTTGAGTTTGCAATCCCTGGTCTATTTCAGCTCCCCCTAACCTTAACCCCACAACTGTTAACTACCAACCCAGGGTTAATTTGGATAGCTCTGTTTGATGTAAATGTTTTTCTTGTGTTGGGGATATCTGTCTTCTTCTAGCTTCTACCCACTGGCTCTAGTTCAACCTTTGGAAGCAATGCAGATCAAGACTTCCCTGTCTTCTATGTGACAGCCTCTCACATATTGAAGACAAGGGCCATCTGTATGCCACATAGAGAATATAAATATGTGTTACCAGTTCATTGTGGTTCTTCCCACCCAAAAGACTTTTGGTCAAATGTTCTGCCCAAACATATTGATGTGTCTGCCATTGCTTCCCACTGATTTGGTTCTTAGGATTTAGAACTTAGGATATGCCTCAATTTTCTACATTAAAGAAGATGGAAAGTTATAAAGATGACCTTACTTCCACAGATTTTGCGACAAATAAAAATGGCTGTGGAAGCATTTTATGGTGTTTTCAAGATAGCTTTAGTATCCTAGCTTTGGTATGAAGATACCTCAATTTTAATTTTATTTTTGAAATGTTTTAGCTTCAAAAATTGTCTTTAAAAGATAAAAGTGATATATATATATATATATATGTACTTTATATATATGTAATCTCCATAATAATACAACAAAGGTATAAAGAACTTTGTTGACCTCCCTCTTTCCCCATTGTTTCTTCCTAGATTGATCTCCCTCAAGAAATTCTACCTAATATATCTATCTGTCTATCCAATCCATATCTAAATAGATAGATAGATAGATAGATTGATATATATCAGATACATATATCGGATTTTATTTATGTTTCACAAATGGGATCATACCATGGTATCCTGTGTCTTGCTCCATTTCACATACTAGTTAATCTCATCTTCGATATCAGTAATATACAGTTACCTCATTTTTAATGTTGATTTATTTTTCTTAAATAATTTTATTTGATTGCCTCTTAGAATTGGAAAAGACCTTAAAATTAAAAGTCATCTCTTCCAACCTTTCTGCCAGTGAGGGAATTCTTTTAACAACATTCCTGAAAAATAATCAGTCTGCCTGAACTCAAATCTTCCCCGCTATTTGGTGCTTACTGTCTCCAGAGTGAATGGCTATGATTAGTCAAGAGTTTTCCCTCAAATTAAACTGAGATAATAAAAAGACCTTTCTCAGTTTTTCTTAAATTTTTAGTGTCAAATAAGAATAAGAAAAGGATGTAACATTTAGGATGTTTACCTAATGATTCCATAATTTCCTTGCCCTTTGCCACATGAGCTACTATGATAGTCACTGCTCTCATTGAACTTTCCTCTGTTCCTTTCGCTGACCACACTTTACATATTACATGAACTTCTCATTCCTCATCATCCAGGTTAAACTGATGTGGACACATGGTAGCCTCCCAATGTCCTGCCATGTGGTCCTCAGAAGTGAACGTTTTCCAGATTCAGTCTAAGCAGAACAGAGAGCAAATTAGATTCCACTGGGGACCATATCCTGGGGATGCAGTGTGAGATGCAGGAGAGGGCTATTAAGCGAAGATTGATGGTCAGTCCTTAGTTAGGCAGAATGGAAATGAAGTTTATTATATGTGTGAAAGGAGCCAGAGACTTATCTGAAATAGGTTGGCAAATTCTTGCCTTAAATCAGCATTAGGACCACTTTGTAGTTGACAGTTTGATTGCATTGACTCCTGCTGGGTAAACTGAATTGTGGCAAAATGGTATTTCAAGCTTTCAGCCTGAGTATTAGGGGATGGATGGAGCCAGTTTTCACAGGCTGAGGCTGATTTATAGTAGTTGCTAAATTCTCCAAGGAGACAATAGTCAAAATCATTGACTTTCCTGAAGAATTCACTCCATGACCTCCCTTTCTTCAGCACAGATGTGATGGCTAATCGATGTTCATTTTCCCTCTCCTTTACAGAATCACTTCCTACTCAACCACCTACTTTTCCTCCGACCATTCCACCAGCAAAAGAAGGTAAGATAATGCTGTGATTTTAGGTTTAGGGTATCTGTTGGGTTTGTTTATTAAACAAACATTAAAAAGTACAAAAGAGTACAAAGAAGAAAATTAAAAACACAAATTTCATGTCCCAGAGGTAATTCCTTCATGCATTTTGGTGTATTTTTTTCTCTGATTAAGTAAAATTTTCATTTCAAATATATTTTCAAATAGATTTCATTCTCATTTCAAAGTTCGAATCTAATCTTGATTTAATTTTTTCTTGGAAACAGAGGACGACGTTTTCTTTAATAAGCTTATAATTAGCATATCTTGTGATCCTTTTCAACTTTAAATTCAAACCATAAATTTATAAAATTTTATTAATCTCAGAATTTAGGAAACAACTATGCCAGATCCTGGAGTATTACCTCACATGGAGATGGTTTATTCTATATTATAAATAGCTTTAAGGGAATAAATTTGCACTTAATAAAATAAAAACCCAGTGTATTTTTTTTTCCTAAAGAGAGGAGAAAGGCACATTATCTCATAGAATACTTGTGTGCAGCTGGCCTCAGATTAAAAGATTTAGATTATTAAAGATTAAATTTTTTTTTCATCATAAAACAGAGTCAACCACAATGATGCATACTAATAAGGGGAAGAGAGGCATAGATAATCTGAAACAGCACAGGGTACCAACAAAGGACTACTAAAAAATGCTTTTGGTGAAGTAGGTTTTTGTTGGTGTGTTTTTTGCTTGTTGTGTTGATATCAGTAAAACCTACTGATAATAGTTTCCCTGGGCTAGCATTAGTGTACGTTTCTTGATGTGTACCTATGGGTGGCAGAAAAGCATAGACAGAATTGTAGAGCAAGGCTGAAAGCTTGCTTATGGCCTCAGCCCAAATGCACACCACGTTGTAGATTAGCCTGCTTTCATTGTGTCCCGTGGCTTCCTTCTGAATTTGAATCTCTCTGAAGTTAGTGACTCAATAAGAGCAGACAGAGTGATGAGAATAATAGCTTGGGCTTTCTTTTAATAAGTGAGCACTAGAGAGTATTTGTTGATACTTCTGTCTCTAAATTGCTTTAGTCCCTCATTTTTCTATTCCTTCATGTTCTACTTTTTGGGGCTGAGATTGGTGGATTTTTTTCCTCTTATAATTCCACCTGTTTGATTAAAGACTGTAAGTCATGAATAGGAAGTTGACCATAGCAAAGAAATGATGGTCAGGAAGTATAATGATTAAGCATTCAGAATATGATTTATATCTTTTCTGTGAGAAAGAGCTCTAGTTACCAGAAGGAAAACATCATCTGCTTTGTTGGTTTAATATCTACTATGTTTTCTCCTTATATCTGATTCAAAATTCATTCTTGGTCTTTAGTATGTAGAGCTGCCAAGGCAGACCTGGTGTTTATGGTGGATGGATCCTGGAGTATTGGAGATGAAAATTTCAATAAGATCATTAACTTTCTGTATAGCACTGTTGGAGCCCTGAACAAGATCGGTGCAGATGGAACTCAGGTAAGGCTAATAGAAAATCTTTTCTTTAATACATTTTTTATTAAGTTTATTTATTTATTTTGAGAGAGAGAGAGAGAGAGAGGCCATGCACATGAGTGGGGGAGGGGCAGAGGGAGAAGGAGAGAGAGAATCCCAAGCAGGCTTCGCACTGTCAGTGAAGAGCCTGACCATTGGGGCTCTAACTCACAAACCACAAGATCATAGCCTGAGCCAAAATCAGGAGCTGGATGCTCAACTGACTGAGTCACTGAGGCATCCCCATAGAACAATCTTTAATTCATTCTATGCGTTAAAAAAAAAAAGTATCCCAAGCTATTGTTATCGCTATTTGTCAGTTGATATTGGTAATATAATGATCAGATTTTACCCTGAAAGAGAGGATAGACAAGTCTGAGTTTGGAAGCAGCTTACTGATGCCTGACAGAGCTCGAGAAGATGCTAAACCCTTAAAAGCTATTACATTTAGCAAACTAAGACAGGTTAGAATGGCCATGTCAGTAGATGTTTACATATACAACAAAGTGGCTCCTCTAAGGATAGACCTGATATTTTCCCTGCCCTTGAGGACATTAAAATCTTGAAAGAGAGGGTTATGGCCACAAATTACTGTAGATCAGGGAGCACATAACACAAATCAAATTTATTCATTTGATCAAATAAATATTTATTGAGGATTTATTCTGGTCAGGTAGAGTATACTGTCATAATGGTCTTGACCATGTTGCCAGTTTCAGGGTACTCATATTCTTAAAGGCAGGGAGAGGATGAGGGTGACAGACAGATGTAAAACAGGAAACAAATAAATTCATAAGGTAGGGATGTAAGCTATGAAAACGGTTATATGATGTAAGTTCACTGAAGATTCTTTTAAATTACGTGGTCAACAAAGGCCTCTTTGAGAAGGTGGCCTCTGAACTGAGATGTGGATGATGTGGGGAGGAGCCGAGAGAATTTCCAGAAAGGGAAGATAGGAAGTGCAAAGGGCCCAAGATGAAAATGAGTTTTGAGGCTTCAGATGCTACAACTTGTGGCTGGAACATAACGGGTGAGCATGTGGGTGTAGGAAACAAGGTGGAAGAGAAAGAGAAAGCCAGAGCAACTTAGTTCTTGTGAACCACTGAAGGAATTGATGTCATCACAAATGCAGTGGGAAGCCACTGGAAAGTTTTAAGGAGAGATCTGATGTGCTTTTAAAAAAAAAAAGTCATTCTGACTTTTGTGGAGTGTGAATAGTAATACAGGTAAGAGTGGAATTGGCAAGGCCATTTGGGACGCTGCTCTCATGGTCCAGCACAGAGATGAGGGAGGCCTAGGGGGGTGGTAGCAAGGAGATGCATGGATAGAACAGATTTGGAGTAGATTGTGGAGGAATGGCTGAGGAACTTTGGATGTGAGGGGAACCATAAGAGAAAAATAGATAAAGTGCTGAGGCGTTTCAGGGAAGAAGAAACATGTTGGGCATAGCAGAGACAGGGCCGGTTCTCTGGAGATGGTGGTGCCCGTGGCAGTGGACCTTTATAAGCTGGTAGCAACTGAAGGCTCACACAATCAAAGAAAGGACTTTGAAGATGCTGTATTTACTCCCTCCATCACCCATTCTGAAAAACAAACAAAAACCCAATAAATTAAAAATGGCTCCAAAGTTCCACTGGAATAAAAGCAAACTGTAGGAAAGGAAGCCAGGAAGGTTTTTATTGCAGTGGTTAAGAACACAGATTTTGAAGTAGGATGTATCTGGCTTTGACCGTGGGTTCTGCCAGTGGCCACTGTTGGGATTTTGGGCAAGGCAAGGGGCTTGAGTGCCTCCGTCTCCTCATGTGTAAAACAGTGGGAGAGGAATAATTACTTTACGGGCTTGCTTCATGAGGAAAGTCTTGTAAAGAATCCACCTCCAATTCTCTGACATTTGTCAAATTACAAAGCTGCTTTTTTTCCATCTGTCAAATGACATAGCAAAAGGCTTACATACTATAGAAAGAGTTTTATGAGACCAAGGGAGAGTTTTAAAAGATAAACTGCTTCCACAGGGTGCCTAGGTGGCTCAGTCGGCTGAGCATCCGACTTTGGCTCAGCTCATGATCTCATGGCTCGTGAGTTCGAGCCCCATGTCGGGATCTGTGCTGCCAGCTCAGAGCCTGGAGCCTGCTTTGGATTCTGTGTCTCCCTCTCCCTGCCCCTCCCCTGCTCACAGTCTGTCTCTCTCTCAAAAATAAATAAACATTAAAATTGTTTTAATTCCTTTTTTAAAAATTCCTAGTACTTCTAGGAATTTACCCAAGGGATACAGGAGTGCTGATGCATAGGGGCACATGTACCCCAGTGTTCATAGCAGCACTTTCAACAATAGCCAAATCGTGGAAGGAGCCTAAATACCCATCAACTGATGAATGGGTAAAGAAGATGTGGTTTATATATACAATGAAATACTACTTGGCAATGAGAAAGAATTAAACTTGGCCATTTGCAGCAATGTGGATGGAACTGGAGGGTATTATTCTAAGTGAAATAAGTCAGTCAAATAAAGACAGATACCATATGTTCTCACTCATATGTGGATCTTGAGAAACATAACAGAAGACCATGGGGGAGGGGAAGGGGAGAAAAAGAAAGTTACAGAGAGGAAGGGAGGCAAACCATAAGAGACTCTTAAATACTGAGAACAAACTGAGGGTTGATGGGGGGTGGGGGAGAGGGGTAAGTGGGTGATGGGCATTGAGGAGGGCACTTGTTAGGATGAGCACTGGGTGTTGTATGGAAACCAATTTGACAATAAGTTATATTTTGAAAAATAAACATTTAAAAATTTTTTAAAAATAAAATAAATTGCTTCCATGGAATATTACTCAGCGATCAAAAAGAATGAAATCTTGCTATTTGCAACAACGTGGATGGAACTAGATTAGAGTGTATTATGCTAAGTGAAAAACGTCAGTCAGAGAAAGACAAATGTAAGATTTCATGCATATGTGGAATTTAAGAAACAAAACATGAACCTAAGGGAAGGGGGAAAAAATAAGATAAAAACAGGAAGACAAGCCATAAGAGACTCTTAAATACAGAAAACAAACTGAGGGTTGCTGGAAGGGTATTGGGTGGGGGGATGGGCTAAATGGGTGAGGGGCATTAAGGAGGGCACTTGTTGGGATGAGCACTGGGTGTTATATGTAAGTGATGACTCACTAAGTTCTAGTCATTATTACACTATATGTTAACTAACTTGGATTAAAATAAAATAAAATAAAACAAAATAAAACAAAATAGACTGCTTCCTGGGGCGCCCGGGTGGCTCAGTTGGTGAAGTGTCTGACTCTTGATTTCAGCTCAGTTCATGATCTCATGGTTCGTGTGCTTGAGCCTGTGTAGAGCTGACAGCATGGAGCCTGCTTGGGATTCTCTCTCTCCTTCTCTCTGCCCCTCCCCCCCAAAATAAATAAACTGCTTCCTGAAAAATACTTAGAGAACAAGCATGCTCTTTCATGTGTTGTCAGATTTGGTATGTAACTTGTGTAAAATTTTAAGCCAAGGAAATTGTGGTTTGGGTTAAAAAAGAAATTAAAACTGTAGGTGAATCATGCCATTGTGTGTGCTCTCTGGCCCAGGGGAAGTTCTTTATAAAAACAAATACACCTTCTCTCTCCAGGTTGCAATGGTTCAGTTCACTGATGACCCCAGAACAGAATTTAAACTAAATGCCTACCAAACCAAAGAGACCCTTCTTGATGCAATTAAACACATTTCATACAAAGGAGGAAATACCAAAACAGGTAAGAACAACAATAACAATAACAACAGCAACGACAATAACAATAACTCAGCAAGGACCCAAAGTAATTAATTATTAGTAATTACTGATACAATAATTTTGGAGGCATAGTAATATAGATTTTTTTTTAAACAGATTTTTCACTGGTCTAAGAACTTCCGTCCCACCCTTCTCTCTCCAGCAAAACAAAAATGGGAAGTAATGAAACTGAACTGTTGTCTTCCTTTGTTTCAGGAAAAGCAATCAAGCATGTCCGAGACAATCTGTTTACTGCAGAGTCAGGTACCAGAAGAGGCATCCCAAAGGTCATCGTGGTCATAACTGATGGCAGATCACAAGATGATGTGAACAAAATCTCTGGGGAGATGCAATCAAATGGTAAGTTTTACACAGATAAATAGTAGTGGCCACCAGTCATGTTGCCATTGTTTTCTGAATACAAATTTGTAGGCTACATCGGAATGACTCTAGTGTTTCTAAATCTTTCTTAATATTTAATCTAAATCTTTCTTAATAGTAACTGGACAATGTAATTTTTTCAAACTTTCCAGGTAATAAATCTGTTATTTTGCTGCATTGTCCCTAATATGTGGGTTACATACAGGACACCCTGTATAAGAAATTGTAGCAATTAAGTGCAATACTGTGAAAAGGCCCAAGGGCCAGGGAGGGACCCAGAAGCTTCTCAAGCCTCCTCATCTGTAAAATGGAAATTCTCATAGGATTATCATGAAGATTACATTATTGTTTTAATTTTTTTACTCTCTCTTTTGAGAGAAAGAGAGAGACAGAGTGTGAGCAGGGGAGGGGCAGAGAGAGAGGGAGACGCAGAATCGGTAGAAGGCTCCAGGCTCTGAGCTGTCAGTACCGAGCCCGATGCGGGGCTCAAACTCATGAACTGCGAGATCATGACCTGAGCCGAAGTTGGACGCTTAACCGACTGAGCCACCCAGGCGCCCTAAAGATTACATTATTTAAGGCATGCCTGGCAAATAGTAGTTTAAGATTTATTTGCATTGAACCATGACCCACTTCAGGCTGCTAAGCCTATTGATATCTGGGTTTTTACATGGAAAGTTTTTTTTTTCCATCTGGGTTTTTACATGGAAAAAAACCTGAGATAAAATTTCTCTGTTTCGAGTCCATCTCATCCCATAAATCTTAAAATGATTATTAGATATAGAATAGAATAAAGATATTCTTCCAATGGCAATGAATTGTCTCAGGCACTAATTGGAGCATTGGCCGCCTTGAGTTTCTTTAAAATGGAAAATTGCCTCAGGAATGATGGAGTAATTATCATGCAGTGAAATATGTGCATGCAGAATTCTGGTGGACTGTAAAAAATGATTTTTCCACCCCCCGCCAGGCTTCCTTCATAAACACATTTTAAATATTGGGCCATGTCTTATATTGCATTATTTGTGTTTTGTGCAGTTTGAAGTAATCCGAAATCTCTTCCCCTTCCCCAGGCTACAGCATCTTTGCCGTTGGTGTGGCTGATGCAGATTACTCTGAGCTGGTTAGCATTGGCAGCAAGCCCAGTTCACGGCATGTCTTCTTCGTGGATGACTTTGACGCCTTTAAGAAAATTGAAGATGAGTTGATTACTTTTGTCTGTGAAACCGCATCAGCAAGTTAGTTCTTTGGAATTTGTACTTCACTCATGTTGCTTAATGGTTGAAATATGTAATACCAGCGAAATCACGAGTCCCGTCTCGATCCGAGGAAAGGATATTGACGCGCGATGCTGTTTATTATGCGGACCTGAAGTTTCATGGTTTTGAGCATTTGGAAGTAAACCTCCACTCTCCCTGTTTTTGGGTTTTAGGTGGAAAAACGCTTTCCCTAATGAGAGGAGAGTCTGTGTCTAAAAACAGCTCTTCTTAAAAGCTGCAGCAAATTGTTTCAAAATGTATTAAGACTGCTCATCAGGATAGCACATTAGAAGGGAGACATCTCCCAACACATGCTCTCAAGAGACCACCATAGATTTTAATAGACTCGCAAGAGGAGAAGGAAGGCTTGTCCTTTGGTTGTAATGGGCCAAGTGAGAGCATTTCAATCTGGAGGAATCCACAGAAAACCATAGCCACATCTGGTTTGGATTCCCTTCACAATTGACTTCCGCAAAGATTATGTTAGCTTCCTGTTCTCAGGATGGGGAAAGGATATGTTTGGAAAATATCTAAATTAGCATTTTATATTGTTTGTTTTGTTTCCTAGCCTGCCCACTGGTCTACAAGGATGGCGTTGATCTTGCAGGTATGCATTGTCACAATTTTTCCAAAAACAAATGCATTAACTCTCATTTGGGGTCCAGATTTTTTTTTTTTGTAGACTAATTTTGAAATTTAAAATCCTTAAATGCCTGTGTTTTTCTTTCTCTCTCTTTTTAGGATTTAAGATGATGGAAATGTTTGGTTTGGTTGAAAAGGACTTTTCATCTGTGGAAGGGGTTTCTATGGAGCCTGGTACCTTCAATGTGTATCCCTGTTACCGAATTCATAAAGATGCCTTGGTTTCCCAGCCAACCAAGTATGTTTCCATTGCAAGATATTAAAGTTAATCATTTGTTTCTATAGCTCAATGTGAAAATTATATCAACTTGAAATATGCTATAATAGTTCCCAGTAGGATTTTCCATGATGATGAAAGCAGATGATGTTTAGATTGCTTTGTTTAGAAACCTCAGACCCTCGCATAAAGCTGGTTGAATGTTAATATCTGTTAGTCTGAGAAAATGTGTATAGATAGTTTACACTTACCTAGGGCTACTGTATACCAGGCATTGTTCTAAGTGATTATGTATATTAACTCACTCAAAGCGGCAAACAGTTCTATGGATTAGATTCAGTTATTGTTTCAATTCTGCAAATAATGACACTGAAGCACAAGGAAGCTAAAAGACTTGAATGAGATCACATGGTTTGTTTTGTGAAAATACTGGGATTTGCACTTGGCAAGCAGGCCCCAGAGCCCACACCCTAAACCATTTCACACTAGTGCCGTGAATTCAGCTGGTTTTTAATCTTTGAGAGGTCACAACAGCAACTCCATATAGTTAAAGAGTAGTATTGGGTTTATGTAAAAATTGAATTATCTACCCGCTTTACAGTTTGTGATGCACCTAGGGGTTCTTGCCCACTTACAGCAATTCTGCAAACTCTGGAGTACTTGTGATTACAGGTTGGGAATTCCTCGTTCAAGGAATCATCTCACAAGATGTCATCTGCTATTTTACATTCCAAATCAACGTTTGTTTTTGTCTTCAAATGCCTTCAGTATTTTAATGTGAAACCTTTTCAATGTCCAGATTTTGATGTAGTGTGTGCATCAAACGTGTGCATGAAAAAAATGGGAGAATGTATTAGAGTGTTAAACTCATCTATCCAATTTATCCACAAGCTGCTTTTCTATCTTCTTCAAAAATATTATTTATTAAATTCTAGCCTATTAGAGTACTACTCAAATTATTTTGTTGTGCTTCATTTGGGGGAATAATATTTGAAATAAGTAGACCTCTATTAATAATTTAAAATATTTACTGTTAAAGGTATAGCTTCTAGAAAATTGTTATAAATGCCTTTGACCTATATAGAATATATGTGGTTTTAGATAAAGCCAACATCTGGTGTTACCTTTTGGCAGGTGTTTTTTTTTTTTTTTTTAACATAGTCTAGGGATGAATATTAAAACGGATATTTGAAAAGTCCTTCCTGGAGGCCTACCCAGAAATGAGAATTGTCAAAGGGAAAATCCTCTGCCCCACTGAAATGCCTCATTCAGTAGGCAATGCTGCCCAGTTGTTAAGTCCATTCACTGGCTCCCAACCCTCATCTCATTCCACCTGTCACCAGCATTTGACAGTTTCTCACTTCCTCTTCCTGGTTTCACTCTCCTCACTGGACTTCTGGAACACACCCTCTTGAGCTTCTGCCTACATTACTGGCTGTTCCTTTTCAGTGCTGCCTCCTCTTCTTGCCTCTGCTTCTTCATGATGGAGGGATTAGGCCTGGATCCTTGTTTTTCCCTGTCTATACCTACTCCCTGGTGATCTTTTGAGTAGTGTTCAGCCTTGTCTATATGCCAGTGACTCCTAAATTTGTATTTCCAGTCCAGACCTATTTCCCCAAATTTAGACCTATGTATCTAATGGTGTACTAGACATCTTGCTGGGATATCTAAATGGGCATTTCAAACTTTGCATGTTCAAGACCACATCCCTGACCCTCGCTCCAGAACCAGCTTCACTTACTACTTTTTTCATCTTAATGACAATCACATCTAATTAGTTTCTCATGCAAAACACTTGACACTTTCCCTCATGCTCTATATCCATTCTACCAAGGAATCCCATTGTCTGTGCCTTCTCATCACCTCCGTTGCCTTCACCCCATATGGGGCACTGTCATCTCTTCCCTAGATCATTGCAGCAGGCTTTTAATGCTTCCTGCTCCTACCTTTGCCTTCCCACAGTCTATTCCCCAAGAAGCAGTCAGAGTGATTCTTTTAGAATGTAAACCATGCCACTCCAAAATCTGACAATGATTCTCCATTCCCCGTGCATTAAAAGTCAAAGCTCTTGAATGGCCCATGGGGCTCTACATTATCTGGGTACCAATCACCTCTTTGACTTCACCTCCTTCTCACCTGTCTCCTTCAGTCCATTCTCAAGATACACTAGGCACACCTGTCTCCTTCAGTCCATTATCAAGACACACCAGGCACACTCCACTAGTGTCTTTGCACTAGCTGGATGTCTTTGTCTCCTTTGAGGTTTTCTTCAGGTGGAACCTTCTCAATGAGCCTTTGCTCAAGTGTAACCTTCTCAATGAGGCTTTGAAGTGAAACCGGCAGTGATGACTTCAATTAACATTGCAAAATGACACACTCTAGTATTCCGAGTCCCTAGTAAATTGCTCTCTTGTTCTTGTTTTGTTTTTTGTATGGTATGTTTAGCTTCTAATACACTGTTCAATTCACCCTGCTGAAATTAAAGTGCTTCTACAAAGAGGAGAGGAACATTGTTGGTTTTATTCATTGACATAACTTAAGTACTTATTACAATGACTGGCACATGGTAGGCACACAATAAATGTTGGATGAATGAATGGATGAATGAATGAATGAACTAATATATAAACAAAATGAAATGAAATATTTTTATCTATTCAAATCAAACTTTCATTTTCAAATTCATGCTAAATTCCCATATTCACAAGTTTATCCACTTAATAACTATTATGGGGTTCCTATATATGGAAAGGGCTATATTTGTTGCTTCAGGGGAAAAGTTTAAAGTATATAAGTGATGTACTTAATTGTTAGAGAGAGATAAGCTGGTGTAGCAGGTTCAGTTTCCTGGAGGCAGATCCAGAGGTGGAGATGAGGATGCAAGGAAGTTGATGTGGATATACTCTCATGGAAGGGAACAGAAAGAGGTGAGATGAGACAAAAGAGAGAAGTCAAACTGTGAAGCAATTTTAGTGAGAGTCTCAGTTGGCCCACGTACAGGAGTTCTGAAAATGGAGCTACCTCCATTGGAATGAGAGACTCTGGTCCTCATATGCCCTCAAACACCAGTTATTGAAACAGGTGCCATAAAAAAAGCTGTCATGACCTTGGGAGAGCCTTTTCTTCTGCTGATGCAATTTTAGAAGTTAGTTGGTATTTGAGAGTTGTCTACACACCTCACTCCCAGAAGCAGGAGTA
Organism: Cryptoprocta ferox; assembly: GCA_028646485.1. Taxonomy (NCBI): domain Eukaryota; kingdom Metazoa; phylum Chordata; class Mammalia; order Carnivora; family Eupleridae; genus Cryptoprocta; species Cryptoprocta ferox. Next base: position 18,602,596 of record CM053569.1, on the reverse strand, counting down.
ATATGTTCTCAATTCTTGACAGTAGATCTGAAATGGTATACATCCCAGCACGAAGCATGGGCGGGAACACCACTAACTACAACTTATAGTAGAAAGTGAAAATATCTTTATAAAAAGACTGTAGTTGGGATGAGCACTGGGTATTATACATAAGTGACGAATCACTGAATTCTACTCCTGAAACCATTTTTACATTATATGTTAACTAACTTGGATTTAAATAAAATTAAAAAATAAATAAATAAAAAGACTGTAGATAAACATACTTATAACACTAAAACTTTTGAAATGACTTAAATTTTAACTGTGTAGTAACTGCTGCTAAAAAAAAAAGAAGGGGCAGCATTATTATATAGGTTGGAGAAGTACTCAACAGACATTCGTTAAAAACTGGAGGGAATGTACCCCATTAAAACAATGGTCGCCTTGATGGGATTAATAGTGATCTGTTATTTTCTTTTTCTGTTTTTCCAAATGTTTTTCAAGTGCATTTGCTTTTATAATCAGATAAATAATTTTTTTAAAAGGATCCAATAAAATATTATTTTCTTTCCATTTTTCAGGTATTTGCATCCAGAAGGATTGCCCTCTGACTATACAATGAGTTTTCTATTCCGGATTCTTCCTGACACTCCAGAAGAGCCATTTGCTCTTTGGGAGATTTTAAATAAAAATTCTGACCCATTGGTTGGAGTCATTTTGGATAGTAAGTATATCTCTTTATATATTTGCACACACATGTGTGAGGAGTGTATGCGCCATGCCATGCTGCCTTGCCTGTTTTGTGTACAATCGACCCTTGAACAGCATGGGTTTGAACTGCCTGAGTCCACTTCCACAAGGATATTTTTTGTGGTAAATGTAGCAAATTTTTTGGTAAATGTAGCACAATATTGTAAGTACATTTTCTCTTCCTTATAATTTTCTTAATAACATTTAATTTTCTCTAGCTTACTTTATTGTAGGATATAATATATAATACATATAACATACAGAATATGTGTTGGTTGACTGTTAGAAGTAAGGCTTCTGGCCAGCAGTAGGCTATGTGTAGTGAAGTTTTGGGGATTCAAAAGTTACACGTGGATTTTCAACTGCTTGGGGTGTTGGCACCCCTAACCCTCACGTTATTCAAGTGTCAACTATATATTGCAAACTAACTCATTTATCTTAAACCATGAGTAAATACTAACTAACAATAAATTATGTACAAGTTGATTCATTCATTCATCCACTCATTCTTTCAAGAAACGTTCACTGAGTTTCTACTATGTGCCAGCGCTAGGCTCTGGGATTCAGTAGTGGGCAAGATAGAGAGAGAGAGACAATTACTGGGATAGTAAAGATTTTAGGAAGAGCAAAGTTGACGGTAGGGGAACGGGGAGGGCCGGTGGGAGAGGAGAGACCAGACCATGTTTTGTACATGGATATGATAAGTATAAGATTCCTCTTTTGGGGTTTCTTGACCCAATTCCAGTGTGTGTGTGGAGGGGTGTCAAGGAGGGTGGGGAGTTTTGCACACAACATCAAGCAGTTCTCAGGTATCAGCAGGATGTCTGAGAATTCAGCTCAATTCTTACACTGTGTACCCAGAGATGGCATCAGATTCCATAGGTTAAGGGTTCAGTCCTGTAAGACTGTACCCTGCCACCCCTTTTTCAGACTCCAGTTGCAAGCCAGGATGTAACCTGTGTTTCTGATTGGCTACAAATCCGAATTCCCCCCCCCCCAAAATCAATCAATCAATCCATCCCATGAACTCATCCTTTGATTTGATTAATTTGCTAGAGTAATTCACGGAACTCAGAGAAACATTTTGCCTGCTAGCTTTCTGCTTTATTGTGAAAGGATACAGCTCAGGAACAGCCAGATGGAAGAGATGCATAAGGCAAGGTGTGCAGGAAGAAGCATAGAGGTTCCGTGTTTTCTCCAGGCATGCCACGTTCCCAAGTCTCCCTGTATTCAACAACCTAAAAGCTCTCTGAACCCTGTTGTTTGGGTTTTTATTGAGGCTTCATTAAGTAGGCGTGATTTATTAAATCATCGGCCATTGGCATTTGAACTCAATCTCTAGCAAGTCTCCACTCCCTAGAGGCGGGGGAAGAAGTGGGATTGAAGGTTTCAACTGTAATCACAAGGTTGGTTCTCTTGGCAATCAGCCCTCCATCCTTAGGTTGCCTAAGGGCTTTCCAAAAGTTTCCTCATTGATGTAACATAAGACATCTTTGTAGCTCTTATCACAGAAAATTCCAAGTGTTTTAGGAGCTGTGAGCCAGAAACCATGGACCAAGACCAAATATATATGAGAAATACATATTTGGTCATCTGCATGACCAAATGTCTATTTCTTATAAATCACAATATCACAGTGCCTATTTCATCTCCCAGAAAAAAATGCCAGGTTTGCAGCAACATATTTTGGGAAGAATTCTGGGATGGGGATATAAATTTGCAAGTTGTATATGTGTGGTATATATGCCATGATGCTGTGTGAGATCATCTAGGGAATGAGTGGGAGGAGAAGAGAAGAGGTCTGAAGACAGGGATGTTCCATTGTTTTGGAGGGTAGAAAGCTGAGGGGAACCAGTGAAAGAAGCTTCTCAATCACATGCTCTTGGATGTCATACATGCTCTCGGATGTCACACATGCTCTTGGATGTCACACATGATGATCGTTTCAGAGGATCATGAAATTTTCGGTTAATGTCACTAAATTTTCTAAAGACATTTTTAGTTTAGGATTCCAATCAAGCCAGGAACCAAAATTTGATGGCTGTCGTCAGGTGCTAACTCACATATGTAGATATGGAATATATTTATGCTAATCTCCAACCAGTATTTATAAAAAGACTTTTTGGTACATTGAAATGAATCAACAGCTAAATATGATATTGTGAAAGCATTTTGCATACATACTGAAATTAAGGGAAAACTGTAGATTAAAGGGGTATAAGTAACCAACTCCCTATTCACATGAGACTTAAAAACAAAGAAATCTCTCAAAATGATTAAGACTAGCTCATTGCCTTTGAAGTCACAGTGAATAATTACAATGTAACCTAGGAATTAATTAGTGAAAAGAATTCCTTTTTTTGTAATATAATATTCCTTGTAACATTCGTGAAGACTAGGAAGATTTCATATGTTTGTGGATTTAGTTTGTTCATAATAAAAGACATATTGGAATATCACTCCTTTGGACCAGTGTAAATTGCATGTCCTGGAAAAGCTGGTTGCACCAGTGGGTTAATAAAGCGAAGGGTCTGGTTTCTATGTCTTAAAATATGATTAGCTTTATTCTCCTTTTTGTCTGCCTCTAATCCCAGCTTCAGACAGCCATCTCTGAGGAGGGTGTTGGGGATGAAAGTACAGGGAAGAACGTACAGAGGAAGAATATATGTAGGGGCCTTGCCTCACCATCATCACCACATGGTTAACTGGCCAACTGAAAGCTGGGGGCGACCCAGGGACTATAGATCATTTCCTTACGTACTCATCACTTTGTTCTAAACACAGCCTCAAGGAGCTCCACGGTGGCTCCATCAGGGCTCACGTCATGATCTCACAGTTCGTGTGTTCAAGTCCTGCATTAGGCTCTGTGCTGACAGCTCAGAGCCTGGAACCTGCTTCGGATTCTGTGTCTCCCTCTCTCTCTGCCCTTCTCCTGCTCGTACTCTGTCTCTGTCTGTCTGTCTCTCTCTCAAAAGTAAATAAACATTAAAAAAAAATTTTAATCACAGCTTCCAAACTAAGGATGCATTGTTTTCAGTCTCGACTTGAATTAAAAAAAAAATTTTTTTTAACGTTCATTCATTTTTGATAGAGAAAGAACATGAGCAGGGGAGGGGCAGAGAGAAAGGGAGACACAGAATCAGAATCAGGCTCCAGGCTCTGAGCTGTCAGCACAGAGCCCGACGTGGGGCTCAAATCCACCAACCATGAGATCATGACCTGAGCTGAAGTCGGATGTTTAACCAACTAAGCCACCCATACAACTTGAATTTTATTTATTTATTTATTTATTTATTTATTTATTTATTGACTTGAATTTTAGAAAAATTATTGACCCATTATAATACTTTCTAAATTGTTTTTATTTTTCTTTGACTAGATGGTGGTAAAACCTTAACATATTTCAACTATGACTACAGTGGGGATTTTCAAACGGTTACATTTGAAGGACCTGAAATTAGGAAAATTTTCCATGGCAGCTTTCACAAGGTGAGTAATGCCTTGTACACATATATTCTTTATTTGCTGTGTGCAAAGCCACAGAGACATATATTCTTCATTCTATTTGTTGTGGACCAAGCAGCAGAGAAGTGTAAAAAAAATCCCACAGAGCTTTGGATCTCATATTTTAATTGGAGTAAGAATTATCTGTGGGCTTCCTCTGATTTGGTAGTTCTAAGATGCGACCCCAAAGTGTGCATTTGTATCAGGTACCCCAAAAGTAGTCCAGGCTCACACTTGGAAGAATGACATAGTACAGGGTACTGCGAGATTAGGAGGACAGTTGTTAATTTGCCACATTATGTGTGATGTGGAAAGGATTTCTGGTCTACCCGGCCACCAGTGCAGATGAAAGCCCAATCAGCTAAATCATTTTAAAATGTGAAGATAGTTTGAACTGATATTTTTACACATATAGAGACAACCCCTCACTACCATTCTAAACGTTATTCTGAGGAAGAATTTTGTAAAACCCGCCTGTAGTTCTTATTTGTGATAGAACTCTGTCCCTTACCACTTCATATCTCTGAAACACTTAGTTTTGGGAATTGCTAGAGTAGATCCAACATTTCCTGTTTCCTTTGTGGTTAGCAAATGATCCCACTGATCTCTGGGCTGTTAAAGAATGCAGCCTGCCAAGACCACAAGGAGAGCAGCCTTTAGAGGTGGTGCTGAAAAAGCCTTGCCTCTTGCCCCTCCTTCTTGTGTGTTGAGTGGAGGAAGGGATTTTGCAAGCCATCTTCATCTTGGCTTCTGTCTCCTGGCCTAGAACATGGTCAATTCCATCTAATTCACACAACTTTGCTACTTACTTTTTGGGGTTTTGAATACCATAGCTGCATAGGAACAACTACATACCAAGGTTCTTAATCTTCTTTGCACGAGAAAGGTTGCATACAAAAAATAGTTTTTCTTTAAAAGAACTCTACAACCAGAAGTGTAGTATCGTTAAATCATGAGATGCAGGTAGAGATTTATTAGTTCATGATTCGAAATTGTCCCATCAGCATCTCTTTGGAGTTATTGTCATTTACTCACCACACTCCTCTTGATATGGTTCTTTCTTGGTTAAGCAGAGTCTATTGTAAAGTAGTCAAGAAAAATTATAAGGGATATGCAAGCATGTGAGATCCGTGAGTATTAAAAACCACATTGCCAAGGGCACCTGGGTGGCTCAGTTGGTTGAGTGTCTGACTTTGGCTCAGGCCATGGTCTCGTGATCCTGCATCAGGCTTTGTGCTGACAGCTCAGTTCCTCCCCTGCTTGCGCTCTATCTCTCTCCTTTTCTCAAAAATAAATAAAGATTAAAAAATTAAAAAAACAAAAAACTGCATTGCCATCTTAACATGAACTGATAATTTTCATTCCAAAGAATCTTACGAGTCTTCTGTGAATGGTAAACTTTACTCAACTTGCTGGAAGATCTTAAAGACCTATAAGTAAGAGTCATTAAAAACCTGTTTTTAAATTTATAAAAACTTTCCACTTTTGTGGGCGCCCGAGTGGCTCAGTCGGTTAAGTGTCCACCTCTGGATTTCGACTCAGGTCTTGATCTCACGTTTCATGTTTCATGTTTCATGTTTCATGAGATCAAGCCCTGTATCAGGCTCTGTGCTTGGGATTCTCTGTCTCCCTCTCTCTCTGCCCCTCCCCTATGCATGTGTACTTTCTCTCTTTCTCTCAAAACAAATAAACTTTAAAACAAAACAGAACGAAAGCCTTCTGCTTTTTAGAAGTTATAAAAACAGGGGTACCTGGGTCGGTTAAGAGTCCAACTCTTGCTTCAGCTCAGGTCATGGTCTCACGGTTTGTAGAACTGAGCCCCTTGTTGGGCTCTGCACTGACAGCATAGAGCCTGCTCAGGATTCTCTGTTTTCTCTCTCTGTCTCTCTCTCCCTCTCTCTTTGCCCCTCCCCTGCTCACTCTCTCTCTCTCAAAATAGATAAATACACTTAAAAATTTTTTAAAATAAAAGTTATAAAAACAAAACTTTTCTCTACTTCTTTCAGCACTGTTAACAGAGCCAAACAGCCAAACAAACCAAAAGGAAAAGTCTTATCATGTAGCAACCTAATAGATCTACTAATGGAGCTATTGACTTGTTCACCAAATTGTATTTAATTGAATAAATATCTTAATTTCTTATTTTTCAATTGGCTTTATTTTTTACACATTGGATATGAAGGGGGGGCCCAAGGTCTTTGAAAAAGTTAAAAATTATATAAGCAGATCCTTAAATGCAATCAAAGTATCAAAATATTTTTGAAAACATTATCTCCTTTTGCAAAGCAAAGTTGTTTCTTTAAAAAGATGATCTCCCCACAAGTAGTTCTTAAAGCATGAATATTATATATTAGGCTGTGTTACACCCAGCATGAAAATTTCTGTTTTTGTAACAATGAAAAGTATTCCAAGTTTCAAAAACAAACAGGAGCCAAATTCGATCCTTCTAAATGATCATAAGAGGGATGTTAGTATGAAGGAAGTAAGGTGGGGACTTTAATCCAGTAGTGTTCTCTGATTGAATAGTGGTTTAACTGCTCTTTATAGGAAAAAGAATTCTCAAGAGTTTCTCCTGTTGACTTAAATTATTTTTATCATGATTAACATAAATAAAGCATTACATAGAAATAGATATATATCCTTATTTTCAGTTCCTATGCAACTATAAAACAAAAATAAAGATTAGATAAAGCCAATAAAGTTAAAAGTAACACAATTTTAATATGAAATAATTTTAAACACTGTTTAATATGACGTTATTTCACTGATATTCAGCCTCTGCTCACAATGCAAATACAGCACTAGCTGCTGGAACTCCCATAACTATTGCCTAGTACCTTTTTTCTTTGAATTACCATAGCTTCCCTTATGCAGCTATTTGTAACTTTTCTTGCCTTTCACTTAATGCGAAATCATTATTTGCCTATTCCACTCTTTTAGCTTACTAACCAAGTAGCCTTCCACACAAAAGAAATACTCATGAGGCAAACACCATCATAAATTGGAATGCAGTTATAAGCACTGAAATTTCATCGCAGAGCTTGCCTACAATGTGGTTCATTTAGAATATACTTACCTTTGACAATCACCTCTGAGGTAACACACATTTTTACAAATCCTCACAAAGAATGTATAGACTCCTGAATATATTAAATAGACCTGAAGATTCTAGAAATTTCACTTTGAGAAAATTGATCCACACATTAAGCCAAAGGGCTTTATTTCTTTGGGCCTGGAATCACCAGAAAGAATTCCTCCTTCCCCTTCAGATTCTAGATCTCCTGTCTTCATCTTGAATTAAATAAGTATTATCAAAATGAGGTTTGCAAACAACTGGTAGGTACCATAGATAACTTTTGCTGGTAAGTCAATTCTTTATTTTAATATTGTCATATTCATTTTCACGTGCATTCAGAAAAGGTATAACTAGTGCACCAATCCTCTTATTTCAGGATATTGCTGCTTTAAACATTAAAAAAAAATTTTTTTTAATGTTTATTGTATTTCTGAGGGAGAGAGAGAGAGACAGAGCATGAGTGGGGGAGGGGCAAAGAGAGAGGGAAACAGAATCCGAAGCAGGCTTCAGGCTCTGAGCTGTCAGCACAGAGCTGTATATGGGGGTCAAACTTAACAAACCATGAGATCATGACCAGAGCTGAAGTGGGACGCTTAACTGACTGAGCCACCCAAATGCCCCAGGATATTGCTGCTTTAAAGGAAGGCTAGATTGGGGATCCTTTTGAAGTCATTTTTAAAGAAAATGTTAACTAAATAAAAATAGAAGTGCTACCTGAATTTGGGGCAGTCATGGTGGTGGTAAAAAGTAGCACCTTTCTCGTGTAGCAAAATGCATAGTGCCAGAATTCCTTCCCTTCCCTTTCTGACTTTTTAGTGATGAATCGTGCAGTTACGTAAGTTTGGTTGATATTTCCTCCTGCTTCTTATTTCCTGAAACATCTTTACTTTTACCCAGATACACATTGTTGTCAGCAAGACTTTGGTCCAAGTGGTTATTGACTGTAAGCACGTGGCTGAGAAGGCAATAAATGCCTCAGCAAATATCACGTCGGATGGTGTCGAAGTCCTGGGGAGAATGGTCAGGTCAAGGGGACCAAATGGAAACTCTGCACCAGTAAGTGGATAAACAAGTGAAGCTGTGCTGTTATTACAGGGGGAAAATGAGGGGTTTCCAGGGGAGAAATTTGGTAAGAGGATGGATGGATGGATGGATGGATGGATGGATGGGTGGTTGGGTAAACAGATAACCGCCTCTTTAAATGAACTAAAATATACATTCAAAGTTCTTCACAGTAAACTTCTGCTATATTATAATAAAGATAATGTTCCAGGAATTAGACTGGTGTATGTTCTAAAGGCATTTTAAAATGCATATAGTAAAATATTTCAAATGGTTTATGGCATAAATGGTTTGTTAATGAGAATCAAAACTGTAAATCAGAACTCTAAATAAGCAAATATAAATTCATATAAAATATATGACTATAATACACAGGAAATTTATGTAAATTTCTCATTTGGCTTAGATTTGGGCATTTTTAAATGAGATTTTTGTTATTGGTAATGTGAAGTTTACCCTTTAATCATTAAGTTATTTAAGTAAAAATCATTTTAAGACAATATATTTTCATCATATAGCAGAGAATTTAAGACTAGGAGACTTCCAATTGGCAAAAAAAATCACATTCCTTTCTCTCACTACCCACAAAAAAGAATAGTGTACACAATCTTTTGTTTTTACACCTTGTGTTCCCAGCTAATTAGCCACATTCTCTAATTTGAGTCATTCTATAATTAGAACCAGTTAGCCTAGAGGGCATTTTGTTCTTGTAAACAATTCCAACTATTTTTTCTATGTAACAGAATAATCAAGTTAATTATAAGTCACTATTACTGTCTTGTGCTTTCTAGATTTGTAGAACTAGCCAGTTTTATGGAACTGGAGAATGCCTTGATGGTTCTCAAAGTCTTTTTAAGCTGAAGATCACTTTGTACAAATGAAATCTTCTAGTATGTCAAATAAATAAGTAAGATTAAAACAGTCCCATGCTAATTGAATGGGAGAGAGGACATGGAGTAGCAGGTGTCCCCTGCCTTCAAAGCACAGTTCTACTGCTCCAGTATAATCCATTTACTTTATATATCCATAAACAGTCTCAGAGTGGTCAAGTGATTTCCTCTGGGAACCTTCACTATTTAGTGGCATTTCTCTTTGTAATAATATAAGGGAAATCTTTGTGTACATAGGGAAACATTAATGCTTTCAGACCTTGAGAGATGTGTGCTAATTAGTTTAATGTAGCGTTGTGTCTTTAAAAATATTTTTGTTTCTACTTTCCTTTGGAGAAGCAGGGATTAGATGTTCAGAAAGAGAGACTGTAAAAGCTATGGAAGGCTCTCTTGTTTTCAGTTATGGTGAGGGACTTCTCACCAGAATGTTAACATTAGTGCACTTGCTGGCTCATAGGGTAATTTTATTTTTAATTTTTTGAGGAACCTCCATATTTATTGATGGGCATTAAGGAGGGCACTTGTTGGGATGAACACTGGGTGTTATATGTAAGTGATGAATCACTGGGTTCTACTCCTGAAACTGTATGTTAAACAGCTTGAATTTAAATAAATAAATTTTTAAAAAGTATGTTTACATTATAACCCTTTTGCAAAGATAGTGCCTAAAGTGAAGAAGGAAGCCCTGTGCTCCTCCCAAAGTCAAAGCCAAAACAAAGGCTGTGAAGGCCAAGAAAGCGGTGCTGATAGGTGTACACACACACACACACACACACACACACACACCGCTACCTTCTGAGGGTCCAAGACATTGTGTCTCCAAAGGCAGCCCAAATATCCTCCCAGGAGTGTCCCCAAGAGAATCAGGCTTGACCAATATGCCATCATCAAATTCCCCCTGACCATCAAGTCAGCTATAAAAAAAAAAAAAAAGACAATAATACACTTGTGTTCATTGTGGACATCAAGGCCAACAAGCACCAGATCAAACAGACTGTGAAAAAGCTCTATGGCATTGTCTTGGCCAAAGTCAACACCCTGATCAGGTCCAATGGAGAGAAGAAGGCGCATGTTTGACTGGCTCCTCATTATAATGCTTTCAATGTTGCCAACAAAATTGTGATCATCTAAGCTGAGTTCAGCTGGCTAAATCTAAATCTAAATTATTTACCATAAAAAGAAGAATGTTTACATTATACTGAGGAGTTATCAACTCTTAATGTTTTGTGTTTCATACTGATTAAGAAACACACCATCTTCTGCTTCATAGAAGATACTTTTTGATAGCACACTCCAGAATTGATAAGTCTCCATAATTAGCAAACTAAGGATATCTTTTAGGGATACGTGGATGTATATAGATGGACACTTGGATGAATGAACGAATAGACTCTAATTTAAGAAAGAGAAACAATGCTAAGTGTTTGAGATTCTGGGCCCAAATTACTTAGTACTATTATTTTTTTTTATTTTAGAAATAATGCATATAAAATCCTTGACACTTGGTACCATTCAGTGAAGAGCAGTAGTTATCACTGAAGGATGTCAATATTGCCTCCTCCACCTCATCCTTTCTAAACCTCTAGTGCTTATTTAACGCTCGATTATTTATAGCCATCTATTATTTTCTTGCTCTTCCATTTATCTACATTTTGCCCCTCTAGCCAGAGTATAAATCCCTTAAAAGAGAAACCCTGCCATGGTCTTTATTTACAACTACCCCCTTCTACCCCACATCACAGTGTCTAATAAATTAATTCGGGTTAACAGAGTAAGCTCTCAAGACACACTTGATAGAAATTAAGTAGCATGCCATCTATTTGAATTGTATTGTGTCTTTTCTTAAAATGTTGTTTCATATATATTGTATTCCAAATGTGGCATTAACAGCAGTCCAGTTATATGTATAACCTACCTTCTCCTAATTATAATTTGTATTTTACAATTACAGTTTTATAATTACACTTACAATAATTACATTTCAAATTAAAGTCTCTGTAATAATTTTACTCCAAATATATGACCAATTAAATATCAAAGAATTTATTTCTGAAAGCAAAAGTGCCTGTAGGTTTTAAATCTACCGGCAATAAATCTTTACTTTTGGGCATGAAAGAAAAACAATTAAACAGAGCACCCTCTGTGGTAACTTCCAGCCAGTAGCAGACAAAGGGGGAATTTATAGAAGTCAATAATTAAAGAGTTCTTTGTAAGGCTACTAAGGAAAAAGTTGTGGCTTTTGTTAGAATCTGGAAGTCTACAAAGGATTACTAAATAGATTTTCAGTCTGCCCACTTGTTGAAGAATTTGATTACGTTGAAATGGATAATATTAGATTAGATCTCAAGAATGTGATTGGAAACTCACTTGTTCTTTTGGGTTATTACTTAATTGTTTCAGCTCAAAGCAAGAAAGAAGTTTCAGTCTTCAGCTTTCAATGTAGAAGTCACAAATTACTAATATAATTTTGATAGACATCTGTACTCCACTACTCAGCAAAAGGGAACATGTAATGTGCAGGTATTGGATTGTTCCAGGAGGAGTAATTGTCATATAAGAGAAATGAGTAGTTTATAGGCGAGCATTCCCTGGCAAATTCAGTAATGATTCAAAAAATGCCTGATGATGGGAAAACTGTAATATTCAGTCTTTAAAGAAAATAGATTCTTCTTAAACCAAAGTTGAGTGGAGGAGAGATTAGTGGATTTAGGGACACAGTAACCACTGTATTGAAATTGCTCACATTCGTAATGAAAACAGCTTGTGTTCAGTAATGCAAGACTTTTATAGTCCCTAGTGGGACTAAGCTAGGAAGCTGGCTTAACTTAGCTGTCAAAACACATGTGGGAAGAAACCTAACAACTGTGCTTCTCCTTTCTGTTCTTCTCTCTCCTAAGAAGTTTCTTTTACCTTTTTTGATACCTGATAAAATTATAATACTGCCAGAGATGATCCTAGAAATATTTTGAGCTTTCCGGCATGTAATCATGTTCTTAGTGTGTTTCTTGCCCCCTTTCCAAATCTAACACATATAACTATCCAATTGACATTTGTTTAGTCCTCTGCTATGTATATAAACACAAATACAAGTTATGTTATGGAGTTTTTTATAACATAATTTACTGAGTTAAAGCTTTTATATGGGAATCAACAGTAGACCAGTCAATGATGCTACAGAAACAAGTGTTTTAATTTTTTTAATGTTTATTTATTTTTAAGAGAGAGAGAGAGAGAGACAGAGTGTGAGTGGGGGAGGGGCAGAGAGAGGGAGACGCAGAATCCAAAGCAGCTCTGTGCTGACAGCTCAGAGCCTGACACAAGGTTCGAACTCACCACGAGATCATGACCTAAGCCAAAGACGGACGCTTAACTGACTGAGCCACCCAGGCACCCCGAAACAAGTGTCTTTAAATTACAAGAGAATTATCATGTTTTCATATGAATTATATATTTTAATCCTTAACATAATAGTAGCTCATATTTATTGTATGCCGACTATGGACCAGGCAGCGTGAGCTTTTCTGAGATTACCTCGTTTAATCCTCCAATAACCATAGGAAGAGATACTTATCCCCACTTTGTAGATTCAGAAACTGAGACTTCAAGAAGTTAGAGAGGAATCCCCATTCAAAAAGTGAGGAAAGTAAGATATGAGATTGTATCTGACTTGCACAAGATTACCTGCCTGGCATGCTAAGCTCTCTTACCCTGGGTCAGACTGATCATTATAGATCTTAAAGCATAGGAGGGAATCTGGTCTATGCATATGCCTGTCTGTTCACCGACATGTTCAAAGACTCAACAGTATTTAAATTCTGACCCTGAAAGTAAATGCAATCAAGATGTTACCCGCCCCCCCAGGGGATGCCTACACCTAAATATTTTAATTACTACCAATAGGCACAACAGCTGTTTTCACCTCCTCATTTAATTAGTGCCATTATGGTTTCCCTTAAATGCAATAAATTGATTGAGACCAAGCAAGACACCCATGTTCAGTAGCCGGGAAGGGGTAAATGCTTAACAAACTTGCTTTGAGATGGAGTCAGTAAAAGTTAAACATGAAATTAAAGCAGAAGATGGCTGAGGTCTTCAGTTGCTCTTTCTCCATATTCCTGTGCAATGTAAATCTCTCTAAGTATTTGTGTAATTTCTGGTACAGCTTGACTTCAAGTTATAAGCTTTGTTATGCTATGGTGGAGAAAAATCAGAGGAGAAAATCTGGTTATCAGTGGAAAGTTGAGCCAGGCTACATTTTCATTCCCATTCACAGATTACAGTGACTCAACCAATGAGAAATATTTTAAACTTATTTTCATGCTAACGTTTGACCCCAAATGACTTGCCTTTTGTGTTACACCCAGACCAAAATATCCAATAATGAAAAAAGAGCATTTGCAATTGACTAAGCCCTTGGAAGGTATTATGACAAATGAATCCCGGAGCTGAGGCATCCCTGTCTCTTTCTCTCTCTTTTTCGCACATATATTTTTTATAATGTTAAGTTAGTTACAAAAGCAAAAAGAGGCTGACTCTTGCATTAGTTGCTTGAAATATGATTCATTTTGAACCACATTGTCGTGCATTTTCAGGCACTCAAATATAAGATCTTTTGACATGCTATGCCTGTACTGTTCCCTACACAATTTCTACAAATATGTATGTCATTGCTTTTGTAATAAAAGTCAGAGGGTTTTTTTAATCAATCTTCAGAAATGTGCCTTGGAAAACAAGTCCCTAAAGTAAAGGCTGAGGAATCTAAGCAATTACAAATACAAAACAATTATGAATAAATTTGTTGTACTCACAAAAAAAGGCTGCTGACTTCATCAACCTTGAAAAAGAAAAGACAGCCCACAAGCATTCCACAAGTGATAGTATTGGCTTCATTCAGCACTTAGTAGGCATTTAACCCCCTGAATAAATAAAATGAACTCCTAAAGATCTCAATAGCTCAATGGGACAGAAGTTTAGCCAAACTTTGTTTGTAGACATCATTCCATTATAGGTGCTTAGGTAGTGAATGTTTATTTGAAAAACTTCAAGAAAGCATGGTCCTTACTAGGGCTGGTGACAGTTCTTTCCTTTACATACATCTTTCCATTCACTAAAAAGCTTTTACACTGTGGGCTCTATTCAGAAATGGGGAATTTCTTAATGGATGAAAGACTTACAGACTGAACTGACTCTCTCTAATACTGTCATAATGGGGCCCATTTAATAAATGCCCCAGACAAATGGCATTGTAAAGTTAGGCTGGGGTGTCTGCATTTTAAACATGAGACCAAAGATCCTTTCACTGCAAAATGAACCACAAGAAAATGAAATGTGCTGTTCAAATCCCAACCAGAACTCTGCTTTCAACTCGTGCTTGCATCTTAGGCTCTTTCTTCCCAGGTCCTCATCTGCAGAATGGGGTTAGCATTGTTATTATTATAGCTCATATTGGAGAGCTGAGGGTTAAATGATATATGCCAATTCCTTAGGATAGTGCCTGGCACATAGTAGGTTTTCAACAAATGTCTGCTGCTATTGTCGTTATTTGCCTAGATTTTTCTCACCCAAAGTATTAAACAGATATGATTATTGTGGAAACAGGTTACTGTTATAATTCTGCCTTCGATAATACCACTTTCATTCTGATTCCGCTCTTTTGGCCTTTGTATTATAGACTCCTGCACCTTAAAGAATTCAATTATGAAAGGGCTGTACATGCTTCATTAAAATAATATGTATTATTTATAATAACTGTATTCTAGAGCTATTATAAATATTTCCCTACATTAACTCATGTTATTGTTTTAAAATTTTATTTAGATCTAAGTTAGTGAACATACAGTGTAATAATGGTTTCAGGAATAGAATTTAGTGATTCATCACTTACATAGAACACCCAGTGCTCATCCCAACAAGTGCCCCCTTTAAAGCCCATCATCCATTTAGCCCATCCCCCCACCCAACACCCCTCCAGCAACCCTCAGTTTGTTCTCTGTATTTAAGAGTCTCTTATGGGTTTATCTCCCTCTCTGTTTTTATATTATTTTTTATTCCCTTCCCTTATGTTCATCTGTTTTGTTTCTTAAATTTCACATATGAGTGAAATCCTGGAGGTATTTGTCTTTCTCTGACTGACTTATTTCTCGTAGCATAATACACTCTAGTTCCATCCACGTTCTTGCAAATGGCAAGATTTCATTCTTTTTGATCGCTGAGTAATATCCCACTGTTTGTTATACACCACATCTTCTTTATCCATTCATTAGTCGATGGACATTTGGGCTCTTTCCATAATTTGGCTATTGATAGTGCTGCTATTCCTTGGATAAATACCTCATAGTGTAATTGCTGGGTCGTAAGGTAGCTCTATTTTTAATTTTTTGAGGAACCTCCATATTGTTTTCCAGAGTGGCTACACTGCTGGTGGGAACTCATTTTATTGTTATAGCTATTATTATTACACTGATGTCTAGCTATAATGAAAGAGCCCCTATTATTACACTAACTTTACAGATGAGGAAACTTGAGACTTAAACACATTATATAATTTGTTCCAAATGACTTTGTGAGTGATTCAAGGACTACAGCCAGCCAATGTGGCTCCAAAGCCTCCCAACGCCTATGTTTCTTGAAATATCTTTGTTGCTATTCTTCATAAAAATCAGCATCCGTGTTCCTTAAAAATGTTTTAATTTTAAAAACCTATTTTTTCTTCAGTTGAAACCTTTAAAAGCCGAATTTTTAAATGATCATCATTTTGTTGTATGTCTGCCCTCCACAGACTCAGATATCATACCCATTGGGATTTTTTTTTTTAATATGGAGAAAAATGAGCAGTGAACCATGCACATATGTCTTCAGACAACTCTATAGTTGTATATAGAAGCAAACAAACAAACAAAATCCTTGTGATGCTTTGATTCATGGATCTGCTTTCAAAATTTAAGCTTTATTGTATTAATTTTGCAAAACTCACTTGGGAAAGGATATTTTCAGCAAAGCACAGTTCTTAAGTATTACAAGAGAAAGCCTGATTTTAGTTTCTTTACTGTCAGATGGAGAGGCTCTTCTGCGATGATGCAGCATTAGTAACCTATTTCAGTAGTACTATCTTCTCGGCATTCTCATTTTCATCCGGGGGACTCCTGACAGAGACAGATAGTATTCTTTGGGAGAAAATAAGGAACCCAAAGAGTTTCTAGCACTTGCTGAAAACACCACTCACTGAAGGAAGGTTTATATGTAAAATGAAAAGATTTCATCCTTCTCCCAGCTCTGTAATTGGTGACGCTTTTCATACTTGAAAATAATATAGGAAGAAATATAATATTAGAAATGGTTGAGTCATGAAGCTAATGTTAGCCCTCAGTAGTATTATAGTGATATTTCTGTATATTTCAAAATGTACACGGAGTTTCACCAACATACGTGAGTAGAACAAGACTAAATATTTATGGCATTATCAATAGCTTAAATAAAAATAGACTTAGCAGCGATTCTCACAATACCATTTGTGAATTTGTCATGACACTTACAATGTTGTAAACAATATTCATGTCCATACCTCTCACTCCCGCTAAGATCTTTCAGGGAAGGATTTTGATTTTGTTCATTTTCGTATTCTAGAGGTCGATGTAGTATCTGGCTTGCATTATACACTAAAGAAGAATTTGTTGAATATATGCATAAGCAATTGAAGTCAGAATTAATCTGACAAGGCTTTGTCAATACCTACTATATACCACATATTATGATGGGGACACAAAGATGAATTGGTGGTTCTCTGTCCCTTGAAGAGCTCACAGACTAAGGAGGAGCTGATATAAATAATCATACTGTATGGTGGGTTATATGCTGTAAAAGAAACATGTGGAATGTTGTAGGATTACAGAGACACTGGTCGTGACCATGAGGGCGGTGCTGGGCAACTTTTAACAGAGGTGCTAAGCTTCTTTGGGCAGAGATGAAAGGCGAAGTTGTGATAAATAAGGGAGTTTGAAGGCTGGATGGAGTAATTATACACAAAATCTTAAAGCACTGTGTGCTTGAGGAACAAATTTAGTTTTATATTTTGGAATAATTTTCTTATTATTTACTGTAATGTTACGTTACAAATGTATCAGTGTTCTATTATGTGATGCAGAATATGAAATCATAATTCTAGACATAGTATGTCTATTTTTAATTCAATGACAATTTTGTTTTAAATTGCAGTTCCAGTTACAGATGTTTGATATTATTTGTTCCACTTCATGGGCCAATAAAGACAAATGCTGTGAACTTCCAGGCCTGGTAAGAATTCTGCGTTTTTTAGTAGGTCTGTTCTTTATTGAAAAGTTCTAAAGCTGTATTTAATTTTCTCTGAAAATTTGGGGTCTGACATCAGCAGGACATACTGACGTACATGATGGGAACTGTGCAGCTCCGGGGGTGCCGTTTACACGTAGTCCAGAGGTTCTCACATCTCCTGGTTCGTGAAATCTTCAGCGTTGCAATCATTTTGTTCATGGAACCCCTAAGCCAAAAGAAATGCCTAACAATTCTGAACATGAAGGAATTAGGTCCCCAAATCCTAAACGTTGATGCTATAATCTCAGTAGCTGTATGAAAAAATAATACACACGAATTGAAAGCAAAAAATGTTATTTTTATTTTATTCTTAAATAACCAGTTACTCCCTAATGAGATGTACATGCCTATCGGGAGTGCACGATTTTTCATACATTGGAATCTGATTGGATGTTGCCACCCTCACTTCTTTTTCTACATTGATGTTTCCCAGGGTATTTGCTTTCCATCATAGCAACTGCCAAAACCCCAGATTTGCAAGTATATGACATCTTCAAAAAAAGTATTTCAATATCTATTGTTCAGACTGTGAACTACCTTGAGCTCATTGTTCATATGAAGTCCCGTGGGTGCCGAATATTGCTATTTCTCTTGAGTTTTAAAAACATTCACAGTGCCCCTGTGAGTTTGCTAAAGTCCCCCAGGGAATCTTGACACACAGTTCTGAAATTGTGGTCATAATCTGTTCAACATATGCGATGCTACTAGAAAACCAAACTTTTTTTCACACTATTAATACCAAGTGTGATTCATGGGGTTTTACCTGTAGATATAGAAACAGATTCATATTGTAGGATCCTTGGGGACAGAGAGCTGAAATGGGTAACCCTGTAATGGTTGGATAGTAGTCATGTCTTAATAATTAAGCTTGGAGAATGTGCATGGAGTAACCTTCATAAAGTCTAGGGATTAGCCTTTTTAACACCTTCCTCCAGATCACATTTGTTGCAGGCTTTACATTCATGGTGACTGTGTTTGAGAAGGAAATACAGTTGGCCCTTGAACTGTGTGGGAGTTAGAGGCACCAGCTCCCATCCCCACTCAGGAAAACGTCTGCCTATGACTTTGGTCTCCCCCAAAACTTAACTACTACTAGCCTTAGTGATAACATAAGCAGTTGGTTAACACATATTTTGTTATGTTATATGCATTGTATATTGTATTCTTACAGTAAAGTAAGCTAGAGAAAAGATGTTATTAAGACAATAAAAAAGAAGAGAAAATACAGTTACAGCATTGCACTTTATTTATTGAAAAAAAAAATCCACAGGTAAGTGGACCAGTGCAGTTCATACCCATGTTGTTCAAGAGTTAACTGATGGGACACCCGGGTGGCTCAGTTGGTTGAGTGTCGACTTTGGCTCAGGTCATGATCTCGTGGTTCACGGGTTTGAGCCCCGCGTCCAGCTCTAGGCTTACAGCTCAGAGCCTGGAGCCTTCTTAGGATTCTGTGTCTTCCTCTCTCTGCCCCTCCCCTACTCATACTCTGTGTCTCTCTCTCAAAAAATAAATAAACATTAAAAAATTTTTAAAAAGAGTTTGCTGTAACTCAACTCTTTCTTCATCAAAATTAATTTCCAAGTAAACTCTGGTGAAGAATTAAATCAGAGACACTGTGAAATTATGCTTAAGCACAGATGGATTGGAAATGGGAAGCAGAAACACTCAGAATTCTATCCTGTATCTAGCAAAATGCAATCACCAGTTTTCTGAGGAACGACTCAGGCCTGATGAGAGCTTTTCTTTTCCTATCTATCGCTGAAGATATGCCAATTCCATGGTAGGAAGGCATGGATGGAGGTATAGTGACAGCTGTGGCAAAACCATTGTTGGGCCTTTGGTCACAGGAGGCCTGGCATCAGCCTTGTTTGGGGCCTCTTTCTGGATACTTCAGTTTGTATTTTACTCTAGCTGCCCGCATATCAGGCCAGATGTGTTAGCAGGCGGGTTTCCTGTAATGAGCTGAAATCTTTGACTATTGTCCAACATTTAAGAAAAGTATATACAATATATATAGACCCTCTGCTCATGCTTTTTTGGGTTTCTGTTGTGAACATTGTATAGACTGAGATTATTTTCAGCTTGATCACTTAATTATCATCTGTGTTCTGTTCCAGCTTTATTTTTCCCCAGAGTCTTAAATAATGACGCTAATTTTCTCTCTGTCCAATGGAACTGGTGAACCCTATGAAGTTCTATAGCTTCTCATCCCAGTGCAGCCTTCTTTCTTGGCCGATAGTCACAAATGTTTTGATAGCTGTTAGCAGGTATTGTCTTCATACCCCAGTAGCCCGTCCAGAGATGTTCAACTGGACGTTCATAATCTATCTTTAATGTCATGTGGCAACAAAATTGTGCGAGAGAAGAAAAATGAGCCCCTGTCCCAAAGCTATGATTGATGCTATGATGTTTCCTTATTTTCAGCCACAGAATGTGAGTCATAATTAAAGTTGCTGCAAGGAATTGATGATGCATTTAAGCACTTTTATTTTGTTTTGTGTGTTTTAGTGTAGATGCAGTTCCAATGGACTATCCCAACACATTTTTTTATCCTTTGGAATGGAAAAAATATCCTTTGAAATAGAAAAAAGAAAAATTTCAAAACCTATAGTTCATAGAGTTGTCCTACTCAAACTGAATGCAATAGTAACCAGGAATTTTTTCTGCACCCACTTCTGTCTTTCTTCACCTGCATTCCCAAGCTCATTTTATCAACATCCTTTGGTTAAGGGTGATGAACAATGACTCACTAGACACTCATTCATTTTTCTTTAAGGAAAATATTTTGTGAGCAGGAGAGAATATTCTTTGTCTTTACACACCAATGTTCACTTAAAAGTTTTTTGGGGGGGTGCCTGGGTGGCTCAGTCAGTTGAGTGTCTGACTTCGGCTCAGGTCATGATCTTACAGTTCGTGGGTTCGAGCCCTGCGTCAGGCTCTGTGCTGGCAGCTCAGAGCCTGGAGCCTGCTTCCGATTCTGTGTGTCCCGCTCTCTCTGCCCCTCCCCTGCTCATGATCTGTCTCTCTCTGTCTCTCAAAAATAAATAAATGTTTAAAAAAATTTTAAAAAAAGGTCTTTTTGAGTATCTTAAACCAAAGTGTTTTCTTCGATCCATAAAGCCATTTGTACTGATTGTCTTGTTAACAGTTATGCTTTTTTTTTTTTTTTTCTCTTCAGAGGGATGAGGAAACCTGCCCAGAGCTACCACATTCCTGCTCCTGTTCTGAAGTCAATACAGGGACTCTGGGACCAGCAGGCCCCCCAGTAAGTCTTGCCTAGTTTAAACTTAAATGCTCTTTAGTCATATTTATAGCTATCATTTGTTGTGTGTCTAATATGTGCTTGCCACTGTGCTAATAAACATGTACTTAATTCTGTGAGCAAACTGAACACAGAGATGTTAAGGAACTTGCCTAAAGAACACACCTTCTCTTCAAATCCGGGTTTCCATGACTCCTACAGATGATCCTCTTTAACCTCTATAGCATACTTATCTCTCAAATGGTTACATATTTCAAAATCTCCCCTTTAAACTCCTATGGTTTATTTTCAGTGTGAATGTTTCAAATATTGGCCCACTACTTGTAACTTTAAGATTTGCATACCCTTCCTTCGCCCATTCTGTATTACAATTGGTACATGAGGAAAATTCACCAGGAAAACTACTCTATCTGAACATGAAGTTCCCCACTGCTGATGGGAGCTTCCTGCAAAAAAGGAGAGAGGGAGATTGGCCAGGGTGCGGGTGAGGGAGGAGGAAGAGGAAGGAAGGAGGGAGAGAAAGAAAACATCTTTGTAAAATATAAAATGTATGTAATTTGCACTATCTGAGTCTTCAGATTTGCTGAGATGAATCTCTTTGTGTTTAAGTGCTCATTTTACGTCTAACCTCCTAAACTGGGGTTATCAGCGTTTCCTTGTGGTGAGTATGATATAGTTGGTCTGTGGTTAGGAAGTGGCTAATGGACCAAGGTGGAAAGACAGAGAAAGCAGGGAGAAGCAGCACAAGCAAATAAAGAAATCCAGACCTTGCAGGAGGACTATTCTGATGCCCCAGCAGCCCTTGCACGCTGGCCTGCCAGACGAGGCCGACCCGCCAACATGCACGGGAGATTACGCGGGCGGACCACTGGCTCACAGCCAGCAGGTTCACTCCAGGGTGGCCCTACCACCATGGTTTTCCTTCTTCTGTGCACCACATTTCCTGAACTGAACAAAAGGGAAGAGAACCTGCTGAATGTATCTGAAATGTATCCCAGCAGTTTCTCCTTTACCTTGGGCACAGAGAACATTCTTTCAAGTGCAGATGTAGAACCCAAATCCTTTTTTTTTTTTTTTTTTTTTGAACAGAAGACTCTTTATCACAAAGAGGCAATTGTGGAGTGATGGTAAAAGCATTAAGTTTAAATCGTAAGAAAATCTTGGGGCACCTGGATGACTCAGTCGGTTAAGTGTCTGACTCTTGGTTTCAGCTCAGGTCATGATCTCACAGTTGTGTGTTCAAGCCCAGTGTTGGGATTCTCTCTCTCCTTCCCTCCCTCTCTGTCCTTCCCCTTGCCTCAAAATAAATAAATAAACTTTAAAAAAAAAAAAAGGCTAGGCAAGTCTTTGAACCACGGTGAATCTCCATTTCCTCATATGTCAAATAGCACCACTTCTTTGATGTTATGAGGAATAAACAAGAAAAGAATGTATATAAGTATTCTGTGCATTACAAAACTTAAGTCAAATGAGGGGCCTGGTGGCTCAATTGGATAAGAGTCTGACTTCGGCTCAGGTAATGATCTCAAGGTTCATGAGTTCAAACCCTGCTGTGCTGTCAGCACAGGGCCCGCTTCATATCCTCTGCCCCCATCTCTCTGCCTCTCCCCTGCTCATTCCCTCCCCCTCTCTCACTCACTTAAAATAAATACATAAACTTAAAATAAAACTTAAATGTAAGGAGTGTCTTTAGTTTAATCTTGGAATTGGAAAAACAGATTTATTTTCAACTGTGTGTAGCTTGCTTTTTTTAAACCCAAAAGTGTGTCTTTGAACTTTATCAAGGGTAATGCACATTGTTCCATTATATAAACTACAGTTTATTGACCCACTACTGTGGCATATTTTCCTACTGAACATCCTCTGTATGTCTCTGCAAACATGAGTTGAGTGCTCTTTTAATAACACTTAGAATCAGATTTGTTGGAGAATAAGGAGGGTGTGCCTTCAGCTTCATGAAAAAACTGTTAATTGCCTTTCTGGGTGGTGGTCCCAATATCTTTTCCCACAAAATCTAGAAGAGTTCTGGTTTTCCTGCATCTTACCAGCACTGTCTAATGTTGCCAAACATGAGAACTTTTGCTTATCTGATGACGGTAAAATCCTGTGTGGCTGTTATTTGAAATAAGACTTTCCCTCTCTGCTAGCAACATGGGCAGTTTTTCATTTGTGTCTGAGCCATTGGGATTCCTTTTTTTTTTTTTTATAATGTTTGTTTGTTTGTTTTGCGGGGGCACCAGCAGTGGAGGGACAGAGAGAGAGGGAGAAAGAGAATCCTAAGGAGGCTCCACACTCAGTGCAGAGTCAGATGTGGGGCTCGAACTGTGAGACTATGACCTGAGCCAAAATCAAGAGTCGGACGCTCAACTGACTGAGCCACCCAGGCGCCCCAGATTTCTTTCTATATAAATACATGTTTATAAATTTGGGGGGGGGTTGTTGTGAAGGTTTTTTGCTTATTAGTACCTAAGAGGTTTTCTGTATTCTAGACATTAATCTTTTATTAGTGACATGGCTTGCAAATATCATTTCATGGTCTATGGCTTGCTTATTGTTGTTTATGGGCTTTTATTGTCTATACATTTTAATTACAGTGTAGTGAAACTTAATATTTCTGTGAGTTATCATCCTTTATGTCGTTTTTTATTTCACTTTTAGCCATGATTTACTTAGAAGTGTCTTTTTAAATTTCTAATCGTATGTACAGTTTTCACATTTTTCTTATTGTTGTGTTAATTTTATTGCACTTTATCATGGGAAATAGTCTATATAGTACCAATTTTTTGACATTTGTTGATCCTTTGACATTTGCTTTGTGGCCTTTTGTCAGGTTTTACAGATGTTCCATGTATGCTTTAGGAGAATGTGCATTTTCTAATTGTGGAGTTCAGAATTCTAAATACAAATATCCAGTAAATCAAATTGTAAATTGTGTTGTTAGAATCTCCTTTGTCTGCATTAATTCTTTATCTTTCAATTAGTGATATAGATGTTTAAAATCTTCTACTTTAATGTCCATCTGTCAAATGTTGTTTGTAATTCTGCATTGTATATCCTGAGTTTGTGTTACAATGTGCAAAAAACAGAACTTGCTATATCAACATTTCTTGCTTGAATTATTTTCCTGGTATATATTTTCTCCAGCATCTTAGTTTCAGCCTTTCCATGTCTTTATGTTTGAGACATGTTCTCTTTAAATGGCATATGGCTAGATTTTGTTTTTAATTTGGTTTTGCAATCTTTCTTTTCAGAGTTTAGTCCATTCTATTGTTTGTGATCATTAACCTCTCTGGGCAAATATTCCTATATCCATCTATCACCGTAATTTTTGCTTTCTATTTGATCCACATGATATATGTGTGGATTTCTTGGTTTGTTGAGGTTTTATCTACTTTTTGGCTTTTTGCTGTTATTCTCATTCTTTTCTTCCCTCCACTAGTTTGGAAATTATACTCTGTATAGCTTTTTTTTCAGTAGTTAACCAAGAGATTTAAATTGACAAATAAAATTTGTCAATTTAAATACAAATATATTTAACTTGACAAAGTCCAAAATGAATCAATATTTCTACCCTTATTTCAACCAACACAATATTCTTGGAATTTTTTTCTCTTGGACCATCCTTTTTATAATTTATGTGCTATTGCTATCTGGTATTTTAGTACTTCTTAACATCACAAAATTAGACATTTTAAATAATAAAATTAAACATTTTATTATCATTTATTATAAATTAATATGTGGTAGGACTTGCTCCATATTTGCTATTTCTTTGCTTACAATATCTTCTGGTATCATTTTTATTTCTCCTGGAGTAAACCCCTTGGATATTCCTTTAATGAGAGACTATTGGTAGTCAATTTTCATTTTTTTCATCTTAAAATGTTTTTATTTCCCATATTATCAAAAGATAGTTTTGCTGGTCATTCCAGAGATTGTTAATTGCACCCCCATATTCATTGCCATAGCTTCTTTTTCATGGTAAAATTCCCTGAGTTTTAGCTAAGCACATGGCCATTCAGCTGGCAACTTGATTTCGGAGCATCTATACAAGTAGGTGTGACCTTAGACTAAGTGCTGGCTAGTGAGAGAAAAAGTATATGCAATCACCCTAGACATTGTTCTTAAATGAAAATGAAGGGCCCTCCTTACCCATGCTTACCCTTCTCAACAGACTACTCTGGGAACTTGTGGTAGTGAGTTCACTTTGGTAAGCAGTGTCCTGGAACATAGCAGACCAATAAAATGGAAGCAATCAAACTTCTACGTTGTCTTACACAGTAAAGCTACTCTACTATACTGAACCATTATCAGCTCAGATGTTAATATAAGAGAATAATAAGCCTCCTGTCTTGCTTAAAAGTTTTAATATTGACCTCAATTAAAGCAGTCAAACAACTTTCCAAACTAATAAATGGGAAGATCTTGGTTTCAAGATCCCTTTGTCTTTAGTGATCTGAAGTTTCACCACAGTATGTTTGGGGTGGGGTTTTCATGTTATTATTCTGACATTTTGGAAAATTTATGACTTCATGGTTTGAATACCAGTGTTTCTCATTAAATTTGGAGTTTTCTTAGTCATTATCTCCTTGAAGATTGCCTCTCTCCTGTCATCTCTATTATGTTTTTCTGAAATTCAATTAGAAGTACGTTGTAATTTCTCATTTTACTCTCATGTCTCTAAACCTTTTTTTAATTTATTCGTGTGTTTCCAGGCTTCATTCTGTGTAGTTTCTTCAAATTTAGCTTCTGGTGTACTCTATTATTAGCTATGTTTAATGTGCTATTTAACCTATCCATTGTAGTTCTGATCTCGAGGATTATATTTAGCACATCTAGAAGTTCTTTTTGGTTCCTTTTCAAAACTTATGGGCATTTCTTTTTTGTTTGTTTGTTTGTTTGTTTCAGGAGTAGAATTTAGTGATTCACCACTTATATATAACACCCAGTGCTCATCACAACAAGTGCCCTCCTTAATACTCATCACCCATTTAGGCCATCCCCCACCCACCTCCCTCCATCAATTCTCAGTTTGTTCTTTATTGTTAAGAGTCTCTTATAGTTTGCTTCCCTCTCTCTTCCCCCCACCCATCCTATATGTTCATTTGTTTTGTTTCCTAAATTCCATATTTGAGTGAAATCATATGGTATTTGTCTTTTTCTGGCTCACTTATTTCACCTAGCATAATACACTCTAACTCTATCTGAATTGTTGTAAATGGCAAGATTTCATTTTTAATGGCTAATATTCCATTTTATATATATATATATATATATATATATATATATATATATATATATATCCATTCATCAGTTGATGGACACTTGGACTCTTTCTATACTTTGGCTGTTGTTATAATGCTGCTGTAAACATTGTGGTGCATGTACCCTTTTGAATCTGTATTTTTGTATCCTTTAGGTAAATACCTAGTAGTAAAATTACTGGGTCATAGAGTAGTTCTATTTTTAACCTTTTGGGGAACCTCCATACTGTTTTCCAGAATGACTGCACCAGTTTGCATTTTCACCAACAGTGTAAGAGAGTTTCCCTTTCTCCACATCCCTGCCAACATCTGTTGTTTTCTGAGTTGTTAATTTTAGCCATTCTGACAGGTGTGAGGTAGTATCTCATTGTGGTTTTGATTTGTATTTCCCTGATGATGAGTGATGTTGAGCATTTTTTCATGTGTCTTTTAGCCATCTGTATGTCTTCTTTGGCAACATGTCTATTTATGTCTTCTGCAAATCCTCTGGGCATGTCCATAGTATTTCTTTTGTAACACATCAAAACTATTTTTTCTTTCAATATTTTAAATACAGTTTATTTTTTAAATATGATCATTTCAATATCTTCATTGTATGTGGTTCTGATTCTGCCATTTTTTTTTTCTGCTGATGTTATTCATGCTATCTTGTTTCCACATGTATTTTGTGAATTTTGGAGAGGGGGGGGTGTATGTTGGAGTTTTGTTTGATCCTGACAGGTGATGTGAATTCTGGTCTCTAGACTGTATGAGAATCAGCTTCTGGGTAATATTCTTTAGCAGAGATATTTCTTACTCTTTCCATAGCTAAATTGGAAACAACATCTTGGGCATCCACCTGCTAGTTTTGAAGAGGGGGTTTCCTAGCTGATTCACAGTGCAGCCTTTCAAGTTCCTTGGCTTTAAAGAACATTTAATTTTCTCACTATCATAGGCCTAAGTTCACATTTCCTTGCTTTGTGCGAGCTATAAAATACAAACTTTGCAGCAAACCTGAACCATTTGCCCCATCCTTCCCCAGGGCAATCTCTGTGCACATGGCTGTTTCTCTGGTATTTTTGTTTCTTCTTCATTCCCGGTACTTATGCATTCAGTTCTTAATTATAATAATGTTTATTTTATTTTAAGCAGCATTAATAAGCTTTTTTAGCTGGAGGGTTTTCAAGTTTTTTCATATGCAGTACTGCTGGAACAAGTTATAAAATATTTACATATGACTTAAGAGTCAAACTTTGTAATGAAAAAAAACCAGCAGAGAAGAGAAAGAGAAGAGATGAGTTCTGACTTGAAGAGAAAGATGTAAATTAGGAGAAAAGCTATTGAAATGTTTGAATTTTTAAAGTACAATAAACTATACTTTTATAGTTTATAATATAGTTTAGAATATAAACTATTCAAGAGATAGTATCCCAAACAATACTCAATAAGCCCGATCTAATGATTTAACATAGTTGTGATTATTTTCCACATTCAAGAATTCCCACAATGGTATTTTGTGCCAGGAAAGCTATAAAAGAGCTATAGGAAGACATGGGTGAAAGAACCACATTTCCTCTGCCTAGACTCACCTTTTTTATAAAAAGGATAGAAGTCAACATCCAAAAAAATATGTTGGATTCTTATGTGCTCAGTGATAAAGGTTAGTGATAAGGTGCAAAGTAAGGTAGAAATATAAAAAGGTTCCAGGCTTTTAGACATGGTGCCTTTGGCGTGAATATCTGTGAGTCACACTAGAACAAACCTGGCAGTTAAAAACCAATCATTGAAAATGGGCAAACATGAAAAGTGGTGCCAGAATGGTATATTAATAATGCGGGTGCATTGGGCTTGCTACAAGGAACATACAATATGACTGACCCAGTGGTGTAAACCATTGGAACATTTAGACATTTATTATTTTCACAACAAACGATTCAGAGGTGGATGATTCCAAGGCAGATGTGGCTGCTCGACAAATTCGTCAAGGACCCAAACTTGTCCCAGCTCCCCAGTTTCCTTTCCATAGGCCTGTGGCCTCTTTATCAAATTGGCCCAAAGTGTCACATTGGCCCAAAGTGTTTAATGTGCCCATTTCCTGGTTGCAGAGAGGGGCTGGGCAAGCAAATCTGTCTGCTTTAACCCTTCTAGTAGGAGAAATAAAATGGAGAAGGAAGTCAGGAAAGATTCTTTGGTAGCCAATCAACAGTCTGCCACTCTGGGGGAAAAGATTTGCATCTCATAACAGTGAAAGGTGTGGTATCCAAATATGTGAAGAATTTCTGCACAATAAAAAGAAGAAGACACACAGCTCATTAGAATATATATAATAGGGAAAGAATATAAATATGGAGTCGCAGTGAGATAAAATGCAAATGGACAAATGTTATGAAAAGATGTTCTGGGGTAGTAATTTCTAGGGAAGTGAAAATTCAAATAAGAGTAAAATATGATTTTTACCTTAGTTTGGTAAAAATGTAAAGTTTGACAATATTAGAAGAGGAAAAATAATTTTTCCTCTACCCTTCTGGGTTCTTGGCTGAGATACCCCTGTTATAAAAAGACAGGTGAACAGGAGAAAAACAATCAAGAGTTTAATAACACGAATGTCTCTTGTATACATGGGAGATGCCCAGGAAAGCTGAGGAACTCCCCAGAGTGGCTGAGGCCATCACTTTCAATATCATCTTCAGTTAAAGACACAAAAAGATGTTGTGGGTGGGGAGTCCATTTGGGGAGATTATTATCAGGAATGGCACAGCAAATGAAGGCGAGGCTGTTATGCAGACCCAAGTCTCTGCCTTCTTCATAAGTAAGTTTCTAGAGATTTAGAGGCATCCCTTTCCTCCTGGTAAAAAGAGGGAATGGAAATTTCCCTTATAAATGTAAACATCTCTTATAAAACTTTTAATAGGTTTTTGGTTTTCAGGGTTTCCCCTGTAGTTTCTTAAGTAATCAGACTAAATAATCCTTATGCAAAAGAGGTGAGGTACCAAATTCCACTCCCCTTTAGTATCAAGTGGTGACTAAGGTTTAGAGAAACAGGAACCCTCTTAAACTCTAGGTCGATGAATACACTGGCGCAACTTTTTGGGGGCCCAGTTTGACAATATATCTTCTGATCCTTCACATTTCATTGTAATTCTACTTATTGATATCCTAAATATTAACATTTGTTCTTAAATATTAAAGTTTATATTTAAGGGATGTATAAGGATGTTAATTATAGAACTGTTTAAACAGAAAAAAAAAGTACAAGAAAACCTTACATTCCCCGTAAAGAATGGTTAGACAAACCATTATATAATCCAAGGTTTGGAAAACTATGCAACTCATTCAGAATGAGCTAAATCATATGTTATGTCATGGAAAAAATCTCCAAAATATATGAAGTTAAAATATGTAAGTAGAAGTAAAAGTAAAATATGAGAAATATGTAAAAAGTGTGATATCACATATGTAAATTCTAATATATCATATAATAGCATAAAAATACTATAGCAATATTTTCTATAGATACATATACACACAAAATGCAATTTTAAAATTGTATTTTAAAAGTCTGGAAGATAAGCAACCTGGTGTTATTGGGGAGGGAAGTGAATTTAAGTGGTTAAAACAAGCCTAAAGGTCACCTGATCCATTCTTTCCCCACGTGATATAAGCATTTCACTGAGGGTAACAAAATGCTTTTCGGTAGTCGCATACGTAGCAGGAAATAAATCGGAATCACACACTGAGAAAGTTATTCCATTTTCAATGAGCTTTTAACCCTCTGCTCAGGTGAAAGAGATATTCTGTAGTCTTACTCATCTCCCTTTTTAACAGAGCAAGTCCATGGCTTGCAGACTTCAAAAGGAACAAAATCTAGCTAAATTGAATAACATTATTTATAGTATATTTTCAAGATTACCTTCTATTCTTAATAAGTAATACATTTTCCCCTTAACTTTAGTGCTGTAATGTTTGCTTTTAAGATCAGATTTAAGTGAAACAGTGTCAACTGAAAAATAGAGTATAAATGCACATATGAATTTATGCACATATATACAAAGAACATGTTCACAAAGAATACATATACACATACTTACATATGTACATATTATGTATGTACATATATATCTATATAAAGAAAATGCTATTTAGTAATTGTGCAGATGATACATTAATAAGGGCAAGAATATTAGGGAAAATGCAAATAACAAGTTTCAGTAACACTAATTAGCCTCTTGCGGTGTAAATAAAATTAAATTGTTACTGTTTTTATAGTATATAATAATATATGGTATACATATTTTTTACAATTTAATTGAAGAATCTCAAAGTTGTGGTATAAGACACACGTAATTTTAGCTTAGCAGTGTAATTTATTATTTGCATCCATTAATAGCAGTAGTCTTAAACACTAAAGTTCCAAATACTGTACGTTTTTTTAATTTGAAAGGATTTGGCATAGAAAGCTTTCTCAAACTATGAAATCATCAGCAGGAAGAGGTGAGTCTGGCAGATTTCCAGTAAAGTATCATAATGAACATATACCATTACACAATGAGTTGGCGTTTATTCAAAATAAGAATTACATAATCCATATTATTGGGAAAAATGGGTGAAATGTGCTGCTTTAAGACTTGTCCTTGTGCTAATACTTAACATCTGTTTGCCAGGGTGGTCCAGGACTCCGAGGACCAAAGGGCCAACGAGGTGAACAGGGTCCAAAGGTAATGTTCTCTCTGTCTCTCTGCATCTCTGTCTCTCATAACTAGCAATACTATAATTTTGGAGTCTAGTACCATTTACCCTTCGTGATCCAAAGCTCATTATATTTTTATGCAAGCTGTATCTAAGTCTTTTCCCTTATTTTTAAAGACTTTTTTTTTCATAAAAATATGTAATAACTTAGTGAAAGAAAGGTTTGTTTCTGGGTCAAAAATAGGATGTCAGTGTTCTGAGTGGTTTAGTTTCCAAGGTAGCATTCCCTCGTGTGTATTCTGCTCTCCCTCGACCTGCAACAAAGTGAGGAGAAAATGGAATCACAACTAGGGAGTATCCATCCTAGGTAATTTCTCAAGTTTTAGCCTTCTTAAAGACCAAGCCATGCCAAGCCATGTCCAGGCGTACGTTTTTCCTACTTTGCACAAAGGCGCTCTAAGGGATGGGCAGGAGCCCAGCCAGTAATTGAATTCAGGCCTCACCATCTTCTATCTGGCTTTTGGTAAATCTTCAAACTGGTCTCCTGACTCTAGTGATTTTGATTTTCTGACTGATTCTTCACATCTGCCCCCAGATTTATTTCTTTAAAGTTCTGATGGGTCATATCATACTTTTAAACTAGTAGTCATATGCTATTGCCTTGAGAATACAATTCACCTTCCTTGGCACAGCATTCAAGGCCCTCTGTTATTTGGCTCCCTGTCTATTTTTCACCCTGTTGCCCACGTGATCTCCCCTCCACCCACCTTGCTTGACTCACTGACTTGCTTGGTCACTTACTAAATTGGCATGGTGTTTATTCATGGTGAAGAGACCATTGCAAAATTTTTCACTATAAAATTGGAAACAAATGAAGCAAGGTAAGAGATAATATGGGGGGAACAGAAGTAAATGAAAGAATACTGAGGATAATCAGGCACCAGCCAACTCAACACTGAGACCATGAGATAACTCCTTTTTTGTTTGTTTGGTTGGTTGTTTGTTTGTTTAATTTGCTGAGATTATGACACATATCTTAGGCATAGACTTGATGTTTCTTATGGTGCTACAAGAAAGGCTAGTGATTTGAAGGCCTCTTCTCAGACAGCAATACAGTGGGTCTTCCTCAGTTCCAGCCCAGGGCAGTTCCCAGGAGCCCCTGGAGATTCTGGCTTCCTACTCCCATTGGAATCCCAGCATGATCCTATTGTCTTTCCAACATTCCCACTGGATGATGTTTCTGATCATGAAGATATATTAGGAGTTCAGAGATGTTTGATGATCCCACCATTTACCCCTTACCTCTAATAATCTATTCCCACTAGACCGCTACTGATGTGATTATTTCTATACAATGATATTGATGAATCACAGATATAAGTATGAAGTGGCTTTAGGAAAAGGTCTTTGTTGGACAAGGGATGCTCACATGTCCACCAATGCGGTAGTGTAGGAACAGATAAAGTATACCTTCCACATGGAAAGCCCCAGTCTGTATTATTTTCCATTTTGTGGCTCCATATTTCAGTTGTAGCAAACAGATAAAATGAACTTAGAACCTCAAAGCGGCCATGCTGCTGATATCTCCGAGTCATCTTTGTCTCCTACCCTCCAGAATGAAATGAGACCTCTGCTTGCTGCCCTTCTGCTCCATTCTCCTTTCCTCAGTAATATTTAAGTGATATATGATTAAATGATTCTAAGTATTAACTAATATTTGTCAATCACCAGCTTGTCTCTTCCATATTTTTTAAATTTAGCTACCTTGGTCTCCCCCCCCTTATACTATGTTTCTTGTAAGAATAGTTTTCATTCAGTTTCTACATCCTCACTTACAAAATAGTTTTTTGGGGTGGTTTTTTTTTTTTTGGTGCCTAAATGTTCGTAGCACCTTTATTAACAATAGCAAAAACTGGAAACAATTCAAATATTCATCTGCAGATGAATGAACAATTTCTGTATTCATGCAATGGATACCACTCACAAGTCAAAATCAACATACTATGGAAACATGCAATGAAATGTATGGACCTCAACAACACTCTGCCACACAGATGAAGCAAGAACCAATGAAGTGTATAGTGTATAATTCCATTCATGTACAACCAGAAGCATACTTAACCTGCACATGATTTCTGTTCTTTTAAGAATCCTATAAAATTGCTCCCATTAAGACCGCCAATTACCTCCTTGTTATCAAATCCACAGG
Source organism: Cryptoprocta ferox (assembly GCA_028646485.1). NCBI lineage: Eukaryota > Metazoa > Chordata > Mammalia > Carnivora > Eupleridae > Cryptoprocta > Cryptoprocta ferox. The sequence goes on along the minus strand of CM053569.1, from coordinate 18,569,586 downwards.
CTATGGTTTAATTCCTGTCTTACTTGAGATCTCTGCAGCATTTGACATGGTTGGACACCTCTCTCTTTGAAATGTTCTCCCCCTTTGGCCTATGCTGCACTCTCAAGCCTCTCTTCCTCTCCCTTCCACTTGCTTTTCATCTCATAACCTCACCCACAAACACGCCTTCAACTACTCCAAAATCCAGTCCAGCTCAGACCTCTCTTGATTCCCAGACTCCTGGACATGTCCCCGTGGCTATTCCCATGCACCTAAAACTTGGACTGTACTCATTATTTAGCCCCACTTCTGTATTGCTTGTCTCAAGTAATGGATTCGTCAATCTCCCATTTAATATGATACCTAGGTTTTTTTTTTTTTTTTTAGCTAGAGTGTTTTATTTCTTTTACTTAAAAAATGAAAGAAAGCAGATGACATTTTTAACATCTGTAAATCCAGGGTAATGGATACACTGGTGGATACCTAGGTTTTGGAAGTCTTAACTTACACTAGTTTTCACTGGAGTCACAGAACGAGAGAGAGGAAGGAAGAAGAGGTGGAGGTAGTTTTTCTGGATCTGAGATTACAGAGGTGGTATTGCTTTAGCTAAACCACAAGGTCCAAACTACAGAAATAACAGTTGCTAATGTGAAGGAGAGCCTGATCCTGAGAAGAAAGAAAATCAAGTAATATTGCGCTGACGGCAGGTCATTAAGCAGACAGTCAAGAGGCACAGAGTGGTGGTGGGATCAAGGTGAGGAAGAAAGGGGGCTGGGTGCAAAGTCTTCAGTAATGCAGGCGTGCCACAAGATGGGTAGCTGACAGCGGTGGAGGTGGAGAATGTGTGTAGCTCAGCTAGATGGTATGAACCTGCACAGACCAGGAGGGTGGTCTTGAAGCACTTTTGTGCTTTGGGTTTGTTATGAAGTGTGGGGGGTCTAGTTACTCACATAGTTGGCAAAGCCTTCTTATTTATGGAAGCAAACAATTAAAGTTGCAGCCCCCCGCCCCCCATGTGTTTACTCTTTTGGTTTCCTGACGACATCTTGCCTGGGAGGTGCACTCTTTGAGGCATGTTGTCTTGCCATCCTATCAGGGTTTTGTGTCTTAGGAAAATTTATTTATGGAAATAAATCATAAGTGCTCTAAGCAGAAATATCTTTTGAGTACTGAGAATGTAACTTACCTCTGGAATAACTTTCTTCTCTTGTGTTCCAGGGACCAGAGGGCCCTCGGGGTGAAATAGGCCTTCCAGGACCTCAGGGTCCCCCTGGACCCCAAGGACCAAGTGGTCTGTCCATTCAGGGAATGCCTGTGAGTTGTGTGTAGACATTTGGGTGGATTGTATTGTGATCACTTTTTCATGAGTTACAGATGAACTTTGGTCTTCTGTGCCCTTTATAATGAGCCACAGTCCTTTCCAACCCCTAAAAATAAGAATTGAGAAATGGAAGTAGTTACTGAGAGTTCATTCATCAGCCAGTTTTTTTTGGCTTGTTTGTGTTGTTGTTGTTGTTGTTGTTGTTGTTGTTGTTGTTAAATGATGAGCATTTATCTACAAATAGATACCTCCACTTGGAGTAGGCATATCCGTAAGCAATTTGTCCATAGAAGAGAATCAGGACTGTGACATGTATTGTCCTTTTTCTTGCTGGATCAAGTCCTTAACAGATCTAATAAAATCTAGAAAGTAACAAACACTACACAAATTTAGGATGTTCATTATGTCTTTGTAGTAATCATGGATACAGATTCATCATTTATTTATGATTTTAATCTCGATGGGCATCAAAGTACAATGCACTTAGAGTTTTAGATTTTAGACAGTGTATTTTATACAGCCACTTTGTAAAAGCTGTTCATATAACTGAAAGCAAATTTAATGCAACTCCCTGGTTTTCATTAATCTTGCTCTAGGTACTAGGTTTAAAGAATAAAACCAACCTCTATTAATTAAAATTAATGTTTGAAGCAAACACGCCTTTTAAGCATGTTTCACAATCTTTCCTGGCATATGATTGTATCTCCCTAGCTGAGGAGTTTTCTGTTCCAGGGTTATTTTCACATGTTAGAAAGCATTAGCATGCCAGGTATGTAATTACTACTACTACTACTCAGCCTTCAGTAAGGTCCTGTTGCATACCAGATTCTGTGTTTGCTTCTCCATTGCTATGTCTAGCCAAAACAAAACCAAAACTCTCTATAGATATGAACTTTAAAAATCTAAACCATAAGTGGCATCGAACTGTTCAATCTCTCCTCCACCTATTTACTGAATGGGCTTAGCCGTAGCAGACTGTATATTCTGTGTTTGAACTGCTCTGCTGTATAAACATTCAACTCCATAGGAATGCTTCCATACGTGGTAGTGGATGTGAGAAGGGAAACATGCTGTATTTGGATGCTAATGTAAAAGCAAGTTAGTGTTAAAAACGTTAGAACGGTCCATGGAGAAGAAGAAGAGGCTAAGAACTTACCCTATGTGAACTTAACCCTGTGTAATTTTGGAAATTCAGGGAATGCCTGGTGCCAAAGGAGAAAAAGGAGAGACTGGCCTTCCTGGGCCACAGGTATTATTATTATTATTATTATTATTATTATATCATCATCTGCTAAAAAATGCTCTTAGCTCTAGAGCATGCAAAGGGGGAAAATAAAGGCTGTAGCTTCTGAAGTCAGCTTTGATTTTAGCAGTAAGTGGTTTCTGTATTAAAGACTGTTAACCTAATGTTTTCATTTACGTTAGCCCCCTCTGAGCATCATACTCATCCTCCCGGCCAAGCCCTAGGGGACATTTCTTTCCTATAAATAACTTCAGGATTCTTAATTTGCCTTTATGCTATTAAATTTGTTTGGAGGCCTTACTCTACTTCAGGGAAGCTGGGTGGAAAGGCAATTGATTTTCAGTTTCTGTGACTCTGATTGTTTTTTGGTCCTTGCTCTATCTAGGGTATCCCAGGAGGCATTGGCTCACCAGGACGTGATGGCTCTCCAGGCCAGAGGGTAAGGATCTCCCCAAGGTTATTAGCACAATAGATTCCTTACCAAGGCATTCTTTTCTATGCAACAAAGTCAAACTAAGTTTTTCCCCCCTTATTAGTCCTTCTGTCTATCTACATCCTACCTATCCCGTGTCTACATCCCTTCATTGATATGTTCTCTGTCCATTAGTTTCATCAAAACCTGAGAACTTTCACCAAACCTTCCCAAATGAGCAACACCTCTTTCTGAGTGTTCCCGTAACCTGAATGCAGTTTGCACTGAATTGTGTGCATTAGCTTAGCATATTTTCCAGTTTTTTCAAATTCTCAAGGTACAAACCTAAAGGAAACCAAGGATCACATGGGTTGAAATTTAAGTATTATGACTATCCACAGTATTCTTTATTTATTTAATAATTGTCAATGATCTCTTCTTTTAAACTATTCACATGGACAGCAGCAAAAGAAATTTTAAGGATGGTCAGGAGAGGAATGAGTTAACATCCAGTGTTTGTTTAGCCAACACATTTTCACTGAGCCAGGTTTAAGGTTCTTATCCTCAGAGAGTTTGTAGTTCAGTGGGAGAAAATATCACCAAATAAGAAACTGTAATTCATGCAGTGATGGGGGTATTTGCAGAGCCTGATGAGAGTATTTACAAAGAATAGATAACTAAGCCAGACTTGGAGGGTTGGGGAAAGCTTCCTGGGGGAGGCAGCATCAGGGCTGAGTCTCAAAAGAGATAGAAATTAACCAGGTGAAGGGCGCCTGGGTGGCTCAGTAGGTTAAGCATCTGACTTCGGCTCAGGTCATGATCTCAAGGTTCATGGGTTTGAGCCCTGCATTGGGCTCTGTGCTGACAGCTCGGAGCCTGGAGCCTGCTTTGTGGATTCTATGTCTCCTTCTCTCTCTGCCCCTCCCCCCGCTCATACTCTCTCTCTCTCTCTCTCTCTCTCTCTGAAAAATAATCAATCAATAAAACATTTTAAAAAATTTAAAAAAGAAGAAAGAAATTAACTAGGTATATAAGGATAGGAAAGCTGTTGCAAGCAAGGAACAGCATATACAAAGGGGTAGATATGAAGAGAAGGCGGGGCATTTCCGATATTGCATGGAGTTCAGTGTGGCTGGAGAGTAGAGGGCAGTGTATGTACGTGTGTGTGCATATCACGTGAGCACACACTTAGATCTGGGAAGATTGTCGAGAAATGAAGCTGGAGAAGTAAACACAAATTCAAGTAAATATATTTTTTGTTAGGCTAAGGATTTTGCACTTTATCAGGAAGGCAATAGGAAGTTACTAAATTTTCATCAGTGGCTAGTCTTTCTTAAATGATCTCTGATTTAGGATGTGGGTAACTCCACAGTTTCTGTCAAGACTGAACTATATGGAGTGGCAACTGCTTAGATCCAGTCCAATGAAGGACAACACATTTGGCATGCCCTGGTTATTTCTGGTACAACTTACACATGGGGTTAGCAAATGATTGGCTGAAGGACTCACTTCTCTACTCAAACAAGATCCACCTTTAGCTCAGGGTAGCTATATAGCTCAAGAATAAGGAGATTGTTTTTTCTATAGACATGTAGGTGTGGGGCCTTAAATTCCTTCCATGTTCTTTTTTTTTTTTTACATCAAACTTTCCTTTGCTTAAAATGTGTTTAGTCTCTGCCCATTAAATGGAACTACTCAGTCTGTAAATCATATCCAAGTAACCGTATCTAAAAGAGGCATTCTCTAAAAGTTAGATTTATGTCTCTAAAAGTTAGATTTATGTCAGTTTCTTGTGCATGTACAGGGAGTGTCTAGAAGTATTATATGTTTTGGCAAAGGGCTTGGGCTAAGATCCTGCTCAGTTGCACACCTAGGTTCTTTCGTGATTCCTAAAGCTCTGAAAACGGCAATCCTAAAGATTTGGTGCAGTGAATTGACTTGATTTATCTATGCATGGAGACGAGTCGTGGCAAAGAACTCCCAAATCAAACGTATTGGATTGGTGTTTCGATCATTTGGTTTGGGAATACTTTCTTTTAAAGATTCATTTTTGTTTTCTTTTAAAGCCATTATACCAACACAGGCTTTTTATAAATATTTTGCTATTCCTTCAAACACATTTTCTTTTAGAGAATGAACAGCCTTAGAGCTGTAATAAAGTGATAAGATACCTGCACGTGGATTTTATTGTCCTTCCTCCCTCAATATGGAGACAAAACTTTCAGGATGCGTGCCATTCCTATTTTGAAAATATACCCATTCTTGGGTAGAAATGGACTTACTTTCTAAAATGGGTTTTCAGGAGATACTCATTCTTTGTTTTAAAAATATGACACAAATTCTGTGACAATTGTTTTAGAAAGGACAATGCTATTTCAGCATAGAATTTGAGGAGGTACTGTTCACACAGAATAAAACATAAGGGTGCCTCCTGGAATTGTGTAACATGGCTGCCTGGCCTGCAGGGATGGGGGTGGGGTTGCATATATCTTATTTAATAAGGTATTAATTGAGCACACATCTTAACTGAGCACATGCTATGTGCCATGTGCTGTGCTCAGCCTAGAGAGGGCTGTCCATTACTGCGTCCAGAGGGAAGGATCCGGAAGAGGAGAGACTTTTAATAGCTAAAGGAGGCAATTCCTAGACCATCCACCTGGAGGACAGGGAAGGGTGTGGTGGTGTCAGGAAAACAAATGGGTCTTCCTCAAAGACAGTTGGAGAAGGAAGGACTAGTGGGTGAAAACAGTTACTTAGGTGGCTCTGATCTGTTTAGTCAAATATCTGGGGACCTAAGGAAAGTGAAAGGTCCAAAACGATGAGGCAGTTACTTAACAGGACTGTAAAGGAGGAGGTCCGGGGCCAGGGTGCACGGCGGTCGTGGCAGATCCGGACACGGAGCCCCTTCACGAAGGGCCAGGTCTCTCTGGGACAGCAGGAGTATCCAGGGCTCTGTGGCTCGGCAGTGGGAGAGGGGTGTTGCTGAGTGTACCAGGGACAAAACTGCAGGGCTATTCCTGCTCTGCCATTAGCCATCTCCAAAGGCAAAGCTGCAATCAGAAAAAAATAAAATAAGTAATAATAACAGCCATGCTGTGGAACAGACTGCAAGGAAACGCTGGATGACAAGACTTCCCACTCAAATGCCTGAAAAGCCACTTGCAGAAAACTGCGTAGTTCGAACTCAGGGAGGCAGAGTTATTTTGTCTTTTCTTCTCATCAGCCCCTTAGACCTCGTATTACTGTACCCTCATTGCCCTTGATCCTGAGTGAGGAAAGCCCACTCGAGACAGAGAAGGAAGCAGCTGGAATAAATCTGGGTGATGATGTCCAATTAGTGCTTCTAGGTCCTTGGAGAGCCTTGGCGGGGAGGGGGGTGAGTGGGGTTTGCTGGAAGAGTGGTGGGCTACTCCTTACTGCCTGTTCGTCTTCCTTTTCAATCTTTGTCTTCTCTTACTGACGATAAGGACTTGCAGCCCAAAGCTACTACCAGCACCTCGACTGTCAGCTGACCGAGCAGTTAGCACCATAAGCAAGTCCAGCAAAAGTTGGACTTCGTCACTGAACAAGTCTCAGCCTCCTGTTGGCGAATGATGGAGCAGAGTGCAGGACCACATTTTAAAAGGCAGCTTTGGCTAAGGGAGTAGGTTTCCAGTGTTCATACCACAAAAGACAAGTGGTCATCGTGTGATGGGATGGAGGCAATCAATTTGCACTATATGAATGCCTCAATGCAACAACAAGTTGACACCTTAAACTTACACAGTGTTATATGTCAATTATATCTCAGGAAGGCTGAGAAAAAAATTGAATCTTCAAAAAATTAGTATTTAAGAAAGTAAAAATAAAGAGAAAGCAACAGTGCACATCCACAGTTGAATGCATTCAGACTCATTCTGAGCGATTCCCGCCCATAGCATTCGGGTCTCATCTTCCTTTCTCACTGTGTATCCCGCCACATCCTTCTGGCTCCTTCCTCTTCTTTCCTTAGTGTCTGTGACCCCAGGGCCTTCCTTTAATCTTTGAGCTCCTCTGAGGTAGAGTGGGTCTCTCAGCCCCCACCCTGGACGTCAGGTGGTCCTTAGTGAAACTAGAAAGAACAGGCAAGACATGGATGATAAATATAAGAAGTGAGAGAAAGAATTTGAAAAGGGAAGAAACAAAAGAAAATACAACCTCTTTTCCAGTTCAGGGGCTCGCTTACTTTCAAGACCATGATCTTCCTGTCAAACATTCCAAATAGAAACTGTAAAAATTATTTTTATTTTCCAATTCTTAATATGGCTATATAAAAAGTCAGAGAGACAAGAAATAAAATGACAAGGAGGTATATATTTTATGGCACCTCACAGATAGTAATTCCTCCATGGTACAGAGAGTATTCATCTTTAAATTCCAAGTGAACTTAATTTGGAATGCATCCTTTGCCCCAGGTTACTGGTCCTTCCATCTCCATGCCATAACCACAGCCTCCCTTTCTCAGCTGGAAAAGATGAAATAGTAGTAAAAAAAAATCTTCTGCTGAACTTGTGAAGTTATGAGAAGCAGGAAGGGCCAGTGATGAATATCGTAGATTTGGTCTGTTTGCCAGACCTGAGTTTGAACCCTCACTGTAATGGCATTGGGCCAGTTACTTACTATCTCCAAGCCTCACTTTACTCATCTGTGAAGTGGAAAACTATTTAACTCCATATAGTTACTGTGGGAATTGATTCATATAAATAATTTTTATATAAAAATTTAATTTTATCTAATACTAGTTTTAACTATTTTCAGTGTAAACCTAGTAAGTCAGGACAGTATATTTTATAATGCCTGTGATTGATGTATTAAGATGCCTTGGAAGAGTTTAAAGAACTCTAAAAAAGAGTCTAAGGAAAAAGCAAGTGGTTTGTTGCTTTTGTTTAACTTTCCTAGGTTCCACATTGAAAGTACACTGGGACTGTGGCTTTGATGTATACAAAGGCCATTTTTGCAATGAATGTTCCATTTCATCAAAGTGAATTGAACTTAAAATATTATTGAGAAATGGAACTTGAGTCAACTATCTGGATTTAATTCCTATCATAAACGTTAAGCAGTGATAAGAGATTCATCCAAGGAGCATTTTGTTAAATACTAAGAATCATGATACTATCCCCTTGAGTATCTTCCTCCTTCAGAAGAGGAAATGTAAAAAGCCATCACAAAGCCAGTGGAGAGGATGATTTGATTTTCTTTTTTGTGGGTCTAGATGGGTTTTTATAAAACCCAGGGAAACATTCTCAAAATCAGCTGCAGTGATGATAGTATTTGCAATTAGAATTTGGCAGCTTATTTGAATAAAAATAGCAAGAATCACTATTACTAATTATTGACTAAGTGCAGGTGCTTTATGATGTTATGTTCTATAATCCTCAGAATAACCACAAATGCTAAGCACTTTTACCCCATTTTACAGATGAAGACTCTGGAGCTTAGGAAATGGAAGTATTTGAAAAATGCCATAAAGCTAGTAAGTGTTGGAGCCAGGATTAGAATCCATCTCTCTGGCTCCAACACTGAGCTCTTTCTTACCACAAAATTGTGTTTAATAAAGGTCACTATGGGATGGTGTTCATGTAGGAAAGTCTTCCATCAAGGATATTTAATAAACAGGACTGAAGATATCTCACCTAGAATTTTTGGGCTGTAAGAATCCAGTTTGGGTTACTTTCTAAGTGGAGTAGACATTGATAGTTCACACATAGGAATGAATTTCAGTTACTTTTCACCTTTATTTGGATAGCCGTGTGTCTGGGGCACATTTGAGAACAGTTAGGGGATCCTGTTGTATGTTATAACTGGCCTGCAGATATTTCTGCTGGAGCACAGGGTACAGAGCATATCTGCCTTGCACTCTGGTTCCTATGCCATCCTTCAGGGCCGGGCCAGACATTTTATATTTGTAAACCAGCAGTTCTACAACCTAAGGGATCAGGTTGTTGTTTCAAGTTTTGCTTTGTTTTTAAATACACCAATTCCTGAGCTTTGACATCAGAGATTCCAATACACAAGGTCTTGGGTGTGACTTTGGAATTTATAGTTATTAAAAGCTTAATGATTCTGATAATGAGCTAGGTTTTTAGAATCACTGGATAGTATAGTGGATTATGCCATTGTATCTCTAAGTAATTTCTTGCATAGAATTTCACTGCTGTTTCAATCACTGAATTTTTAGGTTACTAAAAATATGTTTTTACATATGTGTGTATATATACATACATACATACATTTAAATTATATATGTAGGGGCACCTGGGTGGCTCAGTTAGTTAAGTGTCTGATTCTTGATTTCAGCTCAGGTCATGATCTCACGATTCATGGGATTGAGCCCTGCATTGGGCTTTGCACTGACAGTGTGGAGCCTGCTTAGGATACTTTCACTCCCTCTCTTTCTGCCCCGCTCCCCTACTCACCACTCACTCACTCTTTCTCTCTTTCAAAATAAATAAATAAACATTAAAAAATTCTTTCAAATATATATATAACATATACATATATGACTATATTAAAAGGTGTATTGTGCATATATATGTAAATATCTGCACGTTTATATATACTTTCATACATACATAGATACTGTGTGTGTGTGTGTGTGTGTGTGTGTGTCTGAAAATTCCTCAGTGTGACGCAACATGGTACCAATACTTAAGGACTGATCTAGGCTGGGCCACTATTTACAGTCTGTGGCTTTTTGGTGCTTGGCCTCTTAATCTGTGGTTGGTCTTAATCTTTTGCTGCAAGTAGCAACTTATTTCCCATGGCTGACGGCCACGCTGGTACGTCGGCCGGTGCTCACAGCAGCCCAGAGCCGTGCCACAGGGTTGAGACTGTGCAGCAGGAGTGTCTTCAAGTTTTTCTCCAGGCCTCACTAGAGAGGTTTGGTTCCTCTAAACAAACTCATTGGATGTCAGCTGCTTGCAGATCCCACCGTACCTGAGAGTGTAATGTAAGAGGACCTTAACAATTGGCATGTTCCAGAATCTTGAGGTTAATATCTGTGACTCCCATTTCGAGCTTCAAAAAATGCATGGGTGGTGTATATCAGGATTGAGTCACTAGTTCTGAGCACTGATAGCTACATAAACATGAATATTCTTGCTTCTGACTTTAATTTTAGTTACAGGACTTTTGTGGGCACATTGGTTTCATCCTTCAAATGCCATAGACACAGAACTTAGAAGCTACAAACTTTTTAGGCTGTAGAAGATTCTTGCCACCTCAATATATCCATGTATATGTGTGTTCCAGAGCATGGAAAAGAAAACTGCAAAATGGAAATGAATGAATGGTTAATTAAATGTCTATAAAACAGTATACTTTGCCAGTTTCAGCCATAGGTAAATTTAGTATTCATTCAAATATCAGTGATTTTGAAATCAAATGTTGGGGGAGATTTCCTTTTACTGACAAATCATAGCCAACCATAACTTAATAACTTGCTCATAGCCAGCTGCTTTCAAAACCAAATTATAAAAATCCTTTCAAACTTTTATAGCAAAACTTATTTTAATGGGGGCTGTGGGTGCATATTAATATTTTGAGGTGGGAATCTCAGGAAAAGAAAAATGCCTGGAGCTATTCATGTCATAAAACATCCCTGTTTGTGGGTGGCTGATTTCATGCACTTGAAAAAGTATATTTGTCAGCTTAAGAGAACGTCTACATTATGCTTATCACTTAATCATCTATTCCCTACTCTTCATTCTTCATTGGTTAATTAGGGGCCTCTGCTTTTTATGGGGGTGCTTAATTCACAAACATACATCTTCTCATTGGCTACCTAACATGAAATGGAAAATGCAAACACATTTTTAGTTGATAAGGATTCAATGCGCTTTGATTTAAATTAAGCTGAATCCCAAGGCTAAGATTTTCCTATTATTTTTGCCTTGTAACATGCAGCTATTTTACAGAGTTTTTCTCTTTTCCAAGTTTATTGCTTTTATATAGAAAGCTCCAGCCCTTGCTCCTCACCCTGAGATGAAGGGATGAGAGGCAGGACCTGAGCCCTGGCTGAATGTTGCCTGGTTTGCAAGGATGAGCCGTAACATGGTGTCATGGCAGCCCACGAGCAGGGAGACTCATGCAGTGGCCCAATCATCCTGGGTCCCTTGATTACAACATCTTTCCAGTCAAGCCCTCTTTTCATCCGTCACCAGGATGAGGTATTCTTCCTACATGTTCCCATGGAACTCTCTCGTCCATCATCATAGCACATTGTCATTTTCTTTCAATTGTTGACTTTGCTCAAACTGTAAACTCCTTGGAAAGACTGTGTTGTTCCTCATTCCCTATCCAAGCCCTACCGGAAGGCACAGCACAGAATAGCTCTGCAAATATTTTTCTAATGTGACAAATGCGAAGCTTTAAGTAAAAAAAAATTTTTACTTGTGATTAAAAAATTAAGATGTAAATCACATTTATGTGATGAAAAATGTGAACTTTTTACTTCTGAGGGTTAGAAAAAAATTTGGGAAAAAATGAGTTTGATAATGATTCTAAAATGCTATTAATTGTAATATCGTTTTAGTTATAACAATGTGGAGTGAGTGCATTTTAATTTGGAATCAGGGAAGCAGATAACCTGGGGTAACCTTAAGAATGCTTTTATTCTTGAACTGTCGAATCTAAACCTGCTCGATTCATGACAATCCTTGAAAGAAGGTGCTAGCGTAAAACACATGGGAGTGGGCACTATTTGTGTCCTGATTGGAACCCCCTTTCCCGGCAGGTATCCTGCATCCTGCTGCTGCTTATGGATGCCGACTACCAATGGTTCAGAATTGGCCCTTCCACAGAGAATTGCCCTTGGAAATGCCACATGGGCCCCGGCCAATGACTAACTGAGAGGGGTGAATAAAACCTTACCATGGGTTAACTCCCACTCCAGCTCTCCCCATGGGATAAGCTGAGGTCAGACTTCAGTGAAAGCCAATTCTCATGCCTCTCTCTTCCCCTGCCTCCTTTACTCCCTGGCAGTTTCCTCCCAAGTACAGTCCCTCTAGAAATCAAAGGCATAACATTCAGATCTGCTTAGAGAAAACTACCCATAAAATATTCACTGAAATGAAATTTTAGCTTCTGAAGGTCCATGACTCCTGCTGTCTTTTCTCTGTGCTTGTGGACGTCTCAGGAGCAAGGGCGATGACACTGGCATTTTTCCCCAGCCCTACACACATTTCCAGACTAATTATGCTTGAGATTAATACTTATTTAGTCAACATGATAATCAGAATACTTCTTCCAGGAACCTGAACTTTACTCAGATTAAACATTTTGTTAGTGCCTAGTTTTGTGCCACAACGTGCTAGGAAAGTATTAGGAATGGAACAATGGGTAAAACATAATGTCTGCCTTCTCCACTTCTGGTAGCTAGAAGAACATGGAGTAAGCAAACGTCTTGTCTAGCATCCTCTTTTGATCACACTAAACCATTAGCCCCTCCGCCAAATTTAGCTCCTATGACGTAGGAACGTTTCTCTGTCTTGCATTCTGGATTAGTCACATGTGGGGTCTAGAAATCAGGTGAATTCAGAACTGTTCACAAGAACACCCTTTAGTGCCGCTGTGGAGAAGAGCACTGACACATCTTCTCTTTTTCAGCTCCTTCCTCATGATTGGGAGTGGGGCGTAAATGTGTTATTTCCTGCAGGAAATAATATGTGTTATATTCCTTCCTTGGAATAATTCAGTTTTCTTATTTTTTAAAAATATTTATTTATTTTTGAGAGAGAGACAGAGTGTGAGCAGGGGATGGGGCAGAGAGAGAGAGAGACACAGAATCTGAAGCCCACTCCAGGCCCTGAGCTGTCAGCACAGGGCCCAACGCAGGGCTTGAACTCATGAACTGAGAGATGATGACTTGAGCCAAAGTCAGATGCTTAACCAACTGAGCTACCCAGGCACCCCTGATGCATTTTTGTTTTAAGAAAATATTCCATGGCTTGCCTCCCTCTATGAATAAAGTTGCCCCTGCTTATTTTGGGGAAGGCCTCCTGCAGCAATACTACGGTGTTGATTGCTGGGTGCTGGTTTGGCCGTGTGTCATGTGTGGGTTACACACGGGTGAGTGTTTGCTTCCCAACCACTGCCGAAAGAGTTTTAAGGCAGGAAGCAAAGAATTCCTTTTAAAATGTCTTCTTAAGTTATTGAATATGTGCCCAGAGTCCATTTTTTTTCTTCTGCAAACTTCATTGAGAAAATAATACATTTTATAAAATTCCTTTTTATTTTTAATTATAAGGTCTCTAACTTCTCTTGGTCCCAAGTTTTCTCACTTACACCGTGAGGAGATTGAACTGAAGGAGTTCTAAGGTCCTGTTCATCTCTCCCATATTCTGATCTTTTATGCCCTCTTCTAGGACATGCTGTATTTAAACAACATGCAAAATAAATTTCTTTCAGGCTATGTCAGCATTAAGTTTTGCTATTTAATTAACAAATCCAAAAAAAAAAAAGCTGTGCGTGTGTGTCTGTGTCTGCGTGGAACTGAATCTGTATCAGGGTCTATTTCTGCAGCTTTTCGACTTAATTTTTTTAAGTAAGCTCTAAGCCCAGCATGGGGCTTGAACTCATGACTCTGAGATCAAGAGTTTCATGCTCTAGTGACTGAGCCAGCCAGGTGCCCCCTGATTTAATATTTTTGATTGAATATCTTAAATGAAAAAACAGAAATAGTAGTAAAGTAAAAAACCACAACCAGCTTGTATGTTAGTGTAGGATAACTGCTATCACAAACAATCCTAAAATCTCCGTGGTTTAATGCAGTAAAATAAAATAAAGTCTATTGTTGGCTCACAACCCAATGCCATCAACAGGTTAGAGAGAGGAATGGGGAGGTCTAGTCTTTGCTTCATATGGTCACTTAGGAACTTGGGGTCTTTCCGTCCTGGGACACTTTAATCTTTAACATGTGGGTTCTGAAGTTGCTACAAAAGGGGAAAAGAAAGTGGAGGATTACCCACAGGAAATTTTCATAAGCCAGAACTGGAACTGGCCCCTTTCCTTTGGCCAGAATTCATGGCTCCAACTTGATTCCTGGAACCAAAGCCTGGGAATTTAGCCTCACAATGTGCCTGGGCAGAAAAGGAAAATCACGAATATCGGTGAGCTCTAGAATTGTCAGCCTTATCTAGTTTTCAGACTTGCCAATATTCAAGCTTGAGAGCATGAGAGGGCCTTGCTGTGGAGCGCTGTTCCTACACTCTTATCCCACCCCCCTCGCCATGCCCCCCTTTGGTTTCTTTCTCCCCAATCACACCCCATATCCTTTTGTCCAGTCTCATCTTTACTTTTACTTGATACCTTGAGGTAGGGAGAGAAAATGGGAATGTGGACAGGAACCCCTAAGGAGATGATTTTCATGGACAAGACAAGTGGGGAAAAAAATAGCTCACTGGAAAAGTGGCATGGATTTCAGAAAGGGAATTGGGAGAGGCAGCCAGTGAGCCAAGAGAGGTTGGTTTGACTTGGTTTGAGTTGGTTTGAGATGGAAATGGATTTTATTCCAAAAAGAGACAAATCTCAAGACAAAAAGTTAATTTCTCCGTGTAGTAGAAGACGATGTTTTGATCAATATTTTATTAACCTATTATAAAATTTAGATTAAAGATCCTCTTTCCTGTCTTTAACTGCATTGGAAAGACCAGCATCCACAGTTAAGAACCATAACCATTTAAGAGTAACTCATTCTGGTTGTTATATTTTTCACATAAAACGAACACACACATACCCACATTCAATCATGTAGGAAGATATTTTCAGAAAAAACATCATTTGCCTTCTGCCTTAAACCTTCCAACATGGAATGGGAAGCCAACATGTACTCATTTGTAAGCTCATGATGACACATTGAACAAGCTTGCCCAGCAGTCGAAACCGTATCATTGCAACAGTAAATCTACCCCACTATTCTCCAGGCTGCTCCCAAAGAATTGCAGTTTCAGATATTGTAGTAATTTTGTAATGTAGATTTCTTTGATAGGCAGTCCTTGCCCCAAATGCTCCCTGACTTCAGAACATGAAAGATACTGACTCATCTTTTTGTCTGCTTGATTACCAAAACTTCATCTCCCTTTTCATTTGTTATGTTTGGTTTAATAAAAACACTTTCTGGAAACAAGTTCCTGTTTGTTTGTAAGTGGCATGTCTTACTTAGACATAAAATTTCACAGAGCCAACAGACACAAAAGTCTTGCCAAGAACAATTCTCATGAAGGGTTTAAAAGCAGTGAATCCTTAGAAGTCCAGAGCAAGCAACAGGACTTGCCCCTTGCCTGCCCCCCAATATTAAATGGGATTAGGTACATCTATTCTCAAAACCATATAAAGCAATTGCATAGTTAACACACTGTTTCTTTTCCCCAGGGCTTTCCTGGAAAAGATGGGTCCTCTGGCCCTCCAGGACCACCTGGGCCAATTGTAAGTATTTCCAGAAACTACTGGGATGTGCTCTGCTTTAATGTATTTCATTTCTTTTGAGAAATTTTCTTTTGCTCAACCTTCACCTTGCCAGCCATCTTTGCTGTGGGTTAACAGCTCATTCCTTGGTATAGAGCTCTACCTAATATATCCCTGTTATTTGATAATTCTATCAGAGCCACTTTGCCTATACAATCCCCTGCATTGATTTAGTTTTCCTTAAACATAGCTAAGGCTTGAATTTGAAAGAACTACACCTGACTGATAGTGTGGCTTCTAAAAAATATCTCCCCTACTTTTATGACAGTTGGGAACAGGAATGAGCAATGGATCCTGAAGTCTTTGTGTTGAGGGAGAAGGAAGCTATCACTGTGTGTGTTTGTTACTCTTTCTTGAGAGCTGGCTGTCTTCGATGAGAATGTATGAGTACTCACCTTTGCCCCATTTCCCTCTCTCTCTATTCAGGGCATTCCCGGAGCCCCTGGTGTCCCAGGAATCACAGGAAGCATGGGACCTCAAGGTGCCCTAGGGCCACCTGTGAGTATGCGGCAGTAGCCAGTTGCTCAGTCATCCCTTGGTTTATTTATGTGTTTAAACTTATTAGCATCTCTGTTGGTCAAAAATGTTTATTCGGTACTGGACTCTGTGGGAATGCATAAAGGAAACTAGAGAAGCTTCTGGGGGAAAGAGTAAGGTCAGACTGTGCATGTATTGTGGCTAGAGACGGTCCCAATAGGGAATAATCAGCTATGCTTCTGCTTATGTATATTTCCATTGTTCGCGATTCTGCACTTGTCTAGGTAAATTCACTGTCATCCTTACAGGGATTGGGTCTAATAGCTATGTGTTAATTACGCCTGTCTCCTGGGCAAAAAATACAAATTTGAGAAATTCAAGCATTTGTAAGAATGGGAATAGATTTTTCTTTCAAAAATCCTGCAAGAAAGACAGGATTTCCCATAGAAACACACACTCACACATGAGCAAATAAATGTAAAATGAAAGCCAGTAAGTGGAACTAATTACCTCACATTTTTGTGCTTCTGATTTCTTAGGGTGTTTAAGTGTGATCAATGGGAGGGGTAGATAGGATGGGGAGAAAGAAATGAGCACATCTGGGTTAGTTTCCTCCTCTGTAAGCTGAGGTGGTTGCATTTAATGGTCTCCAAAGCCACATTTAGCATCTTCTGTGACTTTCAAGTTGTTCCTTCTAGGTGTACGTATTAGTCAGCATTCTGACATCGTCTGTGACATACCAAGTCTGTATCCATGAACTAAAGTAATTGGAGATGTGTAAATGTATGCAGTACTGCAAACAGGTGAAGAATTTGTGGAAAAGTGAGATCTGAAGAGTGAGGGTAGAGATGTTAATGAGTTAAAATTCTATGGCTGCCATAACAAATTACTGTAATCTCAGTGGGTTAAAACTACACACATTTATTAATTTATAGTTCTTTAGGTCAGAAGTCTGGCATGGCCTCACTGGGTTAAAATCAAGGTGTTGGCATTTCCTTTCTGGAGCTTCTAGGGGAGAATCTACATTTTTTTGTCTTTTCTGGTGCCCAAAGTCTCCCTACATTTTTTGGCTCATGGCTCACTTCCATCTCCAAAGCCAGCAGTGTTTCATCTCTCTGGCCATTCTTCCCTAATCACATCTCTCTCTGAACACAGTCTCGAAAAGTTTTTTGCTTTAAAGACCTATATGGTTATATCTGGGGCACTGGATAATATAGATAGTGTCCCTAGATGCTTGACTAAGTCACATTTGCAAAGTCTCTCTTGCCACATAAGATAATATATTTACAGGTTCTGGGGATTAGGACAGGGACACTCCTGGGGGATGCTTTTTCTGCCTACCACAGTCAACCAAACGTTACAGAAACATTGGTCTCATTCAGAAAGACACCTCTCTCCCTCTGGCTACCCAGACTGCCATATTATGTTTTATTCTCAAAACTCATTTCAGTAAAACTATGTCATCCTCAGAGTTCTTTCCTAAGCTAAGATTTACATGACACATATGCAGATACACACACACACGCACATGCACACACACACAAGATATGAACATAAAAAATGCCTACAGATTTTAGCAAGCACATCTTAATTGCACACCCAAATGAATGCTCTCCTCAGTAGTCACTTTACAAAGCCATATACTCATTCCAAATACAATGTCATTGTTCAAACACGTTTATATCTCCTCTTTTCAAATCCAGCTGATAATGGGTCACAGAAGAAAATTTAATTGTTTTATCTTCACACATCTTTTTTTTTATAATTCAAAATGGTATTACTAATTAGGGCCATGCACATGCAAACATACTCTAACAGTCACATGTGTGATCATACGCAAGCACACATGCATACATATGTGCATACACACACAGTCACACTCAGACACACACACTCCTGTCTCTACCATCCTTTCACTGCAGACTTTTCCATTCATTTGGTCCTAGGCTATTTCTCACCAGAAAAGAGATTTGAAAACATTATCTCTGCTACCAGGCTTCAGTCTGCTTCCCAAAATGCGTTCCTGGGAACAAGAGTTCTGGAATATGTCATTGGGGCTCGGAGAGCAAGGGGTGCAGGTTGAAGCAGTGTCAGAGACCGAGCATCCTAAATCTGTTTCTCAGAAAGTCATGAGGGATTTCAGGACATCAAAGGCTTTGAGGCATCCTGAACTAAAATGGGAAAAAGCAAAAAGCCGGTTTAATTTGGTTAATAAACTCATGTGTGTATGAGCCGATCTTTTTGTTCCTTGAACTGTTGCTGACACCTCCTAGAACTAGTCTCCCTTAACCTGAGCTGGGTTGACCGTGAGAGACGGGATAGGAGAGAAGAGCCAGCTCTGGGATCCTACGGAGAAAAAAAATGGGGGATCCGAAGGGGTGGGGAATGAATGTATTAGATAAGCAGAACCCCAATCTGCTCACCCACCTGGCTTGTTGGAGCTCTGGAATATGGGCATACAGAAATGCCAATAAACTACTTCCCAGAAAGAAAACACATGTTAATAATATTGTCTTTGATCATTGTAAATCAACAGAAAAGGGCCCTCAGTGCTGGCATGAGGGGCCCCATGGCACTCGCATTTTTATCCGAGATAGAACCACTTAGTGTAGAGGCACTGGGTGGGACGCCACAGTGGCAGGCTGTGGGTATTCTCTCAAAAGCCAGTTGTTCTCGGAACTGTCCAGCCAGACTTTCCCTCCTGCTCTGCGACGTGAGCAGCCAGGTGCCTGCTGGCTGCCAGACTGGCGTGACTAGTAAAGCAGGCTCGGTGTCGTGGTGTTAAGGCCTTGATTGATTTCCCATGGATGTCTGTCTAGGAAGGTAGGAGGGAAAGAGACCAAGAAAGACAGACTGCCCCACTGAAAATAGCAACGTGTTTCCTAGGCCGGTGCCAGGAACGTGCGCTTTCATGCACTCCGCCTGCAGCCACCGACTGCCCAGGGCGGAGCGTGCATTACAGTGGCTGCAGCGTGATTCCTACCTGAAGTTAGAGACTCGGATAAAATACAGAGCCTCCCCTGCAGGGGAGCACACAGAGATGAAGCTCATGTAAGAAGGGGCCATGAGTTTAGCTTGAGATTAGTATAGGTAGATTGGTCCACCGCATCATTTAAAGAACGCTGCATTAGCAGTCAGGACTCCTGGGTTCTAGATGTGGCCCTGACATGACCTTAACTAGCTGTGCGAGCTGCATCACTGAAGCAATTTATCTAGACTCTCAGGACGTCAGTTTCCTAATTCGTTCATTTAAAAATATTTGCTGGGTAGCCACAAGATATACAAGAGACATGGGGAAGAGGGGTCCCAAGAGGTACAAAAGATGACCAAATATTTTTCCACATTCATGAAAAATCTAGAGAGTGATTTTTTTTAAGTTGTTTTTTTTTTTTTTTTTTTTTTTTAAGGGGCACCTGGGTGGCTCAGTCGGTTAAGTGTCTGACTTCGGCTCAGGTCACCATCTCGCAGTCTGTGAGTTCAAACCCTGCGTTGGGTCCTGTGCTGACAGCTCAGAACCTGGAGCCTGCTTCGGATTCTGTGTCTCCCTCTCTCTCTGCCCCTCCCCTGCTTGTACTCTGTCTCTCTCTTTCTCAAAAATAAATAAACATTAAAATAAATAAATAAGATATTTTTAAAAGTTTCTTTATTTTGAGAGAGAGAGTAAAAGCACGAGTTGGGGGAGAGGCAGAGACAGAGGAGTCAGAGGATCCCAGGCAGTCTCTACCCTGCGAGCACAGAGCCCAATGCGAGGCTCATACTCATGAAACTGTGTGATCATGACCTGAGCACCCAAACCAAGAGTCGGATGCTCAACTGACTGAGCCACCTAAGCAAACTGAGAGTGATTTTTTTTATATATAAGTAGGTATAATTAAAGGCAAAATGTGAGAAATGCCCAAAGGAAAAGACAACAAAATTTCTATGAAAGTCCCATTGAGAGACAGAGAGACCTACAGAAAGATGGAGAGGGAGAGGCAGAGAGGGACATACCCCCTGAGCTAATGGGATGGAGAGAATAGCTCCTGAAGGAGGCAGCATTTCACTTGGATCTTGAAAGCTGGGTGTGCTTTGCTTCCACAAAGACAGGGAGTTGGCATTGTTTAAATGGGGATTGTGGTAAAACATAAAGCCAACACAAGGCTTTTGAACATTTTGGTATTTTTCAACTCTTTCTCTTGCTTCATGGAACCTGCCACAATTATATTTCATACCCTCTTCATTTCTCAGTGAGTTTATAACAGGAAGCTCTAACCCTCTCTGGCCTCTGTTCTAGCCCTGGTCTCATCCATTCCCCAGTTGCTGGTTGATCCTTCTAGTGTATCTTTGATGTGTCATTCCTGGCTTGAATCTCCTCACCAGATCCCGTTACCAGAGGATGGGTCCCAAATATTTAACCGGGTACATGTGGCCCTTCATGATGAGCCCTTCCTTTTCCTTCCAACTGACCTCCCACTACCCCTTCATCTGGAGTTGAGTCACCCCAAGTTATGTAAACCTCCCCCAACACGTGCTATACTGTTTCATACTTGTTTGGTCTTCAGGACACTCTTCCATTTGTCTGGGCTGCTTTCTCCTCCTTGCTCCACCTGGTGAGCTCCTGGCTAGTCTCTCTTTAAAACTGTGCATTTCCTGTGTGAGGAACCCCCCACCCCTCCTCAGGCTGAGAAACTTCATTTATTTTTTTTTTTTAATTTTTTTAATGTTTTATTTATTTTTTTGAGACAGAGAGAGGCAGAGCATGAGAGGGGGGCGGGCAGAGAGAGAGGGAGACACAGAATCTGAAGCAGGCTCCAGGCTATGAGCGGTCAGCACAGAGCCCGACATGGGGCTCGAACCCACGAACGTGAGATCATGACCTGAGCCGAAGTCGGAGGCTTAACTGACTGAGCCACCCAGGCGCCCCGAGACACTTCATTTAAATTGTCCATGCCAAGCTCTCCACTGAAATGATCGATCCTCAAGGGCAGAAATGTCATCATACTCATGTACTCATGTTTTTATTTCTAGATTCCAGCTCGGTTTCATAGAAGGTTCTTAATAGGTCTTTGTTAAAAGGAAGAAAGAATGAGGGTATGTTTGCATTCTAGTTAGGCTGATGTGCAGGGGAGTCTAGGAGATTATTCTTAAGATGGAGAGTCAGACCATGGAAGACCTTTAGAGCTGAGCGAGGATGTTTTGATTTGTGTTAACAGATATCTTTAATATGGAGGACTTGGACCATGATGAGATCATTCCTCTTCCCTCAGCACTAAACTTCTGTGCACCTATGAATGTAGCTACTGTAGTTTCTTTTCTTTACATTTCAAGGGTTCCTAAAATTATAGGAAAATGTGCTGCTTTTTCTTGCCTACATCTACAGGGAATATGTGTTTTCCCTCAAAGCATACTTTGGTAGAGTTATGGACCTTCCCTTGGTCAGGAATTTTTATTTTGTTTTTGTTTTACTTTGCAAAAATCAAAGGAAAGATGTCAGAGACGTTGGAATAACAAATAACTTCTTGCCATACAGATATTCTACTAAATGGATCTTTCACTAAAACTGCCTAGCTGCATCCTGTAGCTACTTAATAACCAGCATTGTGAGGCTGCATTTGAGGAATTTCAGGCCGGATTAAACACATCCATCCCCATGTGCCAGAAGGAGCTGATGCTGTCAGCTTTTGTTATCACTCGGGCTCGCCCTCTAATTTCTTTTTCTAATTTTTAAACATTTGGAGAAAGCCAGTTTAATAAACAATAGCTAGCAATGGAGATGTCAAATACTGTATTAGTTCAAAAGTAAATATATTTTAGGTTAACTGGGTTTTAAGAAACGACTCAAACTAGGGGCACGTAGGTGGCTCAGTCGGTTAAGCATCCGACTTCGGCTCAGGTCATGATCTCAGGGTCTGTGGGTTCGAGCCCCACGTTGGGCTCTGTGCTGACAGCTCAGAGCCTGAAGCCTGCTTCAGATTCTGTGTCTCCTACTCTCTCTACCCCTCCCCCCTCACACTCTGTCTCTCTGTCTCTTTCTCAAAAATAAACATAAAAAAAAGAAATGGGGTGCCTGGGTGGCTCAGTCAGTTAAGCATCTGACTTCAGCTCAAGTCATGATCTCACAGCTCATGGGGTTCAAGCCCCACGTCAGGCTGTGTTGACAGCTCAGAGCCTGGAACCTGCTTGGAATTCTGTGTCTCCGTCTTTCTCTGCCCCTCCCCCATTCATTCTCTCTCTCTCTCTCGCGCTCTCGCTCTCGCTCTCTCTCAAAAATAAATGAACTTTAAAAAAAAATTAAAAAGAGAAATGACTCAAGTTCACCACGAATTCTGAATTGCTAGGGTTAAGTTGGAGAGATGGCATGATTGTGTTTTCGTATTGGGTAATTAAGAAATGGAATCGAAGACACTGGCTGGCAGAATTGTCGAACAGTGTTCTCATTCACTTTGCTGAAAGCACCCTTTGCTGGGGAGAGAACGACTCCAGAGACCGGCTGATGGGGTTCTGGTCCCAGCTTTTCATTTTCTCACTGTGTGACCGTGGGCGAGTTATTCAACCTCATCATGCATTACTTTTCTTATATGTAAAATGGAAATAATTTCTCCTAGGACTGTTACAGAAAATAGTTTATTTTCCAGGAGTCTTATAAGGATTAAATGCATGAGTTAATCTTATAGACCTGTTATAGGGTTAAATAGGTTAATACACCGAGAACAATGCTTGTGACATGGAAAAAGCTGCTGAAGTGTTAAACTGCTAGTATTTACAGATAGTGTCCGAATATATTTAAAAGGTGGAATATTCACTCATTTTGTCTGCTGATTTCTGGCTTTTGATTTGCATCTAATGCTTGAAAAGCTGGTTCCATTAAAGATTTATTTCATGGTAACATAAGTAGCTCTTTTCTCCAGTTAGACGTACAAGGGGACATTACTACGTCTTTGGGGACTTGGTCATTTGTGGAGTCTAAGAAATGAGGACGACACCAGTACATCTATAAGAATCTCAAAAGAATTATGAGGGAAGGATGCCTTGTAAATCTTTAGCCAAAAAAAAAGTTTTTATAAAGGAAATGGGTACTTTGTAACAGAATCAACTCTTTCTAAAGGTCTAGCAGCTCAATGCCTGAGAATGTATTGAATGTCTTTTTTTTTTTTCAATCAAGGCAGTTAAAATGAAGCTGCCATCCAGATTTGAAGTAAATTTCAACCATTCATTCATTCATTCATTCAGTTAACATATTTTTGAGCACCTGCTATGTCCCAAGCATAGTCCTAAGAAATGGGGAGATGGGCGTTTGAGAACTAGACACAGACTGTGTATGGAACCTACATGCAGAGAGAGGTTATAGTGAGGATATGCTTTCTCTGTAGAGTTTGGGGTTCTCCCCTGGCAAGCCCAGCTTGTATTTTTCATAAATCCTGCTCCTTGGGCTACCTCGTTCCAAATAATGACGACATTATTAGATGCTAGCACTTAGCCTTGTAAGGAACCCCAGAGACCATTGAATTTAATGGCCTGATCTTACAAAGAAGCTCAGAGAGTTTAAGTGGCTTACAGATCCCATGTCTCATCTATTTTTTTTCTCAAAATATTAGTATGAAAAATTTCAAACACACACAAAGTTGAAAGAATTTAGAGTGAACACCCATGTACCCCGAACTAAGGTTCTACTATTATGTATATGAGTGTGTGTATATTTTTAAATAAAGTTCTCTTGTGCTTTGTTTTTTTTTAATGTTTATTTATTTTTGAGAGAGAAACAGAGTGTGAGCAGGGGAGGGACAGAGAGAGGGAGACACAGAATCCGAAGCAGGCTCCAGGGTTTGAGCTGTCAGCACAGAGCCCAACGCAGAGCTCAAACTCATGGGCTATGAGATCATGACCTGAGCTGAAGTCTGCCACCCAACTGACTGAGCCCCCCACATGCTCCCATCTTGGGCTTCATTGATTGTAACCTTGAAAAACTATCTTATTGGCCACTAAAGGGTAGATTTCTTCTTCTGGTTGAAGTCAGTTAATATTTTTCTTCTCACTTTATTAACAGAACAAAAGGAAACTCAAGATCAGAGGAAGCAGACAAGAGTCCTAGATTTATAATAAATGTTTCAGTATAATATTGGACTTAGTTGAATGTTTGAGCAGCTCTTTCATGCAGGAAACAGGCTAGGTGGTTTCAGAAATATAAAGTAATAGGGGAGCCTGGGTGGCTTAGTTGATTGAGTTTCTGACTCTTGATTTCGGCTCAGGTCATGGTTTCACAGTTCATAGGACAAGCCCCTCATCGGGCTCCATGCTGATGGTGCACAGAGCTTGCTTCTGATTCTCTCTTTTCCTTCCACTCTGCTCCTGCCCAGCTCATGCTCTCTCTCTCAAAATAAACTTAAAAAAAAAGAAATATAAAGTAATGTAAGTTATGGTTTCCAGTTTTAGAGATCTTACCATCTACACAGAGAGAAGAGAATCCGTCAGCTGATTTGCAGTTAAGAAAATAGGACAATAAAACAAGCAGTATCAAATAACTGATATTAGAATATTCCTACTGTTGATACTTCACTTATAAGATTTATGCTTCTAAATACTTTAATATTTTTCTTACATTTCAAATGTCTCACACACGGGGTAAATCAGGTCTGCGGGAATGAGAAAGTGTAATTTTGAGGAGTAGCAGATAGGGAGGCTGGAATAAATAACAAAAGACTGAACTGAAGAACCAACTTATCACATGGGTGTCTAAGAACCACTGAGTGATTTTGAACAGAGAAAAGGCTGCCATCACGCAGTGGTCTCTGAGCTTTGCAAGTTGTATGTGGTGGTATCTGAAGAAGGACTAGTGGTTCTGTGGGGGAGGACTTGGAAGAGGGGGTCTTCAGTTAGAGAAATCAGTTAGAAGGAAGTTGCAAATGGCCTTGTGTGAGATTGTGGCATGGGAAGGGTGGCACTTGGGTCATGGAATAGAAGGAATGGGTATGAGAAATTGCAATGCAAAAACGTGTGTGTGTGTGTGTGTGTGTGTGTGTGTGTGTGTGGTGAATAGACATGCGAGATGCAAGGGGAGGGAGGAGAAAAGACAGACCAGTAGTGCCCTCCAGCTGCTTACACCTGCCCAGGGGAGTAGGTTACGTGCTTTTCTTCCCTTCTCAACTCCGTCTTGAGTGACAGCACATTTGTAGCTTGAAATCCACCATGGTAGATGGATTTACACCTCCAATAACAGCTAACTCTACAATTCAGGATGTCTTATTTTTCTGGAAAGTCAATATACCTGTGCACCATGGGGTGAAACCACAATTTTTAATTTGGGTGACTGTTGATTGAGTAGAGATTCTGGAGAAGATACTTGGGTAGGACCTGTTGGGATTATTGTAAGAACTGGAACAGTCTGACGATGTGGGTACATTCCATCTGTAAATGCCATTCACTATCTTTTTGGTAGAGACTATAAAAATGTTGTTAAGTGAATTCTATTATATTGTTTCAGAGTTGAAACAATAGATGAAATGCTCTGAAGACATATGTTTTGCTTATTAGTGTCATTTCATTACAGATACCTTGAAAACTCCATTATTTTTTCGGTAAAATGTGTGCCGTATTAATACAGTTTCTTATGGGTCAAAGAGTAGCTAAGCCACAAAACAAAATACTAAATCAGCTGAGAATTCACGTTAATATGAGTTCCCATTATCAGGGAGAACTGTAGGGAAGGAAATGTGTCCTGTGACACCGGACGGAAAGCAGAATCGGGTTACGGGATGTCACAAATGTCATCTCCTAACCTGAACTCTTAGGATGGAAGCTCTCTTACTTCCTTTGAGAGATATTTTTTTAAAAATGGAAACAATTTAGCTATTCAGCAGACAAGTTTGTAAGGTAAATTAGGAAGCATCAGTAGAGTACAATTGGGGGGAGGATGGTGTTTAGCGTGAAAATATGTGAGCAACCTATTCAGTGAAACTACATTGCAAAGCAGTATTGCTGCATGATCCCAATTTTGTGTTAAAAAAATGCTATCTCTACCTATTCAAAGGGTGAGGGAGTAAAATGTTTCAAAGAGCTACTTCTCTTTGCTGGGATTACAGGTTGCTACTTGTTTATTCCTGTTGTGTACCCATTTTTACTGCAGAATCACTAGAGCTAAGAAAAACATCTTAATAAAATAAGAAAAGATGCATTCTCATTATGCCCAGCTGAAGGCAGTGCAGCAAGCAACTTGACAATTTACGTGTTTTACAGGGTATCCCTGGAGCAAAGGGAGAACGAGGAGAAAGAGTAAGTACCCTCTGGCTCTGTTTACCCCACACAGCTGGCTGCACACCTTTCATCGCCCCGAAGCCCGATAAAGGATGACCATTTACTGTCGTGATTATTCATTGCTCTTATTTCATTCCCTCTCTCCTCCCTCTCCTCAACTCACTGGACTGTGAGCACATTGTCAGGTGGAAAAACACTCTGTGGGCATCAAGGGGGGGGGGGAGTTTCTAGTTGCATATCTGCTACCATTCAGCTAGATGACCTCAGGCGGGTTTCTTTAAGGATCAGATGGAGAGAATCAAACTCCTCTTAACTCCAGAGTGGATTTGAGGACAAACTTCTATAATGGATGTAAAAAGGCTTCAGAAAAACAAAAGCTCTATACAAATGCCAGGTAGTAGAACAGGCTTGTGTCTTCCCTGATGGGCCAATATTCGCAGCCAATGGCAGACATAAATCACCGAACTGGCTGTGTCATGGAAGTCAGTTTATTTTAGGGACCTTCTCTCTCTTTTGGGAAATTGTGCAGCTGCTGATAGAATTGTGCTGTCGCCTGATAGAATCGTGCTGCGTAGTAAAAACAGCAGTGGCCTTGGCCTCATCCAGTTACCTCTGTGAAACCTTGGGCAACGTGTTTAACTCCGTTCATCTATAAAATGGGTTTACGGTCTTTCCTTTGAGTTGTTATTAATATTTAATAACCCACTGCCTGAGAAAGTGCTATATTTTAAAAGCTCTAAAGAGCTATAAAGGAGGCATTAAAGATATATGGGTTTGTTTCAAAACTGTTAAATTATTTTAGAATCTGGGACCAGAAATACATACATGAGCCTTTACATTTAATAAAGACTCCCAGGAACCTCACACCAGGAATGTCAAATTGCATGACCTTCTCCGCACATGGTGGTCAATCCTATCTGTTGTGGGAGCCACAGGGGTGTCGCCGCGCGGCGGGTCTTGGGGCTGAGAGTCAGGAAGATGCTTCTTTCTCATCCAGGGTGACCTGCAGTCTCAGGCCATGGTCCGAGCAGTGGCGCGTCAGGTGTGCGAGCAGCTCATCCAGAGTAAGTACACAACGGTTTTGGGTGTTGATCCCTGTTTCTTGTCCAGCTGGGAATCTGCCCCTCACAGGAGGTAGGGACTCAGGAGAACACCTCCAAAGCTTTGTCTTGGTGCAGATGGGTAAGCTTTATAGCCAGCCATAACTGACCCATTTAAGAGGTCATTACAGATCACCCTCAAGTTCTGTGTGGATGTCACAGATACCTAATTCCTCTGTGACTTCTGTGTAAGAGCTCTCCTCTTGCCCATATAGATCTAACTTGACTGCCCCAATCACATCTTTGATTCTTTCTTCATCTTCCAATGGATAGATTTTTTTTTCTCAAATACTCAGCACTTGAAATCCGCCAGACTAAGGAATCAGAAGCTGCTTTCTAAAAGATGATTCATGGCGTTGATTTCTATCAACTCACTAGATTTAAATCAACGCCTCCTTTTTGTCCTTTTCTTTCAATTGGCCTAAGGTCCTTCACTTTATTCTGTAGTATTTATGTAAATATAATATAATAATGCCCCTACACACACACGGGGGTGGCCTTCATGTGTCATTTTTGACATGACACTTGTGCTCATGCCAAAAATTACACTGGAACACACTTTATATGATGCCTGCCCCATTTCTTCATTTTCAACTTGAACTTTCCCACAGCACAGTATTCCAATGACTGATTCATGTTCATTCACTTGCACACCTGTTTTGTGTTTCCCCCAGGCCCACTGATGTTTTGTCTCAGTAATCTAACCCGAGGGTTACTAGTGTGAGCCCTTCCCTTTGCCAATAATTTGTTGGATTCCAGGAAGATATAAGGCCATGTAGAGATGAAACCCAGCCATCTCTGGCTCAACTCTGCTGTCGAGCCCCCTACTCTCGTAGCACACTGCCCGCCATTAGCTGAGTGGCTGCCTCAGCTCTGAAAGGTTACCTTATTTTTAACCCAAGGCATGTCTGGGAGTCCCGTAAGCATCCAAGCAGGACTTATGGCTGCGTCCCAAATTCCATCTATAGTAGATAAACCCAGATCTCATCTTTGGGAATGCGTGGAGTTAGGGTCCACATTGGCCTGGGACAGTTTTCATTAAGGCATAAATCATGCAAACTATGTACAGAGCTACAGTCTTCAGGTATAGCAGTAATGCTTCCTATATTTTAACTTGATTTCATTTATGTATTGCCCAAACTAAATGTGTGTCTGTGAGAGACTTTACCAGTTTTAAATTTAAATTTAAATTATTTAAATTAAATTAAATTTATTTAAATTTATTTATTTTGAGAAAGGGCGGGGGAGAGTGGGTGGGAGGGGCAGAGAGAGAGAGGGAGAGAAAGGGAACCCCAAGCAGGCTCCTCATTGTCAACACAGAGCCCGATGTGGGACTCGAACCCATAAATCGTGAGATCATGACCTGAGCCGAGATCAAGAGTTGCATGCTTTACCCACTAAGCCACCCAGATGCCCAAAGAATTTACCAGTTTTAAATGAAACCATTAAAGTTTAATGCCAAAATAAGCTCATTAAAAACACAATAAATTGTAAAAGCCACGTGGAAGATTAAGTGGAACATGTCCAAAGGTAACCTGGGCCTTGGATTATTTTGTAGGTTTCTCATTTCAAGTATACAGCCAATGAGCAGGTAATTATTTTAAGGAAGGCTAAGGGTTAAATCCAACTAGGACTCCCTGACCACAACATGTGGAAGGTTTCACAATAGGTGCTGCCGTATTCCACCATAGAATAAAAATCTTATAAGAATATATGATTATTTAAGACATGCTCTACAAACGGAGAGTTCAAAATTGAGTTTTTCCCCTCGGGAATTCTCAGATTCTTGTGAATGACTTCGAGGAAATGAAAGCCAGCAGGGAGTTATACAAGAAAGCTGAAATAAGCCTGTAGAATTAAAGGCCCTGCCTCTCGTGCGGTTGTGAGAGAAGAAATAGGAAAGACTGCTGCCACTTTACGAGCAAGCCCCGACCTGCCCGGGGCTGTTTCTGGCACCACAGCCGTCTATGCCACCGCAGGTTCCTCTGGGCTCCTTATTTCCTCACTTAGGTTTCTCCTCGGAGCGTCATTCATCAGTTAGCTTCTAATTATAATAAAACCATCAGTTATCTGGTTTTTAGTCCAGAGCGGATCCGAAGAATGACTAGGAAAGGTTGTATGGGAAACTGAGATCGAAGTGATGATAGCTAGAGACGTGATGAAGGACGGCTCCTTGTCAAAGGAGGACGGGGGAAAAGCAGAGGCGGAAATGTCCGTCCCACCCAGACAGTCGTGGGCATGCCTACAGGTGGCCCCTGAGTCATCAGGAAGCCAATTCTAGTTGTGGGTCATGGTCCTGTGCTTAAGAATGCATTGAATATGGGGCGCCTGGGTGGCTCAGTAGGTTGAGCGTCCGTCTTCGGCTCAGGTCATGAAATCACGGTTCGTGGGTTTGAGCCCTGCATTGGGCTCTGTGCTGACAGCTCAGAGCCTGGAGCTGCTTCGGATTCTGTGTCTCCCTCTCTCTCTGCCCCTCTCCTGTTCAGGCTCTGTCTCTCAAAAATGTAAAAAAAAAAAAAAGAACGCATTGACTATATCCTAGAAATAACCCCTCTAAAAATGGTTACTATTCTTTGTTTAGATTTGAATATTTGAAAAGGGATAGATTTTCATCTAGAAAATTCACCTATGTGGGAAATCTTATCTTCTGATCTTGCCGGAAAACTGCATGAAGCATTATGGTATCAAGCACTGTATGAATCCATACTTCTGATTATTAAGATACATTCTTC
This sequence comes from Cryptoprocta ferox, assembly GCA_028646485.1. Classification (NCBI taxonomy): domain Eukaryota; kingdom Metazoa; phylum Chordata; class Mammalia; order Carnivora; family Eupleridae; genus Cryptoprocta; species Cryptoprocta ferox. The sequence continues at coordinate 18,539,612 of CM053569.1, read as the reverse complement.
CAGGGACGCCCAACTCTTGATTTTGGCTCAGGTCATGATCTCATGGTTCGTGGGTTCAAGCCCCACCATCAGCCTCTGTGCTGACAGCACAGAGCCTGCTTGGTGTTCTCTCTCTCTCCCCCTCGCTCTCTGCCCCTCCCCCAATCACGCTCGCTCACTTGCTGTCAAAATAAATAAATAAACTTAAAAATTAATAAAATAAAATAAAATACATTCTTCCAGGCATAACCGAGTTAAGGGATTATAGGAGAGAGTGCCAGATTTTTTTTTTTTTTTTAATAAAGCTCTTGGGAGTTTCTGCAGCTGGGACCCAAGTAAAGGTTCCTGCAAAAAGGCTTGGCGACGAAGAGACGAATTGAAATAGAACACTTGTCTGGGGATTTGTGAGCAAGAGGGTGGAGCAGGTTTTGTGGGTTTGGAGAAAAGACAAATAAATTGGGGGAAGTTGTTGCTAGAGAAAAGGGGCAGCTGGGTGAGGGTTTGAGGGTCAGATAAATGTTGGGGGCGAAGATCAAATTTATGACTTCTGCCCAATGATGTTTACTGAGATGCTGATGTGAGCTGTAGAATTCCAAACACTTGAGATGTGACTTGAATACAGTCCAGCTGTTCATATCATCCAAAGTAAAATGTAATAATTTTTAAGTTGGAAATCAACATACTTCAGAGGGGTGTGCTTTTCCTCTTGTGGTTGTCTAACAGAGTTGTTCGGAGCCTTGACAAATAGCACCGCTCGTCTCCCCTGTCTGTGTGTGACAGTTCATTGAATGCTGTCTTTGCCCTTTGTGTCTCAGGTCACATGGCCAGGTACACAGCCATCCTCAACCAGATTCCCAGCCACTCCTCATCAGTCCGGACCATCCAGGGACCTCCCGGGGAGCCTGGCAGACCAGGCTCCCCTGGAGCCCCTGGTGAACAAGGACCCCCAGGGACCCCAGGCTTCCCCGGAAATGCAGGCGTGCCAGGGACCCCAGGAGAACGAGGTAAGTGGGGCCAGTTCTCTCATTGGAACGCCCCCGAGGGGTGTACAATGAATCGAGGGGTCCAGTGGTGCTCATACAATGATGAAGTCCAGGATAATGAATGTAAATGAGTTCCACCCCATCTATTCTCTATCTTCTTGCTGATCTATCCCCAAGATTGAGAAAGTTGAGTCATCTATAAAGTATTGCGTCAAAAGCCATATCCGTTCATATGAAAAAGGAAGATCAGGACCCCCAACTCACCTCTAAGAGGCTTCTGAGCTAATGAGAGAAAGGTATCCCCTCCTAGATGGAGGAATTAAGAACAGGGGCTCCTTCCAGGTGGAAGAATTAGAAAATGATGCCCTCCTCTGGACAGATGTGGGATCACACATATGTCATAGTAAGCTGAGAGCTCACTTCCTAGGTCTGGTGCTTTTTTTGTGCAGTGCCCATACTGGGCAACAGTTGGTGACAGCCCTCAGGTGAGTCATGAGTCATATCGACCTTTGATTTACGTATGTCTATGTAGAGCACACCAGCTATAAACTTCAGATGAAAATACTGTTTGTGGTTCATCTTTCTATAATATAAGGCAGCATTTTATTTAATAGTTTCATGGGCCAATGTTTTGTCTTTCCTACTAAAGTTTCTTGAAAATAGAAATCCTACTTAGCCTTTGCTGTTATCCTCTACAGGTTTTAGCAGCATTGTGTAATACAGTGATAAGACTTTGGCTGAATTTCACCCTATTCTATAATTGGCCAATGTCTCCCACTCCAGAAGCAGATTAAAGAGACGTGAGAAATTGGGGTTACATATTAACCACAAAGAAAGTGATGGAGGGAAAGACAACTGATACAAGTATTTTCTAAGATGCAATTTTATAGAATGTAGATCTGGGCGGGGGGGGCGCCTGGGTGGCTCAGTCGGTTAAGTGTCCAACTTCAGCTTGGATCGTGATCTCGCGGTTCGTGGGTTCGAGCCCCACATCAGGCTCTGTGCTGACAGCTCAGAGCCTGGAGCCTGCTTCAAATTCTGTGTCTCCCTCTCTGTTCTTCTCCCGCTCACACTGTATCTCTCTCTGTCTCAAAATAAATAAATAAATAAATAAACATGAAAAAAAAAAAAAAACGAAAGAAAAAGAATGTAGATCTGGGGGGAAAGCTAACTATTATCTATTTGCCCTGTGAATCCTATTCCTTTTGTGAGATGAGTAGGATATATTCCTTTTATAACATTGGAGATGTAAAGTGCAGATGACAAGGTTGGTACTTTATGTTCATTCTTGATCCATGCCAACAGGCCACGTGCATTCCTGCCTCTGCACTTTCATATGCATTGTTCCCCACTTTGGAAATGTCCTTTGCTTTCCCTGTCTTGGGCATGTTTTATTCTTAGTTCAAGGCTCAGCTTCACATCTGTTTCAGGAATGAAGTTTTTGTCGATCGCCCCAGACCACAAATGGCTTCACCCCCTGAGCACCTGATGTACCAACTGTCTCTCGCATGCATTTGAGCACTCATCAGGTGTAGGTGAACAGCTAGATTGCCAAGAACAGGGTCAGGTCTAAATTGTAGTGCACATAAGTCCTCACTCAGTAGTTGTTGCTCTAATGGGAACCCAGTTCTGGTTTTCCTTTCTGGAGGTTTCTTCCTGTGCCAGGGCACTAAGTCAGCAGATGAAGAGAAGGGCACAGTTCCCTCACAGCACACAGAAGATCTGGCAGCCAGGAAGTGGCCACCTCTGTCAGCCGGGCACCCTCTGATGGTGTTGGTGATGGATCACCTGTCACTCAGGGGGCACAGAGCCAGCGGCTGAGTCACTCTCAGCAAGTCACAAGTTGTGTTTGTCTTTTTTGGAAGTCCTGTTCTCATTCTTGCCAGACTGAGTCTTTCCTGCCCTGCAAGAGGATGTGAATGCTTAGACCGGAGGAAAATCATCCAGGAATTCTCAAACAGTGGCCCAGACAACCTTTGAAATATGAATTTCCATGATGTAATTGTCTTACCTACCTAGAGAGATACAGGTATTCCTAAAGAATGTAGAAAACAAAGCAAAATCTTGTCCTGCATTTCACAAATACGTGGAGGATGACAGTAAGACAAGAAAGTGAGAAATGTGCTTTGCACATTAGGGAAAGTGACTTTGGCTCATCACCAATTGAGGGTCATGGTTTGGGGTTTAAGGTTGGCGTTTATTGATCAATGCCCCATCAACACTTATTTCTAGCAAAGTGTTTTAATCCTGTTGTGGTTAGGATTTGTTGGCTGCAAGGAAGACAGTGATTTTTTTTTTTATCTTGTGGTCCAAATGCCCAGAAAGGATTGAGAGAGATAAATATCTACCTTTCCACTAAATCGAAACAACTCAATTTTAAAACAAGACACTTCAGCCATCTTTTCTAACACTCTCATTTTGTGTAAAAGGAAGCATATGAAGATATCGAAGCCCAAAGAGTCTTGAAATCAGCCCAACATCAGGATTAGAAAGAAAAACCAGACATCATGGGTTGGTTTTTTGTTATTGTTTCTTGCTATATAAAGTAGGATTATCATGATACTCTCTATAATATAATTTTAAAAGGATACTATGTTATAGTAAGTAAAAATAAGTATTGTTACTCTGCAGTGTATTTAGACAAATACTAAACTACAAAAGCAAGACAAAAAGAAATCTGGCTGTTGAGTATTCTGGCCTGGCCTTTAAGTGAATCTCACTTTCTACTGACACTTCCCCATGCATCTTATGTGAATCTTCCTAAAAGAAATTCACCACTCCATTGACTTGGCTATTTTTTCAATAGAAGCTCTCCATCTGATTTCTCTATTATAATTTTTCAAAAGTTTTTTAAGTCAGCTCTATGCCCAACACGAGGCTGAGATGAAGAGGCCCATGCTCTACCGATGGAGCCAACCAGGTACCCCTAATTTTTCAAGTTTTTGCATGTTTTTACACATGATGTTCAGTAGGAAGTACATTGTACATCATAATTTAATATGCACATGCGTGTGTATGCATGCAAACATGATTAACTGAGGCAAAAGAAACACTACTGGCCCTTACTATCGTTTCAGTTCTCTTCTGGTGTTAAAAAGCCAAGGGGCAACCTTGGATTTTTTTGTCCTCAGTTCGAAATACACTGTTCTAGTACAAAATCTTTGATTAACCCAATCATTGTCATGGAACTAGCCAGAGTGCATTTTTGGAGAACAGAAAAGAAATGACAAATACTCTCCCCATGTTTGCAGTGTAGACATTGTTCATGACTTTCCTGATCACCTAACAGAAGACTGTATTTTGCCTCCATTTGATTAGCTACCTCCCTCTCATTAACGCTTTGTCTCCTTTAACTTAAAGTATTTTTCATAAGTTTGTGTGGAACAGTCTTTTTAGCTATGTTCTCACATGGATTGCAATATATACAGAATCCTTAGAATTTAAGGATTTGAAGGACTCCTGCAGCTCCTGTTGTTCTTCTAATACTTGAACTCCAACTCAAGCTTGTGTAATTATTAACACCTGGAAGTGAAGAGGTTAATTTGTATAGCATAAGCAAAATGTTATGTAGCCCAGTTTCTCACCTGCTTTTTTTTCTTGTCACTGATCCTACATGGCTCATCAATGGTAAAGAAAAGCTGTTCCTCCATGGGCTACAGTTCTGTTGCTTCTGCCCATTAAACGCTGCCCTGTCTTCAGGCAAATGGCTCTGTATCCCAGCTTCCAAAGTTCACAAGAGCCTCTAAAGTTCCCCTTTTGTTTCCAGAACTGAAACAATGGAGTCCTGGCTTTTCTGACTTGAGCTCACTCTCCAATCACAGCCTTGCTTCTGACTAGACCCCTAGATGCCCACTTCAGTTCTAGCTCTGATTTTCGTGTACTGTTCCCAGAAGACGCAGCTGTTCTTTCCTCATTCCGTTTAGTTAAATAATATCCATATTCCACCTTGGTGTCTCAAACCGTATATTAACCCAAGTCAAAAATGAGTTCGTTGGTCTGTAGTTGGCAAAGTTAAGTTCCTTTACTTGACAAGAACTGGGAGGGCTTTCCAATTTCAGTCGTTATGCTTCACTTTCTGTCATTTTCCGAAAAGTATCAGATCACAGGAATCATCCAACTGAAGATTTTCGTGTTCAGATTGTACATCCATAAGGCTGGAATTTAATCTGATTTATTTTGTAATATAAATCAGTAAATATTTATTGAATGCAGGGTTCATTTAAGGCTTTTGGCTTGACAGTGTGTGAGATAATACTGTTGTTTATGGCTTTCACTTATTAGGCACTAAAAGTATCTGCCAATATTGTGCTCAGTCCTATATACACAGTCTCTCATGTGGATAAAATAGGAGACATGGTTTGGATAAGGAAGGAATGCGGAACATGAGTGGATGCGCCAGTTAGGAGAGTAGATGCTAAGTGAGTTATGTAGAAAGTAGATGCTGTCAGAGTTTAGAGGAAGACATCACTGCAGCCTTTGAGAAGAAAAGGTGTCAGCATTTATTAAGCAACTACTGTTGTAAAGCTACTGTTAGTTCCTTAGCACATTATTAATGCTCATAAAAGTCTTACGAGGTCAGTATTGGCTCCATTTTTAAGTGAGGAAACTGAGGCTTAGCTAGTTTGTCAGTTGTCCAAGGTCACACTGATGGACAGGAGGAGACTAGAATTTAAGTCCACATCTGCATGATTCCAGAATATCTGTGCTTGTTCCTTTCCACCCTATTGCCACCTTTGAATTCATTGTGTAGCAAGGGAATCACGTGGGAGAGGCCAGAACCATGCAGCATCTGGTGGACCCCTGTTTCATGATGGCTTCTAATAACCACAGTTCACAGCTCAGTTCACAAAAACAAGTCAATGCCGAACTGACCAGACTGTGGCAGTGGGTCATGGCTGTACTATTTGCAAGCTCCCTGCACACTCCGTTCTGTATTTAGAGAGCCTGGGGACATCCATGATCCAGCAAGTGACCAGCTTGGAGGTGAAGCCAGGTGATTTGCGGGGTAAATACGAATGTGAATAAATTATTTTCCATGATTATACATTTTGGCCGTCGAGGAGTTTTTCTAGGATTGTAGCATGTTCCAAGGCGATAGCAGAGTCCAAATAGGGAAATTACCTATCGGAAAACTGGCCACGGGTCTGGCAATTTGGAGAACACCTACAGAATTGTACTTCTATGATACCGTCTCACCCTAGGGGAAATAGAGGAGAAACTGGAGCAAGGCAATTCAGTCTTGTTTCACTTGTGACATTTTAGAAGAGACACCGATTTCACTTCACTATTTGTGATGCTGCTTTAGCCAGAAGCAGGTGACGGGACGTGGTTTGGGGCAGCAATCATACATAAGTCAGGATCCGAGCTTTGCCACTTACTACCCGTGGAAACTTGGCTGCTTAGTCGTACAACTTAATCTTTTTGGATCTTTATTCATTCATCTAACAAGCATTTACTGAGTGTCTGCTCCACGTCAAGCATGGTACTAGAGGTGTTAATGACACAGTGGTTAACTGAAAATATATTTCCTACCTCTCATGTACCTAGCATGGAGACAGATATTAAACAGACTAATAAAAAATACAGGAATAGTTTCATTTAGTTACAATGGTTGTAGGCACCGTGGAAAAATACATGATACTATGGAACCTAGAAGAGGGGACTCTGCCTTAGTCTGTCAAGTCAGCGATGCTTTAGATGAGACCTAAAAGTTTAGAGTTTGGCATATCAGTAAGAGAGTCAGAGGAGAGCATCCGAGGCGAGCATCCTAGGCAGAGATTGCAATGACATGTGCAAAGGTCCTGAGGTGGGAAAAGACTTGAAACCTTGAAAGCCATGATTTTCAACACCAGTAAACATATTGTCTCTCTTTCAACAAATAAATTACATTTCTTTTACTGTTCTAAAATGAAATTCATGGATAATAAATATAACCTGCCCCAGACGTAATTTTTTTTTAAAAACGAGAGTGCCACCTAGTGTAATAGAAAGAAGCAAAAGGAAAGTAATGTATAGTTAAATCATTTCTTCTAATAGGCAAATTCTCAGCATGACTACACTGGAAATATAATGAAGAAGTCAAAATGTATTTATATTAAAGAATTACTGAGGATACAACAGCTACAAATTCAGGCTGATGTGACTGAACTTTATCGATAGCATATCTTTCTGGGGAGCCTGGGTGGCTCAGTCGGTTAAGCATCTGCCTTCAGCTCAGGTCATGATCTCACAGTTTGTGACCTCAAACCCCACTTCAGGTAGAAACACCAGCCCCACTTCTCTCTCTCTCTCTCTCTCTCTCTCTCTCTTTTACTCTCTCTCCCCTCTTTCTCTCTTTCCCCCCACCCTCATGGGATTCTTTTTTTTTTTTTCTCTCTCTCTCTCTCCCTCTCTCTCTGCCCCTCGCTCACTCACACGCCCTCCCTCAAAAAAATTGCCTTTCTGTATTTGTCTCTCTTGAGTTCACAGTGAAGATTGTATGGTAGCAATACATCACTGGCACTCTGCAAATAAATGTAAATTATCCTCTATTTTTTCAGTTTTCCATTATATTTCGTTTCCCTACCTGGGCAGAGAAGCATTGTACTATCGCTGTCTCCTCCTTCCCAGCGACAGTGGCAATGTCTTTATCCATGTTAGTGCCTGGGAAAAGCTGAGTAGAAATGACTAGGAGGTATCATTCCAAAGATTTTCCCCAGTGGAACTCGTTAGCTTCTATAAGTGTCATTTGCACTTTATACCTGCTCTGTGGGATCAAATAGTTGGGGTGCAATGTTACTATTGAGGTTTAAAACAATAACAGTGTTGGGACGTCATCTTTAATCCCAAGGAAATTGCATGTTTTTGTGTAGAGCTTGACGGCAGGACAGTTCTCCCTCTGTTTGTTACCCAGGCTCATTTTTTATTGTCCTTTGAGGGTAAAATCCCTGAATGACTTTTGAAGTTGGAAAATTCTTCCTCTCGAACTTTCCCTGCCACAGAAGACCAAATTTCTAATGATTGAATGTAAAGAAAGACAAGATTTAAGGATCAATTTTGATCAGCCCTGAGGTTCTATGGTTAATTTGAAAAAGATGGACTTTGTTCCAAAAAATAAGAAAGGGGGGATGTGATAAGAAGATGCAACACAACTGAGTCCCTCCAAGCAAACACAGGTAGGAAAGGAGTCAGCCACAGTCTGGTTGCTGAAAGTCCATGACAACCCCATTCAGGGACATAGAAATGGCAGTGAGAGCGGAGAAATGCTTGCGTACACACAAAAACTAAATCTGAGTCCCTAATGCTCATGCCCATTTCCCGTGAATCAACAAGCCTGAGAAACCTAGAGAGAAAACTGAGTCCCAGGTTGATTCAAAGCTGGGAGAGAGAAGTAGGGTTCTTGTGTTCAGTATTTCTGTGGTTGAAAAGAGCCATTGCACCGAAGATACATCTGGCTGAAAACTTTGGTCACAAATTCAGAATAAAAGTGTAGCAGTTGTGAGACAGGAGCGCCTCAGTGGTAAGTATCTGTAAAATGCCTTAATGTCCCCTTTATCTGGGTTTATTCCTGGGAAAAATATCTTTATGGGACAGGTCAACTTGATTAAAGACAGAGGGTTGGCAGGGCTCTGGTAATAATTTGCTGGTTGATACTTAAATATTTACAAGTCTTCCCTGTGATGTTGTATTATATGTTGTAATATATTACAATACATATGTTACAACATATATGTATTATATGTTGTAGACCCTAGGCATGAGGCCTAGGCTTTTCATTGCTGTTCAAAATCTGTTGAAATGCATGTTTCTATTCTCATCTCCTGCTTCCCCATTCCCTGCCTCTCATCTCCTGAGAGGTAAACTCCAGAAAAATAAAAGTAGTTTTCTCTTTTCTCATTCCATAATGATCTGATAAAGTCCAATGTGAGTGTCTTTGGAAGAAGACTGTTCTCTGAAGGTTTGGTGGATCGTTTTTTCCTAATGTATAGTAACCTTAGGGCATTGGAAAGGAATGCTCTTTTTTTTTCCTTGTGTCATCTTTATTTTGTAAGGGTTTTTTTCTCCTATTGCAAAGTGACTCTACATTCAACATGATGGCAGAGAGAAGCTCTGTTTATTAGCTTATTACCATAGAGATATTTATATATTATTACTATATATATTTAGTTTATTACTATATAACAAGTTACTGTAGAATTTAGCAGCTTAAAACAACAAAACATATATGCTCCTGGTTTTTATGTGTCAGGGATTCAGGAAGGGTCTAGCTGGGTGCTTCTGACCCAGGGTTTTTCACGAGCTTGAGTCAAGATGTCAGCAAGGGCTATGGTCTATTTTGTCCTCTCTTTTTTTGCCATGAAAGCTATTATAATTGCTTCTGTGGCTTAAAATACTTTGAAACCCTTAACTGGAGGGTCTGTGTAGGAGATCTTATCAGAGTCTTGCCTTGGAGTTCAGTCCCTGTCTGGGGTAATGGGTATCATGTTAGAAATACCACTCAAGGTTAATGCCATGTATGGTCCCGGTTTGTATTTTCCGCTTCACTTCATGTACTTTTCCTCTGGCCAAACTGAACTGCTCAGTGCTCTCAGTATTGGTCAGCGTTTGCTGCATAACAAACCACAAAAATCTCAGTAGGATGCAACAATAAATATTATTTTTTTCACCACATGTCTGTGGGGAACAGGGGCAGTTCTGCTCTGCTGGGGCCGTGGCTGGAAGAGCTAATAGTTTCCTAGAGGATGTAATCCTTACGGCAGTGGCAGAAACAAAACAGAGCAACCCATCCACCTAATCATATTTCAAGCCTCTGTTGGTGACCTCACCACTAACGCCCCATTGGTCAAACCAGGTCACGTGACCGAGCCCAACTCCAAGAAGTCCGGAAATGCGTGGGCCTGAAGCAAGAGAATGGGTGGGTGTATGTCTTTTGCAGAGTAATGAGGAGTCGAGACCACTAATTTGGTTTACCTCATTCTTCATACATGTCTTTTCCCGTCCTACGGCCCTCAGTGCTAATCCTTGTTGTGCCCTGTTCTTGTACCATTTCATGGATTTTTCACCTGTTCTTCACACTCACACTCCCCAGAACCTTCTTTCGTCCTCTGGCTCATTCATACTCAAACTTCAAAACTCATCTCAAGAGTCATGTCTGCCAGACCACTCATTCCTCCCCATGGGTTATTTGTTTGGCCAGTGTATTGGTTGTTGCTACCCTGCTCGATTCCAGCTCAGCTAGACTGAGCAAGATCTCCCTGGTTTGTGCTCCCCAAGCACATGGCTCCGCCGCAGAAGTTTCTCATTAAACCGTAATCGTCCATGTACTTGTTTGTCTTCCCACTGGACTGTGAGTTCCTTGAATGGGGCTGTGCCTTTCATCTCTACATGCCCCCTGCACGAAGCCTGAACAAATATTAGATAAATGAATAGACAGCTACCTCATTAGGCTGTAAAACATATTGTTTAGCACCCAGGTAGAATATACTTTCTTGAATCGTCTTTTAATGATTTCACTTCTATTAATCCTGTCTCATCAAGAAGGCCACATGTCCCCCAAATACCAAACGTGAAGTTTATTTTCCTTTATTTTTCATAATACCTGAAGCACAGTAGTCATTTCATGAATCATAAGTGATTTATGGTGTTGATTACTACTTGGCTAGCTTTTTGGCTGCCATTTGTCCTTCACCCTAAAGTCATGATAAAAACAGAAGTCCATGTGGCTATAGTACATCAATCCTAAAACATCCTGTTAATAGCCAGTTACTGCCAACTTGACAGTGTCAGCATTTTCTTCAAGTCATTATCGTGTAAACTCAGCCAGGAAAATGGTGAGATTTTTAAATAGGAGGTTTGGTTTTACTGGGTAGGAAATATATATGAAATAGCAAATACATTGGACATTTCAGTGCCCAAATTTTGGTGTGTCTAATTTAGATGTCTGTGTTCAAAAGATCAAGGGACTTCCTGCTTATAATGCCTGTGTGTGTGTGTGTATGTATGTGTGTGTGTGTGTATCTATGTGTATCTATCCTTTGAGAGGCAGAGACAGAGACAGAGACAGATTTTTTTTTAATGTAGGAAAGTACTTTGCCATTTTCTAAATTTCTGGCCTTGTACACAAACAAGTAAAATGGAAATATATACTTATTTAGATGACAAAATTAAAGCTGTTTATATTAGCTATGATAAACCATTTTCTGTGAATTTTTTAACATGGCTTTTAAAGCAATAAATACATTACAATCAATAAATATACCAAAACACATTTGTATAGCTGGGCAGAACATACCTAGAAATGATATATTCATTAACTCTTTTCATTTTGATTCGTTCCATATTTAACTAGATATAAGTTGTGCTCATCTTAATAGTGGATTCTTCATGCTTTTTATGAAGGGCTGTTGGTCATAACACATTTCGTTTTATACTCTGCAGACTCTGGCCTTATCCCAATGCCCCGACACAGCTTTATTCTTTTCCAAGAGCAGAGAGCATCATATCAATTTTCATTTCTGCAAGGAATAAAAACTAGTTGAATATTCATGCTGAACCCAAAATGTTCATTTTTGAACCCATAGAAATTGACTCATTTTTCTTTGAATTATTTGCCATTTTCCCAGCAGTCCATGCTGCAAATAATGTAATAGCATTTATAGGGGGTCAGTGAAAACTGTGGAGCTGAAACTGATAGGTGGACATTTGGTCTGATATTCTTATGATATAACCGTAAGATCATCATATCAGTTTGTAACACTATGTGGACAGAAATCCAGGATTCCTGGTGCCCAGTTTTATCCCTGTTCGTTTTTGCCATACACCTGCGGGTGTGAACAGTTAGCCTGCACATGACAACACGGGGTTGGTGTGCACTGATGAGGGGCGCTCCTCCTCATCTTTCCTCTCTTCTCCCTTCTCCCTTTACAACCTCCGTCCTATCCCCTTCCCCTCCCCCTCCCTGCTGCACTCCCTTCCCCTCTCTCACTCCCCAGATGTCAGTGTGTCTAATCTTAGACATGTGTGATCAGAACACCAAAGGACCTCCTGCCGATGTTACCATGTCTCTAACTAATAGAAAAGCCTAACGTGCAAAATATCCTGTTGTCTTGATCTTGATCTGGTAGTGGTTCCTTTGGCCACTGGGTAGCCCTACTTAATGATTCAGCATGTTTTCCTCTGGCTTTGCTGTGAGATTAGCTCCGTGTTTGTGGGTAGAGTGGAGCAGTGCGGGACTTTGCAGTCCCCTTAACTACTTTTCTTGCTATGTAGCACCCAGCAGGGGCAGACCCAGGTTTTATGAGGCCCGGGGCTTAAATGATTGGGGATTCCTCTTTAAGAAAGAGTATGAAGTTACAAAAAATTAGGTAGATGGTATTGAAGGAGTTTTGGGGGTTTTTTTGTTTTTTGTTTGTTTTTGCAATAGAATAGCTATCCATTGGGCCATATCCAAACTCCTTAGCATGTCATGACCTGACCTAGACTGCCTTCTTACTCTACCAGTCCCCAACCTGCAGCTGTAAAAGTCAGAGGAAACCACTTGGTGTTCCCCTTGCACACCTGCTTTTCAAGACTTCAAGGGTCAGCTCTATCGGAAAGCTTCCTGTGATTTCCCACAGATGCCTCCGTTCTGTGCTTCCATATCTTGTTGTAGCTATTCTCATTCTGTGCATTATAGCTCTCCATTTGTCTGGTTCCCTGCTACGTGGTGACCTGCTACGGACAGGAAGGTGCCTTCTACTCTGAATACTCAGAACCTGATATGGGAACTGCTCTCCTCCCTCTAGCTGTGCATCACTGTCTTTCCAGGCTCCCTTGGCCTCTGCTCCTGGGAAGGTTCAGCCAATAGGAAGCATGGAGGAGGATTAGAGAGTTCGAATAGGGGAGAAGCCAGGATATTTCTCCCCTCACACCATTCCCTGCCTCCTCTGGAAGTCCAGTTATGGTGATGACTTTTACATGGCTCTTGTTTCCACTGGAAGTCTGTCCCTCTTGTTCTAGATCCTACTAGAAGGCTCTAGGCTCTGGACTCCAGTCACACCATTTCTTCCCATTGTCCCTATGCTCCTAAAGGTGAGAGTGACTTCCTGCTCTTGCTAATTTATCAATTGCCTCATCATCTTTAATTGGCTTCTCAGTCCTTCCATCACCCATGTAAACAAGTCCCTGCATTAAACTCTTTCTGTCTGAACCATCTGGAGGGCTTTATCTTTCCCTAAGTCCTGAATTATATAGTCATAGTAGACGAGCAGTTATTTTATTTTTAAAAAATACAATAAGAAGAGCAACTCTTAGCAATGAGTTGCAAAGTTTGTTTACATTTGAAACAATCATGTATTTTCCGACCTTGGCCTCCTCCGCTGAGACCTTAGCCAAAACGTGGAGTCCCACATGCTGGTACCAATCCCACAGGCCAAAAATGTAGCAACAGCAGACTCTGGAAAAGTGCGCAAAATACTTAGTGAATTAAGTCCAATTAATCTGCCATCTTGTAGCTAGGTGCCTGTCCAGTGCCTTGCATCTAGTAGGCATGCAAACGTATTTTGAATGGAAAACAGGCTGTGCTTGCCATTCATTGTCAGCATTTCCTAGGCAACAGACAATATAATAACATAACTGAAGCTTTGTCTCACAGTTTCTGTGACTTTTTGGTATAGTTACAATGAAAGCATTGCCCAGGCTTTGCATATGTGCCTGGGCATAGATCCTGGGAGTTGCTCAAAATGTCTGGGATCAAGAGAGCAACTGTGCTCCCTGGAGCAGCAGGAGACTCCAGCGTGGAGCGCTTGGTAGGGCCGGGGGGAGGGCAGAGACATGAGTACAATCTCTCTATTCAGAGATCAACAGGCCAAAGAAAATAGGAAGTAGGCAACCAAGGGCCAGATCCTGGGCATGCAGTCAGTTGCAAGCAGGATAAATCCTCTAAATCTCAGTGCTGACTCTTGCTCAGGGCAGGTATGCAGACTAAGGGAAGTAAGCTGAGGAAGCATGATAACCACAGGGCTGATTCCGGAGCATGGGACCAGAGAGGCTGTGCACACTGACTCAGCAGGCAGTTCAAGAAACCTCCCCTGCAGTGAACAGGGCAAGACTCAGCCTGCCGTTTGGGGAGGAAAAGGCAGAAGGGCAGTGGTTCCGGGTATAGGCTTCGGCACCAACCTCCCTGGCTTGAAATCTTGGCTCAGGTATTTATTAGGTCAGGTGTCACAGCCTTCTCTTGTGGTACTAGTAGCAACCGCCCTCCTGGTGCTTGTAAAGACTGAATGAGTTTATACATGTCAAGCATCTAGCATTCAAAAATCTACCGAAGTAATTTATAAGCCTGGCTGATAAACTAACTAGCCACATTTTTTGGTTTGTCAAAGTTTGCCCTTGAACTTAGGATTTCATTCATTCATCCATTTGCTTGACACATATTTCTTCAGTGCCTTAACATGTGCCTGGAACTAGGAATATAATGAAAAACTAAAACAAACAGGTATCTTAGTAGACCTGAAATATATATATATATTGCAGACTCAGTGTTAAGTGAGTGGTAAGGGAGAATCATGTAGCCCTGAAATGGCTTTTAATGAGATTCTTAACAAAGAATGAATATGACAAAGATTCCTCTCTACTGGGGGATATTGCTAATGCATGTGTAGGGGCAGAAGGTGTATGGAAGCCCTCTGCACTTTGCACTCAATATTGCTGTGAACCTAAAACCAACCTAAAAAAATAAATCTATTAAAATATTTTTTTAAAAAAGAACAAATGAATGAATGAATAATAATCATCTCTCGGATTATCCTAAATATTTTTGGTGACTCAAAAGAAAACTAAAGAGATTTTAATCTTACCTAAATCATATTTTTGGTAAGCTAGATCTTCATTCATATCAGCTGCGCTCAGTTTTTAGAAACGGAAGAAACTTAAACTTAATTGTAATCAATTATATTCATCTGTAAGGAGCACCAGCAGTTAATATTGTCACACAAAGAACTTGTTAGAAAAAGCTGTGTTCCCGGAAGCCAGGCACGTAAGCTCCAGCATAAGCAATTTTGTTCCTTCGTAGGTCATGCTTGCTTGTTAAGAGTCAGCTGTATGTTGGCGTAGATACTGTCATTCAGTTAGTCTTCTAGTATTTATTTACTGGGCCATCTACTCTGTGTGAGGTTCTGCTTGGATCTGACACTAACAGTAAATAAGACACGATCCCTGCAGTCAACAGGCTCCTAGTCTCAGGCTGGATGAACATGAGAACAAGCAATGCAATGAGGTAGGCGCCAGAAGAGGCACGGACAATATGGAGGCAGAGAAATGATTCATTCATGCATTCGCTCACTCAGTCAGTGTCTGTAAGTTCCATACAGTGTGGAAGGTGCTCTTGCAGTGTCAGGGATATAGCCATGAATCAGATAGATAATCCTTGCCATCTGGAAGCCATTGTGCCTCTGCTCATTATGGTTGCAGAGAAGCCTTGAGTTGGGTCTTGAAGAATGAGAAATATTTATGCAGACAGCCAGTGTGAAAAGGGTATTCTAGAAGGAGGGGATATGCTGTGTGCTCAGGAGTCCCAATGCCCGTTGAGGAGAGGATGCTGGCACTTGGCTCTGGTGACTCCATCTCAACACCATGTGGCTCCGCCTTCAATCCTCACAAAGAGATTGATGAGGGAAACCCTGATCATGGGTGATGACTGCATTTTGTCTATAAAGAAGGACAGGCTGACATTTTAAGACATTTGATTTCTTTCCTTTTAATCATGCATGGCTTATAAGGCTTATCGAAAGGATATGCAGATCTATTTTTAGAGATCTGAGGTCTCTAAGCTTAGTCTTTAATTTCAGACCTCACCTTAGGTACTTAATTATTTATTTTTAACACGATTTTTTCATTCCAAGAAAAAGATTTAAACAAATTCAGTTGTTGTGGACATGAATATTCCTTTAGTCTCAGAACCATATGTGAATACATCGACAAATATTGATGTATTAGCCTACATGTAGTTGGAACATATCTTCACTTCAAGGGTAATAAAATCTAAAATTCTCTGTTCATGTAATTATATCCTTAGAATTTTTTTCAAGGCATTTTGAGGGGCTGGAATACATTTGTGAGACTCTTCCTTTCTTACCTTGATTTGTAGTACAGATAGTATCAAATGCCACTTGTTTTTCTCTTTGTAACTAGAAAATTAAAACAACTAGACTTTCTACTCTCCAATCTTCCCCACCTTTTGCTTTCTTAATGAAGAAGCAAAGGATAAGTCAAGAAAGTCTTCTCAGAGAGTTACTCCTGAGAACACTTTCCTGGATGTGCTGTTCAGCCTCATCAACTGCATCTCCTACTTCATTGAGAAGCCATGTTGTTAATGTTGATCCTTGAGTACCGTAAGGTCATGGGAGGCCTCTGAGTCACCACACACTTAATCATGAGCAGCCTGCCATTAGTCATCTGTGTATGTGTTCTAATTCTTGAAAAATTAGTGGTTCCCTGTGGAGAAAGTGACTCTTACTCAAACAGAAGAAGAAGCAGTTTCTGCTCAATTCCCAGATGCACGTTAGGACACATTTGCATCTGAGAGAACACCTACCAGCTAAAAAGTACTTATTCCAATTAGTTAATTGGGTAATATCCAGTAGATGCACCCGGGGTGGTTTTCTGTCTGAACAACTTGATAGCAACTGAGCATTAGATGTTGGTTAGTCTGAGTACACTCTGTGCTTTTTGAACTCAGATGCAACTGTAGTTTTACTTTTTAGAAATTACCATCTTCCTTATGGCTTCCTAAGAGAAGAGTCAGACCCAAAAAAAGAGGTCATCACAGGCTCAGTGGTCAGTGTCATGCTCTCTCCTTGCTGTGCTGGTCTCCCATGAGCTCAGAAAATACCACTGAGGCCACGTACAATAGTCATGCGTGTTGGGGAAGCATAGCAGTGGGTGGAGGAGCCCTGATGACCACTAACAAGGAAGGAGCACTTAAAAAATGCCAGGTATACCTTGACCCCAAAAGGTGGTCCCAAGGAGCACAGCGGCCACCAAAGCTTCAAATCAAGGGACAGTCATTATTTGTGTAGTATAGGAAAAGCTGTTAGTTGCTTACTGATCTTTCTCTCTCTCTCTCTCTTTTTTTTGCCAACTATTCCCAGAGCAAATACTACATGAACGCCTTTCTTTCTGGAAGTTACAAACCAAGATGTTAAAAATGATTATTTTCAAGGGCTGAAGTCCGTGCTTGTGGTGTCTCTTAATTTGTCTACAGTGACTATGCATCGCCTTTCGTAAAAGGGAAAAGTTATTTGTAATTTTAAACATTCTAAATCACTTGCATGCCTGCCACCTATCAAATTGGTTATTGTCATTTGTTTATGTTTCCTGCTAGGCTTTGCCAATTCACACATAATTTCTCTGTAAATGTAATTACATACAGATGCAATTCTGCATTCTGCTACTTCAAAGCATTGTTGTACATGAAAAACAGACACCAGAGACCTTCTGTGATGTGAGCCTGGGTAACCCGGCCCTCATCTGATGCAACTCTCTCTCTCGGACTGGTGGCCCTCAATACGGCATGTTCTCACCTGTCCAGCAACCTTGTGATAGAAGTTGTTGGGATGATGAGGTGTCAGAGTGTATGTTTCTTTGTTTTTCGCCTGTGAATATGTATAGTTTTGTTAATAGCACTGTAAATTATTTGGAATAAGGAGTCTGCTCAGTGGAAAAGAGACATGAATAGGTTTAGATTTTTATGGGGCTGAATCAGCCAAATCAAACACAGGCTTTCCTAAAGTTTCCAAGTTTTTAATGGAAACTCACGCTCTTCAGAACTTTGCTGCCTAATTATAATTCATGCCTTTTGCAGATACATTTCAGAGTGGACCAAAAGGAAAATGTTAGACATGTTCACTTGTGATTTCTATTGTGTTACTGTGGAGTGCCAACTGCATACGTCGAATGGGCTGGTGCGTGCAAAGACGGGCTGGTTCCTGGCAGGCTGAACCACTTCAGTAGGAAGGAGGAAAATAAACTGGCAGTACTGCAAATACGGACAGCACGCTCAGCCACAGAACTGGGCTCCCCTCTGTGACTGTATGCAATTTACGGTGTCAGAATTCAATCCAAAAGTCCCCTGGTAGCCATCATCCCCAACCAACCCACACCATTATCTTTACCAGAGAGGTAATTTTGAAGCCTGGAGACATAGAACTACCTAGATTTTATCTTAAGGACTTTTTCCTCTTTTCTTTATTTCCTTCTAAACAGGTCTAACTGGTATCAAAGGAGAAAAAGGAAACCCAGGCGTTGGAACCCAAGGTCCAAGAGGCCCCCCTGGACCAGCAGGTAAATCTCCCTACATGACAGGAAGCTGCAAGATGAATATCCTAAATCTTTATATTTCACCTGACATCACAGGTGAAGAAAATGGCCACCTGTTACATCCTTGTATCTAACTGGAATGCCTATATTTCTCATTCAATTTATTAGAAGGCCAGTTTGTTAAGTGATGATTCTCCCAGAAGCTTAGAGCATATTTTGGGATCCTATTGACTTCAAGAGTTAGGCTATGCTAGGCTATACTGAAGTAACAAATCAATCCCAAATGCTTAGTAGATTGACATAATAAAGGTTTATTTCACATTCCCCCAAAGTCTGAGGTGGGTAAGGTGACTTTCCCCCATTTTGGAACAAAAGGCCTTTAGGAGAAGGAGAAGGAGGCACATCAGCCTTCACCTTCCTAAATGGAGAGTGACAGATGTCACAGCCATGCTGGACCTAGCCACACTCTCAGCTGAACTGCACGGGAGGCTCCAAATGCAGGGGAACACCTGGGTATTTGATAAACACTCAGAGTTTCTGCCATCATGGCATTCTTACTGAATGAGTTTTGTGTTCATTACTATGTGCTTTTACAGTTGTCTTTTTTTTTTTTTTTTTAAACTTTATAGTTTATTGTCAGGTTGGTTTCCATATAACACCCATACAGTTGTCTTTAGATTATCATCTTCAATATTAGAATTATAAGTTTGCAGTTCAATTGGACATTTATAATTCAGTTTTAGCCACATTGAATCAAATGCTTTATAGATTTTTCTTTCCAATCTAATGATAATTTTGGAAAGTACTTTTTCTAGGAGAGATTCCCAATGGAATAGATTGACTGAGCATAAATACTCCTAGCATTAGAGCCTGCATGAGAAGCTGATCTAGCATCATGTGTTCCACAAAAACAATGGTTGGTGAATGTTGACTGAATGGAACTGAATGTATCTAAGAGCTGCAGCACTTTTCAAATATATAAGGTGATACTTGTTCCTAATTTTCATTTAGGTTTTGGTTGAAAGAATGTCATTTTTGGTTGAAGAATGCCTTTAAAGCACTATTGGAATCCAGGCCTAAAAGCCAACATAAAAACGAACAAAAACACCCAGCTTGATACACTTCCTAAAATCAGAAAATTTTGAATCTCTCTCCCATTTTCACTCAGTCAAAGTTCTCAGTTGATATAAGGTAGCCTAAAGAAACGTTGGATTAGTATTTTAGGTCCGGTTTCAGACTTTTCCTTTTTCTCTTGCAGGATAATTTCTTTCATACTCAGGCTAATTTATTTCAATTGTCTGGGGCCATAAAGCAGTATAGATTGCGAGGCTGAGATTGAGTGTGTTTCTGTGTGCACGTGTGTGCATGTGTTCATGTATGCCCGTACGCTGGATTCACAAGGAACTGCACTGGGAAATAGTAGCTCTATAACGAAAACCAGGTTGAGAGCGGTATGTTCCTTTCCCTTAATAGCCAAGAGGTGATAGGAAAGAATACATTTTGCTTTCCAGTTTCCTGAGCTGATTGACAGCACTGACCTCCAGGAGAATGTGTGATTATAGTATGATCCAGTTTAGGAATAAAAACTCAATGAGCAGGGAGAGGCAGATTATCCTAATTGTTAAAATGTGTGAGGTGGCTTCTTTTAAGGGTCGGTTTACTTCTTGGCAGTCTCAAAACTCTGTGACAGTAAAAGACCAACTGTTTTCATTTGTCGGTGCTTCTTAGGACCTTCAGGGGAGAGTCGGCCAGGAAGCCCTGGGCCGCCCGGCTCTCCTGGGCCCAGGGGTCCACCTGGTCACCTGGGGGTGCCTGGACCACAAGGTCCTTCTGGCCAGCCTGGATACTGCGACCCCTCTTCGTGTTCTGCCTACGGAGTAGGAGGTAAGTGCCGACCTCTCATGGACTCGTGGGCTTTGAGCAATGTTTTGCTATGGTTAGAACTATAATGACGAGGGTACAATGAAAAGTTGACCAATTATGGGAGGGAGGCAGAAGTTGAACGCCTCATTACCTTAAATTATCCAGAGACATCTTCCATAAAGTGCTAATGACTCTAGAGGCTACCCCTTTAAAAACAGTAAGAGGAAAATTAAAATAACATTGTATGTAAAACTTTCTTATTTACAAATGGGAATCCACACCTACTTGGCCTCCGACCTCCTGTTTGGTCATTGGGGGGCATGTTTGAACCTTCTCTGGGCGCCCTAATTCTGTGTTACTGCTGTGATGTGGACATGATGCCCCATAATTTTTTACTCTTGTTTTGGATAAACCTCAAACTTAGAACTTCCCCCTAGTGAGGAGGGCCCCCTAGGTTCTTTTGGGTGGCAGTCTGCCCACCACATACATGTTAGATGACCAGAGATAGTTTTAAGAAGAAACAAGAGTGGTCATGCTGTCCTTGCCTCATTACTAACAACTGGACTGAGACTCTGAAAGATAATGCTTCCTAAAAACATCTGCAGCCTGCATGTCGGAGAGTCGTGCGATGGGACATTTTCTGACATAGTCACACTTGGAAGCATCAAGAGAGATGTTCGCAGACTGCTTTGGGGGCAATAAACTTATTAGTCAAAGAATTTTAAGTTTTCTGCTTTAGAAGAAATTTTAACCTTGTTTGCCAGAGGAACTGGTCAGAGTTTTGCTGATGTGTTTTTCTCTGTTCATCTCTTCCCTCTCTGTTCTCTCAAATCTCCCTGTCCCTTGTTAAGATCTGATCCCTTACAATGATTACCAGCACTGAAGTGGATGCCCTCCACTCTGATTACATTGGCCTGGGCAATTGGCTACAGATACAGAACTGTCCTGTTGACCACCACCATCCAGCCCCTGCCCCTAACAATGGGCACCCTACTTCCCTGCCTTACCTGCTTCCCTCCCTGCCCACTGTCACATCTCTTGCCCTCCCCACTCCAAACACATACACTGAGAATACCGGAACTTAACCAAATCCCGTGGGTCAATCGTAATAGAAACTGACTGCTCTGTATCAGCCTGGCTATAGGTACATGGTTGTGTACCAAGGATTTATCCTAAACTTTTCTATGTGAAGGCTCAGTAATAGTTGTTGAAGTGTGCCTTCTGCTCTTTCCTGGCCCTACACAAGATTGATGGGCATCTTCCTCCCTGACAACTCTACTCTCCATTCTCCTCTGACCCCTTCCCTTCCCGACTGTCCCCTGGTGATGGGTTTCTAACATGAGATCGGTTTTTGTAAAATTTATTTTTCTGTTATAATTCTGCTGAGATTCAGGGTTCCTTTTGTAAATAAAACACATAATATTTAAGCAGCTGGCTGTGATTCTAGTTTTCTAAAAATTTCTGCCATGTATCTGTCCCTTCCTTTACTAACCATCTGAAACTTCCTGGGGAAGGCGCAAGCGTACGGTGGGTAAAGGTAGCTACTGCCTTCTACCCAAGCAGGATATCTCTGTAGGTTAGTGACCAAATCTGTCTCTTACGGACCCACATGAGGGGAGAATATCACTTTATGGTTCCTGGGTCCTATGAAGTCCCCACCCCACTCTTCCTCTCTAGCTCCTCATCCTGATCAACCAGAATTCACTCCTGTCCAAGACGAGCTGGAAGCCATGGAACTGTGGGGCTCAGGGATCTGATAGCCTCTGGAGAAATATGAAGACCAACTGCAAGAACTCAGAGAAACTTATTCAAGAAGAATGTCATGATGTGGTTTGTATGCTACCTTTTGGGGGCTCGTTTCATCACCCTAAATCTCCTTGGATATTGTTAATATGGTCATCATTAACAAAAAAATTACATTTAAAAAATTCCCTTAATCTATGACACCACAGGATTTACTTCCCTCTTTTATTTTAATGGCATGTCAGATGATTTGTTTTTCCAGAGAAAAGTGCTCAAAGAAAACTTGGCAAAAAAAAAAAATTGAACTCTGGAATCTTTTCTGTGTTAGATGATCTCAAGTCCTAAAATGTATCAAGACAGCTATGACTGTATTCAAAGGAAACCGAATAAGAATTTAAAGAGATTCAAAGATTATGCTCTATCTCCTATAGACTTGCTAAAAAGAAAAAGGGATATTATTGGAGAAACTACCTCTTGATTAACTAATCTGCCCACCTCTGAGTTCATTTGGTAACTTGTTTCACTGGTGTCTAAGAATATAGTTAGAATATAACCTTTCTGAATTCGGTGACTTTAAAAATAGCTTTCGTTTTTCAGTGGTTTTGACATGTAAAATAATGACTTGCCATCAGATCTGGTGCAAGGAGGTCCAATTTTGATGAACAGTTTATCCAGCACTATTCCAAGGCTTGCCCTCTTTATCTACATGGATTACTTTGTACATGCAGATAAGTTTTTGCAAACCCATTTCCATTCTCTTTTATAAGCAAATAAAATTTTAAAACAACATATGTGGGTTCTTTTTACTGCATTTCTAAAGGTCACCTTAAACTTTTAGTAGTCTTAGCTGAGTTTTAACCAGAAAAAGAACAGTTGGCTTCCTTTAGACAGGCATTCAAATTTTCATTCATTCATTCATTCACTCATTCATTCTGAGTATAGTTCGAAGCTTAACAGAAGACACCATAGAGACTGGTAGAATTTTATCATTCATTTATAATCCACCAGAAAATCCAAGACTGGTGCTAAATAAATGTTTACCAATAGTTGACTTAAGAGTTGTCTTTCTTCTGATATTAAGAAGAGTCTGAAAAACTCTAGAAAGGAAGAAAGGAAATGAGGTTGAATCTAACAGACTCAACACCTAAACCATACTATGTCTTTTGCTGACAAAGGAAAAAGCTAGGTATTTGAGAAATATTTGGGTTCCATTACCTGCTTGTTGAAAATAAAATGAAAGAGAATAAAAAACTTAGCGTATGCTCCTTTTCCAGGAGCATCTCCCTAGTAACAGCTAATTTTAAAAGGTAGAGGTGGGGTCATTTATAACCAGAAGTTGGATTCCTCCAAGATCACTGAGGTCTTCTGAACTTCTTCGGTTTCCCTCACCAAACAGATCTGATACAAGAGCTTTCCAGCCAAAGTCTTCGAAGGTCTACTTATGTGCCTTTGGGGATCCAGGCAAAGAAATTTTTGGTGCCTTTGCAGGAAATGAAAGAAGACAGTGAGCAGATGACCAACAGCGGTTCCCTTTCATTTATGGCAAATCATCCCACATGTAAGCAGGACCGATGAGGAGGAAAGGTTGCACAAGGGCAATCAGGATGACGTGACCCAGGATCACCTAAGAGAATTCGTCCTTAAATGACTAGGGTATGTCACTAGTTATGTCATACCTTTGTATCAGATTCCTTAGTCTTCTACCAAATGAGTAGAGAGAAAGTATTCTGTGTGATTGGCTCTTGGAATTGCATAGCCTAGTATCGTGTCAATAAGAAGACTCTCTAAGTCTGTTATAAACAGTGAAGTATAAACCACTAGAGGTTCTATTCCATTCATATCATTCTTGAGTTGTACAGATACACTTGGCTTTGATTTTACTTGATGGTCTAAATTTGTTTATTTAGGCTACAAGAAAGTTTCATTAGTTTGGAAGGTGTCATCACCTGGACCCCGTATATCAGATTTCTATTGAGTGAAATATTCAAAATAAAAGGTATAATTCAGATTCAGAACTTTTGTGTTTACGGGGCATTGCCTTGTTAAAAGCTGATTTAGAATTGCATTTAAAAATTTTTTTAAATGTTTATTTGTTTTTGAGAGAGAGAGAGACAGAGGACAGTTGGCAAGGGGCAAAGAGAGACGGAGACACAGAATCCAAATCAGGCTCCAGACTCTAAGCTGTCAGCACAGAGCCCGACGTGGGGCTCAAACTCACAAGCCATGAGATCATGACCTGAGCCGAAGTCGGGTACTTAACCGACTGAGCCACCCAGGCACCCCTTGAATTGCATTTATATTGACTTACCTATTTTGGCAGGAATATATTCATATCTTAATTAATAGTTTATACCATTTCTGAAAGTAATAAAGCATCTTCTCGCATACAGAAGAACATTGCTTTTCAGAATTTTCATCACTTTTGTTAGAAACTCTCAATTTCTTTTGGGAATGATCATTTTAAGGTAATATTTTGTATTCAGCAAATATGCGATTTAATTTGAGGACAACTCTCCCTCTTTCATTTCTACCTCCTCTGTCCCACTCCGTCTTCCCATCACCAATCCTGCCTTATACCAGGAACTGTTTTAGTTCTGAGGATAAATATATGAATGAGAGAGATGTGAGCTTGTCCTCATGGACCTTCCTCTCTAGTGCTAGAGAAAGATGAGAAATGAGTGAATAAACAAGCAAAATTTATCTCAAATTGTGATGAATAGTTTAAAAGACCCAGGGAAAATGCTGAGAAAGGAATTTGGCAAGAATGTAAAAGAGCATTTGCTTTCACTTGAGTGAACAGAGATGGCCTCCCTAAGGGGCTGAGATTTCAGTTGAGACGTGAAGATAAAAAAAGATGGGGGAGGAGGATTCAGGCCCAGATCTTGTCAAATACAAAGGCCCTTTGTCAGGAAGGAAGGTGCTTGTTCATGTTCAAGGAGCTAAGAGGCCAGTATGGCAGGAGCGTGAACAAGATAAGGCTGGAGACCAAAGCAATTTAGGCAGTGTGCCAGTTAGTGATTTTGGTTTTATTTTAAATTCCATGAGAAACAATTGATGGGTGTCAACAGAGGAGTGACATGATCAGGTGTATGTGTTAGGTTAGTGAAGGGAAAATTGCTCTTCCATTGAACCACATTGCTGAGCTTTTCTAAAGCTGTCATTGAGCAGTTACTCTAGGTCAGGCCTACTCCAAGGGCTTTAAAGTTGACCCAGCGAGGTTGGGTGTTGAGTGATACTATGCTGTGGTAACAACAATTCCTAACGTCTCCAGAGCTTTACACGATATGCATCTATTTGTTGGTTACACCAGAGAGCAGGGAAATAGTCCTTCATGTCTCAGCTCATTGTTCCACACTGTTTCTGTCTTAGACACTTCCATATCAACATGCACCTCCATGATTGCCATGAGAAGAGAAGAGAGGCTGTGGAGAATCATCTCCCCCAGCTTTCTCCAGAAGTGAAACATGTTACTTCCACTCACATTTTGTTGGTCTATGTAAATCACATGAGCCCATTTAACTTCATAGAGGTGGAGAAGTACAATCGTCCCACATGCTAGGAAGCAGAAGAGAGCCAGAAATATTGCTGAGAAGCAATAAAAGCTATCACTTAGGTTTTAATTCATTTGGTCATCACAGCAACTCAAGAGCTAGTTCACTATTTTAATTTTCCTGGTGAAGAGACAGAAGCACAGAAAAGTTAAGTTACCTGCCCGAGAACACAGCTAGAAATCAAATGTAGACATTCTGACTCAAGATATCTACTCTTGACCTCTAGGTCACTCTGCATCACTCACATATTGGTAATTCTTACATTTTAATGGCAAAAAGGGGTGGAGATAGATTTTATTCGAGAACAGATGCCTGGACCCTGAGGAACCCCCAAAGATTCTACTTCGATTGTCTGGGTTGGAAACTCTGCATTTTTTGTTTTAAAAGAGCACCTCAGGTGATCAGTGTTTGAGAAACACTATTTTCAGATCATTCTGGTTGCACAGTGGAGAATGGGTTGGAGGGGATTGTAGTAGACAAGGGAACATTAATAACACCATTGTCATGGTCTAATGAAAGCTTATGGAGGACTGAACCAAGATGGTGGAATTGACAGGACTCATTTAGAAATGGAGACAAGGAGAGGAACATAAGTAGGATAACCCCAGTTTCTGGCATAAGCAACTGGGCAATGGAGACACATATATCCCTCTGGGAATCACAGAATTGGGACAGGGAGGTAGAAGAGTTCAGTTTAGGAGAGTGTGAGGTACTTCGTAGGTGATTTGGAGCTTTGGAGAATAATCAGGGTTAGAGACATAAATTTAAGAGTCATATGCATTAGGTTGCACGTACAGGCTACAGGAATGAATGAGATCACCTGGAGAGTTTCCTGCTTCCTACTCTCCCTCTTTCATTTTTGTTTCCATAGATTCTTTAACCTGTTTTTTCCTATTCTATTTTAAATTGTTCTTTCAGCCAAATAGTCTCCAAACTATAGCCACAAGGAGCTAGTTGCAAAACTGTTGATTCATGCTTTCTCTTGTTTCTCTATCTTCAACATGCTTTTTCTTTTCCTACTTGGAAAGCCCTTCTTTTCTGCCCCACCTCAGTTTAAATGACTTACTTACCCTTCAAAACTCAGCCAGCCTCCTCTTCCTGTTTGAAGCCTTCCCTGAAACCCACCATGACCACCTGGACAACCTTGACAACCATGATATCACAGCCCCCTGTTCTAGGTAGTTCTTTACCTCTGTGCCCCTGTATTACTGATATGCATACTTTAGGAGGTCTCCAACTGCCCACAGTGTGCTCAGCACTTGACAGCTGCTCAGTGGATGTTTGTAGAATAATCTCATCCTGGCACAGTTTGGTTTATAACCTGACTGCAGTAGGAAGAGTTTTCTCTAGATATTAGCCATGACATTTGGGAGACAGGAATAATGCCTCGGAACCAATGATCAGCTTCTATATAGAGACTTGCACATTGAGATCTATTAAGTATTTCAAGATGTGAGGAAGGAATATGTAAGTCATGTCTTCCTATAAATTTAGTCATTTATGGGTGCAGGTACGCATCCATCTCTGTGCACACATCTGTCCGTCTATCTGATTTTTAATCAGTATCTGCCATGGGTTCAGCCATGAGTTGGGGTGATGGAGAAGAAAAGATGAATGCAGAGTCATAGGAGCTTCCTAACTTCCTGCTGTAATTTGAAGCAGGTTAGGAAATTTGTACCAGATTAGTAGAAGATCTATCCCAGGCTAAAATGTTCAGATTTCTGCCTGAAGACTCTAGGAAATCAGTGGGTGTCTAAGCAAACGAATGACCCTATCGGGCTTATTATTTGAAGGCACAATTTTGATACAGTGTACATGATAGACTGGTGTTTGGTAAGATCAAGGAAAGAAAAAAAAGATGTAATGAAGGCTTCCCATTTGCTAGCATCTGTTCTGGATACCTTAGATTCAGATTTTCACAAGGTAAGCTAAGTATTCCTTTTTTACAAAGGATCAAACATGTAAGGTAAGTAATACATCCAATGTTTACACACATACATAGAAAAGGCAAAGAAAGGACTCTGATTCTGGTGTCCCCATAGCTCATGGCCCCCTTCCCTGGGTATCTCATGCTGTCTGTTGCAGAAGATCAGAGGGTGAGGTTCTGCCCCACAGGGGTGCCTTGGGGAATGGGAGGCGGGGCCAGCTTTGAGAGCCAATGAGGAAGTACAATGAGCAGAACTCGATGAGTGATGGGAAAGAGGGTGGGAGGTGTGTCACAGGCAGAAGGTAAGAATGGCTTCAAGATTTCAAGTTTGGGAGAGGGAGCGAATGATAATTTCACTAAGGGAGATGGAAAGTTGAGGAGGAAGAGAGTATGACCTTAGGATAGCATATTGGCTTGGATGTTTTTCTGCTTTTTTTCCAGAGTAAGTACAATATTAGCAAACAAAAGGGGCTTAGGAAGGATGATACAGGGTGGGGTGGCTTGGGATGACTCATTTAAACGGTAACAGCCGGGCAGTACTTCATCTCTTTAGGCTGTCCCCAACAGAAGGGGCCTTCCGATGCAGAGTGGAGGTTTCCAAGGTGTGATTCAAAATACTTAGATTAAAAAAAATCATAACTTTTGATTCTGATTTGATGAGGCATTGGAAACACTGACATGAAAGGTTCATTTGTGCTAGACAAGCTCAGAGTTCAGAGAACTTGTTTGCTACAAAATCCTGATTCTTCCAGACTCTTTAGAATAACTGTCACCAAGAAAAATGAACTACATGAATAAATTTGCAGTACTTTTATATTATTTATCATATTAAATAATTTTATTATCCAAGTGTATTGTTAAATGAAAAAAAGCCAATTGCTGAACAGTATGCATGATATTTATCTATCATTCTTTTCATCTATCCATAATGAGAGATTGGAGTGAACAGACTCCAGACATTTATCCGTGGTCACCTTCCATATACAGCACCGCAGGAAACTTCCATTTTTTTAAAGCAAAGTATTAATTTCACCAAAATGCTGATGTTTAACATTTCTGTATCGTGTGAAAAATATTGTGCAATAAGCATGTGCTCTCAGAAGCTTGATACTCTACCAGAAAATCACAATTTTAGAATAAAATTCTGCTTCACAAAAGATTACCTTTTTAATATCATCATCATGACTAATGACTTGGAATAAGTGAAGAAAAATGAGTCATCGTAGAATATTTACAAAGATGGTAGGCAATGATTTATTTTATTTTATTTTATTTTATTTTATTTTATTTATTTTTTATTCTCATGTTAGTTAACCTACAGTGTAGTGTTGGCTTCAGGAGTAGAACCCAGTTTGATTCCTCACTGACATATAACACCCAGGGCTCATCCCAACAAGTGTCCTCCTCCATGCCCGTCACTCATTTACCCCCCACCCCCATCAACCCTCAGTTTGTATTCTTATGGTTTGCCTCCCTTTCTGTTTTTATCTTATTTTTCCTTCCCTTTCCCTATGATCGTCGGTTAAGTTTCTAGAAGCAGAATAAAAGGGGCGGGAGGCTGAATGCATTATCAAGAGTGGTGGAAAGATTTGCTTGTTTTGGTAGCATTTGTAGATGCATAAACCTTAGTCATGACTAATTTTTTCTCTGTATCTTGCTAAGTAATAAAAAACATATGCTGTCACAAGTAACCGTATTTTGTTATTTCTTTGTTGACTTGCATTTTATCTTACTGATTAGAAAATGTCCAATGTGGTGAAATTCAGCTTCGTTAACTTAAATTAAAAGAGGTTTCATAATGAATTCCAGAGAGGGAAAAATGTCTTTTTTCCGGGTCTAAAATGAATGTTATATGGCAACAAAACAAAACTAACTGAGCAAGGTAGAAAAGAGGAGTGTAATTACTGAAGACATTTATCTCCCATTTTTCACTCTCCTGTCATCTGACCCAAATTCAGCGAATCCTGATGAAATTGTACCCCTGTTATGCTCCAAAAACCATGTCACAAAATCATCAGCCAGCTCAACTTCCACTATGAGAAATCCTTTATTTGAATGTTGCTGAGTAGATAACACTGAAGAGAATTCGGTTATTAGAACATCCGTGTGTTTCCACTTTACCTGTCTTTTCTCATGTACTGCTCACGTTATGCCTGTGAACTGGCAAGTGCGGAGGCCGAAAGGATTAGACTTCACAAATAGAGTTCTTTTTCTACACATTCCAGGTATCAGATTTGGACACCCCTGAGTAGAAGCCCTGCCGACTAGATCTCCATTGTCAGCTGGCTGCCTGCTCATGTCCGTGGAGTGCTGCCAGCAGGTTCTATCTCTGATTCAACTCTCAAGTGTGAGCATGTTTTATCAAACCAGGACAGAGCCACAGCTCTCCTGGTTGAGAGCAACAGAAAAGCTAGGGAAAAAATGGATACAATTCAAAAGCTGACTGTGCAGGGAGCGAGAGCAGTCTGTCCACATTCTGCAGCTCTAGGGATGTTTACTTTTCTTCCCCTGAAATGCCTACCATTCTGTATCTGGTGTGTTTCCTAATGGAATTGGAAACATACCTGCCTGGCTAAAGAGAGCGTTCAAGGATGGGGAGTGATCAAAGTGACCATGAACCTGAAAGCTTGGCCGTATGGAAATAAAATGGTGGCTTCTATTGTCGTATTTCTAGCTTTGTGAACAGTGATATTTATGATTACCAGAAGGCTGTGGCGTGGACACCAGCTTTGAATCCTGACATTTACTTGGTTTTTGAATTTTTATTCCTATCAAAGCATGCAGTGACAACAACAAAATCAAGTGTGTT
Organism: Cryptoprocta ferox; assembly: GCA_028646485.1. Lineage (NCBI taxonomy): Eukaryota > Metazoa > Chordata > Mammalia > Carnivora > Eupleridae > Cryptoprocta > Cryptoprocta ferox. The sequence goes on along the minus strand of CM053569.1, from coordinate 18,509,483 downwards.
TGAAAACAATCGCCTGGTTTGTTACTTATTAGGGACTATATGATCTTGGACTTCTTGTCCATACGTTCTTTCCTTAACTGATTAAAGTCTTGATTTCTTTTTTTTTTAATTTTAATTTTTTACTTTTGAGAGAGAGAGAGTGTGGGGGAGAGGCAGAGAGAACAGGGGACAGAGGATCCAAAGCAAGCTCTGTGCTGACAGTAGTGAGCCTGATGTGGGGCTCGAACTCACGAACTATGAGATCATGACCTGAGCTGAGGCCAGATACTCAACCAACTGAGCCATCCAGGTGCCCTAAAGTCCAGATTTATTACCTTCCAAACTCTGGTATCACCAACGAGACACTCACATTTAATGTACAGATAATTTCCTATTGGCTTCTGTGTCAGAGATTGGCTTACTTCAACCAAAACTGTATTCTCTTCTTCTTGAATACAAATTAGATTTTTATCGCTCAGTGTGGCCATATGGCATGTTATCAACCAATGAAACACGCATGTGACGTCTGAGTCAAGGGAGTTAAGATGTGTGTGTATGTGTGTCTCTTGTCTACCTACTTCTTTCCCATTTGCTACCTGAATGCAGAGGACTCCAAGGTCTTTCAGGAGGCTGGAGTCATGAGATGGAAGGAGTTTGGGTTCCAGAATGACTTTGTGGAAGGCCAGTGACTGATTAGGAACATCTGTGTTACACTGTTACATGACCAAAAAATAAACTTTTATAGAGTAACAACAGCCCAGAAATATGTGTGTGTGTGTTATATTAGCTAGTATTACCATAGCTAATATAGCTGCTGTTACTCATTCAACAAATATTTATTATAGACTGTGGGTCTGTTATTTGCCAGACACTCTGAGAGGTTTCCATGAGCCACACACTGTGCGAGGTGCTGGGGATACACAAAAGAAAAGATGCATTCTCTACCTTCAATAAGCTCAAGAGACATAAGCAATTATAGCACAATAAAATAATGGTTAAATTGGATGCATTAGAGGGGGTAGAGACAGCAAGGGAGAAGAAATACTTCAGAATGCCTGGAAAGAACAGATGTCTGAGCATTGGTGGAAATAGGATTGGGATTCTCTCTAAGAGAGAGAATCCCGAGCAGGCTCCACACTGTCAGCATAGAGCCTGCGCAGGGCTCAATCTCATGAACCAGGAGACCTGAGATCTGAGATCATGATTTCAGATGACCTGAGCGGAAATCAAGAGTCACACTTAACCAACTGAGCCACACAGGTGCCCTCAGGGCTATAATTTTAAATAAGGTGGTCAGAGTAGGCTTTCTGAGTAGTGACATTTGGGAGCAAAGACTTGAGGGAGGGGAAGGAATTAGCCATGGGGATAGCATTCCTGGTAGTGGGAATGGTGAGAGCAGAGACCCTTGGTGAGAAGGTGCCTGAGGTATTCCAGGCAACAAGGAGTTAGCCTGGCCAAGCAGAAGGAGCAGAAGAAGCACTGCAGAAGGTGAGATTAGAGCAGTTACTGAGCCGCGGTGTAAATGTTGGCTTTTATTCTGAGATAAGTGGCAAGAGTGGAGGTCGTTTGAGACCTTCAAGAAGCAGTTTTGATAGAATGGCGAGGGCAAAACCTTGAGAGAATTGAAGAGAAAAAGAGGGGCTAAAAAATGGAGATAGCAAATAATATTCCAGTCTTTGGATGAGTCTGGTGCAAAAAGGAGTAAAGAAATAGAGGAGTGTATGGCGTGAAAAGCAGGGTCAAAAAACATTTTTTTTACTCCCCTAAGAAGACTCAAATTTGTTTCCTTTTCCTCCTTATTTCACCCTCTTGGCCCACTTGGATGAGGGAAGCTCCAGGTGAGTGTCCAGAGGGTTGGTTAAAGGATGAAAGTGGATCACCTCTTTCTTTCCCATGCTATTCAGTCAAAAATCCTACTGTCTCTGGCTTAAAAAGCATAGACTCCAACCTCTTCTTCCCATTGCACTTTGGGTAAATTATATATTGAACATAAATATAAAAAATATCCACTTTCCTGCCCACTTCCTTAACCTCCAAGGTAGCAAAGTACTTCCCAAGCCCTTGACTTTGCCTTGGAAGACACCAGCCAGCATGGCACACAGCATGACGTGCACTGGCCTATGGGATGTTCCTTCACGTAACACAAGCAGAGGTTTGAAATTTGCTTGCATGGTTAGGCTTGGTGTCTTGTGTTTCTGTCTTTCACCATGAGAACGTGCGTCAGGTAGCCACTGGCCCAAGGAGAGCCACAGACGTGGAGCAGACCTGGACCCAAACTGTGGGTTGAAGGCAAGCCCAGTCCAAGTTGGTTGATCTCCAGCCATCTTGCACACATGAGAGAGAGACAGAGAGAGAGAGAGAGAGAGAGAGAGAGAGAGAGAGAAAGAGAGAGAGGATTGCTTTGTAGTGGTGCTGTCCAAGATGATTGTGGCAATAGCTGAAAGATCTCATACTTAGCACCAACAATATAACTTGTATATAACCTATATCTATCTAACATATTATGTTTCCTTTCTGCATCCCTTTCTAAAATGTAGACTCCTATATGAAGCTGACACCAGTTCCAGCATGTGCTTTTTCTTTAACACCTCAAGTAATTCACTCAGTTCTCGGTGGACAATGATCAGTGTCCCACAGATTCAATGCAATTCTGACACTATTTACCTGGAGATAGATCCTACAGGCTAAGGGCTCAGCCCCACAAAACTGCCCCCACATCAATGCCAGTCACAATCCAGGCTGTCACCTGTGCTTCCTGACTGGCTATAAATCAGAGGTTCCCATGACCTCCTTCTTGGATTGGAATAATTTGCTAAAGCAGTTCACAAAACTCAGAAAGCCCATTTACTCAGTTACCAGCTCATTACAAAGGGTATTAAAGCATATGAAGCAACAGCTAGTAAAGTGATGCATAGGGGTAGGTCCTGAACCAAGAGCTTCTGTCCCCATGGAGTTTGGGGACCAGCATGTCTGCATGTGGATGTGTTTTGGTTCCTCAATTTGGAAGTTCTCAGAACCCTGACCTTTTGGGGTTTTACGGAGGCTTTATTACACAGACATGATTGATTAATTCATTGGCCACTGGTGATTTATTCAACCTCCAGTCCCTCCCTCCTGCCTGGAGGTCCGAGGGTGGGGCTGAAAGGTCCAATCTCCTAATCATGTGGTTGGTTCTCCTGGCAACCAATCCTCATCCTTAGGTGTGGTCCCAAAGTCATCTCATTAACATAATAAAATACATCTTTACCACTCTCAGCACTGAGGAAATTCCAAGATTTTTAGCTCTCTGCCAGGAACAGGATGAAGACCTAATATATACATTTGTTATTATAAATCACAACAGCACACCATGATAGCAGGAAACTTATTCATATATCTATTTCAAGCACCTAGAATAATTTCTGGAACATAAATATTGGTTGAATGACTGAATGAAATATAGCAGCTGATCCTTTGTTAATACAAACTGGAGAGTTGGGTGATTAATCACCGCTTCCAAGGTTTAGACTTCTGGGTCCAATTTTCTGAAGGATACACACATTCACATTTCTCCATGATTTACTGGCGCTACATATACACGGCGCTGGTAACGGCACATAGTAACGAACTAACTGGTAATATTTTTCTCACAAGTTATAAAAATATTTTATTTGGATTTTATGAATTGGCCAAAAGAGTCCAAGAAAACTGCTTTTACTCAAATTCTCTCTAAATATCAAGACCCTCTTTAGTTTTGTGAATGCTAAAGATGTCAGATGTCAGATGTCAGAGTGTTGATTGACTATAGGTTGATGAGCTGGAGCCCCACATCATCAACCTATAAAGCACAGGTGTTACCCTTGAAACGCTACAGTCTTCTAGCAGCCACTGTTTGCAAGGCTTTAATGAGTATTAACTTTGGAATTGAAAAGTGAGGGCAGTAAGAGCAAAGTTAAGCCTTGAAATAAAGATCTGTTTGAAATCAAAGGGTCTCTCACGGACCAAATGGCACTGATACAAATGTGTGTCTCCTTCTGAGGTCCTGTTTACACTGTCTTCGTGTGGAAAGCGTATCCTAAACCTTCTTGGCAGCGAGCCTAATAGAAGTTGGAGCTCAGGTGGAGCAACCATCTGTTTAACCAGTAGCTGATCTCAGCTTTACATTCTTGTAAGGCGAAGCCCAGAGAAGACGCGACGCTGCAAAACTACTCAACTCTCTTATTTCAGTTTTTTGGGCCGAGAGGGAAATACCATTTCTCCGTAAGAGCCTGTATTTAAGTTGAAATGTAGCCTTCATGTCTGTCTCGGAAAGATCATACCTTCTTAAATAGGGTTCTATCCAATTCAAACTCAGCATTGTAGAGCTTGGCAGCAGAACCCCTCCTGGGGCTCTAAGGCTTTGCAGACTCAGAACTTGCTACCTTTTCCATGGGGGAGTTTTCGGCCAGGAGAGACATGGACATTTCATGTTGTTCTTGACTGCCTGTGGTACTAACCCCCTTCTGCAGGAGAAGGTCAGAAAACAAATCACGCTGCATAGAAAAAAGCTGGTGTGCAAGCATAGCGCCGGTGTCTGGATCCAGCTAGGAGGGAATTCGCCATAAAGGAGGGAACCGTTGTGGGGATCTGATAACAGCAATTGCATGCATTTTTTTTTTTAAGTCTCCTTCATCTAAGTTAAACCTTAGAAGTAAAACAAAATTCTGCTCTTCAATCACTTTTAAAGATGGTGGTGCTGCTTCATTACCACAGCCCTACCCTCTGGGCCAGTGCATGGCCTGGTCTGTCCAAATCAAGACACATTATCAGTCTCATGGATCGTAGTTCCTTGTATGCAGTTAGTACATGTAGAATTAGGACAGGAACGGAAAAGATTGCATTCTGGGCAATGATGGCTTAAAAGACCTGCTTTAGAGCGTAGTTTTATCTTGGCCCACGTGCAAGATGCAGATCGAGTCCTGGAGAGAGCCCATGCCTGGGGAGGAGGACAGGCTGTGGCAACAGCACCACCGTGCCTGGTAAGGAGGCCTGTCAGTGAGGTGCTCCCTATGTCGGCTCAGACATAAGGGGATGGCACTGGACTTTTGTACAGTATTTCCCATGTATTTCCCATGTGGTCGCTTCTGCTGGAGCTGGGGGAGACTGTGACTTCTTACCACCCTGCAAGGGTCAGCCCGACAGGAGGATTCGCCAAACCAGCAATTACAGTGAGTACAGCCGTTAGCCCCATGGCATGGCATGTGCATTCCTAAACAAATAATCCCCACATGGCGGAATTCTGCACTCCCCAAAATAAAGGGGCTTATGGGAAAAAGGGGAGCTGGGGCAGAAAGCTCAAACCTTGTACTGCCTTGTGATACAAGAAAACAACCACAATTTTAAACGTAAGTTCCTGGGGTGCCTAGATGGCTGAGTCAGTTAAGCACCCGACTTTGGCTCAGGTCATAATCCCACAGGTCCTGAGTTCAAGCCCTGTGTAGGGCTCTGTGCTGATAGCTCGGAGCCTGGAGCCTTCTTCAGATTCTGTGTCTCCCTCTCTCTCTGCCCCTCCCCCACTTGTGTTTTGTCTCCATCTCTCTCAAAAATAAATATTAAAGAAATAAACAAGTTCCTAATAAAGAAACATTATAGTAAATACAGAATGTTATTTTGACAAGACATGAAGTTTGTTAGGTGGAGATGTTTATAGTGAGAAGTTGTGGCTTTTGAAATACAGAAAATAGGGAAAAGGAAGAATACAGTTTTTCAAATGGGATACCAGAGGCAGATGGCTATGGCTTGTTGTCTGGTTTTCTTTCTTCTGTATTAGCTTAGAGCAGAAATCCAACTTTTATTCCTTTGTTAGTCTTCCCTTCTCATGAAGAAGCAGTTCATACGGCCCCAAATGAGACGAGACGACAAAGTGCTCTCCTGCTCCATCAGATCTGGGGGGATCTTCAACCCACAGCAAATGAGTGCTTTTCAGTTTACTCAAATTTTCAGTTTTCAGTTCCCCCAAAGCAGGGGGTTCTTGGGAAGTTAAGATTAAGCTCTTGCTTCTTTTGTTTTCAGCGTTGTCTCCTGTGTTCATCAACGAGACTACTTAAGGCCGACTGGTTCCCACAATAGCACACTTTCTCGTTTTAGAGCTTTGCAATACTTAAGGCTTTTCCTTATTCCTTTGCTACTTATAATCCGGACATGTGTGTTTATTTAACTGAGAAAATACATGAGGCAATACACGTGGGTAAAACCGAGAGAGGAGGTGTTCTGTATTATTCCACCACAGGTTGTTCTGCGCAGCTGGATGGTGTTTTTCATGTTTACCTGCTATTAGCCGTTTGTGCAAAACTGGATAGCGACAAATAGAATTTTGGTTTTAGTGATTTGATTCCTTATTTATATGCACTGATTTGCACATTACAGATGCACATAGCTATATATATATATATATATATATATATATATATATATATGCTTTCTTGTCCTTTCCACAAGATTCTTGAAAGCATTATGGTTTCCTTCTTGTTGTGTAAGAACTCTTACTTTTTAAAGTTCTCTTTTGTTTCCTGCATTCAGCTCATTCATGACTTCAGTAGGTCCCACGATTCCAGGGTCTGGCTTGCCTTCCTCCCTAGGTTACTGGGCCCCCTACAGCGAGGTGTGACATTTGTTTGGCTACTTGTGGTGTGCTCTCATAGGATCTGAACAAGTCAGGCCGTCAAACTCGAGCAATGGCAAATGGGCTGACGGCAGAACGTCTGATGGGTTCTGCTTCGGAAGGCCATTTACTCAGTGCACAAGCATCCCTGCTCTGCTTCTCTCTGAATGCAAAATGGAGTCCATGTCCAACAGCAAGGAGGAGCCACCCAGTCTCCCGAGATCTAGCCTTTGTTTACACCTGCATGGCCCAGCAGGGCGAGGCAGCCCCTCCCCCACTGAAGGGGCTCTCCCATAGCACGTGTCGGGGAGGTTTACGGTGACCGGTGTCCATATTCTTATTGAGTACTTACTATGCTGACTGGGCTCAGTGTTATTGTTGAGCACGTGTTAAGACCTCACCTCTTCAAATCCTGCAGTTTTGTCAGAAACAAGGGCTTTCTTCAGTGAGCCCTTCTCAACCACGAACTATGTGCCAGGCATTGTTTTAGGTGTTCGGGGCATACCTGACAAATTTCCTCTCTATTAAAGTTGCTGCATCAGGAACTGGAGGCTTATTTCATACTAACACCTACGTTACCACATCAAAAGTAAGGGGGGGAGGGCTTCTTTTTGGTCCAAAAGCTTAAAATATAGCTGCCACTTCCCTGCGAATTGTAGCTGTTGACCTGTACCAGGTTATGCTTGTTTTCTTACAGCATTTGTGATACATAAACACTCACTTTTTCTCAGCTAGCAGTGGCTAAGTCCATGGGCTTCTGAACCCGTCTTCCTGGATTCAAATCCTGATTACCACTCAGCAGTTCTGTGACCTTGGCCAAGTTACTTCACATATTGCTACTTCCGCACGTCTATTTTTAAACAGGGGGATTACATTATATATATTATAGGGTTGAAGGATGGACTAAATGAATTAATTTATATAAAGCTGCTGGGTTTGGCACATTGACAGATGCTTACTAGCAATACTTCATATTTAATTTTAGTTACTATTATCCCCTACACATACTTCCATCACAGCTCATGCATAGTTAATACCCAGGCCTCTGACACCCGAGTGCACGTATTTATAAGTTTATCTACAGCACCTTTCCACTCTGCAGTAGACTGCATGCTGTTTGGTGGGGCAAGGAGGTGCGGGGGGAAGACACGTGTGATTTCTCTTTTCCCAACACCTAGCATTGAGCCTGCCAATACATGCTTGCTGAATGACTGGGAAAGGTGGTCTGAAACTCACTCTTTGATTGACGAAGGCAAGAGGAGGAGAACAAAACAAAAACTCCCACACGAACGCCCAAATACAGTCGATCAGCATCACAAAACAAAAACTCCCCCACGAACACCCAAATACAATGGCTCAGCACCTTTAATTCCTGAACGGAGATTTTGCTAGGGGTGTTTGTCTCAGCAGTCCAGTCTAGGGGCCCAGCACAAAGTTGATGGAAGGCATGGAGACACAGTGCAGGGTCTGCAGACTGCATCACAGGCAAGTGGGTGAGATTTCCACAGGGGAGACAGGCCTCAGTTTATTTTGGTGTCATGGAGACCAAGAGGCTACGTGGGAAAAGATGACTGCACTTGGTAAATACCTCGGGGCGAGACTTACCCTTCGAGCTGGAAGGATGAACGTGGATGGGTGGGAGGTTAGATAACATAATCACTGAGACGAAAAGTGAAGGCGGGGCTTGTTTTCCTGGGGGCCAGGACAGCGATCCAGAACTTGAGGGAATCTGCACGGACAAGTGCCTGCTGGCAATGTTAACTGCAGTGCTATCTGGTTTGTTTTTTCCATTAAGTAAAAAACTGAAGAGTTAAACAAGTAAGCGATTTTATTCTTATCACCACTTACAACATTCAAATTGGACTACATAATGAAATAATTCTATAAAATAATGTATTTTATTGCAATTTCCTATTGAAGGAATATCAGCCCCTGACCTTTCTCCACAAGCTTTCAGCACCCATGACAAGTCTCTTGTCCAGGGGCAGTGGAAGTTGCACTCTGCCTGTAGGTTAGGAGAAACTCATCAGGAAGAAGTTTCAATCACTGCATGGATATTTTCTGCAATTTTCATTTTCCTATAGTCGATAATCTTCAGGTCTGAAAGACAAGAATCACCATTTATTTCTTCAGAAATCATCATATTATTTTCTCCTGTCTGATGAAGGAAGACTATTTTTCAGTTTAAAATGAAAGTAACTGTTCATTGAGAAATCATCTACAAACATTAGATTTTTGGTGAAAAACACTAAAGCCAAACCATCACAAAATGACAATTCCCAAGCTCTTTCAAGAATATAAATATAGGCCACCTTGTGCCTACGCATGAATGTATTTAGTAACTTAAAAACTTGAATTTAACTTCTGTTCCAATTTTAAATATACTTTCTTAAAGCCCTTTTCAGAGAAAGGATTGCTATGATCTTTAAAATCATATAAGCATATGGATTTACCTAATCCAGGCAAATTTTGAATGAGTAATTTCCCTATTTATATTATTTTATCATGCTAAAATTTTTAAATAGACATTATCATTTTTTAAAATATGTCTCTTTTTTTATGTTTATTTATTATTGAGACAGAAACAGAGCGTGAGTGGGGAGGGGCAGAGAGAGAGGACGACACAGAATCCAAAGCAGGCTCCAGGCTCTGAGCTGTCAGCACAGAGCCTGACGCGGGGCTAGAACCCACAAACTGTGAGATCATGACCTGAGCTGAAGTCAGATGCTTAACCGACTGAGTCACCCAGGTGCCCCTAGACATTATCATTTTAGACAGACAGAGAGACAGAGCATGAGCAGGGGAAGGGGCAGAGAGAGAGGGAGACACAGAACCCGAAGTAGGCTCCAGGCTCTAAACTGTCAGCACAGAGGCTGACTTGGGGCTCGAAGTCACAAACCGTGAGATAATGACCTGAGCCAAAGTCAGAGGTTTAACTGACCGAGCCACCCAGGTGCCACTACGTTGTCTATTTTTTTTAATGTTTATTTATTTTTGAGAGAGAGCGCACATGAACGGTGGAGAGGCTGAGAGGGGGACAAAGGATCTGAAGTGGGCCCTGAGCTGACAGCAGTGAGCCTGATGTGAAGCTCGAACCCACAAACCATGAGATCATGACCTGAGCTGAAGTTGGACACTCAACTGACTGAGCCACCCAGGTGTGCCTAAATTTATTTTTCATTATGATACATATACAAAATAAATGTATAAACACCACACCTTTGATAGTTTAATTAAAACTGGTAAAACTGGTCTTTTCCTCATTTATACATTTATGCGATCAATCACACTTGAAAGCTACTTCCAGCAATAAATTAAAACAAAAAATATTATTTAAGGGAAATGTTAAATCATAAACAGTGGAGAAAATGAAGAACGGGAAATTACAAAATGCAAAAAATTCTCAAGTGCCTTTTTATCTTTTACATAGGTGTATTTGTAGGTGTTGAGCTCATATGGAATTTTCAGAAGGAAATTCGTGATCAGTAAACTAAATAGATATTTTTAAAACAGCTGTAAAAATATTCGATAGTTTGAGTTCCTTTAATGAGTAGATGAACTCTGTTTGCCCCGAAATAACTTATCTAGTCCCTTTCTACATTTACAGCATGTTTTCTTAAACAGAATACTCACAAAGATACCAGATAGCACAGCTATGAAGACCAACAGTCTCCTGGCTGAGTAAATAAACTATATTACAATTTAGAGTTATTATTTAGCTCCGAGAAACACAGCCTCTGATCTGGGAAACCAGCCAAATATGCTTCACCATATCAGCTGTTCTGTAACAACAAGGAGAGAAACTGTGGAATTTTGTCACTGTTTTTGAAATCTCTTTCCAAATGTAAAAACTGCATCCAAAGTCTAGGAAAAGACAGTGTGGTCTAATAGCTCAATGTGGCTCCAAAGTGCACCCTTTTAATCTCTGGCATATGACTCACTACAAAGCGGTTCCCAGTCAAGAGATAGCAGCACATTTAAAGAAACAACTTATTCTCCTGTGGAGCTGGTTCATATAATTACTAAAGGGTGGAGGTGATGCCGTTAGAAAGAAATCTTTAGGGGCCCCTGGGTGGCTCAGTTGGTTGAGCGTCAGACTCTTGATTTAGGCTCAGCTCATGATCCCAGGATGGTGGAATGGAGCCTAGTATCAGGCTCTGTCCTGAGAGTGGAATCTGCTTAAGAATCTTTCTTTCTCTCTGCCCCTCTCCCCACCTTGGGCTCTCTTTCTCTCTAAAATAGAAAAAATAGTAATAATTCAGAAAGAAGTTGTTTAATGTCCTAACAAGAAGTCTCTGCAACTTCACTCAATAAAACTAAATGGGCTTAGTCACAGTCCAGTTGTTTTGACACCAAAGATTAATTTGTTAAATAACAATGAGATGATAAAAGCACCTTTTAGTGAGATTTACAAGTAAAATTGGAAATGTGTGTGAAAGGTGTAATCTGTGATACGGGATGTAGGTAGTGACCTGAAGGCTACAGGGGGCTAATAAAGCCCAGATTTGTTTCAAGATTTTTTGGTAGAAGTGAGGATGATAAAGAGGGCTATAGCCGTAATGAGTGAGAAGAAAGGACAGGTTCAGGATTTAAGAGGCAGAAAAGTACCATGTTGGTGGGGAGAAGGTGGAAAGGGAGCGGGAAGGGGCTAGGGAGACGGAGGAGGAAGGCACTACAAGGAAAGGATGATTCAGGGATAATTCCTGATTTTCAGCTTGAAGATCTCTGCCGATGACAACGCTATTGACTTTTTCAGGATAGGGAATACAGGTGGAAGAACAAACTGGAAGGAAAGGATCCAAATTTTGATTATGATGAGACCTGGACATGACAGGCAGCTAGCAATTAGGATTTGGAGTTGAGGAGAAAGGGGGCAAAGGAAAGACAGGTCAGGCTCTACCACACATTCGTTCTTTTCCATCCCACTTCTGCATACCAAGTGGCCCTGATTAAACCATCTTCAATGGTCCTCCACTGCTTTGTCAAAATTCAAACACCTTGGAATTCAATATATATCCCTCCATGACATGGCATCAGCTAACATTTCTGAGTTATTCTTTGTATACCCCATCCCTTTACATTCTGGTCCCATTACACTATTGCTATTGCCCAGATAAGCACTTTCATACCTCTGGACTTGGGTACTTGAGCTTTTCTCTGTCTGGAAGACTTGACTAATCCTTCAAAATCTACCTCAAAAATCACATCATCTGGGAAGCCCTCTATAAACTTCCTTTCTAACTTAGGGGTCCTTTCTCTGAGATTGTCCGAGAATAGCATGCATTACTTCTATTACGGTGTTTTTCAAATTATAATTGCCCTTACTTATGTAAATAAATTGTGTTGTTTATGTAAGATGTACTGAATGCTTATTAGATGCCATGAAGTATACTAACTACTTCACATGCATTATCTCATTTTACACTCATAACTACATTTTATCAATCCCATCTTCTAGTTGACAATACTGAGGCTCAGAGAGGCTGGCCAACTAGCCTAAAGACACACAGCTAGGAAGTGGATGGTAGGGACCTAGGGCAGACCTTCTGACTCCAAGTGCCTGCTTGCACCATTCCATTCTATCTGACTCCTCTTAGGCTGTTGGTTCCTTTGAAGGCAGGGTCCCAATATAACTGACCTTATGCTTCCAGCAATTAGCAGTGTCCAGCATATAGTGGATACCTGTGACACATGTGTTATTATAGTACAGTGACTGCCTTGAAAATGCCACTTTGTTTTACAAACTCTTCTTTTCCTTTTTTAATGAAAGTCATCAGGATCTTTTATGGATGGTTAATTTGCTTCCAGGCAGGGAAGACAGTTATCATGGTCAAGGGACCTGGTACTTGAGATGTTGGCATAGCCAGAAACATCAACTCATACCGAGACACTTAATGATCTTACATGGCATTCAGGAGATACCCTCGTGGGGAAAAGTGAGGATTTTACACTAAGTACAGTTTTGTTTCTACACACACACACACACATAAAAGCAGGCACACATACAATACACTTATATTGCTTACTCCCTTCCACTAAAAGAAATCCAAGAAAGGGGAGGGGAGGACTATTTACCTGCTGCTTCTCAACCTTCAGTGGGCACACGCATCACTTGGGCTCTTGTGAAGATGCAGATTCAGATTCAGTTAATCTGTTGAGGGGCTCATGATTCTGCATTTCTAACGAGCTCTCACATGATGCAATGCTGGTCCATGGACCACATGATCACTTAGCAAGGCTTCGCCTCAGAAAGAGCTATTCATAAGACAGAGGAGATGACTATTTGAAGATGCTGAAGAAGCAAATGAAATGTACCTTTAGTACATTTTTGAAACTATGCTGAGTCTAAGAGAAGGTAACACCTCTTCCTTAGCTAGGGGTGATTCCATTTGCTGTACGGTATCTTTCTTGGCTCTTTACCAAGAGAGGACTTTATTAACAGGAAGTTTTATAATTTTCTGATACAATAATACATAATTTTAAGTTATGATAACATGTACTGAGGCTGGATACTGAAATTCCTTTGGGATCTATCATCAAAGAAATATTAAATTGTAGTCCATGTAGTGTTAGTAATTTGAGTTAAATGTCATATTTGGTTCTTTAAGTGTGTTGCTAATCCATATATGACAACACTATGTTAATCAGAATTAAAATCCTGGGTTATGTTGTTTATATACTTACCCTACTTTATGTGTATATCTACATAACGTCCTTACTAGATTCAATAATTTTTTAAAGCAAGACACGTGGCATCTAGTATGTTGCTTTGGATAGTATGGATGCTTAAATGTTGTGAACTTAAAAGGCTTAATCCTTTGCAAGAAGGATGAGCAAATTTATATTCTATATTTATTTGCCTTAGTTCTTAGTCACTGTTTCAGTGCAAATAAAAAATCATGAAGTTTTAAAATAAAAGATAATATTATATAAGATTAATGGTTTTATAAGCAACAGTATTTTACAATAATCTCAGGAAATCTTTGAAGAGACCTTTCAAATGCTGTTACAGAAAACTAACCTCTATTAATTTTTGTTTTTTTTCCCACATAAATTTACTCCTTGACAGAAATATGTTAATTTTAATGGTAATTTTAATAAAATTACCAATCTTTTCTTTATATATGTAATATAAAGTATCTAAAATCAAGTATATCAGAGTTATACTAAAGCACAGACTCTAAAGAAAAATTTCTATTTTAGCTATATATTGCCATTAAGCAAACTTTAAGTAAGAAGCAAAGACCAAAATATGAATCTACCATACTTCCTGAAATAAAAGTCAATTTCTCTTTCAGGGAGATAAGATTCTGATCATTTATTCATTCAACAGAGATTACTCAGGGTCAGGTCCAGCTATGGGCACTGGGAACACAGCAGTAAGCAAGACAAAGTTCTGTCTTTAAACAGTGCATTTTCTTTTTTTTATTAATTTTTTAAAAAATGTTTATTTATTTTTAAGAGAGAGAGGCAAAGTGTGGGTGGTGGGGGGTGGGGAGTGGCAGAGAGAGAGGGAGACATGGATCTGAAGCAGGCTCCAGGCTCTGAGCTGTCAGCTGAGTCCGATGTGGGGCTCAAACTCACGATCTGCGAGATCATGACTTGAGCTGAAGTCAGACACTTAACCGACTGAGCCACCCAGGTGCCCCTAGACAGTGCATTTTCTAATAGAGGTAGATGCACACCTACCTCTTATTCACACACACACACTCACACACACATACACACACGTACACTTTGACCTCTGAGGTGAAAGCTAAAAGTTTTAAGCTTTCATATATATGCTTAGGCTAATTTGGGAGATTAATGAATCTTCAAAAAATTAGCCAACGCAAGACTTTCTTTAATTCATTTCTAAATTGTACTAACTTATACAGCTACTAAATGTTCTACAGCAACAATTCATTTTACACTTAATACTTGTCACTAGCAACAAACGGTCTTCAAACACTATTGCTTTAAAAAAAATAACTTCTTTGAATAAGGAAACAACTCACAAAATGGTCTGTAGGAGCTACAGGAAGTATTCTGTGGTGGCTGTGACTGCTGACCAGCTTTAACATTAAAATCATACCACATCTCACAAAATTAGCAATTTTCCGTACCAAATCCTTTATCGCTGACATCCCTATGCAAAATGTTGCCAGTCACTCATTAAATGAAACAGGCAAAATACTGCCACTCATTAAAATGAAACAAGTACATTTTAGAAATTCAGGTTCAAATTCAGGACAAAAAAAAAAAATGACAGAGACCAATACGTTTAAATTAACTTGAAAATGGGGACATTTCTATAGAAGAATTTACCTTTTGACTTTAGGAAAAATATTTAGGGAGATTTTAGTTTTTATTGTAAAATGATGGGGAAAATCTATTTGGTTTGTGGATAAAATGAAATATAAAGCTATAAAACACACAGTTTATGTGACAGTTCAGTTAGAGACACTTAATATTATTTATCCTATTAAGATGATTTATTTTCCAGAAGAAAAAAGCGTTTGAATTTCAGTTGTAAATCCATGAAATCGGGTATAACTTAAGTGTAATAAATCTCAAAAACATTTTATTCCCCCTTAGGTCTTATGTCTTTTCACTCATAAATAATTTTTGTCAGTATAATGCTTACTCCAACAAAATATTTAAGAGAGGAGAATAAAATTTGGACAATGAAGTAATCTTCAGAACAATAAAGGTCAGTTTGAGTTGTATGTCATTGCCATTGTACTGATGAAATTATTTAAAATAAGACACTACAGGAAATCTGGTGACATCACATATTCCTTGAACTATAATCCTCTAGCTGATAGTGAGGCACAATAATGGTGTCTCTATACTCACTTTTCTAAGCACGGTACCATGTACCAAATCCTGATCAGAAAAATTTCAGTAGTGCTTAAAAAAACACAAAAACAACACTAAACTCATAGATTGTTTAAAATTTTGTTTACTGTTTTTTTCAATCAAAATAAATAGGAATTGCTGTTACATTTAATTATCACTTTTAAGTCATAAGCTCTGTTGGCTATGAATGATTTGGTTTGGTTGTTCAAGAAGAGATTGTTTTTAATTTTAACAACCAGTCCTAATCTGTTCGTATCCAAAAGAACAGCAAAGTTTAGAATGTCTAATTTGAGCAAATTCAGCCCTGGAAATACTGAGGTTTACAGTTTATGCCAATGCTGAGCTGGTTGAAATAATGGGAAAATTGGAAGGTAACCTAGCTCCTGAAGTCCAGCTAATAACTTCTGCTTGTGAAGAGCAGCAAATTGACTTAAATCTTGTAGGAAAATGCCATATGACTAGACGAGCATAAAACTGTGGAAAATCTTGAAGATGTCTAGATCCCAAATCCTTATGGGTTTTGAAAAGGTAAAAATCCTTCTTTAATGTCTTTAAATATATTAAGCCTCTGATGTGAAGCACATTTTATAAAAAAGGCATAGGTAAAAAAATTTTTTTTTCTGGGTATTAATTTAACTAAAACTGAAAATCTGTAGATTTTTAGGATTCATAGGTTTCATATCAGAGGGCATGTACTAAGTTGAATCACTGCTCTCTTCTAGAGCTACAGATGAGACAGGATGCTCGCCGCAGCCCCTTGCAAGAGCTAATGTGGCCACACCTGTTTTCCTTCTACAGCTCAGGAGGCGCCATCTATAAAAGTCTATAAACTGAATCCTGCTTTCAGCAAAGACAATTCAGAGCCCATCACGAGTGTCCTCCGATTTCCCCACTTTTATCCTGGCCATTCTCTCCTTTGCAGGTACACTTCTAACAGCACATTCTAAAGGACATGAACCACCGGGGACATGGGTTTTCATTACAAACATCTCCTTTCAAGAATTATTGAAGGTGAACTTTTCACACCTCATTTCTATACAAAGGTGAGAGTTTTGCTTGAAATAAAGCATTACTGATTTAATGAGTGAGGAATTAAACATCTATTTCTTTTTTGGTATTGTTTCATCACTCACCCTATGGGTGATGCAAAGCAATTCAAGTTGACATTTTCCACATATCTTGTTTTTCCTAAGAAAAGCTCGCCTAAAGAATTTTGTAAAAATGAAAATAAAAGTTTAAAATGATCCAAGTTTTATTTTTACCATACATAATGAAAAGTTTCCATTACAGTGATAGCACTGTAATTTCCATGATTACTGTGGTTCTGTAATGTGTTGGCAAAACTATAATGATTATGGAAATAACTATTGATGGTATTAAAATAAGTTGACCATTTGAAAGCTATAATCCCAGGCTATAGAACTGTGAAGAAAGAACAGTGCTACTGCTTTTTCTTTGACAAATGAATTCAAGTGCATGCCCTACAATCATCACTTGCACATGGCAATCATACATCTATTCTGTACCACCAGGAAATAAAATAAAACTTCATAACATATTCTAACACAATTTATGTATCCTTGAGATATAAAAATACTAATATACCAAGTATGTCCACTAATTTAAGAAGTGAGGTTTATAGGCAATACTTCTCATACAAGAAAATGACTTCTAGTTATTAAAAAAGATTCCACTTTCTCATAAAGATCAATTTCTTTCCTTCTTGTCTAACATTATTTTATTTTAAGTTTTTTTAAATGTTTATTTATTTTCAAGAGAGACAGAGACAGAGCGTGAGTGGGGAGGGGCAGAGAGAGAGGGAGACACAGAATTTGAAGCAGGCTCCAGGCTCCGAGCTGTCAGCACAGAGCCCGATGTGGGGCTTGAACTCACGGACTGTGAGATCATGAACTGAGCCGAAGTCAGGCGCTTAACTGACTGAGCCACCCAGGCACCCCTAACATTATTTTAAAAATGAACACATACTAACATAAGAAAACCTGACATAAACAGAAATTAGGTCTGATAGAACATAACTTTCATGATTTAAAATAATTTAAATGAAACCTCGACAATAGAGCTCTTAATTAAGATTAAAAAAATTTTGTCAATCACCTACTGAGTTCAAAGCTTAGGTCTGACTATTGTTACTATGTGTTGTTCAAAAGCTTTTGTCTCTAATAGAAAAGCTAATAAACTTAACATTTACCCAAAAGCTAATAATAGTTCCAAGTTTAAAATGTACATTTCTATACTGTAAGCATATTTTAAGTTTTATTGCTAGGGAAACAACAACCAAATCAAGCTATTTTTATGTCTATTTATTTAGGTGCAATCTAAGTACATCTGTTTCAGTCAAGTCTCTGCAGATTCACCATCAGATCTATCTTGAATAAGTTCCAATTACTACATTCCAAAGGAAGATTATATTGTTGGCTTAGCTATTTTGGGTGGAACAAGAGCATATTTCAAGCAGGCTCCTTCTCCAAAAGGAGAAGAAAAAAATTTCTCATGAAAGCATACCCATCAGTAATGAGAAATCCCATTTTCAAGGGATTGCACTGCATAGTATGTTACATATTTTAATTTTAATTCTAACATATATTTAATACTAAAACTTTATGAAATGGCGAACAACTAAAATGGCAACGTTCATTAAAGTAGTCACTAACTACATGAGGCTACTGAAATTTAACTTAATTAAGTTAATCAAATTAAAAGTTCAGTTCCTCAGTCACACTAGCTACAGTGTAAGTACTCAGGAGCCACCATATTATTAGATAGCTCAGATACAGTTTTTCCATCATTGTGGAAAGTTCCATTAGACAGCCCTGAACTAAAAGGTCATCTATTTCTCAGACAACAAGCATTTTGGTTAATCCAAAAATGCCTATTTTTTCCTGGTTATATGCATTCCATGGTAATAAAAACTAACTGAACTTGATGTCAGCTCTTGTACAGAAGAATAAAATGTCGAATGATTTATGTTAAATAACTAGTACACCTATATCATAATATATTCTTAAAATGTAATATAACTGTATACCCACATTATTTTTTTATTTGAGAGAGAGAGAGAGAGAGAGAGGGAGAACAAACATGAACAAGCAGGGGAGAGAGGAAGAGGGAAAGAGAGAGAATCCCAAGCAGGCTCTGTGCTGAGTATGGAGACTGAAGCGGGGTTCAGTCTCACAAACCATGAGATCATGACCTGAGCCGAAATCAAGAGTTGAACACTCAACAGACTGAGCCACCCAGGTGCCCCATTACCCACATTATTATTTGGGGAACAGAAATTAACACAAGTTGTATGGCTACTTGTGAGGAAAGATTGTACTTTAATAAAGTATAAAGGAAAGCCTGGTGCCTTAATGCATATTCCTGCTAGAGGGAAATTTAGAATGAAAAGAAAGGGCAGGGAAATATCTCCCCAGAGCAGTAACCCCAAAATGCATCAAGCTACTCTAAATTCCTCTAAAAGTCTCCTTAAGAATAATTACAGAAAAGCCCTTCCTGATTCCATTAATATAATAAAGGCACTGAGTCACCTTCTAAATTGTTTTAAATGAACCAGGAACAAGGAATCACTTAGTAAAATGAGCAATTTGATCAGTACTCTTTTTTTTTTAATTAAAAAAATTTTTTTAATGTTTATTTTATTTTTGAGAAAGAGAGAGAGAGAGAGAGAGACAGAATGCGAGCATGGGAGGGGCAGAGAGAGAGGGAGACACAGGATCCAAAGCAGTCTCCAGGCTCTGAGCTGTCAGCACAGACCCCGATGTGAGGCTTGAACTCACGAACTATGAGATCATGACCTGAGCCAAAGTCGGTGCTTAACTGACTTAGCCACCCAGGCGCCCCTGATCAGTACTCTTTAACTATAATAATACTAAATATAATTTGTTGTGAATGGTTATTATATTACTATACTATCTGGTTTAACTGATTCAGAATATTCATGATATACAACTCCAAGTGTATAATCTATGTTTGGTCACATATTCGATTAAGTAGCATCTTTGGTATTTCCAATAAAAAAAAAGTACCATACCCCTCTTGGTTAGGAATATAAATTCATTTATGGTGGTGTTTCTATAAGAAAATATGATATGGTATTCTTCTTTTAAAAAAATGCTGTTTTAATGTTTACTTATGTTTGAGATAGAGACAGAGCATGAGCAGAGGAGGGGCAGAGAGAAAGGGAGACACAAAATCCGAAGCAGGTTCCAAGCTCTGAGCTGTCAGCATAGAGCCTGATGTGGAGCTCGAACCCGTGAACCATGAGAACATGACCTGAGCCGAAGTCGGACACTTAACTGACTGAGCCACCCAGGCGCTCTCTGATTAGACATTCTTAGACTTACAGAATTCATACAGCATGGTAAACTACCAAAATACTTTTTAAGGATATGACTTTCTAGAGCATACTACTGGTGAACTACATACAACTTAAGCACACTTACGTAAGATGCTATAAGAGGCAACAAGAGGCACTCCAGCAGAGTGGTTAGGACCATGACCTTAGATTTAAAACCCTAACCCACCACTTACACTGGTGTGATCTCAGGCAAATTATTTTTCTCTCTGTGCCTACATTTTCTTATTTATGAAAAAAATGGGGATTAAAAAATCCAAAGACAAACACACAACACAAGGACAAAGAAACAGTGGAAGGTAACACACCAAAATGTTAACTACGGTGAGATTATTTACTTCCTTAAGTTTGTATCTTATGCACAGTTTCTACAATGAACATTTAATACTTTTTAAATCCCCAAAAGTGAAAGTTTTTAACTGAATGCCTTTTACTTTCAAGAATATTTTATTTGAAGTAAATGTTGTCTGTATTATGCAAAGCCTATATTATGTGAATTCTTAGTAAAGAAAAAATTCCAGGGTCTAAATGTAAGCTAACGTTTCCCATAAATTAGAAATAGATTTCAATTTGTGGCAAATTGCATTATCTCTTTAAAAGAATATTAGGGGCGCCTGGGTGGCTTAGTCAGTTAAGCATCAAACGTGATTTCAGCTCAAGTCATGATCTCATGGTTTGTGGGACTGAGGCCCACAATGGGCTCTGTGCTGACATCGTGGAGCCTACTTGGGATTCTCTCTCTCCCTCTCTCTCCGCCCCTCCTCTGCTCGTGCATGCTCTCTCTCTCTCTTAAATAAATAAGCATTTCAAAAAAAAAAAGAATTAAAAAAATGTATATATCTTCCTGGAAAAATATTCCATATATAAGGGTTGGGTTTTGAAGATAAAAAATTTAAGTTCTATGTAGTTTAAGTAAGGAAAAGGCCCATTGAATGTCTTGAATAAATGACCATGTAAGTCTCTAAGAACAAGTTAAATTAATTCTGAAAGTGTAACATTTTCCAAGTACAGAAGTCTCATCTCTCAGATGTCAAAGGGGGAAACTGTAAATATCAAAGCATGTAAAACAAATTGTACAACATTTATTTTCACAAACTACTGATTTATCTAAATAAACCACTACATAACCTGAGTAAAAAAAAATGAATTTAAATAAAAATAATTTAAAATACTCGAGTTTTGACAAGAAGGCAAACTATTAAATAGGTATCTAAAAAGGTCAAAAGAAGACAATCACCCCACACTTAATTGTTAGAATCAAATCACGTCACATAATGTATAGTTTCTTGTCATCGTCAAGCAATGAAAACCGGAATCTAAGGAGTGATGAGAAATGCACTTCTTAATTTTAGAGAGAAATACTTATCATGAGAATGTATCCTCATAACTACCTGGTAATGGTATCAGATACCGTAAAATCAATTCTTCCAATTTTTAACATACAATTTGTTAATCATTCATTTGATATCAACAGAAAATTGATTAATTCAGATGATAGAATGAAGAGAAACAAAAGAAATAAAACACAGTGTTTTTAAAGCTAGTCAGTTTCACTGATTGTAGCATGAAGAATTAGTATTAAATTGGAGCATTTTACTACCTTCGCTTTATGTCTTCTAGAGATTCTTTCCTAACTTCATTTATAAAAGCTGATACAAAAATATTGGATTTCTTCATTTATTCATTCAATAAGTATTTGCTGAGTGCCTACTTAATGTGCCAGATGCTACTATGCTCAGCTAAGTAAGACAACATGCAGTTCCCTCATAGAGTCTAGTTAGAGAAAGGCAGTAAACAAAAAATCACCCTGATATTTTATTCCATTAGAATAAATGCAGTAAATGAAAAGGAAGTGTACAATGAGCCCCTATTAAGGGGGCCTAATCCAGTTCAAGGAGTATCGGAAGGACTTCTGGAGGAGGCTACATTTAAATGCTGCAGGTCTCTGTATGTCCTAGACATCTATCAAAAGGCCTAGCACACAGTATAAACTCGGTAAAAGTTTGTGCAGCCGAATTAATTCATTGTTTTAATGGTGTTTCTCTGTGTGTCTCAGTGCCTATGACAGTATCTTATGCAGAAGAGGTAGCTAAAATATATTTGTAGAAAAAATAAATTAATGAAGCAGTCTGCTTCTATGGAAAGAACATAGGCTTTGGAATCAGACACAGTCGGGTTCAAATGCAGGCTATACTACACACCCGATGACCCTTGCCTTACACTTAAAAACAGGAATAATATCTCTGTGTTATAGGCCTGTGGAGAGAACTAAATACAATGCATGTAAAATACCTAGTACAGTGTTGGGCAATTGGTAAGTGTCCAACAAACAGTGACTGTAATAAATGGTCACTAATAATTATTTTGTTCATCATCTGCAGATTTTGTAAAGGAGCACCCTGATACAAGTCAGTAAAGTTAAAGAGATTCAAACATAATACTCTAAAGACTTCTGTGTGGAAAGGCTCTGAAGATGATATACATATAATAACAACAGAGTCCAAGATTAGATTGCTGGGCATGCTGACAATCCTGCGAAGGCTTATATTTTCACAGACATGGGATTTCACCTATAGTTCACAAACCTATCTGAGTAAAGAGCCAATAAAGGGATCTGGATTTTTAGAACCCAGGGGTAGTATCTGGGGGAAGATGAGCTGTCTTGTATAGATCGAACAATAAGGATGTGTGGTTCTCTTTCAGACCTATTGTATAAATTCTGTAAATGTTCCCGAGACTTCATTAGATCAAGTCCTGTTCTATGCACTAGGGAGGCCATGATGAACAAGACGCAGCCCTTGCTCTTGAAGAGCTAAGCGTGGTGATGAGAGTTACGCAGCAGGTACTATGGCAGAAGATGGCTGGGCACGAAGTCTGGTCTTGATGTTTAGACCAGGCTTCCTATTGGTGGTGGTGGTATTTGAACTAAGGTCTAAAGAATGAGTTAGAGTTATTGCAGAGACTGAGGCGACAGGCATGTTGTTTCAGGCAAAGTAATAGAACAAAAGCAAGGAAGAATTAAATTGCATAAAAAGGGTGACAATCTTAAACAAGCTGCTATTATTAGACCAGTGAAGTGGGAAGAACTTAAGCTTCAGAGACAGAGAGGAGCCAGGTCACGGACAGCCTGGAAGGCCAGATAAGGAAACATGGAAACAATTAGATGGGAAATAGTATGTCAAAACTCAGCAGCTTTCTGGAACGTAGACAGAGGAAATTGTAGAGAGGATACCAAAAACTGTCTTGTTATTTTGTTTTTCTATTTGGATCGAGGCTATTAATTATCCAGAATTAATGACTTTGCATTAGATGATATTCTCAGGTTAGTGAAGCAATCTGGAAAATGAAGAATCACTTTGTTTTAGGTAATGACAATTCATTTATCATTCCAAGAAACTACAATCGATACAAATAATGTCATCCCAACAAAAAGCTACCAATTATAGAAACCTATGAACACCCCTGCATGTACTGAGCAGGGTTTTAAGACTTGAGACGTCTGGTTCTAACATCTATATGTAGAGTTTATTCGCAGGTAGAAGATGCAGAGTATCCAAGGGAGTTAAAAAAAAAAAAAAAAAGAAGTCCACTCTTCCCACCAAGGGAAAGATCTTGTCATTTGGTTAAGGAAACAGGGGACACTAAGCTCAGCTTAAAAAAGCAGAGAAACAGAAACAAAGACAGGAAAGAGAGAAGACTTACGGAGACCACACTCTTGGGAAAGCCTCGATTTCTTCCCGCGTGTACTCATCCAGGCGTCGGGGCACTTTCCGCGGCTGAGGAAGCTCCTCCGCTAAATTCTCACGAATATCTTCTGGAATGTCCTAGGTTAAATATGATTTAGGTTTACATTTTGTAAAATATATCCCTTACTAACAAGTTAAGAACTTGTTAGTGTTTTTTAAAACTTTGTTTTTAATACAGAAAGTACTAAAAAAACAAAATTTAGAATGAAGAAAATATCATCTTTAATACTCCATGAAAATCCCCAAGAAGTACAATGATAAAAGTTATCTCATCATAATAATGTACCTTATATTTTAATCTTGACAAAGCTATTTCTCATGACAAATTATATCAACTCACTAAGTCCTACCTATTTCTTCTAAACCATTTCATTTATTTCCCTCCTTTCAACTGAAAAAAAGGTACTGCCCTGGCTGGTTCTCATGATTTTCCATCTGATGAGTGAAGGCACTGGGTCTGCGGCTTCCAGTGCCACAACCTTCCAGTTCACACTGCATGTTGTTGACAGAAAAAACTTTAGAAAATGAAAGTCTGCTGGATCTTTGAGTCATTTAGCCAAAAAACATTTACTGAACTCCTTCTATGAGCCAGAAATGGTGCAAGGTGCTCAGAATATAAAAGAAAATAAAAGAGGGGCGCCTGGGTGGCTCAGTCAGTTAAGTGTCCGACTTTTGGCTCAGATTGTGATCTTGTGGTTCGTGAGTCCAAGTGCCGCATCCGGCTCTGTGCTGACAGTTCAGAGCCTGGAGCCTGCTTCGGATTCTGTGTCTCCCTCTTTCTGCCCCTCCCCTGCTCGCACTCACTCTCTCTCTCTCTCTCTCTCTCTCTCTCTCAAAAATAAGTAAAACATTAAAAAAATTAAAAAGAAAATAAAAAGATGATGGCCTCTAAAGGCTTACAATTTTAAAAGTTCACTCCTCAAACCCATGTCCTCACTCCTGGGCCACCTCTGACACTTTGGTCCTTCCCACACACCCATCCATGGCTTTGGAGTCATCAGCCTCCTTGCCTCTTAGGCATCGTTCCACACAGAAATCCTGGTGCCTTTATTAATGGCATTCCCTCCATCCATAATGACTTTTCCCTGGTTATATATTCAAATGTTCAGAAAAATGAAAGGAGAAGTAAAATGCAAAAAAGTCTGAGTTTGAGTAATGAAAAACTAAAGAGTAAACGCATATATTTGAGAGATATTTTAGAAGGAAAACAGAAATTGAGCAAAGTAAAGGAAATGAAAAAAGAGCATGAGTAACCAAAAGAACTTACATTTATATTGTGCTCATGATACAGAAATAGGGAAAGGGAATTGTCTTGTGAATCTGGATGGTTAGGTTACTTTTGGAGACTCTACATAAATAATGGTTAATAAATCATATGAAAGTGTCCTATAAGTATTTCCTCAGAGGTAGTAAATATATTTCCCTCTTTTTATAATAGCATGTTCCTAAACATTTTTTTAAAAAGATTGTTATATAGTATATTGTAATTCTCTGCAAAAAGCATATCATAATTGGGAATCAAATATCTGGGCAGGGACATGGCATCAAAATAGTCATTGTTTTCTATTCATTGTCTTAAGTATCCAAATACAATTTTGAAACAGCTTCAAAGAATCAGAGCTCTACGGCATTATAAACTTGTTCTAAAACCTAATATAGCATAATTTTTATAGTATTTAAAAAAACTTAAGTTGGCTTTTTAAAGTTATGATTTGTATAGGGTAAGTCACTATCAATGTATATAAAATACAATAAATACTACTGACAATGTGTTTCTTCATTCAGAAGCATTTTAAAAATACTTAACATCCCTTCCTCAGTGTAGTCAAATCTGTAAGTTTAATTACATGAAACTGTCAAGCAGAGGATGCCTGGACATATAAATATAACATTGCTCTAATTTTTTTACTTCCTGAAAAAATCGACTTGCCAGTTTGATATTAATAAAAATTTATGAGTATTTCACACTCCATTAAAAAAATCCCTGTATCACTTGCAAAGACAATTTCAAAAGCTGCCAAGTGCTTACACAGCAGAGGGTGTGGAACAAAGTGGGTTAGGAGACGTTTGCTGAATTGGAGAGAATATTGACTAAAATGAACTTAGAAACTTTCCCCACTATTAGAGCAATTTACGGAAAGGATGCATTGAAACAGTGCAAAAATGAGGAATGAAACTTGTTGATTAGGCATTACACGTGCAACCTGGAAGAGGGGAAAGTCCCTCCTTTAATCCGCACACACAGAAGGTAACCCAAACATGCTGACTGATGTGTTCAAGATTTAAGAGGCCTCTACACAGATGGAATGATTAACCTAAATGAGGAATAAGGAAATGAATGAGTGGAATAAATAGGGGGCAAGGTGATAATTCACTTTACTACTTTTTTTTCAATTTTTAAAGAAATTTCAAATCTATAGAAAAGTTGTGAGAATACAGTGAACACTTATTTAACCTTCACCTGAATTCACCAATTGTCAAAGTAGGACATGTTTGCTTTTCTTCTTTTCACCTATATACAAACACACATACACACATTTTCTTTTTGGTTGAACCATTTGAGAGTAATTTCCAATATTTCACCCGTAAATATTTCAGTGTCTACTTCCTAAATATAAGGATTGTCTCCTCTATCACCACATTACAGATTCATGTTCAGGAAAATTAACATAGATGAAATACTTTCTATCTGATATAGAAGTGTATATCCAAATTTCCCAAACTGATCAAATATTGTCTTATGTACTGTTTTTCAATCTAAGATCCAGTCCAGGGTCACATGCTATACTTATTTATGCCATTACTATGTTGTCGAACATACATAATAAATTCTTCACCCTAGTCTCTTTCAATACAAAGACTTTCCCTTTTTCTTTCACGAAATTAACACTTTTGAAGAGTTCAGGTCAATCATGTTGTAGAATGTCCTTTTGTTTGGATTTGTAGGATTTGTTTCCTCATGATTAGATGCAGGTTAAACATTTCTGGCAGAAAAGCTAGAGTTTACGTTGGGTCTTCAGTGCTCTGTGCACAGTGGGAGGCACGTGATGTTGGTCTGTTCCATGTTAATGTTCATGTTTGATCTCGTGGGTATGGTTGGGGTCCACCAGGTATCTTTAACATAAAAAAGTATCTTTTCTTCTTTCAAATAGTAAGTACTCTGTTTTGAAATTGTGTGAATATCTTGTTCTACAATGATCTTTTACCCAGTGGCTATAGAATATGCTGATAATGGTGGCTTTTCTAATTTGGTATTATTTCTACAGTTTTTAGGTGACATTCTACTCTAAAGAAAAGCTTCTCCTTCTCCAGAAAGGAAAAGGGAAATTAAAACAAGTTAAAAATGAGTTTTGGACTTCATCATTGGCTCACAGATTATTGTTTTCAATGTAATCCATTATTCTAACCATTCATTTTGAGGCTCACACAGTCCCCTATTCAGTCAGTGGGCACTAATTCAAAATGCCTCCTATGTTCTCTTGGTATTTCCCCATCCGTTTTTGAGTACTGCCTACCTTCTGTTACTTATTATTTTACCAGTATAAACAATGAAGAAATAATAATTGTGTGTGCATGTGTGTACTCCCTAATAAGTCTGTTCTTTCTCTGCTCTAGACCTAGAATCAACCATTTCTCCAAGAGAACCAGGTTCCTTTTAAAAAGAAATAGCACTTAGAAAACAAGATCTGGGTACTCATTGTGCTTACTTCTACTACTGCTGTCATTTTATTTTTGAATAAAATCTTAACATGGTAACAAAGTTAAAATAAAAAAATAATCTATAGGCATACTCCAAAAACGTTTCTCTCTTCCCTATTCCTTTCATCTCTTTGTGCCCATGCCTCAGTAAGTAGCCAACTCTATTTTCTCATTTGTTCTTTCTGTGTTTCTTTACCCAATAAGAAGCAGATATAGTATGTATGTGTGTATAAACATATATATGTGTATATGCATACAAAAGGTAGTAAACTATCTATATTTTTTCACTTACCAATATATCCCAGAAAGCATTACTTATCAAACCACAAGAATATTTGGAATTCTTTTTTATATAACTGCATAGTACCCAACTGAATGGATATAACATAGTTTATACAGTTTCCTCCGAATAAACAGATTTCTATTATTTTACTATTACAAATAATGTGGAAACAATAATCTTGAGTATCGTCAGGAAATAGATTGCTGGATCAAGCCTGACTTTCCTTATGTATGTATTTCGTGTGATGTTACCTAATTCTCTGATTCCCTTGTGGGTTGCACCATTTTGTACTCCCAGCAATCTGTGAGTGCCTACTTCCCTATGGCCTGGACAACAAAATGTTTTATCAAGCTTCTGAATATTTGACAATTCATTTTTGGGGAAGTGGGCCCATTAATTTTATACTCTGAAAGTCATTTGTTGTTCAATTGAACTCCCATGAATACTTAAAACATCCACATTCAAACCTGACTTCCTTATAACTAAGATTATATACCTACATATCGTTTTCTGTCTTTTAGAAATTATAGTTTCTAAAAAAATGGGACAGAACAATCAGAAATAGGGGTTTTAGGGGCGCCTGGGTGGCTCAGTCAGTTATCAGCTGACTCTTGATTTCAGCTCTGGTCATGATCCCAGGGTCATTGGATTGAGTCCTGCGTCAGGCTCCATGATGAGTGTGGAACCTGCTTGAGTGCTTGAGATTCTCTCCCTTTCTCTCTCTCTCTCTCTCCCCCTCTCTCTCTCTCCCTCTGTCCCTCTTCCTGGCTCGCGTGCGTTCTCTCTCTCTCTCAAATAAAAAAATAAAAATAAATTTAAAAAAAGAATTAGGAGTTTTAGGGGCACCTGGGTGGCTCAGTCGGTTAAGCGTCCGACTTTAACTCAGGTCATGATCTCGCAGTCTGTGAGTTTGAGCCCCGCTTTAGGCTCTTTGCTGACAGCTCAGAGCCTGGAGCCGGCTTTGGATTCTGTGTCTCCCCTCTCTCTCTCTGCCCCTCCCCGACTCATGCTCTGTCCCTCTCCATCTCTCAAAAATGAATAAACATTAAAAACAAATTAAAAAAAAAGAATTAGAGGAGTTTTAAAATTGTGCTTTCATGAAGGTCATTTATCCTTAGATGATGACACTACTCCCATACTTGCTACTTCAGAGGTAAAGTGAATCCTGGAAAATTCTACTCATTCATACAAAGCAAATCTAACACATTAACGATTTTGATAAACGCATGAATAATTTACTCATGCATTGCTTAAGCTAACTAAATAGAGCACACGATGGTTTAAATCATTGATCTAACTTGATAGTCTGGAATTCATTTCCACATTATTCCTCTAGTAGGAACTCTAAGGACAACAATCACAACCATGGTCATGACAGCAATAGCACTTACTGTGTCAGGCCCTGTTCTAAGCATTCCACAAATGTCATCTCATTTAAGCCTTACTACAACCTTACAAAGTAGGTACCATTATTTCCATTATACTGATGAGAAAACAGATAATAAGTAACCACCCATGGCCATGATATCAGTAAATGGTGCAGCATGAATTCTAATCCAGATACCTGATTCCAGAGTTTAGATTCAACTATTTTATTATAGAACTTGTAGTGTTTCATTATATTATACTAGAGAAAAGCATAAGTACTTAAAATAGTTTAATAGTGATAAATAAAAATCGTTATTTTTTTTCAAGTACATTTTTAGCTGAATTTTCAGTAGGAACAAGTATTCTAAAATTAAATCAAGGAAAATAATTAGCAACCAAACCTAAGTTACTAATTCATGATTCATGCAAATTTTGCTACTAGTCACATGAAATGTAAATGAAATGCATACTTTCTTTTGTAGCTGATGAAGTCAGCAATGAGTACCCTCAATTTAACAGGCACCCTTGGCCATGGTTCCTTGTTGAAGCATCATTACCAACGACCTCTGACTTACCTCATCTGGGAAGAGATGCAACCTCTGCATCAGAGTTCTTCTGTGAAGGTTTTTTGGCAGCATGCCATAAATAGCTAGTTTCACAATCTGAAAAACAGATATACATAGGATTCAGTAAGAAAAATCTGACTTGGGATATAAGAAGGCAAACACATTTACAGACGGTGATGAAAACAAATGGACTCAGACTCAAGTGAAATGAAAGAAATGGAGACCTAAGTAGATATGTGGCAGCAACGGCAAAAGAATTGTTATTATTTTGTACACTACTATTTTCTTTAGGCTCTATTTGACTTAATTTATTTTAAACGAAAAGAACAACAATAAGAGGTTAAAAATAATCTACGTATGTGCCAATTATAGCTAGAATAAGAAAAAAAGCTTGTACAAGCTTTCTCTAAGATTGTGTAAGAACCTATGGCTCAAATACTGAACTGAGCAGAATCCAGGGAGGCCTTAATCCTGTTTTCTCCAGGTAGGAGATCAGGAGGTTTTCAATTCATAAAGTAAGCCTGAACCATACAGTTATGAGACTGACTCTGTAAGTTACAAATCTACACCAATGGTAAGGTTATCATTCATTGAAAAATTACTGTGTGGACAGCAGTTAGTTGCATTATATTTGTTATCTTGTTTATGATGCTGAGTCTCATTTCACAGATGAGGAAACAGATTTAGTGAGGTTAAGTAACTCCCCCAACTTCATATATCTTGTAAGCGGTGGTGCTGGAATTCAAACCAGGAGGTCTTACTTCCAGAATAAACACATGGTACATACAATCACACCTATAATGTGTTTCTCTCTGTAACTTCTCAAGAAGACAAAAAATCCTTTCTCTCTACCATACCCATTTCCAAGATGGCAAACTAACCTTTCCGTGATCTACTTTTCCCCTTTTAAGATTATCCTCATTGTTGGTCTGAATGTGATTTGATGAATGCTTTGTCAAGAGAAGGCCACAGATTGTCACTGTGTTCCATAATCTCCTGGGGATCTGCTGGTATACTGCGAGGTCTTCGTAAAAGTGCTGATAGGGACATCTGAAGGGTTGCATCAGTTTTTACCTTCCGTGCTCATATTCCAAGGATGTCATTTGACATATATTAAAGTTAATTCACGAAATTATATGTGATAGAACAGGGTTGTACTATACGAGGATTTCCTATTCCTTTAATTTTCTTATCAAATCGGACGACAAAACCTGACTGCATACAAAAGCTAATGTCATCTCTTATATATTTTCCAATTTAGTGCTGTTAATACTCTATGTTCTGGAGCTTTTAATAGAGATTTACACTGTTAAAATTAAAAGCAATAAAAAATTCAGTTACTCAGTCACACAAGACACATTTCAAGTGGTCAACTGCCCCATGTGGCTAGTGGCTACCATATTTATCAGTACAGACAGAAGAACATTTCCATCATACAGAAATTTCCATTAGACAGCACTGATCCAGATATTAGTCTTTAAAATTTTAAATTTTTAAAATAAATTTTTAATGTTTATTTATTTTTGAGGGGGGGAGGGGCAGAGAGAGAACGAGACACAGAATCCAAAGCAATTCCAGGCTCTGAGCTGTCAGCACAGAGCCCGTCGAGGGGCTTGAACCCATGAACTGTGAGATCATGACCTGAGCCAAAGTCAGATGCTTAACCGACTGAGGCACCCAGGTGCCCCTAAAAGTCTTACATAGTTGGGGTGCCTGGGTGGCTCAGTCAGTTGAGCGTCCGACTTCGGCTCAGGTCATGATCTCATGATTCGTGGGCTTGAGTCCCGCATCGAGCTCTGTGCTGACCGCTAGCTCAGAGCCTGGAGCCTACTTCAGATTCTGTGTCTCTTTCTCTCTCTGCTCTTCCCCTGTTCATGCTCTGTTTCTCTCTGTCTCTCAAAAATAAATAAATGTAAAAAAAATTTTTTTTAAGTCTTAAGTAGAAATTGACAATGTTAACATTAGGCAGCATCCTGTCTGGACAAGCCAGTCATTATATCCTCTGAATAGCAGCAATTTTATCATTTTGGTAGGATTACATGCCATTTAGGTTTCATGTTCTTAACAAAATTTAGCTGTAGTCACTTGAATTAACAAGTTGGTTTTTTAAAAAACTTGCCCTATTAAAAAATGTAAACATAACACTCAAATTAGGGAAAGCCAGGAAGTGTAGGAAGGTTATAAGCTGACAAGGGAGAGAAAGACCGACATATAAACAATATACTCCCCCAAATAATAACACAACATGTGCATACAATCAAGTAATTACAGCTGTAGAGACTTATGCATAAGTTCTAAGGAATTCAGAAAGTGAGAAAGACAGAGTAAAAGTGAGGTTAATAAATACTAAAGACCTTCCGCATACAACCTGCAAACCAGGGCATGCACCATTTGTTTCACACAAAATAACTTTATTAACTACAGGACGGGGAAAAAACATAAGAAAGGAACCATGTTAGAAAACAACATAAGGACGAAAAACTCTTAAAAGATACTATAATATATGGTAGGGATAAGGAAAAGCTCAATCAACATATTTATTTGAGTTTATAATTAATGACATATGATTATAATATTTTGAAATATTTAATAACCTACAAATAACTATTTAAATGTACTACTTAATGTGTTTCACAAATAATATTCCAGGACTGTACTAATAATCAGGAGGATGCATCAGGAAACAAACTCTCTTACAAGCCCATATACCAAGTACTGATTAGCAAATGATGTCTGCTGGCAGAAGACCTACTGTTCCAGGCAAACACTTAAGTATTTGATTTGGAAGTAAAATAACTGACCTCTTCCTGAACAAGCTGTTCTTTTTCAAAACACAAAGTTAAAATTAATACTTAAAAAAAGAATTAACATCATTTAAATGAGGTAATAATTCAAATGGAATTAACTCTGAGCTATTTTCTAGGCCTTCATCAAACATTTTGTAATGTATTTTAATATTTGTTTACAAAACATAATTTGGAAAAATTTCTACAAATGTTATCAAATGCCAAATTATTATAAAAAAGTAGGACTATACTGCCTCCTAGTGTTCAGTGAACATGCCAGAATAACACAGAAACTTAAATTTAAAAATTTATTAAATATTAAAACTACAATTAATTGTGGCACTTATAGTACATACTATCAGCAGCCCTTACATCTTTTTAATACCATATATACAATCCACATAGTCAAAATAGGATATTTTATTTGACCCGTAATAGTCCAAAAACACATTTTGAAATTCAACATTAAATATTTCTTAAGCAATCTCTGGACATATTTTTGTAAAATACTTATAAATGATAAGAAGTAAAATATGCCCCTTTCCCTCACCCCCAAGAAAATTGCAGGCAGTATTACACCAAACAAATGGTTGCATCCTAACAATAGATATTTATTTTTATTCGCTATCATAGGGAAATAAAAAAGAATGTCTTCAAAGCATAAAACTTTGTTCACTTATGAATGTGTTTAGCTAAAAAGCTAAAATAGCTCCTAATGAGGAAAATGTTATCTATATTATGCGTATAGTTCAAAGACTGGGTTATAAAGAGTAAAGGAAGAAAATATAAAATTGTGAAATGGCAACAGATTTTGCTTCTAGCAATATTGAGAGCTAATATTTAGGTTAGAAATTTCTCCTAGTAAATAACTCAAATGATAAATAAATATTAATAAAGTTAATAATATTGTCAAAAATCTTTTCTAAAGCATGGAAAATAGGACAAAGTACTACCAAAAAAAAAAAAAAAAAAAAAAAAAAGAGTCCTAAGGCTGGCATTTGCCCAGAGGGCATCAGCTCAGTGCAGGGCTTGGGTTTCAAAGGAGTACCTCTTTTTGGTCAGGAAGTAGGATCAAAGACTTCCTCATAAACCCAGGTTTTCAACAGAAAGGCACATCCAGTTGTACAGTGAGGAAATTAAAAAATTCAAATCTTTCCTGATGGGAAACAGATAACTACAAGCCTTATTGCACAAGGCTCAAGGTCTAAAATTCACCCTTGAGATCAAAACCCAGAAGTCTAAAGGATAGCTTAAAGAGGTCTTAGGTTGGTATAGCCCCATGCACTTGCCAGAAACTAAGTAGATCTTTTGTGAAGAAATCCACTTTGAAGACACAGGTCTCAAAGAATTCTCAGTGATGAAGTTTCAAGGTACATGAGCTTATCAAGCACTCTGAGCAGAAACAATACATTGCAGATCCACAAAGAACACAAATATTAGAATCAGATACACACACTAAGAATTAGGTTTACTATGCTTAAAAATATAAGGAACCAACGTATAACAAAGAAACAGAAAGACTATCAAAGCTGACTAGCAAATTTGAAAAAGAAACAAGTAGTAAAACTTCAAGAAAAAAATAATTCAAATTAGAAACTCACTTAAGGGGGAGCCGGTTAGATGGCTCAGTCAGTATGAGAGCCAACTCTTGATTTCAGCTCAGGTCATGATCTCATGGTTTGTGGGATTGAGCCCTATGTTGGGTTCTGCACTGACAGTGTGGAGCCTGCTTGGGATTTTCACTTTCCCTCTCTCTGCCACTGCCCTCCTTGCATGCTCTCTCTCTCTCTCTCAAAATAAATAAATAAACATTAAAAAAAAAGAAACTCAATAAAAGGGTTGATCAGATTAGATATAGGTAAAAAAAAGATAATTAAAGAACTAGAACATTAAGAAATTACTGACAAGGGGTGCCTGGGTGGCTCAGTCTGTTAAGTGTCCGACTTTGGCTGAGGTCATGATCTCACAGTTTGTGGGTTCGAGCCCTGCATTGGGGTCTGTGCTGACAGCTCGGAGCCTGGAGCTGCTTTCGATTCTTGTCTCTCTCTGCCCCTTCCCTGCTTGCACTCTCTCTCTATCAAAAAATTAATAAATGTTAATAAATTTTAAAAAATTATTGACAATGCAGCCCACTGTCAGACAGGGAGACATAAAATATGAAAGAGAGCTAATGAATCATGTGCAATGACAGGAGATAGTCTACTGCAAATGTAATCAGATTTCCAAAGGGAAAGAACAGATAGAGAGAATAAAGAGAACTAATAACAGAACACCTAAGAGCTGACAAATTTTCAGCACTGAAGATGCCAGTCCTCGAGCAAAATAAATAAGACTTGAAAAGAAACAGGAAAACGAAAGCCAAAGGAAAGATCTCAGAAGTATCCAAAAAAAAGAAAGAATACATACAAACAGTTCAACTGACATCTAACTTAGCAATAACAGAAGCTAAAATCTGCTTGAACAGTAGCTTCAAACAGGTGAGAGAGAAAAATGGTTATCCTAGAATTGCATATACTGCATAACCAAAACTATTTTTCAAGAAGAAGGCAAAAATAAATACACTTTCAGACAAAAATAAAAAGTTTACTATTAAAAGAATGTTATGATAGGAATGTCAAAAGAAGTATTTCAGGAAGGAAATTAATCCCAAAGGAAAGCTGTTACGTGAAAAGGATTTATAACCAAAGAAAATCATAAAAACTCAGTTAACTGTATAAAACAGTAATAAGAATGTTGAATTGGAAGGGTTTTAAAAATTGATGACTGTGTGAGGAAGAGTAAGTGTTAAAAATCTTGTTTTTATCAAGATTTTTATCAACTAGGGACCTTGTTTTGATCTGGAAGAAAGTAAAGACTGATGAATCTTACACTTCTAATAAATAAACTCAATCAATCCAAAAGAAGGCAAGAAAGGAGAGGAAAAAATAAAATAAAATCTCTCCTTTCTTGCCTTCTTTCGGATTGAGTTTATTTATTAGAAGTGTAGGATTAATCAATTATCGTTATTTTCCTCCAGATCAAAACAAGGTCCTTGGAAGATTTTTGTGGTTTATATATACAGTGGAATGCTACAACTTGGCAATGAGAAAGAATGGAATTTTGCCATTTGCAACAATGTGGATTGAACTGGAGAGTATTATGCTAAGTGAAATAAGTCAGTCAGAGAAAGACAGATATCGCTCATACATGGAATTTGAGAAACTTAACAGAAGACCATGGGGGAAGGGAAGGGAAAAAAATAGTTTCAAACAGAGAGGGAGGCAAACCATAAGAGACTCTTAAATGCAGAGAACAAACTTAGGGTTGATGGGCAGGTGGGGGAGAGGGGAAAATGGGTGATGGGCATTGAGGAGGGCACTTGTTGGGATGAGCACTGGGTGTTGTACGTAAAAGATGAAGCAGGGGAATCAACCCCTGAGGCCAAGAGCAACTGTATACACTGTATGTTAGCTAACTTGACAATAAATTATATTTAAAAAAATCATATAAAGTGCATAGCACTAATCTTAGGACATTAATGATCAATAAATATGACCTCTGTAACAGCAAAATAAATAAATTGAAAGTAGAATGATTTATCAGGCAAACACTATCAAAAGAAGGCTGATAGAATTTATTAAAAAAAAAAAAAAGCCCTTGAGTTAAAAAGTATAATTGGAGACAAAAATGGCTGGTAGATACTCTGATTAATTCTTAAGAAGAATGTAATTCCAAACTTAAATTCATCTAAAACTACATCTTCAGAACATACAAAGCAAAAACTGACAGGAATACAGGGAAAAAAGAAATCCACAATTGAGATCGTAACATAACTCTTTTAAGTAATCAATAAATCAAATAAGCAAACAAAAAAAAAGTAAGACTTTTTTGATTGGATTGTGCTTTGCATATTTGATATAATGGAAGTATAATCATTCATAGATACATACACCTCTCTCTCCAAGACATTTTCAGCAAATATATTCTAGGTAATCCCGCAAGTATCAAGTCATTAAAAAGAAAAGCAACAAAACTGGCTAAATGCAAAACATAGTAAATAGTGATTAGAAAATATATAGAATTGAATGATAATGAAATAATTCTTATCAAAACTTGTGTGATACAGTTAAAGTGCAGAATCTATAGCACTTAGAAGGGGAACAAGACTGGAAAAACAGTTCCTGAACCAGTCTTTCCACAGATGATAAATAATAAAAAAATACAATAAACTTACTGCTACTGGATCCTTCTGGTGAAGTTGAGCAGCTGTGACTTGTCTAAATCCACCTGGATAGCTGTTAAAAGAAGCAAAGACATTAAAACTGGGAGTAGGCTATGATACACTATTTCTTGAAATGAATATGGTTTTATAATATGAAAACTTTTTATTATGAAATTATTGTTTCTGGAAACTATGATGTTCAGTAGTGTCTTAAAAATTAAGTAGTAACCTATGCTGTTTGAAGTGCTGTTCTTTTTAAGTGGTCAACTATCATTATTTCACAAAAATTGTACATCTTGGAAAACTCTTAGCATAACTATCATTTTCATTCATTCTGAGGTAGTTTATCATGCTTGAATTTAAGAAAGAAAAAGCAGTGAGCCAATATGCTTCACATTCTCTGCCACATCAGAATGGCCTATAACCTAGGGGTCAGGTTTGGGGAAAACAGTGGAAGCCACTTTGGTTCTGAAGTCCAGTTCAAACTTGAAACAGGGAAGGATCCTGTTACCTATTAACAGTTGGTAAAAGACCACTAAGAGCTATACATTGGTCCTAAGTAATAAAATGCTGTGTTCATATCACGTTTATATATAAAATGGATAAATGGGAGATTTGAAATATATATATTTGGGATAGTATTGGTGGCAGCTTAGTAACTTGGATGCCCCAGATATTGAAACAAAAACAATATACAGATGTAAGGTTTCATTATGCTGAATGGAGAAAGCCTAAATGATTTTTGAGGAAGGATTAAAGAAAACATAAACTCAGTGGACTCTGTAAGAAAAGTGAAAGATTACTTTCCTTTCATAAGTTTCAATCAGACTTAAAAACATTTGGAAGAACACATTTCAGGAATAAAATTTAACAAAGCAGATTTAGAAGTTTGCTGAGAAAGATGGGTAATTTTCAAAGTGATACTTTGTTTCAAGGAATTTCAGTTTCAGAAAAAGAATTACCTGTGTAGACTTCAATTCCTGTATTCTTTCTCTCTGTGGAAAAAAAGCACTTTACAACTTCTACGCTAAAGATCACCTTTCTGTTTTTAACATTGAGATGCCAAGTTCTAATGCATACCATTTACATTTTATTTCATGAGTTTGGACTTTATTCTGAAGGATCTGGAAAGGTGGCATAAAATTCTGAGTAGAGGAATGACTTGAATAATGTCATACTCAGTTGATTTTTACTGGTGAAAAACTAACTACACTTCTTCCTCTAGTGTGGGATAGCCTGAATGGAAGAGAAGAAACTTTGTTTTAAATGTTCGTCAATTTTTTTTTCAGTTCAAATTAATTCAGTAAATAGTTACTGAATGCCTACTGTGCTGGGTTCTGGGAATATACAGATAAAGATGACATTATCCCACCCACAAGAAAAATGACTACGTGAATTCTACTGAGGCATCTAACAGTAAGCTATATTTCTAACTCCTACCAATACATTTGATATGACTGAACACATAGATGTCAAAGTTCAGGGTGCACACATACACATCTCACCTGACTTCTAAAACAGTGAGAAATGAATGTTTATGAAATATTTGGACAAGAAAAGATTTTCTGAGACTGGAAACCATAGAACAAATTGTAAAGGAAAAGAGAGATTTAATTGCATAAAAGCTAAATAACCATACAACAGAGGACATCATAAAGAAAATTTGTAAAAAGTAAACTATGTAATCGTGGATTAATATTCTTAATAGACAAAATGGTCAGAGAGAGTGCTAAGGAAAGCATTGATTGATACCTTATAATAATGCAAATGTAAACCATTAGATGTCCATCAAAGTAGCACAAATCTTATTATTAAATCATTATTAATGAGTCCTGGGTCAGTAGTTTAATAAAACCAGGTATTCCTATGCACTACTAGTGCAAAATTAAAGTGATGTTTGGAAATACCCATTAAAAGATGTATTATCATCATCCCTTTGATCTTGAAATTCATTACATTACCAGTTTTATTTTAAATTATCCTATATGTTGAAAAAGCTAATATATAAAGATGTTTTTCGGCTCTTTATGACACTAAAAATTTTAATTAAAAAAAGAACATTATGTATGCAGATCATATTCTGTATTACCCCACAGTGACTAACAATACTTATAAAAAGGCTTTCTGAGAATTTTGTATAAAGTGGAAAAAGATGTAAACTTGTACATGTATTAAAATGTTTAGTCCACAGGACAAAAAATGATTTTTAGCTCCTTCTTTAAATTTTTCTTCATTTTCTAAAATT
This sequence comes from Cryptoprocta ferox, assembly GCA_028646485.1. Taxonomy (NCBI): domain Eukaryota; kingdom Metazoa; phylum Chordata; class Mammalia; order Carnivora; family Eupleridae; genus Cryptoprocta; species Cryptoprocta ferox. The sequence goes on along the minus strand of CM053569.1, from coordinate 18,470,775 downwards.
ATCATATGTTAAAATTTTTATAACTAGTAAGTAAAAATTCGAATACATAATGTACTAGTGTACTGAGCATAATAAAAGTGGTACATCCGGTGAAATGACGTAACAAAGTATTAGCGAAGAGTCAACAGAGACAGAGAAACAAAACAGAGATTCACCACATGGGGAATGAGGCAAGAGGGAAGGCATTCAAGAAGAGGTGACATCCGAGCCACGTTCTAATGGATAAATATGAGTTCTTGAGAAACACTCCTGTGAAGCAGAATAACACATGCAAAGGCAAAAAGGCAAGAAATAGCAATACGTTGGTTAAAATGAAGGATTCTGAAGCAGTAGTGGTAATTGGGTACCTATAACGTACAAAAGTTTAGATTTTCGACCCTAGATAAGAAAGCTCTACTGAAGGGGACACTACCAGCAGAGGGTACATTACACTAGCTGTTCACTACTGGCTGTGCTATTATTTTCCACGGCTATTACTGCTACAGTAATTACTATAGCATTTTGTGTCAATACTTCCCCCTTTATGCTTTTATCACATGTTACCCTGACTTTTCATATTTCTTCCCCTATTACCTCTAAATTTTATAGAATTTGGTTTATCTGCAGAAATTTCCTAATAGTAGAAACTACTGAAGCTGGATGTGAATTTATTTTGGTTATGTTAATAACAATTGTTATGTTAATAACAATTTCATGAATAAGTTTAAGGAGAATGGGCAAAGCCTGGCTAATGGAAGCAAAAAAAGTTATTCTGAGTGGGTCACCTGGGTGGCTCAGTTGGTAAAGCCACTTTGACTCAGGGCATGATCTCGTGGTTTGTGAGTTCAAGCCCCACTGTCTGCTGTCAGCATAGAGCCCACTTCGGATTCTGTCTTTCTCTCTGCCCCTCCCGTTTGTACGTGCTCTCTTTCTTTCTCTCTCTCAAAAATAAACATTTAAGAAAATAAAATAAAATCTTTAAAAAAAGTTATTCTCAGCATTTAAGACCTACTTAGGCAAGAGATGAAATAGATGGAGACATTAAAGTCTCTAAGATGACGGTGCAATCGGAAATAAATTATTTTAGTCAAGAACGAAAGTTCAACATTTCTAACCATATCCTTGCATGACAGTATAGGAGGTATGCTTAATTAAATTTGTATATGACCTGAAGCACAGGGGTTAACATATTAAATGACACAATCAAGATCTCAAAAGATTTTAAAAGGCTGGAGATAAAATTTAACTTAAGATATTGTAGTTGGGTTAAAATGGGTTAAAACATGGTTGAACAGCAGCATGTTTAAGAAAGACTTGGGAGTTTTAGCTGATGGTGAACTCAGTGTCCCACTGAATAGAGGATTATGTAACTGAAAGATGGAGGACTCCCATTATACTAGGAAGCCATCAGAACGTAGCCAGGTGAGTGTATCTAGTTAAGAAAGACACTAGAGAGTAACCAAGATACAAAAGGGCTAGTCAACAGGAAGCCATATAAAGAACTTTAAGTAACTATAGATGTTTAGCCTAGGGAAAAGACAAATCAATGGGCTCTTACTGATTCCTGTCTCAAAATTATCTGAAGGATGTGGAGAGAGATGATTGTTTTACACTGACCAAAGAGGAGAACCAAGATGAATATGAAAGCTAAAGAAAAACAGATTATGATTCAATAGTATAAAGATTTTTCTAAAGTTTAAACCATTTCAAAGATGGAAAGAATAGGCTGCTTTACAAGCCATGAGATCACTATTATTCAAACATAAGCAGAGAGACCTGGACCTTGAAAGGTATATTGTGGAGATATTAGGTATCTTCCAAACTTGGGATTTTGCTCACCATTCCTTAAACATCTCATGTATTTTCAGATGTTCAAGATAGTTGCAGAAACAGCAGTAACATGAATTATAGGAAACAGAAATAAATGAGAAGATTGATTTAAAAATGAGAATAATCTCTATCAGAGAGGTTATGTGAAAAGCTTCTAGAAAAAACAAATACTGTCAATAATAACTAGTATTTGGTATAATTCTGTGGGTTATTTTTGATTGAGTAAATTATATACACAGCATGTAGAAAATTAGTATTTCCTTAAATGCCTATTTTTGAAAATAGCTTTTTCTTTTAAGTAAGATCAATTATTCCTTTTTGTTTATTTTTGTTTTTTAAGGGATGGTTACTTATTTAATATATTTTTTTGTGGAGCTTGAACTCATAACCCCAAGGTCAAGAGTTGCATGCTCTTCCAACTGAGCCAGCCAGGTGCCCGTAGTAAGATCAATAGTATTTTTTTTTTTAATGTTTATTTATTTTTGAGAGAAAGAGACAGTGAGAGCCAGGGAGGGGCAGAGAGAAAGAGGGAGACACAGAATCCAAAACAGGCTCCAGTGTGTCAGCACAGAGCCTGATGCGGGGCCCAAACCATTGAAGTGAGATCATGACCTGAGCCGAAGTCGGACGCCCAACCAACTGGGCCATCCAGGCACCCCAATAGTATTTTTAAAGTAATATATTTCAACTGCCTATCTTCCTTGACAATGGCATTATCATTTTTTCTGAGTAGTTGATACTTGATGTTACATTAGTTTTAGGTGTACAACTTATCATGATTCAACAACTCTATGTTACGCTATGCTCACAAGTGTAGCTGTTGTCTGTCATCATACAAGGCTATTATAACACCAATGACTATATTCCTATGCTGTACCTCTTATCCCTGTGACTTATTCATTCCATAACTGAAAGCTTGTGTCTCCTTCCACTCATCCTGGCAACCATCAATTTGTTCTCTGTATTTATAGGTCTGATTCTGCTTTTTTGTGTGTTCATTTGTTTTTTTAGTTTCCACATATAAGTGAAAGCATATGGTATTTGTCTTTCTCTATCTGAACATTTCACTTAGCAACTATACACTCTAGGTCCATCCATGTTGTTACAAATGGCCAGACTGCATCCTTTTTAATGGCTAATATTCCAGTGCACATGCACACATGTACATCATTATCCATTCATGTATCAATGGCCACTTGGGCTGCTTCTCTATCCTGGCTATTATAAATAATGCTGCAATAAACATAGAGGCATATATATCTTTACAAATTAGTATTTTTGTTTTCTTTGGGTAATAACCCAGTAGTGGAACTACTGGTTCATATGGTAGTTCATATGGTATTTCTACTTTTAATTTTTTGTGGAACCTCCATGCTGTTTTCCACAGTGGCCACACCAATTTACATTCCCACCAACAGTGCATGAAGGTTCCTTTTTCACCACATTCTCACCAACACTTGTTATTTATTGTCTTTTCAATTCTGGCCACGCTGACAGATGTAAGGTGATATCTCATTGTGGTTTTGAGTTCCATTTCCCTGATGGTTAGTTATGTTGAGCATCTTTTAATATGTCTATTGGACAATGGCATTATCTTACCCAGTATGTGAGGAGTACACTTTTTGTTCCCATTTATTTCCAGAAAATGCAATGTGCCTTGTGTTCATTATGACAACATGATCCCCACAGTCACCTAGATTTAAAAAAAAAACAAAGAATAAAAGATTTTATATTAAAGTCATGATTTTAAGAAAAAGTGGTCTTGGTTATTTATAAAGCTTTTCAAAATCTAAAAACAACACATTAAAAAATGTAAAGCAAGTCACAGTGCAACACCAAAATAGGATTTTGCTATTCTATTCCTCTTTTACGTAACATCTGAGTATAGAAAGAGCGAAACAGTTGGCCAGACATTTGGAAAATCTCAACACTGGAAGATAAAAGAGAATATACTGAAGATGCCAATAACAACAACACATCCTTTAAAGGCAAACTACTGTTATTCCTACGGTCTTTTCCCATTAATAATTATAGTTTGCTAAAATGTTTATATTAACATGCCTTTAAATATCTAATATATAAACTTTTCCTTAAAAATAGAAGAGAAAATGAAAACAATACGCATATAGATGTAAAAAAGTATGTTTTACCAATAGGCAAATTGAAAACAAATGTAAAACATCACAAGTGATTTTTCTTCTCAAATTCAGAGAACAATAGAGTACTATGATCTTATGCTTAACGACTAACTCAAGGCTTTTTCCAACCACATTTAACTAGCTACATTTAAACTGCCTGTTTCAACTACAACAACATGCATATTTGATATGACAGATGACCTGAAAATTAAAATATATGTATTAGATTAATTTTCCAATGAAAAGTACCCCTAAAGTTGTCTGTTCATCTAAAAAAAAAACCCCTAAAAAGTCAACATGCAGTTTTCACATGAGTCATGATACATCACAAAATCAAATAGGCAAAAACATTTTTAAATGCCTATTCTACTAATACAAAAACTTAAAAAGATTCTAGAAGTTTATTTATTTAAAAAAAACACTGAAAAAATAAGTATAAATAAATACTGCATATGAAAACTAACAACTACATTATAAGATTCTACGCAGAGCTCTGAATTTCAGTGACAGCATTTTCAGAGAGGCGTACATGAAACGAGGGTAAAGGAAAGAGAATAAATCAGGTAAGTTTTCTTTACCGCAGTGAAAGGGAATCTAGAAGTGTAAAGGAAAGCTTTACCTGGGAAGCTTTGCTGTCAGTGGGTTGAAAAGACAGTTTGATTGTATTTGGCAAATTGACTAAAGTTCCTAAAAGTAACCCACAATGGGCTAGGAAGGCAATTGGGCAAATGAACCAGGAAAATAAATAAAGAGGGTGAGAAGATATCTATATCATCTCAGAGAATGCTGAAGTTACCTTAGTTTTCAACCAGACATTTACAGTTGAAGATGCGAAGGCCTGCTAAGATTAAGTGATTTGCCAAAACTCATACACCATGTTATTTAATACCCGGTTCAGGCTCTTTCCGTGACACTTATGCTGAGGAAAAATGGAATCCTTAACTTTACACAAGAGCTGAATTTCTTTTTTAAATGTTATTTAAGCTTTAAATATGCAAAAACTGGGGCACCAAGGTGGCTCGGTCAGTTAAGTATCCCTAGATTTCAGCTCAGGTTATGATCTTATGGTTTGTGAGTTTGAGCCCCATATCAGGTTCAGCGCTGACGGTGCAGAGCCTACTTGGAGATTCTCTCCCTCGCCCTCTCTCTCTCTCTGCCACTCCCTAACTCTGTCTCTCTCCCTCTCCAAATACTTAAAATAAACAAACAAACAAGCAAAAAGCATCTCGAGCTATTCCAAACAAACCAACTCTCTTTTATAGAGATCAAAAGGATCTTTCAAAAGACATTCAAAAGAATACTACAGATCAGATGAAAATCATGTTCTTTTATCTCTAAAGTATGAGCATCTAATCTGGGAAAAATTATTTTCCCTCAATAACTTACACCAGGTCTCCATTAAATATATTCTTAGAAGGACTTCTCTAACTCTAAATAGAACTAACCAGGAATTAAGTATTTGTTTTTAACTGTATTACATATAAAACAAAAGCCAATATTGTTAAAGGCTGAAATCCTGAATATAGTGCAATTATTTCTGTCTCAATTTCTATGTATAACAGATTTCATTGTAAAGTTTTAAACAATTAAGCTTTATAATATGCACCAAATGTACATAAACTAGAACTCTACTGCCTGATGAAGAGATGTTCCAAGAGAAATTTCTTTCAGATTAAAAAAACTACAGCAATAAGTAATTTTTAGAAAAAGGAATTGTGAGTGTATTTGTAAAAACTCTCACCTTAGATTTGTAACCTTATTTGACTCCTTTTTATAATATTTGGTGAGTGTGTGTGTGCACGCACGTGTGTATGAGTGAATGAATGAATGAAATTAGGTGACAAAGTATTTCAGATAAACTCAATCAAAGTGGAAACTCAAAAGCTTCATGTCCGGGAACTGAAGTTCTCATGACGAGTTACACTATCAGGGGTGCTTCTCAGTCCTATGGCTTCAGTGTTTTGGCTCATTTTCTCCCCTAAGCTGGAACTCAGAATTTTTCCTCAAAATTCCCTGGGAGGAAGAGAAGTAACATTCATTCTGGAGGCAGGTATATCCGTCGCTAATTGATCATGCACCCTTTTCTACTAGGTTCTGAGGAGAGCTCAGAAATCCTTCTTAACATACCAAACCTACGTGAAAGTTATTTGTCACCTTTGTACTTGACCATGTACCAACTCCACAGGTACCTATTCAAGGATACCTACAGTTTAAACTCACACTTTCTAGACTTACTTACCAGTTCTTTCCCGTACCAAAGGATATGCCGGGTAAGCCATACTACTTGCTGTACTTGCTGTTCTCTGAAACATTATCCCATTATTTCTGTTTAAAACACACATAATACATACATAGAGAAGATAGTATACACAGATCCCCTAAGCTTTTCTTTGTTCCTTCCAGTAGAAATACTCTCCTGATTTATCTCCACTTGCTAAATTTTATCCATAAAATTTAAGTTCTACACAAATATCAAGTTCCAAAATTAATACCAGTCCTTTCATAAAGCCTTTCCTAATACCAAACCCAACTTCCCTTGATTCCACAAGGATGCCTGAATTTCTCTTATGCTACCAATTTAACTATCTAGTCCTATCATTTACACAGTTTTATTCCATGCACCTAGATTATAAGCTCCCTTCTGAAGACTCTTAATGTAGACCTCTTATATAATGTGACCAGTCAGTCACAATAAGTGTTAAAAAAAATTCCCAGTGTTCACCTTAATGTAAATAGGGCTTGTTCTATCATGTCTGGTTCCCATTCAATTCCTTTCTTAGATTTCACTGGAGACACACTCTTAGAAATCGGACCAATCAGAACTGTCTGAGCTGCTCAGATTCCATCCAAGGGTAGATTCAGATGGAGACACCTAGTAAGTTTGGTGGGAATCTCTTCCAAAATCTGCTTTATAGTTCTTTCCCATTGATTAATTAATCCACTCACTACTTACTCATGTCAGGTACTGTTCTTGATGCTGAGAATACAGCAATGAATTCAAGTGAAGTCCTTGTTCACAATAAATCCTACATTCTAGTGGAATGAGCTAGATAATAAATAAGTAAACATATAATATGCCAGAGGCTGATAAATATAGGGGGATAAAGAGCAATGCAGTAGAAGTATTATTAACTGGTACAGGTTTTTGTGTTTTAATTTCCCTGGGACAAATGTCCAAAAGTGCAATTGATGTATGGCAAGCTCATGTTTAGTTTTATAAGAAACTGCCATATTCTTTTCCAGACTGCTGTACCATTTTACATTCCTACCAACAATGTGTAAGCAATCCAGTTTCTCTGCATCATCACCAACATTGGTTGCTGCCACCATTTATTTGAGCTATTCTGATAGATATGCAATGATGTCTCACTGTGGTTTTAATCTGTTTTTCCCTAATGGCTAATAATGATAGAGACCTGATGTCTCTATCAAATACAGTTTTAAAACCACTAAGCTAAAGCAAAGAACTTTTAAAGAGGGATTTGACACTGTGGAGCAGATGAAAAGACAAGCTACAGACTGAAGGGAAATATTTGCAAACCATATAGCTAACAAGAAACAAACACCTAATTAGAAAATGAGTAAAATATCATGACCAGACGGTAAACAAATATATAATCTTATGTTTGTTTCCAACCTTGAAACATAAATATCCAAATGCCTTCTTCAGTGTTATTTTTGGCATCTCTGAACTTGTGCATAGCTAATATAACAGACGATCACGTAGGTTACCACAAAATCTACTGAGTATAAAGACACTGTGATAGGAACAAGGTATGTTGTTCAAATCTATTGATATTATCTAAATATTCACTTTTAAAGGAGTTAAGTATTTAAGATATGACCTGGAGCAAAACTCTCTTTACTACTTTGTACGATGATATTCTAGGAGTTGAAGAATAAATGTGCAATTAAAATTGTAAAATTAAAATGATGCAGTAATTTACATCTGAAATAAATTGACACTGAATAGTAAAAGAGGAAAATGTGTTAGCTTGGTAACTTTAAAAAGAGTATCCTAAACTTTTTTTCCTAACAAGTCTTTAAAAGATATAAAAAAATAATATAAGGCAGAATGTTAGAGATTAGACTAGATCTAATACTTGTTGAACTGCCTGGTGTGCCACAGTTCACAACATTAAGAACTGTGTGCAACTTTTGTTTCCTTTCATGTAGACCAGTAGTATTTTAGGATAATCTAACAATAACTTTAGAAAACGCTAAAGCTCTCTGCTTGCTTGCTTGCTTTCTAACATTTATTTTGAGAGAGAGAGAGAGAGCAAGAAGGGGAGGGGCAGGGAGGAGAGAGTCCTACGCAGGCTCCATGCTGTCAGCGCACAGCCTGACATGGGACTCAATCTCAAACCGTGAGATCATGACCTGAGCCAAAATTAGGAGTCAAATACTTAACTGACTAAGCCACCCAGGTGTCCCTCTGCTTCTTTTAAATGTTCATAGTGTCCTCAATTTATTAATCTGTGGGCAGTGAAAAGAATGGAGTCCACATGAAGAGTAAGTATAATCTAAAAATTACCATGTGCCCTTTCTTTTCATTTACCAGTGACAACATGTTCAAAAAGCTTCGAGGTCCCAAATTCAGAAGGACAGCTCTGACTAGAAAGAGGAGGGAATGCTTTTCTTAGTTCTACATAATTTCCAGCTTGACTCAGACCACATTTTCCATAAAAAATAATCTTAAAAGTGGGAAGTTGGTTTTCTATAATACTTCAAATGTCTACTGGACCTGTAAAGTAGTTCAAAAACAGTATATATTATGTTTGGATGCAATACTGGCTAACTTTTATAGCTACTCTTGGATATATGACCATCATTTATAGTATTATTTTTCTGGGAAATTCTATGTCAATATTTTCAAATAAACATGTTTACAGTGATTGTGAGCACAAAATACATGCTTGATAAATGCTTATCAAATCAATGAATGTTAGAAATAAACTTAGGATGTGTTTGTAAGTTGAAATTCCTTGCAACTTAAGCTTTGATTTTAGTGACATCTTGTGGATAAAAAGTTTTGTTGATGTAAGTTACATATTAAATTATATAGTGAAACAAAAATACAACTTAGTCTTTAAAACGTGAATTTTTAATTTCATAGAAAAGCTATTCTCCTTTACAAGAAAAGGATGACCTGATAGGCAGCTACCAAAGCTCTCCGGGTATTCTAGCAGAATATTTTATTAATACTTAAATACTTTTGCAATAATGACCTGCTTGTAGGGAAGCAGAATTTTAATTCAGTGAACAGATAAGTGCTATACTTTGAGAGAAATTACATTACTACAAATTCTACTTTTTCCTAAATTTTGTATGGTTTGTATTTCTACAAAAACAACCTAAAAGATATTGTAGATTACCTTGTTGATAACATTGCTAAGGAAAAAAACCACATTAGCAGGAAAACATAGTTTAAGTGGCTAAGAATCACCACAATGATGTTGAATGGGTAATTTACTATCTGAGGAAACAAATGCCTGGGTTTGGGTCCAAGTTCTATTATAAAATAGCTGAGCGACAGGGAGAAAGTCATTTTATTCTTCTGATTTTAGTTTTCTCATATATCAATGAAGCAACTAAACAAAATATCTAAAGTCCTAAGGAATTCATTCTATTACCTAGTAATTCTAGGACTATAACATTCTCCTTGTCTGCCAAAAACCAGAGATTTTTTTTTTGCTAGATTTTTTTTTTAAAGCTTATTTATTTCTTCTGAGAGACAGAGACAGCACTCTTGGGTGGGGGGGGGCGGTCAGAGGGAGAGAGAGAATCCCAAGCAGGCTCAGCTCAGCACTGCCAGCACAGAGCCTGACACAGGGCTCAAACCCATGAACCATGACATCATGGCCTGGGCTGAAACCAAGGGTCAGACGCTCAGCTGACTGAGCCACCCAGGCGCCCCACAAAAACCAGAGATTTTTGAAGCAAAGAGATTTATTTTATTAGTCAAGCATAAGTCTGCTGACCACTAATTTACTTTCGAGGTACAGTTGCCCCTCAGTAGTCATGTGTTCCATATTATGAATTTGCCTGTTCTCTTAAAATTTGTTTATAATCTCAATACTTGCAGTGCTTTCCCAGTCATTTGCAGACATGTGCACAGCAGTGAAAAATCTGAGTAGCCTGATGCGTAACTGAGGTCAAATACGGTAACGCACTGTCTCTTGTTTTGGCTCTTTTACTATAAACCAATGTCCTTTTGTGGTCTATTTAGTGCTAGGTTTTTGGCATTTTTGTGCTTTTTATAAGTGACTTTACTGTTTGTTTTTTTAATTTTTAAAAATGTTTTATTTATTTTTGAGAGAGAGACAGCGTGAGCAGGGGAGGGTCAGAGAAAGAGGGAGACACAGAATCTGAAGACAGGCTACAGGCTCTGAGCTGTCAGCACAGAGCCTGACGCAGGGCTCGAACCCATGAACCATGAGATCATGACCTGAGCCAAAGCTGGGCACTCAACTGACTGAGCCACCCAGGCGCCCCATGACTTTACTATTTAAAATACTCCTCAAGTCTGATGCTGCAGTGCTGTGAGGTGTTCCTAAGTGCAGAAGGCTGCAGTGTGTCTTACAGAGAAAACTTGTGTTAGATAAGCATCATTCAGGCACGAGTTACTGTGTGGTTAGCCATGAGTTCAATGTTAAAGAAGCAACAATATGTATATTAAACAAGGTGCCTTTAAACATAAACACACATAAAACAAAGCTACTTATTGCCTGGCTGACAAATGAATGTTGTGACTAGAGGCTCATAGGAACCTAACTATATCTCTGAAGCAACAGTTCAGTGTTCACTCTCTTTCAGCATTCATGGTGACTTTAAAGAACGTAACTACAGTGAATAATGAGAACTGACTGTGCTCATAAAACATTTTCTTAAAAGTGTCATTCCACAAAACATTGCTGACAAGCATCTCGAAAGGACCAGACATTGTACTAAGTGCTTGAAAACCAAAAACTGACATGACAAAATCCTTACATTCATATTCCGTACTTAAAGATTTCACAGGTGGGCTGACTCTGAAATTTTCATTAAGTGAAGAGAAAAAGAAGGGCGCCTGGGTGGCTCAGTTAGTTGAGTGTCCGATTTCAACTCAGGTCATGATCTCACTGTTATGAGTTCGAGTCCTGCGTCAGGCTCTGTGCTGACAGCTTGTAGCCTGGAGCCTGCTTTGAATTCTGTGTATCCCTCTCTCTCTGCCCCTCCCAGTGTGTGCTCTCTCTCTCTCTCTCTCTCTCTCTGTCTCAAAAATAAACAAACATTAAAAAATTTTTTTTAAAGTGAAGAAAAAGATTAGAGCAGCAAGTATAAGAAATGGGGTAACTCATGAGTTCTTGCTTTTACCCAAATCAAACCATCTGCAGTACTCTCTCCCTGGCTCCACAGTTCCAAAATCTAACTTAGATGAAATGCCAGAGCCCGGATTAAAAGCAATTTCTTCATTCTCAAAACTGGTGTTCATGAATGCATATATTCACTCAAAAAACATTTTATGCAGTCCAACTATGTGTCAAGCACTATTCTAGGCACTGAGCATATAGCTGTGAAAAATTCAGGCAAGGTTCCTATCCTCTTAGAACTTAGTGAGTGGAGATGTGGATAATACATATTTATATAATATGTCAGGTGATCAGAGAATGCTAATTTTTTTTTTAATTTTAATGTTTAGTTTTGGGAGAGAGACAGAGTGCAAGCAGCAGAGTAGGGAGTTGAGGGGAGGGCAGAGAGAGAGGGAGACACAGAATCCAAAGCAGGCTCCAGGCTCTGAGCTGTCAGCACAGAGCCTGATGTGGGGCTCGAACTCACAAACTGTGAGATCATGACCTGAGCTGAAGTCGGACACTTAAGCAACTGAGCCACCCAGGCACCCCTAAAGGCAAGGTAAAGTATAGAGTGAGTGAGATGACACTGGGGAAGGCGTCTCTCAGAATACAAATGAGCAGAAATCTGAAAGATGTGAAGAATTAAGCCAAAAATCTGGAAAATCCCATCCAGGCAGAGGGAACAAAATGTGAAAACAACCTAAGGCAAAAATGTGCTAATGAAGAGCAGTAAGCCTTAGTGCATTACCCTAGGAGGTAGGAATTAAACTCAGCAAGGTAAGAGGGACCACACCGTGTAGATCCTTGTAGGGACTGGTAGAACTTTGGCTTTTACTCTCTCATTTGGAAAAGACATCTATAACTGATCTGTAGAGAAAAGACCCTACTGGGGCAAGAGTATAAGCAGGAAGGTCAGTGAGGAGGCTTTTGGAATAACCCCAAATAGAGAGTACAGTAGTTTAAAATTACAGTAGAAGAGTTAATGAGAAGGGGCTAGATTTCAGATATATGTATTTTTTTTCAGATATATATCCATATATATGATAGGGAGTTGAACACAGAGAAGTCACAAATGAAGTAAAGACTTCTGACTAGCCTAACTAAAAGAATACAGAAGCTGTTAACTGAGATGGGGAAACTAGAAGTAACAGGTAGGTTTGGGTGCGGGAAATCAGGAAGTTGGACATCTCCAAGTTAAACACACATTAAAATATTGGAGATATCTACTAGATACCTAAGATCTGTTGAGTAGAAATGTGGTTACGAGTCTGGACTACAGGGAAAAGGTAAAAAATGAAGATATGAATTTGGGAGCTATTAGCATAACAGAAGATATTTAGAGACCTGAACCTGAATGTGATTGCCTAAGGAATGTGAAGGGGTCCAAAGACCAGCCTCCAGGGCACTCCTAATTTTTTTTTAAAGTTTATTTATTTATTTTGAGGGACAGAGAGCTAGTGAGCAAAGGAGGGGCAGAGTGAGAGGGAGAGAGAGAATCCTATGTAGGATTTGTACTGTCAGCGCAGGGCCCGAGGTGAGGCTCAAAACCAGGAACCATGAGATCATGAGCTGAGCTGAAACCAAGAGCCAGATGGTTAACCAACTGAGCCACCCAGGTGGCCTCCACACCACCTCCCTTCCTAATTTTTAATGAGAGAAGATTGGGAGTTTAGAAAGTTGAAAAGAACAAAGGGGACTGGGAAGGAGGAATTAGCAAGAGAAGGCATCCAAGAACAAGTAAAGAATGTGTTTAAAAAGAAAGTTCTTTACATGAAAACTAGCCTGGACTCCTCAAAAGGTTAATGGCAAGAAAAAATAAAAGAGAAGGATTATTCTGTATTTAAAAAGACTAAAGGAATGTAACAATTAAAGGCAATAGTACATAAACCTTGGTCGGGTCCTGGTTTTAAAAAAGTAACAGCTATAAAAAACTACTAGGGAAATGTGAAAATGCACTGGACATTAAACTGTACAATTAAATTATGTTTATTTTGTTATGTATGATAATGGCATTTTGGTTACATAGGGGAATATACTTACTCTGAGGAGACACGTGCTGAAGAATTCAGGGGGATTTATTTAAGACGTCTGCAACTCATTTTCCAATGATTGAGTAAAAAATTACATGTTAAATTATACATTAAAATTATATGTTAAAATGTTAATAATTGTGTAATCTAGGTGGAGGGTATAAATTCACTTACTATTCCTTGAGCTTCTCTGAAAATGTGAAAACTTCCACAATAAAAGGTAGAAAAATGTAGAGGACAAATAACTCGGTGGAAATACGGGCAAAAGACATGCACAGATATTTCACGGAAGAAGAAATAATGAAAGGCCATTAAATAGTGAAAAGATACTTAACTCCATTTGCAGTCAGGAAAGTGAAAATTAAAACCACCAAGAGAATGTATTCCACATTTATGAGAGTGGTTAAACTTAAAAAGAATGAAAATGTCAAATGTTATTGAAGATGACGGCGAATAAAACCTCTGGCAGGAGAAGATATTAGCATAAAGACTACCTAGTTTCCCATGCACCTTTGAGCCCAGTAATTCCTGTCCTATAGACGGACCTGGGAGAAACTCTTCCACATGCGCCCTGCAAAAAAGGTACAAGAATACCAACAGGAATGTTTGAAATGGCAAAAAAATTGGAAATAACCCAAATGTTGAGTGTATGGGTATTTATTTCATCATCATTGGAACTGTTAATTTTCTTTAAAATACTACCTCTATTTAAAAATATATTTGTCTACATACTGCACCTACATACTGTATATATCTTTGTGTGTTTCATGTTTCAAAACGTTAACACTATGATCAGCTGCAAAAACTGTTACTGACAGGTCAAGATGAAGAGTAAGAATTGACACTGAGACCTTGGGTTGCACTGAAGTCAATCAGAACTACCTATAATACGCAGAAGACATTTAGTATCAAAACAACTTCTTTCTTTTGTATTGGAAAAAGGTTACAGAAAATCAAATCTATCAATTCAAAACAGTAAAGGGTAAACTTTCCATGTCCAGTTAGCTCTACTCATCTTTCTAGGGGAAAAGGTTCTTAGAAAAAAAGACGAACTAATTTTTTCATTTTCAAAACTCCCTATTCACATGCTCATTTCCATGTAAAGAGACACATTTAAGAGTGAACATTTGATTCATACTTCTAATCAGGATATCCGAGAGTGACAGGAAGGCTACTGAGATTTTTGCTGGGATAATGACATAAAATGGGGTTATCTCAGGCAAACTGGTCTGTATGGTTTTCTTATGAATAAACCAAATTCATTTTAGTAGGTTTTTTGTAAGAGTGGAACAAGAGATCCCAAGAAAAAAAAGAGATGCTTAGTAGTTCAGTCAGACTTCTTCAACATTCTATTCTGGCATGAAAATTATGGTTGCTTGTAACAGATCTAAAATGATACTCACTCAGTTGATGGTATACAGGTTTATGCAGTCCTTGAAGTTTGACTGATGCAATAGCTGCCAGTTTGCCAGGCGGCTGCATTTTCCCATCTAAGAGATACCAAACCCGAGCAAAAGTGGCCCATTGCTTGGGAAAAAAAGAGAGAGAGAAAGACAGAAAACAATAAAGTTCTAATTAAAATGGAAATAATTGAGATATAGTATCATGTATATTCTACTGTTAATATCTTAATTATTTGAAGAAAGATTCTGTCACTAAATAATTTTTTTGGTTTTGTTTTCATTTCCATTTCTGGAAAAGGAGGCTCTTTTTTCATTCTACAAAAATTAACACAGTAATTTTTCCTGCCTGCCTAAAACATTTCAAAGATATATTTTCCTTTATGGCAATTTTTGGTATCATACAGAATAGAATCTGGAAGGGTAATGGGAAACTCTTATGAAAGTAGAAACTGTTTATAAAGGTATTCAAAAAATACTTTGAGACTAATACATATTAGATTGAATGTTGGGTAGCTAATTGGGAACTGAAAACTGTTCAAGAGTTCAATTCCATGGAAGAGCTAAGTAATAGAATATAGCTAGACAAGTATAGATGGAGGATGTTGAACAAACTTAAATTTTACATAGCTGCCTTCCAAAGACATCTTTAGACGGCCTCAGGCATAAACCATTGTCTTCGCAGTATCTATCAGTACCTTCAAACTCTAAAATTCCAGCCCATAAAGATCTCAACCAGATGCTTGCTCTATGCATACACACAGGATGCTAAACAATGTGGGGGGGCGGGGGCCGCAGAATAATACAACCAGGCTAATTGGTTTTATTTTAAATTTTATTATTACAAACCTTGTATCAGCTTCTAAACCGCTCACCATTTTTTCCCTTTCTCACTTTTCTACTTTCTACCTTGTTCTCCTCTCGCATCTTTTGTCAGATTTCTCTTAAGTCACGTATTTTGATGCCATTGTAAACAGTATTGCATTTTTAATTTAAATTTCTGTCTGTTGCTAGTATATAAAAATACACGTCATTTTTTGCATGTTGGTCTCGTACCCTGCAACCTTGCTAAACTTACTCATCAGTTTTAGGAGCTTTTCTTAGATTCCATCTGATTTTTCATATAGACAATCAGTCTTCTGCAAATAAAGACAGCCTCTAGGCCATACCTTCTTCCTACTACCCTCAGCTTATGACTAACTAAAAAAAAAAAAATTCCAACAGTGGGAACTCTATAGGATAAATCTTTTGTCTTCAATAAATTGCAAAGTAAAAAAAATAGGAAAAAGAATCTTTATTAAGAGAGAATTAAAAAACATAAAATTATTACATTCTAGATCATAAACCAAAGAAACAAACAGTAAAACATTATGTATTACTGTAACATATATTAGAAAATTGGGAATTTGAACATACACGATATTTGATATTAAGGAATCATGATTAATTTTTCTTTTGTCTTTTACAAATGGCATTGGGATTATATTTTCAAAAAGAATCCTTATAGAGAACATATGAAATATTTACTTATAAAATAACAGGAATCTGAGATTCACCTCAAGTTCATAAGAAAGGGAAAGAAGTGAATGGGGGTATACAGATGAAAAAAATATTAGCTATGAGGTTTTTGAAACTGGGCTGTACGTTCTTTTATATAGAATTGAAATTCACCATAATAAAAACAACAAACAAAAAACAAACGCTCTCTACCTCACTTATCCACCCTCCTTTGTGGCAAAATTCTTCCAAAGAGTTGTCTTTACTCCAATTTGTCCTCATTCTCACTTCAACCTGCTCCGACCTTCTCCTCCCACACCCATCACCCTCCTCTATTGCCTGTCAAAGTTACCAGGACCTTCATGTCACTGAATCCCTTGGTCAATTCTAAGTCTTCAATAAAGGTGATCATTTCCTTCTCCTGGATGTTCTTTCCTCGCTTGATTTCCAGGACACCACCCTCTGTTGTTTTTTTCTCTACTTTGCTTGTTTTCATCTTATCTCTTGCCAATGAAATGTTGAAATGTTCCAGAATTCAGTTCTTGGTCCTTCTATCATGTCTATACACACTTTCTCAAAGACTACATCCAGACTCCTATGTTTAAATGTCATTTCCATGCTTATGACTCCCAACTGTAAAAATTTACAACTCTAGCCTTGACCTCTTTCCTGAACTCCACACTTGTATCCAATTGTCCACTTGGAACCTGCACTAGAGTGTTTTTTAAGCCATCTGTCATAAAGACTAGTTTGTCCCCATTCCACTGCAGATCAATATTTTGATTAAAAAAAAACCAAACTTATTCAAAAACAATTAAAATACTGCCATTTCGTCAAATTGCTATAAAAGTTTTTAAATGTTTAATTTTACTTCTTATATTTGCTTCATCCAGGAGAGGTAACAAACAGTTCAAGGAAGGAATCACTGTTGGAGCAGGACTGGGCTAAGAAGCATCATCTCAGTTCGAAATACCCACTCTTCCACCTGAAACCTGCTTCAATTTCAGTCTTCCCTATCTCAGCTGACGGCACACCCTTCCGGTGTCAGAAACAAAAAACCTTGGAGTAATCCTTGTTCTTTCGTTGTCAGCTCACATTCAATCCTTTAGGAAATCCTTTTGGCTCCCCTTCAGGCAAAACCGGACCACTTTTCAACCCTATACGATCTAGTTGGGTTTGTGCCACCATCGTGTTTAGCCTGGATTACTGCAGTTAAACCTCTAAACCGGTTCTTTGTTTCTATCTTGCATCAATCCCCATCTCTAAACAGTCCGTTAACTCAGCTGCCAGAGAGCTCCTTTTAACACCCTTAAGTGAGATCAATGTTACCCCCTGGCTCCAAACTCTTCACTAGATCCTCATTTTATTCAGTAATAAGCAAATCCTTACAATGGTCTACACTGCCCTATCTCATCCACCAATACCTCTCTGCGAATACTCTTTCAGGAAAAAAAAAGTCATGAAAAGAGCTGGATGAAAAGAGAAGGAGACGAGTATACAGCAAGCGGCCAGAATCACGATCGTCCTAAGTGCTTTCCCTACGCATCTCCCGGCCCAGGAACTCCGCTTCCTGCCCACTCAGCACCACTACATCCACCGAAGCTACCGACTTCCTTCTGCCAGTATAATGAGTTGCATCAAACCACAAGAACTGGAGCTCACCTGGGGCGCCCTAGAGAAACTCGACATTTTCACCGCTTGCAGGACCGTTCTCTTCCCAGGGTCACGGCCGGAACTCAGGACTAATGGCCCGGCGGGAAACATATAAAGGCAAGTATAACAGTTCCTAGGCCAGCCAGCCGTCGTCAGTTTCTCTGCTTTTCCTGGGTCTCCTCGAATATTCCCACGGTAGCATTTTCGTCCTGATAGGAGGAATTAATGCATTCATTGAGAGAATAACCCAAATAACCCGCCGGCTGGAAAAGCTGAGGCAAACAGACCGAGCGCGCACAATTTCCAGCCGACCTAAATTTGGTGGGAGGAAACCGGAAGTGCAGAAGCAGCGCGGGACTATTTGGATGTGGAAACCGAGATCTGAAATAGGAGCTCGGCTGTAAGGAGATGGATCGGTACCTGCTCCTTGTGATCTGGGGGGAAGCAAAAGTCCCGTCAGCAGCGGGTGGGCAAGTGGATCATGGGCCTGGGGAGTCGTCCGTGGAGGGTGCCGAGAAGCAGCCGGGTAAGCGCAGGGCTGGGAAAGAGCGGGAACCGCTTTCGGGGAGGGGAAGAAATTTTAAGTTTGAGATCAAGTTCTGCAGGGGAGGGAGGAGGGACTATCTCGAGTTGTCCAGCGAATCTGAGACTCAATGGGATCGGCCCAATAAGGGTTGAAAAATGTCAAGATCTTCGTGGAGAAATAGGGACACATTTGTGGATGCACAGTTCCAGCGCTCAGAAGTTCTTGGCACAGTACAAATTTAAGTGAATAATTCTCTGTGCCTTCTGAATGGAGTGTCTTCTTCTTGGAAATATATGCATTAAATAGGCAATTCCAGCAACTATCTGTTCCAAATGCAGGTAATACAGAAAGGAACAAGATGAAAAAGGGTCTTACTCTCCTACAGTCTATATCCTAATGGGAGGAGATGTCCTACATATAAACTAAGCCAAAAAACAAATGGTAATTTTAAAACAATTGTGACTTTGAGATTGCACTCCTTTTTGGTGTTTCTGTCTATAATCCGCATTGCATTTTATTTGATTTGATTAAGCAGGCATTTTGAGAAAATGTGTGTGGAGTATTGTGACAGAGTTTCCCTTCTCTGCTTAAAAGTATTCTTTGGGGGGAATTTTGGAATATTTACCTGGCTGGCATGTATAAACCCGGAGCCTTTCGGGTGTTCTCTGTTTACATTCTCTGTATGTAGCTCTTTTATGTACAACATGTTGTTCCGGAGAGTCTCTGGTGGTGAAACTGGAATAGGCCTAGATTATGTAACTCTTGTGCCCAATGAGTTAGTTTGCCTTTTCTTTTTCAGATATAACAGCAGCAAATGTTTATCACCTCCTGAAAAAAAGCGTTAGTGTTTCAATGAATCCAGAAGACAGTACTTTTCCTGGTAAGTAGAACACAGACCCCTTTTTTTCTCTGGCACTACATTTGTATTGGAAATAAATTTAATTAATTGGTCACTTAAAAGTATGAAAGATACTTGTTGACTATGCACAAGGCACTGGGATAGGGAGGGAAGTAAGGAAATACAACACTGGAAAAGATGATATTCCTTCTTCCTGCTGCTTGAATATCATTAAATTATATGAAAATAATTATGAAAATAATAATAATTTTCATACAGTTTAATGACATTAAATTATTCTAGGTTCCCAGCTTGACTTTTGTTCCCTTCGTGGTATTTCCTTGCCCATCTTTTTTTTTTTAAATATAATTTATTGTCAAATTGGTTTCCATACAACACCCAGTGCTCATCCCAACAAGTGCCCTCCTCCATGCCTATCACCCAGTTTCCTCTCTCCCCCACCCCCCGTCCACCCTTAGTTTGTTCTCAGTATTTGAGTCTCTTGTGGTTTGCCTCCCTCCCGCTCTGTAACTTTTTTTCCCCCTTCCCCTCCCCTATGGTCCTCTGTTAAGTTTCTCCAGATCCACATATGAGTGAAAATATATGGTATCTGTCCTTCTCTGCCTGATTTATTTCACTTAGCATAATACCCTCCAGATCCATCCACATTGCTACAAAGGCTAGATTTCATTCTTTCTCATTGCTCTGTAGTATTCCATTGTATATATAAACCACATCTTCTTTATCCATTTGTCAGTTGATGGACATTTAGGCTCTTTCCATGATTTGGCTATTGTTGAAAGTGCCGCTACGAACATTGGGGTACATGTGCCCCTATGCATCAGCACTTCTGTATCCCTTGGGTAAATCCCCAGCAGTGCTATTGCTGGGTCATAGGGTAATTCTATTGTTAATTTTCCTTGCCCATCTTTAGCTCCATATAAAATAGGGTAATGTGGTATTATAAGGAGGATTTATGATTTTTGTCCTGAGTACAAATACATTATTAATGCTCTTACACATTTCTTACCATTTTTTCCGCCCTTACTTCTTATTGATTCTCTTAAAAGCACTTCATAATTGTTAAACACAGTGATCTGTTCTCCATTCTTATCTGTTTTACCTTTTTCAGAGTATATAACTTTTTTGACTACCCTTTGCATTGTAAAAATCTTATCTCCTTTGGTTTCTATTGGCATTATACAAATCCATCTACTTATTTTTGTAATAGTTATCTTCTCTTTTACTTCCTTTTCTTGGCCTCTGAGAGTGTATTTCAAAGGCTCAGAAAAAGGAGATAACCAAAACAGACCAAATTAAAAGTTGAAGGAAGTTTCTGGGGATGCTCCCGGTAGAGTGCTTGTCTGATAAATGTTCATGCTGCCCTAGTCTGTTGTAGTACTCATTAATTTTTCAAGTTGGTATAATTTAAGTCAGTACTACTGCTATTGCGAGAAAGATTTTCTTTCATTTGTGCCTTAAAAGTATACATTAAAGAAATATTGGGAGCATTTTAGGAATTCTTGGGATAACTTTTGCTTCCTGTTTGGGTGGAAAAAAGTTTCTTATTCAATGGGCACCTGGGTGGCTCAGTCTGTTGAGCATCCAACTTCAGCTCAGGTCATGATCTAAGTTCCTAAGTCCCCTTCAGATCCTCTGTCTCCCTCTTTCTCTGCCCCTCCCCCTCATTCTCTCTCAAAAATAAATAGCCATTAAAAAAAAAAGTTTCTTATCCAGGCAGCCTTTGTTTGCCAGGTAATGTGGAACTATGTAAATGACCACAACCTGAAGCCATGCAAAGCAATCCCAATATAAAATCAATGGGAAAAATCACAATTGTTCCATGACTTTTTTTTTAACAAAACATTAAAAACTCTCTTACTGAGAGTTATACAGGTAGAGGAAATGGAAAAAAAAACAGCCAATAAAACAAATGTTTATTTCATATGCTGTAATTTAAAGCATTAAAACATTGAGAATTAAAGTGTTTCTTTTATTTATTTATTTATTTTGTAAAAATCTTATCAAGAATAGTTTGAACAGTGCTTGCTGCCTTCTTGTCATCCTGTAACTTAGGTTATAGAGTGAGTATCTCTTCCATGTCTTGGTGAATTGTCTTACCCCTAAGTTTGTATTAGCTTGCAATGCTTTATCCTTTGCTCTTTGTATGTTGTGAAATAACTCAGAGCTCCTTTAATGCAAAGGTATTTGCCAGCATCATCTTCTCTGAAACCTTTGTCCTTTTTGTCACATTTCTTTCACAGCAGCTATTTTTAGAATGCATTTACATTAGATTTGAATGTTACTTTCAGTGTTAATCACTTTTTGCTTCTTTGCTGTGCTTTCATCTTTTTTTCCCCCTTGGCCAATTTCGTCTTCCTGTTACCCATTTTTGTAAAATATGTGGATTTATCACTGGGAGACAAGATGGAAACACAAGTACGTATTTGTCATCTATTCATATGAACTGAATAACAGAGGTGCAGTGACCAATCAGTAAAAAACTTTGAAAAGTAGTAATGTGATTGGTCACTGATCATGACACACATCTTAGATTTTTGTAGTGATTTGCAAACTGAGAAGCTAGCAGTGAAGTTTTAATTTTTGCAATTGCAGTTAATTAATGAACCATGGTAACTGGAGTTTGAACCCTGTTTTGGGGGACCAGGTGTTATTTAAATCATGGTAACTGAAATTTGCATATCAGAACCACAGAAAGAGAGAACTGCTTGGTTTGAATTTCTTATCCTGTGAGCATTATTGCTTTCAGTAATATGGCAATTCTGAGAAACTGGAAGTACAATATGATTATAATTGAGATAAGGCTGGAGAGATAGGCATAGCTATGTGGAGGACTTTGCAAATCATGTAAAGGTTCTTGGACTTTTTCATAATGGTGATTAGCCATTAAAGGCTTTAATGAAGGAAGAGACCTGGTCTGTGTTAATGAAGTATTCTGGCTACAGTATAGTGGACAAGTTGGGGGAAAGTATAGGTATAAGGGGGCTGCTGCAGAAAATCAGCTAAGAAATATGAAAGGCAGCCAAGGTAGAGGAAAATGGATCTGAAGGAAATTATGGACGTAGAATCCAATTGACTTAGTGTTGCATTGCTGTGTGATTTAGGAGACGGGTAGTGTGAGAAAGCAATCAAGAATGACATTAGATTTCTGGCTTGGGTATAGTATAGATGGTGGAATTTAGCAATATAGGAGAATTAGATTTTGAGGCATGATTGATGAGGGACCATAAGGCAAGCTGAGTGAGAGCCCAGCACAGGCTAGCACAGCACCCACCGCCCAGGTGGGATATGTGTAATATTCCTCAGGTACTCCTGGCTGCCCAAGAACAAATGAAAGGACAGAAAACAAATGGTTAAACTGAAAGCATCTTCATTAGTTTACAAATGGCTTAGTAATATTACAAGAAAAAGACAATCTTATCAATAGTCTAATCTCCAAGAGCTCCCTACCATCTTAATGATAATGCTTTGCTAGAAGGAAAAACAGCCTTAGCTTGACTATAGGTAGACCTCCAGTAATCTACATATGGAAATCCCTTCAAGAAACTTCCTCTTGACTTTATCTCCCCCCAACTCCATGGTATATAAGTAGTCCCTCTTCACAATTCCAGTGCACCTCTTTCTGCCCATGGGTCCTGTCTCCATGGTTTAATAAAATCACCTTTTTGCACCAAAAGACGTCTTTGAGAATTCTTTCTTGGCTGTCGGCTCTGAACCCCACTATCACTCCAAAAACCTCATCTTTATGACGTGTTCAAATTAGAACAAGTATTTAGTTGTCCTGTAAGATGTCCAAGTGAAAATGGTTTATGAAAGTTGGATACATGTGTCCAGAACTCAAAAGGCAAAGTAAGGCTGGAGATACAGATTATGGAATCATCAATATGTAGATATCAGTCCAAGCCATGAGTAAGGATGGGATTGTTTATGGATAGTGAGAAGAGCAGAAAATCTTGAACTGAATCCCAATATTTAAAGGAACTGAGCACCAGTTTTTAAAAGCATGAGGAGTAAGTAGCTGGAAAGATAGATTCCACAGAAACCAACTGTGTTATTTTTGATTCCTTTCTTATTCTTATGTTGAAAGGTCAAGTAACAACAGTGTTAAGAGCTGTCAGATTTTATAACATGTTAATTATTGGTGCCTTTAGTGAATGTAGTTATGATGAAGTTTCAGGGTGATGGTGGGGTCTGGAGCCGATGGCCAAGAAACAATTCTTGAAGACATCTTTGGTGCAAAAAGGTGATTTTATTAAAGCATGGGGACAAGACCCATGGGCAGGGAGAGCTGCATGGGGTCATGATGGGTAACTTATTATATATCCTCAGGTTGGGAGGGGGTCAGTAAGTCTCCAAGGAATTTTAGAAGCAAAGTTTCCAGGACCTTGAGGGGCTAGAGAAACACGATTTATTACCTTTTAATAAAACCTTAGTCATGAAACCATTCAGATGTATATCTGGGGACCATAAGCTTAGAGTATGATTGCCAGCATACATCTTGGGGCAGTTGAGATAAAGGAAGTAGATCTTCAGGATCCTCGAGGTTAGGATAATGTTAAGCTAAGATTCTCTTTTGCCCCCAGCAAAGTGTCCTCATCCAGGCCGCTGGGCTCCTAGAGGGAGGTTACCCTGCCGGTTTCAAGGACTTGTCAATGGGTTATAGCAGTAAGGGAATTTAATCTTTCATTTGCCTTAGTTTCCCACATCACCATGGCAAGTACTTAAACCCCTTTCCTTTTTTCTTGGGTAACCAGGAGTGTCTGAGCAATATCACACATATTCCACCTGATGGGCGGGAGGGTATGAGTCTGTATTTTGCCCTCAGTTTGCCCCATGCTCCTCCATCAGTTACAGTTGCATGTTGGATACACAACAACATTTTGAAATGGCTTTAGAGGGAAGTAGAAAATGTGATGGGGCTATAGTTTTATCTCCTCTCGCTCTCACTCTTTCTGGCCAGGCTGAACCGGACCTTCATGGTCTTTGAAGAGGGAATTAGAGCTCTTAAAATCGCGTACCCAGTTTTGTGTGGCTCATTAATAATCGAGTGGGTGTTGGGATTTTTTTTCTTGGTAGATTTTAGTGTTTAAATGATGATTAAAATAGTATGGATTTTGAATTGTGACAAAATAAAAGTTATTCATTGTGAGTGAATATTTTTGCTCTTTGGGCAGATTTTTCTGTTTAAATTTTTAGAGATTTTAAAAAGATCTATGTAATAATATATGTATATGTATATAAACACATATATCTTGAAGAACTATATAATAAAAATCATACAATTCTCTAAGTGTAGATACTATAACATCTGCTTATTTGTGATATGGTTTTCTTCTAACAAAGCATGATTTTGTTTTCAAGCATGTTCGGTAGGCGGCATTCCTGGTTCCAAGAAATGGTTCTTTGCAGTTCAGGCGATATATGGATTTTATCAGGTAATAGACATGAAAAAAATTGGCATTAGTGAATGCCTTTGTCAATATAAATAATTTCAGGAACCCATTTTTTAATGCAATCTTTTGACATATTAGTTTTGCAGTTCTCACTGGGAAGAGATACATTTTGGTACGGAAAAAGATGAAATTGAAGATGTTCTTCAAACAAATATCGAAGAATGTTTGAGTGCTGAATGTTTTGAGGAAGAAGATAGTAATAGCAGAGAATCATTATCCTTGGCTGAGTATGCTTATATGCTTTCTATAGTATCATTAAAATGTTTAACATTAGACAGTATTTCAGCCACACGAGTGAAAATAAGAATTTTTAGCAGCCATAGAAAGAAAATTTTAGTTAATTGAAATTTTTAACTCTATTTTGGGAGACAGGCATTTTGGATCTTTTATTTGAATAAAACTTTAAAATGGAAAAATTGGTATCTGAAAATGTTTAGCTTCTTAAGCTTACACAATTGCAGAAATAATAAAAAAGTGACATTCTAATTAATATGTCACTTTCTTAAAGATGAATTCTGTCTGATTATGAATTTTAAGAGCATGAAGAGAAACTTAAATTTAATGGAGCACCTGAGTGGCTCAGTTGGTTTAACGTCCAACTCTTGATTTTGGCTCAGGTCATGATCTCACAGTTCATGAGTTTAAATCCTGATAGCACAGAACCTGCTTGGGATTCTTTCTCTCCCTCCCTGTCCCTCTCTTTCTGCCCCTTCCCCACTCATTCTCTCTTTCTCTCTCACTCTCTCAAAATAAAATAATAATCATTAAAAAAAAAATAAAGTAATTGAACTGTTAAGAAATTTTCCCACTATCAAACTCTAGGCTAGTATGGCTTCACCAAATAATTCTCCCAAATATTTAAGGAAGAAATAGCATCCATTTTAGATAAATTCTTTCAGAGATGAAAAGAGAGGGAAAACATAATTCATTTGTAGATGCTAGCATGATCTTGTTTCTCTCTCTCTTGTCAAGATAAATAAACTTTTAAAAAAGGAAACTTGAATTTAAGGTTAATAACTGGCATTCAAACTCAAATTATGATTATCATTTTGCTATTTGAGGTTGGTGTATATGATTTATCCAATTCATGTATATCTTGAGCATTCAGACACCTTTAAACTGCATAGAGTTTCTGAGGATTATGTAGATGATTGAGTTCACTTTTAGGTTTTTTGAATTGTGGTATAATATATAAGTTGGTCCAGGTGATATAAGTTGTGATTATTTTTCCCTTCATGAAATATCCCATCTTTGACTCATAATTAATACCTTTCATTTTAGTCTTCCATAATATTTTGTTACAAAAACCTACTTTTGTTTACTATAGTAATCATGTATTATAATACTTCTATAAATTGCTACAGACTTTAAAAATTCTATTTCCTGTTTTTAAATTATATTTGTTTGTACTGATTAATGAAAGGAACCATTGTAGTACCAAGGAAAGGGTATCAAACTGGGG
Source organism: Cryptoprocta ferox (assembly GCA_028646485.1). Lineage (NCBI taxonomy): Eukaryota > Metazoa > Chordata > Mammalia > Carnivora > Eupleridae > Cryptoprocta > Cryptoprocta ferox. Next base: position 18,444,614 of record CM053569.1, on the reverse strand, counting down.
CTCAGTAGAGGTAGTTTCTAGTTACATGATTGTGGACCAGTCAACTTCATTTCTCTGGTCTTTTACTTTCTAGTCTATAAAGTGTTGAGATCCTTTTAGGTGATTTCTAAGGTGCTTTCTAGCCTTAGAGTTCTTATCATCCCATTAATAATGTTTTCCCACCATTATTAAAAGATAAGGAGTGTAAAAGTAATTATTTCTAGTAAGTGACCTAATAATTATTTCCACAAGAGGGAGCTTGAAAACTATGCTTTAAAATAAGATGCTTTAAGTTTTCTAGACAATGGCAGGTTTCTAATAAAGGGTTTAAGTAACTTTATGTTATATAATAAGTTTTTGAGAACAAAAATTCATCATTTGGATAAAGTGAACAGATTTTGAAGAATTGGAGGACATTGTCACATTTTCCAGTCAAAGCTGTTGTATGCCATTCAGAGAAAAGCAGTATACTTCTTTATTAAACACTTAGCAATTCCTTACTTTTAGCGTTCAGAAAAATGTTTGGTCTATTAGTTATGATTTATATTTAATGTACTAGATATAATTTAGGGAGTTTTTTTTTCCCTTTTTATTGTTTGTTTTTGGGGATGTGACTACTTAGACTCTGTGAACCCTAGCTTCTACACCTACTAGTTATGTGACTGTAGGCAAATTCTTTAAAGGATAATAATAATATTATAGTAGTGCCTCATGGATTGTCATGATGATCAAGGAAGATAATGTATCTAACAGACTTAATAGCACCTGGCACATAGATCTATTTAATTAATGTTACCTATTATGATTATATGTAATGTGTGTGTGTGTGTGTGTGTGTTTTCTAACTTACCCTTTTGTTTTAGCCTATACGAAGAATCAGCAGAAAACTTACATCAATTGTCTGACAAACTTCCTGCTCCTGGTAATATTTTATGACTACTTTTGGTAGTTTATGTCTTATACTCCCTATGAATGAGTGAAGAATTCAACCTTTATGCTAATGTCCTCCCTTCTAATTTTTAAATTCAAAGTGAAAAATAATTCTTTAATTGAAGTTGGTACCAAACATACTTCACTGCTTTAGTAAAATATATTACTGAGACACTACAGTTCTCTTAATTGTTTTTATTTAGTTAGACAAAAGTTAGATCTTAGAAAATTAAATACCAGTCTCTGTTTCCTTATTTAGTTATCACTGAAGAATCTTTCCACAATATACCATTGTTTTCCACAATATGTTCTGTAGAACATGAGTCCTATAACAATTCCTGGAAAAAGAAGTTCTTTACCCTAGATCATTGGCAACATCTTTTAAAGTGTGAGGTCACTGTATACATTATCACATAGAAAGTTCTACAGTAAAAGAAGCCCTTCACTTAGCATTTGTTTATAGAGCCTATTTTTTTCTTACGATAATGAAAAGCATATTTTATGAAATACTGTATCATGCTATTCTTAAAGCTTTAGCCTGTCTGAAATTTATCTTTCTTTGTGTCAAGAAGCTAGCATCTAAAGCCTGGTATAATTTGGCATCTATAAATACTTTTGAAGAGCTTTCCTTGAATAATTTTCATTGCTGGAAGTCATTTATTAAGCAGACATTTGTTGAATCTCTCATAGGTCATGTACTGTTCTAGGAACTGAGTATGTAATGTGATGAGTAAAGCAAATGTGATTACCATGAAGGACTTGATAGCTCACAGTCTGATCTTTATATTCAAGATCTTATTTTAGTGCGAAGGATCCTATGTGGGAAATAACTGAATACATAGATAAATGTCAATTTTTTAAATGAAATGTGTCAAATTCAGAATATGCATTGAAATATGCATTGCTGTTTTGGCAAAATAGAAAACTTCCAATATGGAATTTCTGTTTCATTTCTGTTTTATTTACATTTTGTTGGGTTTTTGGTAAATTTATAATTTTATAAAATGTGAAGTTTCATGAAGTTATACTTTTTTCTTAGGAACCACTAATATTGTCAATATAATTGAGTTTTCTGGGTGTTTTATTGTCCTATAAAAAGAAGTAATTCATTTGACCATTACAATTTTATATTAATTCATTCCCTTTTGTATAAATTAAGTATAGAAAAATATACTGAAATTGCAGAGATTCTTTTTCTCTGTTTCTCTATTCAATACAACAATAGCATTGATGATCTCAAGAGCAATGTGTATAATTAAGCATTGGTACATAATTGGCAAGTAATTATGATAGAGTTCATTGTTTTCTGTTATGTTAGCTATTACAAGATAACATGACTTTAAATAAAATGATGAACATTTAGAAATTTTGAACTTCTAAAAATGTGTATTGTTTTGAAGAATTTCAGAAATTAAACTTAAAATCCTTTATCTTCCAAATAGACATAAAATTCAATTGTTACAGCACTATTTTGAGACATTTCTGTTCTTTTTTTTTTTTAATTATGAAAATGCCTTGTTCTCTTTCTAGGTAGAGCCATGATAGATGTGATACTGTTGCCTTCTGACAAAGATCCTCCCAAGTTGAAAGACTGTTTACCGACTATAGGGGCATTAAAACATTTGAAGGAATGGTATTCAGCAAAAATTACTATAGCAGGAAATAATTGTGTAACGTAAGCTTCTTTGTCATATCTGGTTGCTCTCTCTGTAATCTGTTTTTACAATTAACATGCTATCCTATTTTTAATAACTTGTTACTTGAAGATTTTTTTAATGTGATAAGATAGTTTTATAACCTTCATGTTATTAGAGATTTATTGAGAAGATCTGGATTTTTCTTATTTCCTATTTAATATTTCTGAGATAGTTAAGTTTTTAGTAAATATCATCAATGCTGTTTCATAACCAGTATTGAGCATTAATTATATGAACACACTGTGTGCTTATTTAAATGGGTTTGTATTGTCCGTTGAGCACTGTGATGAATACCACGGATACACTGGATTTGAAATGTCATATTTGTTTTTTTGTTCTATGTGCAATGTAGAAATAGACATATACTGTTGTGATTTATGATATTTTAGTAAGGATCAATTGTATATTACTGTTTGATCCTTAAGTATTCCATTGGATTTATTAACTTTGTGATTTTCTTCATTTAACAAATGTTTACTGAGCACTAACTTTATGCCAAGCACAGCAATAGATGCTGTTGAGTTAAGAAGGTGAGATTTGATCTTGTTCATTGAAATACAGGGAGAAATAGGAATGCTGATAGTCACGGTAGTCTGTGATAAGTACTATTATGGAATTCCATACAAGCTGTATGGGAAAAAATTAAGAGAGCAGTTCTCCCTTTGAACATAAAGGACTAATATTAAATCTGTGTATGTGTGTATACATGTATGTGTATATCCGACACATTTAAGCCAATATTAAATGGATATGTGATAGAGACTCCCTCAGACTGACTTAAGGAATGTTCTATAATACTAGTTCATAAAAGCAGTGGTAGAAACTTTGCATTTTTGCCTGTTAGAATTGTAGTTAACCATAAGCATTAAATCTAAGATATAAAACCCTGCATTTAACTATCGTAATCTTTTATTGATAGAAATTGTCAGAAAATTGCCGAATACCTTTCTGCTAATGTCATATCTTTAGAAGATCTCAAAAATGCTATTGACTCAAAGGAATTATGGAGGGGAAAGATTCAGATATGGGAAAGAAAGGTAAGTGGATTTCTCAGTTATCACAGTTTGCAAAGCAGGGCTTTCAACTTTATTTACAACACAGATAGTTAAAATGAATGAAAATGTACCTTATAAATATAGATGTTCTAGAATAGCAACATCTGAGAAGAATTTTCTGTGATAACGGAAATATTCTTCCTGTGTCAATACAGTAGCCACTAGCCTTACATTGCTTCTGAGCACTTTATATGTGATTACTTCAACCAAAGAATAGAATTTTAAACTTTATTTCAATTAATTTAAATAGTCATCATGGTTATGTTTTGAACACACCAGTTCTAGAATCTAACATTGTTTCTTTAAAAACAGATTTTGACATTAGTTGAGTTCATGTTGTTTATCCAAGCCACTTTATTTCAATGCATGTGTAAGACCATATTCTCTTACCTAGGACAGCACTTTAAATGATCACTGCTCTCTACTAACCAGCTCTCTGATTTTGAATCCTTTTTTGTAACCTTTCAAGATCTCAGATTTCTGAACTACAAGATGAGACTATTAGATTAGATCAGCCCCTCTAATCTTAAATTTCTGTGAAACTCCAATTCTCTTTTGGCATCTCTTACAACAAATGAATACGTTTGGTGGCTTTTATAAGTTGTGTCCATGTTAAAATAAATATATTTCTAGTATTGTATATATTTTTAAATATAGGCAAAACTAAAACAAGAAAGTTTCTTAATGTTTGTTCAGGGTGGCATGGGAGCATCTTTATGTATAGAAATAAATTGCACTAATTACTAGATTTTTTTTTTCTTTTTCAATTCACACTTAATTATGGCTTAATAAAACTTCTGGTAAGAGAATAGGAATTAATGTGATTGGATCCTTCTTGCTGATTTACATTCTGCCTCATCCTTACCTTGGGAAAGTTAAACCTACAGGTAAACCTTCTCTGCAAGTGATTTTAACGTTAACGAGCCACACAGCCAACTGGAAGAGTGTAAGATACAATTAGCTATGAGAATTGTTTTTGTGTACATTTTTTGAAACTGCATGTTTGCATACAGACAAATAATGGCAGGGTTCTTTTCATGCAATTCTTTTATTTTATGAATAGGAAATTAAATGTTCATACTCCACAGGATGCATTTACAATCACTTGCTTTGGTGGAGAATAGCTTTTAATGTAGGTGCATTGTAGTGATTAAAGACGTAGGTTCTAGAGTTAGATTGTCAGCATTCAAATCCCTACTCTATTTCTTGCTAATTTTGTGTGACCTACTGGGCATTATTTAGCCATTTGGTGCCACAGTTGTCTTCATCTGTAAGATCAGTGTAATAATAGTTCCTACCTCATAGATTTTTATAAAGGTTAGATTATGTAAAGTACAAAGTAACCACTCATTAAATGTTAGCTATCATTTTTACTATTACTGTTAACACCTTTACTATTACTGCTTCTGTAGGAATTGATTTTTTTCATCAACTTATTTTGAAAGCAAACTACATGTGAAGCATTGTCCTAAGGATTTGTGGTAAATAAGACAGACAGGCTCGATTTTTGCAGAGCTTACAGACTGGTAGGAAGCCAATATTGAACAAGTATATGTAAAGGAAGTTGTTTGGCTCTGTGGTTGCATGGAATGGCCTTAATGTACTCTTGTGGGCTGGTGTAGGGCCAATGAGAGCTTTTCATGAAAAGATCCATGTGTAAGTTGAAACAGGAAGGATGTGTTCATAAATGGAAGAGCCACATTTTGAGCTGAGGAATCCAATATATTTACATGTGGTTTTCTTCTCAACTTTTACATTGCATTAGGATGTATTGATCTTTATAACTTTATTCATGATGTTTGTAACTGTGTTCTCTTGGTTTCTTTTCAGTTTGGATCTGAAATTAGTTTTCCTGAATTTTGTTTAAAGGAAGTCATACCTAAAAATTTTAGTGCATCTACTTTAAATCCTTGCAATCTTGCCAAAAAGACAATACCATCAAAGGATAAGAATATTTTACCAAAGGTAATCCAAGTTTAATTTATTTTGCAATCATCCATTCATGCATAGTTTGTTCTTATAAGATATCTTTGAATCTTGAAATTAATATTCCTAGTATATGTGCTTTATGCTTGCTTGCATAATTTTTATTAAAACAATAATTAAGTGCTTAAATTACACTATGTTGTTAGCACTGAATGTAGGCAAAACTATCATTACTTTAAGTTAATTTTAAAATGGAATCATCCCAACTGTAGATCAATATAGGCCTGAAACTTCTTTTGGATAGGACTTTGCTATGAGACCTTTAAGACTCAGTTCGGAGGGAATATGATACACTGGAAAAAGAACAGGCCTTGATGTTGGGCAGACCTGGGTTTGAAACCTGGCTCTGTTACCTATAAGGTATTGTAACCTGGGTAGATTGATTAACTCAGTTGTGAAATGGAGACAATAACACACTTACCTTACAAAGTTATTACAAAGGTTAAAAGAGGTAAGGGATTACAGTACCTTACATTTGCTTCTTTCACAGTTTAAGAAGTATTAGTTTGTGTTCCATATCTCCATAGATTTATTCTTAAAATGCAGGTAATTATAAAATATAACAATTTTAAAAGGTTTTTTTATATTAAAAAATAACATAAAAGATGTGTTGATGTAGAAACATTTTAGAGATTCACTTTTAAAGTTCCAATTCAAGAATGTGCAAAACAACAGTCATGAAATTACAACAATGTCAGACTGATGGGTATTATTTTCTGATCAGAAGGTAGAATAAAAGGGGCATATTTCTGATGTGAACACATCTCCCAATATTTATTCAGAATTGCTTACTTTAAGTAACCTCCCATGGCCGTCTTTCACAGGAATATTAATAGCCTTTTCTATATATTAGAGATTGATTATCTCAGTGTTTCTTCTTTGTAGTACACCGTTCAAATACGAATAATGTACTTAAACTTTGCTGCTATTGACAGAAATCTTAGGGTAAAACCTCTTCAATAAATGTCTCTCTGTTTCTCTCTCTCTCTCTTTCCACGTGCACACACATGTATCTTTATGTGTATATATATGCGTAATTGTATATGGTGAAATTATTCAGCTTTCTGCAAGTTTGAAACTTTGCATAGTCTCCTCAAGATATGGTTGCTTTTCTTTACGCTTCTTGTGACATACTGTAGCCTCAACTCTTAAAATACCTGTCCTCCTTCACTCTGAGGCTCTGCCCAAAGAGATATTGCACTTTTATTTCTCCAAGTGAAGCTATCTTTGTTAATTAGGACTCCTGGCTTCACTAGTTCTCTTAATTTCTTTAGCATTTCTTTCAAGGATCTTATTTTATTTTATTAATCTGAACATACCACTCAATCTAAATTCATCCCAGAGAATCTTCTCTTACTCTCTTGCAGACCCTCTAAATTTGTTTTGTCAACAGCCTAGCCTCTTAGGTCATCTGTCTGTCTTGCTGAAAATAAACACAAAAAGTCGAGAACCCCTATCTTCTGTTGCTTGCCTCTTTCTAGACTCATTTTCCCTCTGTTAAAACTCTTTAGTTGCTAAGAAATCTGTATGGCTGTCTCTACTCTGAGAGGTAGAATTAGAATGGAAGAAACTCTTGTCTGCTCTAGAAGATCTAACATTTGGCTTGGGTAATGTCTAAATACTTGCTTTTAAACATCCATTTTGAAGTGTTAAGCCCTAATTGCTAATGTGTTCACTTTTATTTTATTTATAGAATTTAAAGTATTACATACTCTTATTTCTTTCCTAGGTTTTCCATTATTATGGCCCTGCTTTAGAATTTGTGCAGATAATAAAATTATCAGATCTGCCCTCCTGCTATATGTCGGACATTGAATTTGAGTTGTATCCTTTTATTTAGGTATTCATTTTAGATTATATTTGCTGTGTCACACAGAATGTTTCCTTCACTTTTAGATATTGGACCATGCTGGGTTTTTTCTTTAATAATATTCAGTATATTTTTCATTGCCATTGTTTTAAGAGATATTCTACAACTTTGAAAAACAAAAAGTCCTCCTTCAAGTACTAGATTTCTGCTTCTGGAATAGGCAGAAGACTTCCTGATATTGCTACTCATTGCTAATGGGGTAGGGAGGATGGAGAAATGTTAGGAATCTGTGGAGAAAAATAGAGTAACTTATGTACTCCTGAAATGTTCAGATGTTTCTCTTGCCTTCGGCAGGAAGTGTATATAAGCACCAGTCCACTGTATCTTTGTATGTATACTAAAGTAAATATAAGTGCTATCTCATATATTGGCAAATATCCAACATATTTTAGACTCTCTTTTAAGAACAGGATTTTTAGAAATACACCTAAGAACAGAACACTTTGTATACAAGAAGCTGTTGGGTAATGTCTAAATACTTGTCTCTCTGTTTCTCTGGAAATGGAGTATTAGCATGGTGTTCTTAAATTTTTGTGCAGAAACTACAGTTTTTACACATCTCTTTTTCTGATAGTGTATAGGAATGCTCTTCATAGAAGCATTATTTCTTGGTATATTTTCAGAATTAGAAAAATAATTTTCCTTAAGGAAAAGAGTAATTGTGAATTCTTACAGCTAAATTTTTAATAAATCAATTTAAGCACCTTGTGAATTAGAGAATCAAACTTGTTTTAGGGAGTTGAATTGTTTCTCAGTTACCATTCTATATCATTTCTTTAACTTTAATGCAGAGGGCTGACAAAAAACAATACCAATCAAAATTCCATGTTGCTGTTGGAGCAGATTTCTTCTCTGTGTGGCAAGGTATGGTGTTTTTTTTTTTTTTTAACTTAATGTTTAAGGAATGTTTAAGGATATGCAAGAAAAGGGAATATAGGCCCGAGTGGCTCAGTTGAGTGTACGACTCTTGGTTTTGGCTCAGGTCATGATCCCAGCATCATAGGATCAAGCCCCATGTTGGGCCTTGCACTGAACATGGAGCTTACGTGGGATTCTCTCTCTCTCTCCCTCTGTCCCTCTCCCCGGCTTGGTCTCTCTCTCTCTTTCTCTAAGATATGAAAAAAAAGAAAAGAAAGAATAAAAGAGAATGTAGTTTGTTAATCTGTTTTTGCACAACGATTTTGCTTCTTGATATAACATGATTTTGGTTCTAATAGATATTAAAATACTTAGGACTTCCCATAATAATACCAAAGTCCTCTGTAGACATGAAATGATGTTTTGTTTTTAGAAGAGATTTTCAAAAATAAGCTTTATGACTGGTAATTTTGTTAGTTTTAAAATTTGAGAACATGTTAGATTATTGTTAACCTACTCCTTCAACATGTGATTTCAGTTAGGTGAGAAGATACTCACACACTTGCATTATCTTTTTCATGGTAGGACAGGTGGGTGGAAGTGAGGAAAATTTCTAAAGCCTGACTGAATTATTTGTAAGTTTTCAGTTTTTCTTAATTCTAGTGATGTTTATGATTCGTGGCTATTTTGTTGTTATTTATATATAGATATAGATATATGTATATATTAAAGTCATCTACTTAAAGTCAACTACAGTTTTTGGGGCACCTGGGTGGCTCAGTCGGTTGAGCGTCTGACTTCGGTTCAGAGCATGATCTCGCAGTTCACGAGTTCGAGCCCATGTCAGGCTCTGTGTTTACAGCTCAGAGCCTGGATCCTGCTTCATATTCTGTATCTTCGTCTCTCTCTGCCCCTCCCCTGCTTGCGTTCTGTCTCTCTCTCTCTCACAAATAAATAACATTAAAAAATTTTTTCTAAGTCAACTACAGTTTTTAATGGGAAAAACTAAAAGTTTGCTTTCCTTTCTGGTTATTTGTTTAACTACTGTGTTTCTATGAAAACAATTTTTGATGCACAGAATATTCATTGGCAATATTTACATAAATTAACTGTTTTAACAACAAACTATTTTAAACAATTCTGCATGGAGAAAAATGATTATTATAATTATAGTTTCCCTATGGCGCTATAATCAAATATTGGTTATAGTTCCCTTAGAAAATTGATATGGTAACAGAAATATGATTTTGGCCTTAAGATGCTTGACTGTAGCAGTAATTTCAAATTTTGACTTGTGGCCTCTTTTTCCATGAAATTAAGATTTTGAGTAGTGCCCCAAAGTATTTATTAGATGAAGTAGCCTTTGAAGGAACAGCCTGAAGTGTAATATTAGCCTGTGTTTTCATCCTCTAAAGAATACCTAATGTGCTAAATTTTGAAATTTTAAAACTTATTTTTCTTTTTTATCCTATTATGTGCTAGACACTGTGGTAGATATTAGGGATCTCGTGATGGATTGCACAGATGAAGACTATCCTCATGGAACTTACATTTTGGTAGGAAAAATAGAAAGTAAATCATAAGATCTATGAAGAAAATAAGCTGACTGCAATAGAGTAATAGGGTGGAGGACCTACTTTAAACATCTCTACAAAAATATGCACACAGAAGTCTTGTAAAGTGGCATAGTAAAAAAAAAGAAAAAGAAAAAAGAAAGCATGAAGAATAAAAGATTATCTTCCTATTTCTTTTTTTTTTAACAAGAGAGAGCATGAGCAGGAGTGGGGTGGGGTCGGGTGGGAGAGGGCCAGAGGGAAAGAGAGAGAACCTTAAGCAGGCTCTGCGCTCAGTGTGGAGGCTAACGCAGTGCTCCATCCCACAGCCCTGGGATCATGACATGAGCCAAAAGTGAGAGTCAGAATCTCAACCAACTGAGCCACCCAAGCACCCCATTTTGGGTTTATTTTAAAAGTAACTAAATAGTTGGGGACTCTTCATTCTAGGAAATCAGATGATCATTTATCATTAATAATCTTACTTATGCTATCAAATAAGGGAGGGGAGGACTATGGTAGGGTAGAAAGTCTCCAGTGGAAGAGTATGTACTTAGAAAACTTGGGTTTAAGGGGCACCTGGGCGGCTCAGTCGATTGAGCGTCTGACTTTGGCTCAGGTCATGGTCACGCAGTTTGTGGGTTTGAGCCCCGCATCAGGCTCTGTGAAGACAGCTAGCTCAGAGCCTGGAGCCTGTCTTCGGATTCAGGCTCAGTCATTTAAGCATCAGACTCTCTGTGCCTCCCTCTCTCTCTGACCCTCCCCTGCTCATGCTGTCTCTCTCTCTCTCTCAAAAATAAATAAAACATTAAAAACAATTAAAAAAAGAAAACTTGGGTTTAAGTCCTAGCTCTGCCACTCACTGGCTTATAGCTTTTTAAATTGTAAACTGTAAATAATAATCCCTGTTTTACCTATTTCAAAAGTTGTAATGGGGGCGCCTGGGTGGCTCAGTCGGTTAAGCCTCCAACTTCGGCTCAGGTCACGATATTACATTCGTGGGTTCGAGCCCTGCGTCAGGCTCTGTAGCTCAGACCCTGGAGCCTGTCTTCAGATTCTGTGTCTCCCTCTTTCTCTGACCCTCCCCTGCTCATGCTGTCTCTCTCTCTCAAAAAAAATAAATAAAACGTTAAAAAAAATTTTTTTTTAAAGTTGTAATGAAAACCAAATTGGAATATATTTTATAATCTGTAAAGTATGACATAAATAATGGTTGCTAACTAATTTTTATGGTTTTAAAAAAAATTTTTTTAATGTTTATTTACTTTTTGAGAGAGAGAAAGAGACAGAGGGGTGAGCAGGGCAGGGGAAGAGAGAGGGAGACACAAAATCCGAAGCAGGCTCCAGGCTCTGAGCTGTCAGCACAGAGCCTGATGCAGGGCTCGAACCCACAGACTGTGAGATCATGATCTGAGCTGAAGTCTGATGCTTAAATGACTGAGCCACCCAGACACCCCAATTTTTATGGTCTTTGAAGTTTTTCTGGCCCAAATGATAGACAGGCATATGTGAAATATTTTCCTGAAAAGCATATAAGCACCAAATATCTTCTAGATGTTTTGAAGATAAGATGAAATTTTTAGGAATTAGTTTTATAATTTTTCAAGTCAAGATCAGACACAGACCTGTAATTTAACACAGGTAAATAATCCTTAATCCATCATGTTATTGAAGATAAGCAACACTAATACTAGAAGCAAACGAAACTATTGATATTTATATCATGTTTTCAATTTTGTTCTAAATCTGGTATATTAGATTGTCATTTTTATTGCTTTGTGGACGACGACTATAAAATATTATTGTTTGTCAGTAAGGGACAAATAAATGATGGAACTTTGTATATATGTTCCTACTTTAATGTAGCAAAAGGGATATTTTTTGGAAACATAATTTAGCTAACAAAGCTCCAAATGTGAAGCACTGCATTTTCCTTTTATATTGGGTCATAATTAGTCTTTTACATTTTTGAAAAAATTAGTTTTCATTTGCATGCTCACTCTTTGAAATAGTTCTTGTGGTTTATAACTTGGTTTTCATTTATTTATTCAACAATTTGTTTGTGGAGTTGTTGGGAGAGACTGCCTGCTATGTGCCAGCTGCTTGTTTCAGGTACTGGAGAGAATAAAATGCTTCCCCTCCTTAGGAAGCATTCATAGTACTTAAATTCTCATGATTTATATGATCTTTAAATTTTTTTTAAGTTTATTTATTTTGAGAGACTGAGACAGCACAAGGTGGGAGGGGCAGAGAGAAAGAGAGGGAGAGAGAGAGAGAGAGAGAGAGAGAGAGAGAATCCCAAGCAGGTTCTGCTCTGCCTGTGCAGAGCCTGATGATGTGGGACTCAAACCCATGAAGCCTTAAGATCATGACCTGAACCGAAACCAAGAGTCAGATGCTTAACCAACTGAGCCACCCAGGCTCCCCATAGTGATTTGTATGATCTTAAGTCAACTTCCGACTTAAAAAAAAAAAGTTTGATTAGCCCCAGAATAAAAATAAAAACCTTGTATAGTAAAGCTTATGTTATTAGATTAGTGAAAGATCAGAGGATTGTTAGGGAACCATGATATCTACTAATCACATAGCCAGGAAATATTTTTTTAAGAGGAGAATTTGCAAGGTTAGAAACAGGATTGCCATAGTGCCTGTTTGTTCAGGGGATGCCTACTGAAAAGACTGAAGGTTTTGAAACTCAGGTTTGAAACATTATTTGGTTTTTAAATTCTGGAGATAGAATGTTCACACCATCCTCAGGTCTCAGAGCATATCTAACGATTAGTGCATGGGTAAGAGCGTGTTATCAGAATCCAGGTTTGTTATGGATACAGTATAAACAATTGACATACATATTTTTTATAGCAAATTATAGTTTGTGGTATTTAGAAATGTTTATTTTCATATTTGTAGCAAATGTATATTCAAGAATAAGCTGTTTCAAACCTATGGCTACTTCTTTGGCTGGGTGGGACATATAAAAATATAAAATAAATAATACAATATTTAAGTTGTGCATTGAAATGCATTTAACATCTCTAATTTGTCAAGCTTAATTGTAATATTATATAACTAAGGTGTTAATTGGGCCCTGCTCTAGCATACTCATGTGACAGGTTTTTCTATCTCTTGGGCCAGTTTTGGGCTATGTAGTCTTATTTATTTATGTAGGTATGAAGAAGTAGGATTTAGTGTTTCAAAAGTTAAATATACATCTTTTATACTTAATGATTATTTTCTGTTGCTAATATTTTCATTTTTAGTGTCTAATAATTATGTGAAATACGTTTGACTTAGAATAAAAAAAAGATTTGGCTCTAATAACAAAGAAAAATAAACATTTAATTTTTTCTTTCTTATTTTATTCCTAATATACTTATTTGTATATCTAAGAATATATAATTAAAGATAATAAATAGCAAAAAAGCCTAATACGTAAAAGTATTGACTTAGTATCAGATGTCATCTGACTCATCCATCTACATAGGACAGTTAAAAGTGACTTTTCATTAGATTTGAAATCTATGGCAAAAGTTGTGCTTAGATTTCCCCAGAGTTAAAAAAACAAAACACTTACTGGGATTTGCTGATTGTTGTAGCTTACGTTTCTAAAATAACGGGCAAAACGCAGCTTTCAGAGTTGCAGTTTGTTTATTCAGTACTTCATCAAATTGAGAATTTACCTAAATATAACATGCTGGTTTTGGGAAAAAAATATTTAATAAATATCTGTATGCCCAGCGCTGGGAATACAAAGATAAATAAGCTGAATTTTGTCACAAATCAGTCAGAGCTCCTATATGTTTTCTGGCATATGATTCATGGTTTCTTGGCATTGTATACCTTATTAGCATTAAATTTCTGACTTCCAGGAACAAAAGTTTTGAAACTACCTACAGATATATTGTAATTTTTAAACCAGAGCAATAATCCATCCAGTCAAAAGCTTATAAATTATGGCTAAGTATGACAAAATCTTTTGATGATAGAATTGAATTCTCAGCTTCTCACTGGTTTGCAGATATACAAAGAAATGACACCACAACCTGAACTTGAAGCAAATATTGTGAATAACAAGGTTTCAGAGATATATAAGCTTATGTTTGAATACCTTTGTCTGGTTTTTTACTTTTTTTTTTTTTTAAATACAGTTTGGGCATTGTTTTTGTTTTCTAGTTTTTTTAGTGGAGTGGTTGTGAGAGAGCATTGCAAAATACATGTTATATCGGTGAAATTAGAGTGGAAATTTATCAGATGACACTAAGAATTAATGTCAGTGTGTACTAAAAATATGTTCTGTTTTATCCAGGTTGGTGCTCTTTTTGTATTGCCATGTATTATTAGTAACATACTAATTCCACCTCCCAGCCAACTCAGTTCAAGAAAATGGAGAGAATATATAGCTAAAAAGCCTAAGACAATCAGTGGTAAGTAGTAAATCTTTTAAGTTGTTTTATGAAATGGAGATAACATTCTTTTTTAAAAAATTTTTTTGTAATGTTTATTTTTGAAGGAAAGAGAGACAGAGTGTGAGCGGGGAGGAGCAGAGAGAGAGGGAGACACAGAATCGGAAGCAGGCTCCAGGCTCTGAGCTGTCAGCACAGAGCCCGACGCGGGGCTCGGACTCGTGAACTGCGAGTTCATGATCTGAGCCAAAGTCGGTCACTTAACCGACTGAGCCACCCAGGAGCCCCAAGGAAATAACATTCTTCATGAGTAATAAATAAATAATATTTATTACTCCTGATTAAGACAAACCTATATCATTTAAGATTTTTTATTACATCTAATAACCCACTGTACCACAAAGGATATACTATCTTATTTATTCAAAAAATATCAGTGATCTAAAGGCAGAAATTTTGGTTGAATAGATAGCCAAACATTGGTTTCTTAGAGACATTTCAGGAATGACATTTATGAAAATAAAGTGATTAATTTATTATGTGGTACATTAAAAAAACAAATTTGTGATTACAGTTTTCTGAAGAAACCAGAAGTATTTAAAATTATATGCTATGTAGTATTCTATGTACTTTAGAGTTATTGGCTCATTTAATTCTTATAATAGCCCTATAAATGTATTTTTATATCCATTTAACAGATTAGGAAATTGGGGCTTGGAAAAGTTTCAGAGCTATTAATTGGCAGGATCTTGGTTCAAATCCTGGTTCTGATAGTTAATAGTTCTGTAACTTCTCCAAGGATTTGAACCCAGGCTCTGTGCTCTTAACTACTGCACTGTGTTGCCTCTAGAAATTTATTACATTCAAAATGTCATTAGAAAAATGAAATCTTAATTTCTGTTGTAAAATCAGATCATTTATATCTATAAATACTCTAGTATTTCATGAGGTAATTACAGCTCAAAGTGTTAGTTACTTGCCCAAAGTCATATAGATAAAGGGTGTTTGTTCATGCTTTGCTTTTATGTGTTAGTTTTTTATTAGATAATGATTTGGTTAAATATTTTTGAGTTTATAGTTAGTGTTTGTGACCCATGATATGATGGGACTAAGAAATGGAACTGAAACATATCCACCTGGGTTGTTCAAGAAGAAATCTCTAGAAATATTCCAGAGCCAAAGAATCCCAAGGAATACACACTTAAAATCAGCAGCTCACCCAGTATTATATAGGAAAGAGGTGAGGTACTGAAATCCATTTTAGCAAATGTTGCATTTGAAATGCAGTTGGTATCTATATGGAAATTTAAATTTAGAGTTTGAAATTAGGTCTCTTATCTCTAGAGAGTGGTCAGGGCTAGAGAGTTGGGTTTTGAGTTTGCCAGCTGTTTTATCTATTTTATAACATACCAGCCTAAAACTAAGTGGCTTCAAAGACCAAATGCTTCATTTGCTCACATGTCTGCCATTTGAACCAGGTTCATTGGGGTGGCTCTTCTACCAGTCTTACCGCTGGTCATTGATGTGGCCGCACTGAGCTTGTGGATTGTTCAGAAGTTGGGTTCAGCCTGGGATGCAGGGACAACTATCTTTCATTCTCCATGTAGTCTCAGAGCCTTTTCCTTGCCCCGTGGTTTCTTCGTGCGGTCTCTGTAGCAGGTTTGCTAGAATTTTTACGTGGTGGCCCAAGACTCCAACAAAACTTAACAGAAGTCAAAGCTGCCAGGACTTTTAAGGTTTAGTCCCAGAACTGGCTCAGTGTCCCTTCCGCTGTATTCTTTTATTTAAAGCTACTCACAAGAATGGCCCAAACTCAAAAGGGAGGTCACTAGACAAGGGTGTGAATACTGAAAAGTCTCCAGTGTGAAAGCCTACCGTGGCAGTGTACAGGTGATAGTTGAAGCCTTAGGAGTGGTTGGACAAAACCATACAGGCAGCATGACTAGAGAAGAGAGCCTAGGTTAGGATCTTCAGAAATACCTGAATTTGAGGTAAAAGTAGAGGAAAAGTTGAGAAACGATTTAGTAAATGGCAATTGGAAGACCCTAGAGAGCTGTAATCATTAATGTCAACACCAAAATACCATTTATTGCATGATACCAGTGTGGGAAATAAAGGGAGTCAAACTGGGTCCTTAAGACTTGAGGAAGTAGTTGCATGGTCCTTTTCTTCATGAAATTTATAGTCAAGCAATGAAGGAACTTTGAAAAATCATTATAAATGTGTTTAGTCGACACTGTGAAGTTGAAGTGGAGGATACATCTAGAGTGTATGACAACAAAGTCGTAAGAAATCAGAAAGGCTTCCTGGAGGAAGGGACATTGTTAATATAGTTTGTTGCACTGTACTAGCACATAAAGAAGTGCAGCGTTGACCCTTCTCAACTCCTCACGGAGAATAGATATGTATACGTGGTGATTTTGGCAGATGCTCAAACAAAATAAGAAATAGATTTGCCAGGTGGCAATAGAATCAATTTCACTTATTCATGAATCATAGGATGATATTTACCCATTTCTCAACATTACATATGTTTAAGGCTTATTAATATGAGTTGAATATTAATATCTCCTAACTAAACTTGAGTATATTTGGGGCAGCCCATTATTTATTTTTCCTTTGTAACTTTTTCTAAGGTAATTTATTGATTTAGAATTTATTCTTAACTGAGTTTTTTCATGATTTTTTAAAAAAAATTTTAATGTTTATTTTTGAAGGAGAGAGACAGAGTGTGACCGGGAGAGGGGCAGAGAGCGAGGGAGACACAGAATCTGAAGCAGGCTCCAGGCTCTGAGCTGTCAGCATAGAGCCCAATGCGGGGCTCAAACTCACAAACCGTGTGATCATGACCTGAGCTGAAGTGGGACTGATTGAGCCACCCAGGCACCCCCCTCCCCACCTTTTTTTTTTAATTTTTTCAAGTTTTTCCATGATTTTTATTGCAAATTTAAGAAAATACCTTATCATGTGACTTGATTTTATTTCTTTAAAGTTAATCATCTTTTGAAATTTAGAGATCAGTATTGATAATTTCTGAATAATAAGACATGTATCACATGCCAATCTTCAAGGCCAGATTGTTGATTACTGATTAAGCGATATCATTAAGTGCTGATTAAGCTGATACCCTACAGTATTTTTGTTTTATCTTAGAAGTAGAAGTAGTCAAATTGAATAGTTGATGATTAAGTTCTATTCTACCCATAACCCTTTCTGTAGGAGAAATTATCTCATTGACAGAACTCCTTTTGTAAAACAAGAGGAGCCAAGTTTTGGCTAGTGTAAAGTTTTAATAGCTCTTACTTAGGAAAACATCATATCCCATTCATATCCCACTAGCCTCTCTCACTATTCCAAATAAGATGTCAATTAACAGATCAGCCTCCTAAGTCAACATTCTGTTTCACCATAACTTACTGCATTATGCCCAGCTATTCTCTGCTATGGCCAGGCATGTCCCCTGCCTTCCAAGCTAAACTTTATACTGTTTCCTTAAACTATTCTCTGATTTTAATCCTTTATGACCTTGTTATTCATTCATTCATTCATTCATTCATTCCTTTTTTGAAGATTGATAGCTATTATGTATCAGGCATGGTGTAATCTGGAGATTGGTGATGAGCAAGGCAGACTTGGCTCCTACTCTCCTAGAATTTAAACTGTAACAGAAAATAGGTATTAAGAAGTCATTATAAGTCTTACTTAATTATAACATTGCATTCAGTAGCAACCAACTATAAATAATCCACAAGAGATAGTATGAAAAAAGTTAGATTGGAAAGGTTATTATGTTACCATTTGTGATAAAAACAACAATTTGGAGTGTGTGTGTAAGCACTTGTATGTGTTTGTTTATATAAATATAAATATAAGTTTTGCATTAAATACTCAGTTTTTCAGCAGACATTTTATTGAGTATTCACAATACAATAGGCAGCATTACACACGCTGGACTGGCAGTAAATCATTTAGAGCAAAGTCCCTGTCCTCAGGGAACTTATGACAGTGGAGGTAATAAGTTTAGATTTTACTCCAGATACCCACCTGCTAGGTCCCTCAGTTTTGAGGGTCCTTTGACGCAGTCATTTTCTCATTCAGGATCTAATTTGCCATCCCATGAAAATTGCAGATACACTCTGAGATTATATCCATTTCTCCAGCTTTATTTTTTCTCTTTAGTACTTATCACTATCTAATATACTAAATGTGTGTTTTTTTTCTCTCACTCAAAATGAGAAGAGACAAGGTGGAATTTTTAATTTGATTCATGGCTTTATTTTCTGAGCCTGAAACAGTGCCTGAAACTTATTGGGTACCCAAAAGTATTTGTTTAATACATGAAATATATAATATATTTCCAGGTAGTAATAACTGTTGTCTGGAAAAGCAAAAAAGACCTTTGAATGGATTCCATTCATGCAGTGAAGCAAAATTTGTGCCCCAGTTTTTATCAGTTCCTTAGGCTTAACAAATCATCTCTGATGAAATAAAATACATTGCATATGTATTAATTTGAGCCATATGGTATTGCTGTATTTGTGTATCAAAAAAATTGTTACATATCAGCAGTTTCATATGGTTTGACCTAAAATAGAAAAACAATGTCCCATTTGAATTATTCTTAAATTAAGTGTAGCCAAAGAATGATTTTTAAAAGTGGTTTTCATTGAAATACCCAGAAAGTAGTATGATACTAGGAAAAATGCAAAAGAACTATGTGAACAAATGCAACTGAGCTAAACCCATTTACTCTAAAGAAAGGCTTCTGTATTTAAAACTTGTATTGAAAAGCCAGTTATATAATGAAAAGTGCCTGGCTTACCATATGTTCACAGAGAAGTTTTATGAAATTGTCAAAAAAGTGGATGTTGATAATTGCCTAGCTGTACATTACAAATGAATCAGCTAAAGTGTAGGAAAATCAAGAAACTTGTCTAATATCACAGAGTGAAATCAGAACTTTGACGTCTGAATGCATCTACAGACCATAATTTTACAATCTTGAGTTCTATTGTTGCCTCATTTTTTTAAATTGGAATTGTTTTTCAAGGTACTCTTTTTTTTTTTTTTAATGTTTATTTATTCTTGAGAGAGAGACAGAGCACAAGCAGGGGAGGGACAGAGAGAGAGGGAGACACAGAACCTGAAGCAGGCTCTAGGCTCCGAGCAGTCAGCACAGAGCCCAATGCGGGGCTGGAACCCACAAACCATTGGATCATGACCTGAGCTGAAGTCGGATGCTTAACCGACTGAGCCACCCAGGCACCCCTCTAATAAAAAAAAATTTTTTTTTAGTTTTTTAATGTTTATTTATTTTTGAGACAGAAAGAGAAAGACAGAGCATGAGCAGGGGAGGGGCAGAGAGAGAGAGGGAGATACAGAATCTGAAGCAGGGTCTAGGCTCTAAGTTGTCGGCACAGAGCCTGACGTGGGGCTTGAACCCACGAACCGTGAGATCATGACCTGAGCCAGTCGGATGCTTAACCGACTGAGCCACCCAGGCTCCCCTAATAAAAATATTTTTAAAGGGACTAGATTAGTAAGGACTAATGAAATGTTTTGAATTGATGAAGCATGTATCGTCTTAATTCTCAAATCCATGTGATAAAAATGTTTCAAAATAGTGAGATGAAACTAATAAGGTTAAAATGACAGTATGTAACTGATATAAATAATTTGTATCTTGAGAAAAGGTAAAAGATGCAGGTAAAGATTTTGAAAGAGACTTTAGTGGTGAAGACAAAGTAATCTTTCAACCAGCAAATAATTTATTGTGTGCCTGTTGGATTCAGGGCATTATTCTAGGTGGTAGGAATTCAGTAGTGAACACTATCAACCACCTTTACTAACTTTTATTGAATACACCATTCACTAGCATACTTGTTCTCTTCAAGCACATATGGAATATTCTCAGGATAGACCATATATGTTAGGCCATTAAATGAACCTAATAAATTTAAAAGGGTAGAAATAACACTCAGTATGTTCTTCAATTACAGTAAAATTAAATTAGAAGTCAACAACACAAATGTGAGGAATACTTTAAATATTTGGAGATTAAATAAGACACTTCCTGAATAACCCACAGGTCAAAGAAGAAATCAAAGGGGAAATTGGAAAATGTTTTTAACTGAAAGTAAAACCAAAACACATCAAATTTACGGAAAGCAGTTAAGGCAGTACTAAGAGGATCGTAAATGCTTATCTTATCATGGAAGAAATATCTAAAATCAGTAATCATATTACAACCTCAAGAAGCTAGAAGTCTAAACCAAAGTTAAGTAGGAGGAAAGAATTAGGAATTAGACAAGAAGTCAGTGAATAAAATACTGAGGACTCCCATCTAACAAAAGAAGTACAAAACCTATACACTGAGAACTATAAAACTTACTGAGAGTAATTAAAGTAGATATAAGTAAATGGAGAGATACACCATGTTTGTAGATTGGAACACTCAGGATTAAGATGGCACTTACTCCAAATTGACCCATAGATCTAATTCAGCCTTTAACAAAATCCCAAGAGGACTTTTCATAGAAATTGACAAACTGATACTAAATTTATATTGAATTACAAAGTACCTAGAATGACCAAAATAATTTTGAAAAGGCAGAACAACTTTTGAGACCTTAGACTACCTGATTCACAACTGCACAACTGCACAAAAGCCCCAGTATTCAAGACAGTGTGGTATTGGATTAAGAATATACATGTATCAGTGGAACAAAATAGAACAAAACAAGATGCCAATAGAAAAGATAGTCTCTTTAACACAGTGCTGGAAGAACTGGATATCCATGTGTGAAATATGGATTTATATAAAAAAATTATAAAATTTATGAAAAAATTAATTCAAAATAGATTATATACTTATATACCTAATTGTAAGTACTGAAACCATAACACCTCTGTAAGAAAATATATTTACCAAAAAGATGATCTATAAAAAGAAAACAAATCTATACATTCACTAAATTTAAAAATGGCCACTTTTTGAGAACACTAGAAGAAAAAATTTTAAGGCTACTAAGAGAAAACATTTCCAATCATGTCCAACAATGGATAAATATATATAAAAAAAATTCTTACAACTCAATAATGAGACAACCCAAAATAAGTGGCTAAGAGACTTCAATAGACATTTCATTAAAGATACATGAATAGCTAATAAAGCACATGAAAGATGCTCAACATCATTAGTCTTTTGCAAAATGCAAATTAAAACCACAATGTTTTAATATACTTACTAGAATGGCTGTTATTAAAAACAGTGACTATCAGGGGTGGCCTGGGTGGCTCAGTCAGTTGAGTGTCCAACTTCGGCTCAGGTCATGATCTCACGGCTCAGTTTGTGAGCCACTCTCCCCCACTCTCTCTCTCTCCAAATAAATAAATAAAAACTTTAAAAAAAAAGTGACTATCAAATGTTGATGAGAACATGAAGAAGCTAAATCTCACACACAGGTGGTGTAAGTATAAAATGGCATAGATACTCTGGAAAACAGTTTGGCAGTTAAACTTACACTTAACTATGCAACCCAGTATTTCCAGTCCTAGGTATTTATCCAGGAGAAATGACAACATATGTTCACACAAACACTTGTAAGGAACTGTTAATAAAAGCCATATTTATAGCAGCTAAGAATTGGAAACTATGCAAACATCTATAAGCCAGTAAATGAATAAACATAGTTTGTTTTGTCCATACAGTGGAATACTGCTCAACATATGGAGGCATAAGAAGTTTTGGGTGTACCTAAATATGGTACATTTATAAAGCCAGATTTAAAAGACTATTCATTACATTATTTCATTTATATGGAATTTCTATGAAACGCTAAAGGACCAGAAAGCAGATCAGTGGTTGCTTGAGGCCAGGAATAGGAGGGGAGATTGACTGCAGAGAGATAATGGAGGTTTTTGAAAACTGGATTCTAGTGATGGATGCATAATTGTATAATTCTTAAGTTAATCCCATTTATACTCTGATATATGTCTAAAAATATGTGTAAATTATACCTCACTATCTCTTCGTGAGAGAGAGAAGGAAGGAAGATAGGAAGGAAGGAAGGAAGGAAGGAAGGAAGATTGGAAGGAAGGAAGGAAGGAAGAATGGAAGGAAAGTCAAAAAGGAAGAAAGGCAAATGGGGCCCTACCTGAGAACAATTAAATACAAGTCTCTGAGGAGGAAACCAGGCCAGGCCCCCAGTAGTTTGTAAAAGAACCCAATGGCTCAGTCGGTTAGAGCCTGGAGCCTGCTTCAAATTCTGTGTCTCCCTCTCTCTCTGCCCATTCCCTGCTTGTTCTCTCCCTCAAAAAATAAATAAACATTAAAAAAAAATTTTTAAACACCCAAGTGTTTCAAGTACATCCAGTGTTAAGAACTTCTGCCCTAGATGTGTTCTTTTCAGCCCTAGGCTAGAGGACCACTATTGCTGAAGAGAAAGTCCTTCAGATGCTCTGAGGCCAAAAAAAAAAAAAAAAAAAAAAGTTTGTGGGAGGTGGAGAAACACTATTTTAGGCTTTAGAATTGTTTGAACAATGATGTCACTGTTGGAAAGTGTTTAGTCTCCTAAAATGTCTATTGAAGACTAGATTTTATTTAATTTTTAGCATGAATATCATATAATTGGATATATTATATTTTTTCTTATATTATGTTGTATGTATGTATATATATATATATATATATAATACTTGTCATTAAGTTAGGAGATTTACTTAACCAGAATATCTCCTACCCTGATCATCCTGAGATATTTTTCATTATATCATATGGAATATTATTTCTTCTTTAATACAATTTTGTATTTTACATTGTTAAACTGTTTTAAAAAGAGGGGAGTTTACACGATTTTAAGAACTACTGAGAAATTTATTGATACAAAATATGACTTGATTTTTATTTTATTAGAATTTCATTTGCTAAAGAAATTAATATACCTCTTCATTAAAGTGTATATGTTACCTGTAAATTTTGATATAATTAAAGGGCACTTGTAGTTTCCACCTCTTTCATTTTCCCTGTATAATAGATCCAAAATGGATGTTTGTTTTGGTGAAAGAGGGCATGCGAGCTAATTAATCTCTTCAAAGTTAATAGTGTAAAAGTAACTGATGAAATAGAAATTTTCTGTTGTAATCATTTCCCCTTATTTCTTTAGGAAGAGCTATGGGAATTGAATAACAAAGCTAACTGTAAATCTGTTACTCCCTATGGTCTTTACATAAAAGTTATTTAATAAGTCTTCAATTAACACCTGCCAAACCTGGAACAGCATTTTTTAAATGACTGCATAATCATGGTCTGGGGAGTTCTTTAAAATAAATATTTTTCTTTTGAGGAAAATAAGATTGTTGTAATTACAACAGTGCTAATAAAGGTGATGGAATTTAAACTAAATGTGGAAAGGATGTCATGGGTTGAAGAAAAACACATAACTTGACAAAGTGCTAAGTTGGTAAATAAATTAAAAGTCACTATAACTCTTGGCAAACCTTAGTTTCAAATGCAACTGGTAGCAACAAGTGTTTTATGTCTCTGATAATCTTTATTTAAATTTCTTTTCTAAAATTGATGTTGAAAAACAGTATTAATGTCTGTAGTGCTCACTAATTGCATAAATGTATTTTTGTACTTCCTGGATGTTTGGGAGGATAAGCTTTAAGACACAGTATGTTCACCTGTGTAATAAACTGTTGTAATAAAATTACAGTAGTTTGGGGGCATGTGGGTGGCTCAGTTAAAAAAAAATCCAACTCTTTTTTTTTTTAATTTTTTGATGTTTATTTATTATTGAGACAGAGAGACAGAGCACGAATGGGGGAGGGGCAGAGAGAGAGAGGGAGACACAGAATCCGAAGCAGGCTCCAGGCTCTGAGCTGTCAGCACAGAGCCCTACGGGAGGGAGGCTCAAACCCACAAACCGTGAGATCATGACCTAAGCTGAAGTTGGACGCTTACCTGACTGAGCCACCCAGGAGCCCCTAGACATCCAACTCTTGATTTCGGCTCAGGTCATGATCTCAATGGTCGTAACGTGGAGCCCTGTGTTGTGTCTGGCTCCATGCTGACAGCACGGAGCCTGCGTGGGATTCTCTTTCTCCCTCTCTCTGTCCTTCCCCTGCTCATGCTCTCTCTCTCATTGTCTCTCTCAAAATAAATAAATAAAACTAAAAAAAATTTTTTAATTACAGAAGTTTGTGTGTGTGTGTGTGTGTGTGTGTGTGTAACACATATAGCGTAATATTTTTAAGGTTTATCTTTATTGTGTTTCATACCAATACTTCATTCCCTTTTATTGCTGAATACTATTCTGTCATTTGGATATATCACTTATTATTTATTCACACATCATTTGATGGACACTTTAGCTGTTGACCCTTTTGAACTATTGTAAATAATGCTGCCATGATTATTTGTGTGCATGTTTTTGTGTGAACACATATGTTTAAAATTATTTTGGATATAAACCTGGGAGCGGAATTGCTGAGTCATATGTTAATTATATGTTTAACTTTTTGTGGAGTTGCCAAACTTTTAAAGTAGCTGTACCATTTTATGGGTTCCATTTTCTCTGCATCCTTTCAATACCTGGTATTGTCTATATTTTTTCTTATATTCATCCAAGGGAGGTAAAGTGGTGTCTCTCTGTGGTTTTGATTTACAGGACCTTGTTGGCTAGTGGTGTTGAGCGTCTGTATGTGCTTATTGGCCATTTGTATATATCTTTGGAGGAATGTCTATTCAGATCCTTTACTCAGTTTTTAATTCAGTTAGTTGTCTTTTTATTATTGTAGGAGTTGTGGAACTATTTATATATTCCAGATACAAATCCCTTATAAGATATATGATTTACAAATATTTTCTTCTCTGGATGAACTTTTTTTTTCACTAATTAGTAATATTTACTGAATAATTGGTATATGTCAGGCAATGAACTAAGCACTTTCCATATGGATTCTCGTATTTAACCCTCCTCACATGCCATATGCTTTATGGATACTTTTATTTTCTTAGGGCAGTTTTCAATACTCAGCA
The DNA here is from genome assembly GCA_028646485.1 of Cryptoprocta ferox. NCBI lineage: Eukaryota > Metazoa > Chordata > Mammalia > Carnivora > Eupleridae > Cryptoprocta > Cryptoprocta ferox. The sequence goes on along the minus strand of CM053569.1, from coordinate 18,419,242 downwards.
AAATTCAGCAGAAAGTACAGTTTCCAGATAGCCCATGTCCTTACAAACATATAACCTCCCCTGTTACCAACATTCCACCCCAATTGTGCATTTGTTAAAAATTGGTAAGCCTGCATTTACATATCATTATTACCCCAAGTCTGTAGTGGCTTGACTCTTCATTCTCTTGATGATGTACTTTGAGCACAAAAGTTCTTAATTTTGGTGAAATTCAGTTATTTATTTATTTACTCATTTTTGTTTCTTGTACTTTGGGTCTTTTATTTTAACAAACCACCGCTTAATCCAAGGTCATGAAGATCTATGGCTTTGTTTTATTTTAAGAGTTTTAAAGCTTAGCTCTTAAATGTATATCTGTGATCCGTTTTGAATTAATTTTTGTATATACTGAGAGGTAGATGGGTAGGAATTCAACTTCATTCTTTTGCATATTGGATGTTCATTTGTTCCAAGAGACTTTGTTGTAAAGACTATTCCTTCTCCATCAACTTGTCTTGGCACCTTTGTTGAAAATTTATTTGACTGTTGGGGTACCTGGGTGGCTCAGTCGGTTAAATGTCCAGCTTTGGCTCAGGTTATGATCTCACAGTTGGTGGATTCCAGACCTGCTTTGGGCTTTGTTTGCACTGACAGTGCGGAGCCTGCTTGGGACTCTCCCTCTCTCTCAGCCCCTCTCTGACTCACTCTTTTTCTCTCTCTCTCTCAAAAATAAATAAAAATCATTTGACTGTAAATGTGAGGGTTTATTTCTGGCCTCTGAGTTCTGTTAATCTCTATGTCTGTCCTTCTACCAGTGCCTCAATGTCTTCTGTACTATAGCTTTATAGTAATTTTGCAAACAGGGAAGTGCGATTCCTCTAAGTTTCTTCACCCCTACCCCACATTCACATTCTTCTCATTTCCCTATCCTCCCAGTAATTTTAAATTAATTTCATTGTTTTAATTATTATGACTATGTAATCACTCTTAATAGTTGAGCCATGTAATGTATCTTATTTTCCTGTCCTGTGCATTATTCTATTTTACCTAGAGTCAGTGATTGTTTTTTTATATCCAATCAGAAAGCTTTCCTCCAGTGGTGAAATTCAGTTCAATACCTTCAAGCACATTAAGTATTCCATCAGTCGTATATATGTAAGAAATCTCTTCCAGATCTGCATGACCTGTGTAATCCAGATTGGTTGGTTTTATTCTCTAGATTTGTTCCATAGCTTTGGGTTTAAAAGACTATTTTTTCATCATCAAGGAAATTTCTTTTGCCCTTTCTTTCTTGGTGCTTTGGATCCTTTAATCTTCCTGTTTCTTTCTTTAGTCTCCCATTTTGGTGGAGCATATTCTCTAAAATCTTCCTGGAATTTTGAAGATATTGGTCCATTGTGTTCCAGCTTTTAGTCCTGGTGTTTAGAATTCTATTGCTGTTCTCCTTGATTTTTTAAAAATAGGAAACCCATATTTTCTCGGAATTTTGTAGAATCTACTTGTTCTTAGTCCTCCGAATTTTTATAATGATGTCCTTTGGTGGGTCTATTTTTATTCTCATATTGGGCTCTCAGCATGCCTGGAAGCTTGTCTTTTTATTGGGGAAAATGTTCTTACAATTATTTTGTTGATAATTTCCTTCCCTCTGTTTTTTTGTTTTTCCTCACTTCTGTTACTCCTGTTGAGATGTTTTTCCTGGCTTGTGTATCTGTCTCTCTTTGTCTTCCTCTACTATTTTCCATTTGTTTGTCTTTTTACTCTACATTCTGTAGATTCACTGAGCTTTTTTTTTCTAACCTCTTAGGTGAAGTATATGTCTGTGCTTTATTTTTCATTTCCATGAGCTTTTTATTATTTAATGTTCTTATAATTTCCTGTTCTCATTTAATGGATGCAGTATCTTTTCTGAGGATTCTAGTGACCTGATTGGATGTTTGGTTTATGTGTGTGTGTGTGTGCACATGCATGTGTGTGTGATTTCTTTTTACTGCATATTCTTTGTTTCCTGCAAGTCACTTTTTTTCTGTTTATTTTGGCATCTGTTTTCATACTAGCGACTTTCCTTGAGGTCTCGTGACGTTTGGCTCCTGCTCACATTTAAGAGATAGGTCCAGAAAACTAATGGGAAAATTTGGGTACATGGCTGTAGCCTGTTGACTGTGATCTTCATTTTAGGGCGATCTCATTGGGACCTTAGCTGACACCAGCACTGGCATTCTTTAGTCTTTCCTCTAGGACTGTCCATATTTCCAAAAGAAAACTCAATTCTGTTATCTAGCTTCCAAAATTCTAGAAGTTATGTAGATAAAGAAGGGTAAAAGCCCTCAATATTCAGTATACAAGTACTTGTTTAATCTACTGATAACTAACTCTAATCCTCCTCTCTGTCCAGTAGTAACTCTCCGGCCAGAGGCACTTTATGTTGCTTTCTCCAGGGAGAAAACCACTAGACCTCTGGGCTTGGGAAAGGACAATCATGTGCCTCAATAGAAACAGGAGTGGTCACGTTGCCAAACTGCTTCTCACAGACTTCCACCTGTTTTCCTATTTCACCTTCACATTGCTTCCAGCCATCTGGGACCATCATCCCAGAGTCTTGTCAGGGTTTGCAGCTTTTGCCACTGTTTATCTTTTCTCAGCTTCCTCAGTAGTCTGTTCCCAATTATTCATCTGCTTTCCTGCTTTAAAAATCATTTGCTATTGTCTCTTCTGTCAGATACAAGTCCTTGTAGATTTGTGCTATTTAAAAAATCTCTTTATTCTCATTTTGTGGAATTTCAGGAGATCGTGAAAATAAATGCTTATGTCTAATTCACCGTCTTCAACAGAAAGGGACTCTACTTCTATTTTTAATCTCAAAGGCTTCACAGTTTTTCTTTGACCTTCGCTATAACCCTCACTTGATTTGTTTTTAAAATCTACAAGAAGCTGTCACAACCGACCTTCACATAACTGGCGGGCCAGATTAATGAATGCTCTCCATTCCCTCTGTAAAATACATTATGGATGCCCACTGCAAGGACCCAAAAGCTACCCTGAAGTGTATCTGTGCACTTCTGCCGCCACCACCTGAATTGTGTGTGCTTGCAGAGGTCAATTTGTTCCGTTTTAAAGAAATAGAAGCTGGAAATAGTAGTTGATACATTATGGGTGGGGTCATAGAAGAAACATCCTGCTGAACTCTAACAGGCCATATCAAAAGTTAATGAATGAGCACAGAGTTTTAATTTGAAGTACAATGTTTGTGCTTTGTATCATTTTTGTTACCATTCTCTGCTTTCAGTTTTCTAGTTAAAGGGACAAGTGCTACCCGAAATGTATTGCATAACGGCTTGTTTCCAAATAACATAGAAAGTCATTATACCCAATGGGTCAAATGTATGATTCTGCGGTGTTGCCTGCTGAATTTTCACATACTTCACAAGATCATTGTTTTTGCTTAGTTCCAGATGTTGAAGTGAAAGGAGAGGGCTCCAGCTTCTATCTCCTATTACAAGGTGCTGGCAATGGAAAATGTAAAGCCACCTTGATTCACTCAGCCAACCAGATCAATGGCTCATTTGCACTCCGCTTAATTCATGGAAAGATGAAAGCAAGGACAGAAGAAGCCAAACTGAGTAAGTGTTGATTTTAGGTAGAAAACGTTTTACATTTGTTTGTATGTGTAGTTAACTTACGTGGTTTTTAATCAACTTATTTTCCCCAAACTCCGTTTCACTTTTAATTTACCTTTTATTTCAAACATATTATAGCATATTTGAACAATTTAGAGTACAGATAAATTAAGCCCCTTTTCACTATACCTGGTAAAATTTAGTATGTCAGCCTTCAGCGCCACATAGGAAATTTTCAGTGTTTCCACTTTAAACACATATTATTTTTCTACAATTTATCTTTCATTTTTACTTCCTCTCAAGCATCTTGTTCTGTTTTATTGCTTATCTTTTTTTTCTTTTCATGTTCTGTGTTTTGATTATCCATCACTGTATGACAAACCACTCCAAATTTAACTAAAAAATGCCTATTTATTATTGTGTTTCATAGTCCTGTGGGTTGACTGGGCACAACTGGATGATTCTGTTTTGAAGTCCCATTTAGAGCTGGGGCTCCATCCACTTGAAGACTTAGTGGAGCTTGATGTATAAGACGGCTTCTTCAACCACATGTTTGGCTCCTGGGTTAGGGTGACGGGAGCAGATGAGATGGGTTAGAATGACGTTCTCTTCACATGCCCTTTTCTCACAGCCTGCATGGACCTCCTCACAACACTATAGTCTCGGGGTAGTCTGATTTCTTACATAGTCTGCTTTTCTTAGAGCAATTGTTCTGAGGAGCCTCAAGGTTTTTTTGACCTAGAAGTCATTCACTGTGGAAGGACTACACAGCGGGTGAATAGGAGTGGTTTACTGGGAGCGTCTTTAGAGACTGGCTGCCATTTTCCATCTGTGCTTGTGTAGGTGTTCCAGTAGTTGAGCCTGTAAAAGAAAATGTGATGGAAGAAATCCTATTCTGCTACCTAAATTCTCTCAGTTTAAGAGTATGGTCAGAGTGTAAAATGCAAAATAATTTAGTATGCTTAATTTCTGCATCTTAATTATTATTTATTTTGAAATAAGCAAGAGAGAGAGATGAGTAATTGACTTGTTTTTTAAACTTACGTAATAACACTTTCCTGGTAACTGTATATTACTGTCATAGAACATCTTTAATACTGACTTCTTTTCTATTTCTCAGGCTTTCCTTTTGACTTCTTGTCACTTCCACATTTTTCTGGCGAGCAACTTATACAGAGAGAGAAACAGTTAGCTAATGTTCAGGCTTTGGCTTTGAAAGAATGTCTGAGTAAGTAATGGGTTGTACATTTCATTCTCCTGTAGGAATGTTGACTTGTTCAGAAATAATGCATTGTTATTGTCACACTTTTTTTTAATTTCGTTTTTTAGTGTATTTAATTTATTTATCTTGAGAGAATCCGAGACAGCACGACTGGGGGAGGGGCAGAGAGAGAGAATCCCAAGCAGGCTCCGAACTGTCAACACAGAACCTGATGCGTGGCTTGAACCCACAAAGCCATGAGATCATGACCTGAGCTGAAACCAAGAGTTAGAAGGTTAACCAACTGGGCCACCCAGGCACGCTTCACACCTTTTCTTACATTCTTTGTCTTTTAGGTATAATGCTCATTTGTAGGACTCATCTTGGTAGGGTGATGCAAAGGAGAAATGGTCTGCAACTTTTTTCCCACCAGATTTACAATCTTCGTATTTATCTGTATATCTCTGTTAACATTCATAAAAATATTTCTTTAGGAAACTTTTGTATTTCATTTCTTTTAGCTATATACTGGAAAAGATACCTACTTTTTAAATCCTGATTAATATAGACCTTTATTTTTATTTTACATCCAAGTTAGTTAGCATATAGTGCAATAATGATTTCAGGAATACAATCTGGTAATTCATCTCCTACATATAACACCCAGTGCTCATCCCAGAAAGTGTCTTCCCTAATGCCCCTCGGCTGTTCTTCCCATCTGCCCACCCACAACCCCTCCAGCAACCCTATTTGTTCTCTCTACAGAGTCTCTTATGTTTTGTCCCCCTCCCTGTTTTTATATTTTTTTGCTTCCCTTCCCTTATGTTCATCTGGATAGTATCTTAAGTACCACATATAAGTGAAGTTATATGATATTTGTCTTTTTTTGACTACTTTTGCTTAGCATAATACCCTCTAGTTCCATCCACGTAGCTGAAAATGGCAAGATTTCATTCTTTTTGATTGCCGAGTAATACTTCATTGTATATATATACCACATCTTCATCTATTCATCTGTCGATAGACATTTGAGTTCTTTCCATACTTTGGCTGTTGTCAATAGCACTGCTAAAACACGGGTGCATATGTCCCTTCAAAACAGCACACCTGTATCCTTTGAGTAGTTCTATTTTTAATTTTTTGAAAAACCTCCATACTGTTTTCTAGAACAGCTACACCAGTTTGCATTCCCACCAGCAATGCAAAAGAGATCAGATCCTCTTTCTCTGCATCCTTGCCAACATCTGTTGTTGCCTGGCTTGTTAATATTAGCCATTCAGACAGGTGTGAGGTGGTATCTCATTGTGGTTTTGATTTGTATTTCCCTGATGATGAGTAATGTTGAGCATTTTTTTATGTGTCTGTTAGCCATCTGGATATCTGTATTTGAAAAGTGCCTATTCATGTCTTTTGCCCATTTCTTCACTGGATTATTTATTTTTGGGGTGTTGAGTTTGATAAATTCTTTATAGATTGGATACTAACCCTTTATCTGATATGTCATTTGCAAATATCTTCTCCCATTCTGTCAGTTGCCTTTTAGTTTTGCTAATTGTTTCCTTCTCTGTGCAGAAACTTTCTGTCTTAATGAGGTCTGTCATTTTTGCTTTTTGTTCCCTTGCCTCCGGATACATGTTGAGTAAGAACTTTCTGTGACCGAGGTCAAAGAGCTTTTTGCCTGCTTTCTCCTCTAGGATTTTGATGGCTTTCTGTCTTATGTTTTATCCATTTTGAGTTTATTTTTGTGTATGGTGTAAGAAAGTGGTCCAGGTACATTCTTCTGCATGTCACTGTTCAGTTTTCCCAACACCATTTGCTGAAGAGACTATCTTTATTCCACTGGATATTCTTTCCTACTTTGTCAAAGATTAGTTGGCCATACGTTTGTGGGTCCCTTTCTGGGTTCACTATTCTGTTTCATTGATCTAAGTGTCTATTTTTGGGCCAGTACCATACTGTCTTGATGATTACAGCTTTGTAATACATCTTGATGTCTGGGATTATGATGCTCCAACTTTGGTTTTCTTTTGCAGAATTGCTTTGACTATTTGGGGTCTTTTCTGGTTCCGTACAAATTTTAGGATTGTTTGTTCTAGCTCTGTGAAGAATGCCAATGTTATTTTGATAGGGATTCCATTCACTATGTAGACTGCTTTAGGTAGTATCGACATTTTAATAATATTTGTTCTTGCAGTCCATGAGCCTGGAATATTTTTCCATTTTTTTGTGTCTTCTTCAATTTCTTTCATAAGCTTTCTATAGTTTTCAGTGTATAGATTTTTCACCTCTTTGGTTAGGTTTATTCCTAGGTATTTTATGGTTTGGTGCAATTGTAAATGGGATCCATTCCTTGATTTCTCTTTGTGTTGCTTCATTATTGGTGTATAGAAATGCAATTGATTTCTGTGCATTGATTTTATATCCTGCGACTTTGCTGAATTCATAGATCAGTTCTAGCAGTTTTTTGGTGGAATCTTTTGGGTTTTTCCATATAGAATATCATATCATCTGCAAAGAGTAGAAGTTTGACTTCCTCCTGGCCAATTTGGATGCCTTTTATTCCTTTGTGTTGTCTCATTGCTGAGGCTAGGACTTCCAATACTATGTTGAATAACAGTGGTGAGAGTGGACGTCCCTATTGTGTTCCTGACCTTAGGGGGAACCTCTCAGTTTTTCACCATTGAAGATGATATTAGCAGTGGTCTTTGGTTATATGGCTTTTATAATCTTGAGGTATGATCTTTCTATCCTTACTTTTTTGAGGGTTTTTATCAAGAAACGATGTTGTATTTTGTCAAATGCTTTCTCTGCATCTATTGAAGGGATCATGTGGTTCATGTCCTTTCTTTTACTGATGTGATGTATCACATTGATTTGCAGAAATTAAACCAGCCCTGCATCCCAGGTATAAATCCCACTTGATCGTGGTAAATAATTCTTTTAATATAATGTTGGATCCAGTTGGCTAGTATCTTGTTGAGAATTTTTGCATCCTTGTTCGTCAGGGAAATTGGTCTGTAATACTCCTTTTTATTGGGGTCTTTGCCTGGTTTTGGAATCAAGGTAATGCTGGCCTCATAGAATGAGTTTCGAAGTTTTCCTTCCATTTCTATTTTTTGGAACAGCTTCAAGAGAATAGGTTTCTCTTCTCTAAATGTTTGGTAGAATTCCCCTGGAAAGCCATCAGGCCCTGGATTCGGGAGATTTGTGATTACTAATTCAACTTCTTTCCTTGTTACAGATCTGTTCAAATTTTCTGTTTCTTCCCATTTCAGTTTTGGTAGTTTATATGTTTCTAGGAATTTGTCCACTTCTTCCAGATTGCCCAACTTATTGGCATATAATTGCTCATAATATTCTCTTATTGTTTGTATTTCTGCAGTGTTGGTTGTGATCTCTCCTCTTTCATTCTTGATTTTATTTACTTATTTATTTATTTGTTATCCTTTTTCTTTTTGATCAGACTGGCTAGGGGTTTGTCAGTTTTGTTAATTCTTTCAAAGAACCAGCTCCTGGTTTCATTGATCTGTTCTACAGGTTTTTGTTTTGTTTTGTTTTGGTTTTGGTTTTGGTTTTGGTTTTGGTTTCGATAGTATTGATTTCTGCTCTGATCTCTATTATTTCCTGCCTTTTGCTGGCTTTGGGTTTTATTTGCTGTTCTTTTTCCAGTTCTTTGAGGTATAAGGTTAGGTTGTGTATCTGAGACCTTTCTTCCTTCTTTAGGAAGGCCTGGATTGCTATATACTTCCCTCTTATGATGCCTTTGTTGCGTCCCAGAGGTTTTGGGCTATAGTGTTATCATTTTTATTGGCTTCCATGTACTTTTTAGTTTCCTCTTTAACTTCTTGGTTAACCCATTCATTCATTCTTTAGTAGGATGTTCTTTAGTCTCCAAGTATTTGTTGTCTTTCCAAATTTTTTCTTGTGGTTGATTTTGAGTTTCATAGCATTGTGGTCTGAAAATATGCATGGTATGATCTCAATCTTTTTGTACTTGCTGAGGGCTGATATGTGATCTGTTCTGGAGAATATTCCATGTGCATGCGTGAAGAATGTATTCTGCTGATTTAGGATGAAATGTTCTGAATATATCGCTTAAGTCCATCCAGTCCAGTGGGTCATTCAAAGCCATTGTTTCCTTATTGATTTTCTACTTAGATGATCTGTCTATTGCTGTAAGTGGGGTGAAGTCCCCTACTATTATGGTATTCTTGTCGATGAGTTTCTTTATGTTTGTGGTTAGTTGATTTATATATTTAGGTGTTCCACATTGGGTGCATAAATGTTTACAATTGTTAGATCTTCTTGATGGATAGACCCCTTAATTATGATATAACCTCCTTCTTCATCACTTGTTATAATCTTTATTTTAAAATCTAGATTTTCTAGTATAAGTATGGCTACTCCGGCTTTCTTTTGGCAGCCATTAGCATGATAGATGTTTCTTCATCCCCTTACTTCCAATCTGAAGGTGTCTTTAGGTCTGAAGTGGGTCTCTTGTAAATAGCATATTGATGGATCTTGTTTTCTTATCCATTCTGTCACCCTGTGTCTTTTGATTGGAGTGTTTAGTCCATTGACATTTACAGTGAGTACTGAAAGATATGAACTTCTTGCCATTGAGTTGCCTATAGAGTTGGAGTTTCTGATGGTGTTCCCTGGTTCTTTCTAGACTTTGTATCTTTTGGTCTTTTTTGTTTTGTTTTGTCTTTTCTCCCCTCAGAGAGTCCCCCTTAAATTTTCTTGTAGGGCTGGTTTAGTGGTTACAAACTCCTTTAGTTTTTGTTTGTCTGGGAAACTCTTTATCTCTCTTTCTATTTTGAATGACAGCCTTCTGAATAAAGAATTCTTGGCTGCATATTTTTTTGATTTAGCACGTTGAATATATCCTGCCACTCCTTTCTGGCCTGCCAAGTTTCTGTGGATAGGTCTGCTGTGAACCTGATCTGTTCTTCCCTTATAGGTTAAGGACTTTTTTTCCCCTGCTGCTTTCTTAACTCTTTCCTCGTCTGTGTATTTTCTAAATTTGACTGTGATATACCTTGCTGATGTTCGTTTTTTGTTGAATCTAATGGGAGTTCTCTGTGCTTTCTGGATTTTGATGTCTGTGTCTTTCCCCTGGTTAGGAAAGTTTTCTGCTATGATATGCTCACATAAGCCTTCTACCCCTTTTTTTCTCTTCTGGGATCCCTATGATTCAGATGTTATTCCTTTTTAATGAATCACTGAGTTCTCTAATCTTATATCATGCTCTTTTGCCTTGGTTTCCCTCTTATTTTTTTCTGCTTCATTATTCTCCATACGTTTGTCTTCTATATCACTGATTTGCTGCTCTCCTTCATACATCCATGCCACCGTGGCGTCTATTTGAGACTGCATCTCGGTTATATCATTTTTAATTTCGTCCTGAGTAGATTTTACTTCTTTTATCTTCACGGAAAGGGATTCTATGCTTTTTTCAACCCTAGCTAGTATTCTTATTATCGTGACTCTAAATTCAGGTTCAGACGTCTTGCTTATATCTGTGTTGATTAAGTCCCTGGCTGTAATTTCTTCCTGTTCTTTCTTTTGGGGTGAATTCCTGCCGAGTTCTGTGGCTTAAGTTAATGCCGATTGTTGTGTTAATCCTCAGATCAGTGTTATAGGTGTGCAAAATGGTTTGATGCAAAATGATCTGGCTGCATTTCAGGGACAAGAGAAACAGAACTTCCATGCTGCTCCAGCATCTTACCTAACTTTAACTTTTGTCTCTAGACCTTTTTATAAATTTTTTTAAATATATTTTTGGTTGTAATAGGAGAATAGACTGCAAATAGAAGGAAATGTCACTACAGAGAAATTAATATTATCTGGAGCATTGATTCTTAGACTTTAACCATGACTGTTAATAAAAATACATTTCACATACTGAGTGAAGTTAGCTTTATGGATTTTTCCTTATTCAGGAAACTAACACTTTTTCCAATGGTCATAGTTTAAGTTTTTACCTCTATTACTAAATGTTAACTTAGTATCAGTCTTAACATTCATTATTCAGTCTTATTCATTAGTACCTAAGATGAACTTATTTTAAACTAATTGATAAAGAATTTTTAAGAAATTTATTCAAATTGTGAGGCCTCATTAGTTGCAAGTAGAAAAAAGTGATATTAGAATTAAGTAGATATAGTATAAAATAAAAACTACCATTCTTTTCTTGAAAAGCATTTTTAAAATATGTTGAATTCAGTAGGCTGTTTTATTCAATGAAAAATAATTTTAGAATACTTAGTCTCAATTATTCTATAAGAGGTACCTACTTTTTCAGTTGTAAAAAATAAGGAAATTGTGTAGTCTTGAACTCCCACCACTGATTTATTTTTTAATTATATAAATGATATTAGCTAAAGGAAAACATAGTTAGAGAGGCAAATCAGTTTCAATAAAAAGTAGTACATGTTAAAACCAAGGGGAAAAAATACTGGAATGGTATTGTTGTGGCTGGAAAACCCTTATTTCAAATATCAATCCACAGTAAAACTCACTTCTTGACTTTGTTCTGTCCTTGCTAAACCCCTCTTCAGGCCTGCTTCCTTGCCATGAGCCTTCTGCAGCTCTTTAAAATTCCGTTCCCTCTATATCTCCCCTCTTCTTCATCCTTGCCTCTCTTCCTTACCCTTCCAACCAGAAAGATTGCCAGAGTGGAAGAATAGGCAGCTCTCTGAAGCTGATGCATTTCTCCTTTGGGTAGGAAGAGTTAACCACCCCCCCCCCCACCTGCCCGTTTGGGTGGAAAGGGAAATGCTAACAGCTATACCTAGACTGCTGCCTGCATGTGGATTGGAAGCTCAGGGTGGGGTGGGGGGAAGAGCAGACAGAAGTACCGAATAAATGCTGAAAATGTAGAAGCACCACAGGCAGCTAAGCTGTGCCAGTCACAGCTGTAAAGATGCCACTGCTCTGGGTGAAGCACAAGGATGGGTGGGGAACCTGAAGCTGAAGGAAGCCATGCAGCTAGTAGCTGCTAGAGATACCAGTTCAGGGCATATCCAGGAAATGACCAATTTGCAATCCAAAGCATGGAATCTTGATGAACATTAGTAATCCAGTTAATTTATGATGGAAATACGTGCTGAACCAATCTCTCCTCTATCCAGAGAGTCAACACTGGATTAAAAATTTGGGGTATAGTTTATAATTTACACATGGTGAAAACTAACATAATAGGAACAGCTTTCTTTGGGAAAAAAATCAACAATTCAGTATCAATACAAAGATTATAGGCTTTGCTGAAAAACAAAAAGTTGTTCAAGAAGATTTTTTCAAAATTATCAACAAGACCTAGAGCAGACTTATTATCTCCCCACTGTTTCTCTGACTGGTACTGAATCAGAACCGCTGGAAGAGTTTGTGTAAAAATACACATGCATTATTGAGACACTTTGTTTTATATAGTAACAAAAAGATCAAATAAAACTTCTGTTATGATTTAATTTTTCAGAATAATTACTTCAGTAATTTTATTTTTAAAAATTATACTTAATGCTATTAGAATATTTATAGTTTTATAATTCATTTTTACTTGATTTTTTTTTTAGAATTCATTTTTACTTGATTTTTTTTTTTTTTAGTTTATAACTTCTTGCATTGGGAAGTAGTAAATATCTTATTCCACTGAGTTTTAAAGAAAAGTTTTAAGAATGGTGGACAATTTTTCAATAAGATTGTTTGGTATGATACAAGACAAATGCCCAAACAACAACAGTCTTGTCATTTTGCTCCAGTCCTGCGGTCACTACTCTGAGTTACCCACATCTTTTTTAAATTTGTAGAACGTAGTAGGAACCTGATTAACACTCAGTCTCTGGTACTTTTGAATATTCTGGTCTATATTTTTTCTTTAATAAATCCTAAGTTATTGCTATCTTTTTTTAGGAATAGCATTCTTTTGCTGACTCATGTTTAGGCTTCAGTCCAATATTTTTCTCCCAAAACTTTTGCCACTTGTGTGCAAACTCATTTGTGCAGAGATTTTTTGCCTAAATTATGCTGCTCATAATCCTGTTAAACTTCATCTGTTTCCTCTTTCTCTTTCTCAGCCCTCAAGGCCAGGAGGAAGTCCTCACCTGCTCTCATGATAGCCCAATGTTGTAATGTAATTGACTTTTAATAAGCATGGGTCAGGTTCATGATTTAAGTTTATTTTTAATGTTAATAAAAATATAGAGCGAAATTCTGAAGCCTATTACCTATTGTGCATCTCTCAGATGAAAACAAACCACTGATAACTTTTCATTTTAGAATGACTCCTAGCAGATTGTGCAGAAAATAAAAAGCAATGAAGCTTTTTATTTCTCACTAAGAAGTTGTAATAACAGCAGCATATTTTATACTCTTTCTTTACCATTACTAATGTTGTTGAGCACAGAAACCCTGTATTACTTACCTTGGATCACAACTGGAATGACCCTACCAATATCCGCATCGGTCAGGTAAGATTTTGCAGAGACATTGTTGTGAAGCTGATGTTCTAAAGTAGAATCTCTAGAGCGGCTACTTCCTTCTCAGCCTGCTCTCTTACATTATTTATGTATCGACCCCATGTGGTAATAATGTTCTGGATTTTAATCCTCTGTGTCCAAGAGCACAGCACAGTGCTTTGTAGACAGTATATATTCCATAAATGTTGAATTGAATTCTCTATGAATTTACAATTTACTATTATAGAAGAAAATGCTATTAGTCCAAAAGTGTTTTAAAAATGTAATATTGTGGGGGCACCTGCGTGGCTCAGTCAGTTAAGTGTCCAACTCTTGATTTCGACTCAGGTCATGATCTCATGGTTCAGGAGATTGAGCCCTGCATTGGGATCTGCACTGATGGCACAGAGCCTGCTTGGGATACTCTCTCTCCCTTTCTCTGTGCCCCTTCCCCACTCACCCTGTCTCTCTCTCAAAATAAATAAACGTTAAAAAAATGTAATGTTTTAATAAAAGTGATACATGGGTATAATTTAAAATGCAAATGGTATTGAAAAACTTCATGTAGAAACCAGCAATACTCTACCTTCTCCTCCCCATCTTTCAGTCTTTGTCTGTAGGCAGCTACCTTCAGCTCTGCCAACTGGTTTTCCTAACATTTCCTCTAGCTTTGTAAATAATACATGTGTGCTATTTTTTGATTTGCCAGTTTCAGACATCATCTTAGCATCTAACACAGAAGATAAAGACTTAGCTTTCTCATATCACCTTCACTTTCTCTTTCCACCCTTTATAGTGAAGTCATGAATTTTGGTCAGTGGTTAGTTTTAACGTTATTATCACTATATAAATAAGTTTACCACTGAGTCTTGCAATATATGATGATAATCTCCTCTCTTGTATAATCTTTGTTTTTCTTATGGTGTGGATGATCATTTTTAATTTGCCCATTCTTCTGTACAGGCAAAATATTGTTATTTTTCCAGGGGTTCCAACATTTTTCTACCCACTTAATAAATTCATTATATGTTCAGGAGAGCAGTTCCTGTTTTTATTTCTCTTTATTTATTTTCCAGAGTGTTTACTATTTTGCTCTGTTGTGGACCAGTTGCTTCTTAGACCTCCTGACATCTTGGAGGCTTCTCTTTTCTTTTTCTCTTCTTTTGGACTGTCCTTTTTTCCAGACCCCTTGTCCTCCTTCTTCTTGGATTACTCCATTGTTTGGTTGGTGACTGTCTTTCAGTAATTACCTGAATAAAAGTTAATGGGTCATAATTTTTTTTAAGCTCTTGCTTATCTGAAAATGACTTGACTGACAAGTCATAAAGACTTCTAGGTTGAAGACCATCTACCTTCAGAATTTTGAAGACATTACTTTGTCTTCTATGTGGCTGTGTTCCTATTGAGAAGTCTAATGCTTATTCTTATCCTTTGTAGTGCTTTATTTTTGGTTTATTTGTTTTTACCCCATTCTGGAATCTTTATCTCTTTACTGTGAATCATAGTGTGTATATATCGCTGTTCTCTCCCTCTGCCCCCAATTTATTAAGTTGTCCATTTGATGAGCCATTTCAATAGAAGATTCATTCTTAAGTCTGAAAATTTTTATCTCTTTAAGAATTTATTTTCTTTCCTTTTCTCTTTTTTTTTCTTTCTAGAACTTTTATTAATTATATATTGGTTTTTCTGGACAGAATACCTAATTTTCTTTTCTATTTCCATAGAAATTGTTTTCTTTTTGTTCTAGTTTCTGGACAATATCTTACATTTTGTTTTAAGTCCTTTTATGGTATGTTTAAAATTTAAGTTCTCATGTACTTAATTTGCAAAAGTCTTTTTCTTGTTCATCAACTGTTCCTTTATCAAAGCATCTTGTACTTGTTTTGTGGCTGTCATGTCTGATTGCTTCTATGAGAATATTAATTATGGCAAGCTTTCGTTTGTTCTCTACAATGTTTTTTGTTTGTTTGTTTGTTTTTTCCTGCTGGGCTGCTTTTTCCTCTTTGCTTGCTTTAGTCTCTTTTTCATCTTAGATTTTTTCCTATTTGAGGGTCCCAATAAATAAACCTCCTTACCCACCCAAAGTTGGAACCAGTTGAAAAATAAACTTAAGAACACACAGATGGAAATAAATAGCAGGTACAAGCTGGACTGAAGGATATGACTTTTTAGATCTGTGGCCAGGTGAGTTTTCTGATACATAACCCAGAATTGAATTTCCCCCTCTTGAATGAAGATCAACCCTGTTGGGGCAGGGCCCTTACCACATTGCAGAGAACATACATCCTGAGGACCTGCCAGCTCAGAGGAAGGTTGGGAAGAAGGATCTGATCAATGAATGCTTGTTTCTTCTCCAGACTAGCTCAGTGAGTAACGGTTGGGGGAGGGAGCTAGAAGTGTTACTGAATCAGAGTCTTACATGTGTAAACATAACACCATGGAAATGCAGAATCCTCTCTCGCCTCAATACCTTTTCTTAAATGTCTACTGACTCTTTTCTGTCTGTCCTGTTTTAAATGGGAAGCTTTGTATACCTTGCTCTAATACACTGTCTGGCAAGCTGTACTATAGAGAGGTGGAGTGACAAGTCAACATTTTGGTTGTGAGATCCTGTCCCTACCTCTGCCTCAATATCAGGACAAAACTCTTTTCTCTGGGGGCATTCAGTTTTTCAAAAGGGGAATCCTTTCATCTTTCTTGGGAAGCATTTGTACCTGCTAGCTTTCTGGCTACAGGGCTCAGAGTTGGACCTTTCAGTATGTAGACCTCTATTTAATCCCCCAGTTTTAACCCCAGCTTCAGTGCTACCTTTCGGTGTGCCTGATGACACCAGTAGGCTGGGACTCCTTCTCAGCTTCCTCCCCGCAAAATGAGAACAGCTTCCTGGCTGTGAGGGCTGGAGGGTGAGGTGAAGACCTTTATTTAGTTCTATCTGCTCCTTTTCTAAACCTCCGTGTGTCCAGCCCTAGTCCAGCCTAGTTCAGTCACCGTCATCTGCTAATTCTACATAGCAGTGATTTTGCAGGCACCCAGTGGACCTTCTCTCCTGTACCAACTCAGTTACCATTCCAGCAGCGTCTTTTCTTCCAAAATGTTAAAAACGTCATTATTAATTGTTTCTGCTTTTGTTGTCCTTTTTTTATTCCTTTGCTGTGGACTTAGGTTTTAGGAAGGGGAAGAAACAGATGAAATTGGCCAAGCGACCACGTTACTGAAAGTCTTACAGGTTTCATTTTCACATGAACACCAACATCCTTAATGGTCTACAATATATTCTGAAAACTTGTCAACTTGTGTTTACCATTTATCACTTCTTGGTGTTAACAGATTATTCTATTTTTGTTCATCTCACATAACTGGAAATTCTATCATTACCTACAAATGGGATTAAAAGGAAAATGGGCCTAAACATTGGAATGTTGATTTGCTGGAAAAATTCAACTGTTTCACTTTTGAAAATATCTCCCATAAAAGAGTAGTAGATGTGCTTCTAGAGAGGCTTAAAATAATAGTCATATGGTTAATTATATTGTTTTGTTGTCTTACAGAAAGGAGAAAGTTGGCAAAGCAGCCTGAAGTAGTTTCTGTTGATGAACTCAAAAGTCTGTTAACACTCACAAGGGAACACTTTGTAGATCATTTTGATGCTTTTCTTCCTAAAACAATCTCAATAAAGACAGACAAAATTAAAACCTCCGATATGTCAAATGGTAAGTTTTTTTTTTTTTTGGTTTAAATATTGTTCTTTTTGTATGTTTGGCATTTATTATGGTGATTTATTATTAAAACAATAAAATGTTGATCAAATAAAGATGTATCTTATAAATTTAATTAGTCATATGTATTTACATAGTCAAGTATGTGTGTGTATATGATGAACTTCAAATTCTTATCATTTGAATATTAAAAAGATTCTGATCATTCCTTTTTTTTAAAGTTTATTTATTTGAGAGAGAAAGAGCACATGCATGCATGTGGGGCAAACAGGGAAGGAGCAGAGACAGAGAGAGGGGGAGAGAGAGAATCCCATGCAGGTTTCATGCCATCAGCACAGAGCCGTATGTGGGGCTCGATCTCACAAATGGTGAGTCATGACCTGAACCAAGATGAGAGTCAGACGTTTGACTGAGCCACCCCAGCACCCCAATCACTCCTTTCTTTAAGCAGGTTTTTGAGCAGAGGGAGAAGCATTTTAAGGTGATTCCTCTTACTGCTTTTACGAAGCTGCTAGGAAGGGTGGATTTCTACTAAGTTATGTTTTTATAAGATAAGAATAGTAGGACCTACACAGTAAGTTTCCTATAGTTAAAACTGTCTACAGTACGATGCTCCACATTTGCCAGCATTATAGCAGGAACAGTCACTAAACTTCACTGAAGGAGCAGGATATCATTTCTATATTCATTTGCATTTTTTTCCTATTTTCCTGGTTCCTATTCTTGTGATGAATTTGAATGGAGTCAAGCTTTACAAGATCTATCAAAAAAGCATTTGGTGATTGCGTAGCATTTTAAATGTCCAGGATAATTTTTTTGTTTTTATTCCATGAGAATCCTTTCTATTCCATATGTTAATAAGAAAATTATCAAAGAATCAAGTTAACAATCATGTTTGTTGAATGCCTTTTCTGTGTTTGACACCATAAAAGTACACAAAGAGGTAAAACTTTGGATCCTTGACTTTATGGCTTATGATGTTTTGAAAGCAAAATGTAAATACAGCTTGCTGTGCCATTTCAAGAGCCCAGGCCCTGGAGCTGGGGTGCCACGGCTCAGATCTGAGTTTTGTCGCTTGGTAGTTGAATGTCTTTGGGCAGTTATTCCACCTCTCCATGCTTCTGTTTCCTCGTGTTTAAAATGGGCTTTTTAAAATACACTTACTTACAAGGATCATTGTGAGGATTAGACGAGTTGATGCATGAGAACATAATAGATGCCAAAGACCTGTGAGCTGTTATTTGTGTTATCATTATCATCATCATCACATATCAGTAACAAAGTTCAGTAGCAGTGCAGAGTCATGTCAAAGACGTTGGAGACAGTGTAAGGTTACTTGTAAATGGGGGATACGTTCGATAAAGAGACACAGCTTCTTGCTTGCAGCACGGGCTCTGGAGCAGACTAACAAGGTTGAATGCCCGCTCTGCAGCTTACTTGCTATATGACTTTGGGCAAGTTTTCTAACCTCTCTGAGCCTCAGCATTTTTTTTAACCTTTAAATTGGAGGTGACAGAGGTTTTTATGAGGATTAAATGAATTATTTATAAATTGCTTAGAAAGTTGCCTGGTATGAAGTGCCATATATTTGTTTTTAAATAAATGAATGCAAGTTTAGAGGAAAGGAATATAAGAAGGGTAGGATAGTCACAGAACACTTTGTTAGGAGCCTAGGGACTTTGATGTAGGTCTTGAGTGATGCATGGGCTCCAGATAGAGCAGAGAAGATAGGATTTTCCAGGAAGAAGAAGTAATATACCCAGATTCATAGGTTAGAAAGGGCAAACTGGGACCAAGAAAGAAGTTGGCATACTCAGAGGATTTGTACAGGAGGTAACAGTTGGAAGGTAGGAAGGGCTGAAATCACTGCAGGGGTTTTTCTATAAGTAAGGAAATGTATCTTCTGATTACCCAAAGTCAAGTTCTAGGACAGTATTAACACACTGAGTTACAGGGGTGCTCATCTTCAAATGTAAATCAGATTGCATCACTCCTTGGCTCAAACCTTTGTCATTACTTTCCATTGTACACAGAATGTGTTGTCCTTAACATGGCTTACAAAAGCCCTACATGCTGTCTGCCCGCATGCTGATTCTAGCTTCCTCCCGTGTCACATGTATGTTTCCTTAGTACCACAGAGAGTCTTTCTGTCGCTTGAGCACATCACATCCCCTTCCACCTCGGGGACTGTACATGTACAGTATCCTCTTTCTGGAATACTTTTCTCCCAGTCTTACCTGATGAACTGACAGTCATTCTTCAGATTTTGACTTAAATATTAACGGCCTTAAAGAGGTTTTCCCAGACCTTTCTCACTTTAGATTGATTCCTCTTTTACTCATTTTCTATATCTTTCTTTAAATTGTTTCTTACATTTTAAGTTATATATTGTGTATATAATTATTTATTAACTGTTTGTCTTCATTCTGAACCATATGGTCTTTGAGAATAAGGAGTGTGCCTACTTAACTTTCTCCAAGACCCTAGAGCCTAGTACAGTACCTGGCATGTAGGAGTTTATTCCTCCCCAAATAATGTTGAACAAATGAAAGAAACCTTGAAGATTTTTTTAGAGCCTGCACTGAAATTTGACAGGTTATACATTTGAACATGACTCCTAAGAATGAAGTTTTGATTTTTAACATTCTTTGTAACTTTTGTTTCAATAAATACATCTACATGGGAATCACATGGCAAAAGAAGCAATAAGGTCAATCATGTTTCAGATTCTGACCCATTAGTTAAAAATCATGCTCATTAGGAAATATTGACAATCATTAGAGTTATCGATCTGCTTTCTTTTTCTTTTCTTTTCTTTCTTTCTTTTTCTTTTCTTTCTTTTTTTTTTTGGTAGAATCTCTAGCATGTATAACAAATGAAAATCAGCATGGAGAAAATATCTTGGTCTAACCATTTTATACTCATTGCCACAGAGTTGCTAAAAACTTTTATAATGCCAAATGTGATATCTGAACTCCAAAATGCAACTGTCTCCTTTACCTCAGACCATTGGGGCATATAAATACCCTGCAAAAATGGGGTTTCTAGGTAATTTTATAAGATCACAGTTTTATTATTTCAAATATTTTAATAAGAATCTTCTAGTATGTGTTTATAATTCTTGCTTTATTAAAAGAATATGCCAATTACAATATAACCTTTTCTTTGTGATTTATTCATATTTATGTATGTAAGGTTATAATGGCCTATATTACTCTCCACAGATTATCATCTGCAGTATTACTTACTTTTTGTTTGCTGTGATTTGTGTAGGGCAGGTTTTGAATCCCTATTTCCCTATAGTATCACTTTCATTTCTTTGTTTCTCCTGTAACGTAAAACACTTTTTTAAAAAAAGCAGTGTTCTTGGTTTCTCAAAGGCCCTTTTTGTGCTTTTCAGTTGTCAGCATGGCCTGGTGTCCTGACTGCCAGAAAGATAAAATACTGTGTCTTATTTTACTGTAAGAACTGAATTAAATTATTCCCCAAAAGCACATCTGGATGTTTGTTTAGTCTCGGTCATTTATATTTATGTAAATTGTGTGGCCAAAGTTAACAATTAATTATATTGTAATATTTAGGAACACTAATGTTACTTTTATTTAACATTCTTGTATTCTTTTGTGAACTCAGCATGTAAATATTCAGATCTGCTAATGACATTTTCTTTATACTTTTAGTGGAAAGCTATATCAACGTTAAAAAGTAGATTATTTCATTATAAAGCTGATTGCTGTAAAATATATTTCAGTGCCCTTGTTTAAGAAATGAGAAGTGGTATATTAGGATGGAGTTTGGTAGGGGCAATGCAGTGTAGTAATTAAAGATATTTTAAAATGTCCAAGGTTAAATTGTTTAATAAATAAAGGGAAAACAGCATGTAGTTGGCTTCTATTTTTATTTATATTTTTTTCTTTCTTGTGTAAAAATTCCTTTACCAAATTATAATTTTGTAAGACCCCTAAAGTATAAAATGGGTATTTTTGTCAGAGTTGATGGACAATTGATGTCCAGGAATTTTCAGTTAATTTATTAGAACAGTGTATAATAGTTCAAAAACAATTTTAAAACCAAGATAGTTTTGGAATCCCAAAAATAGTGCAGTTAGTAATTTTGCCAGCGTTATATAGTTTGGATATACTAATAATTTATAATGTGAACGGAAGCTGTCCCTTTAGGTTTTTGATGAGAATTGCGATGTTATTAGCAATCTCTGTGTTGGTTCATTGTAGCATACTAGCTAGAAAGATAAGCACACTCTTACATAAAATATTTTACTAGTAGTGAAATAACACTTAATATCAGCGATTTACTTGAAGATGTATATGTTAAGTCATCTTACATTAATGGATAAGTGAGAATTCTTTCTAAAGTAAACTTTATCTGGGAACATCATATGTTATTTATTGTATTATCATACTTTTGAGAATGAAGTAATCTCTTTTCAAGATATGAAATTTTCCAAATAATGCTGCTAATTCCTGTTTCTGGCATGAAAATCACATAGTATATCCAATATATTCTCCATAGAGTTGCCTCCTTTTCATTTAGAACTAGTTTCACACACACACACACACACACACACACAGCAAAATTATGCTTTAATTCACAGGAGTCCTCATAGTGCTAATTCATTTTCTGAATTCTAGGGCATAACTTTTCTTTTTCTTTCTTTCTTTCTTTTTTTAATTTATTTATTTTGGGAGAGACAGAGACATGGGTGAGTGGGAGAGGACAAAGTGAGAGGGAGACAGAATCCCAAGCAGGCTTTGCACTGCCAGCACAGAGCCCGATGCAGGGCTCAAACCCAGGAATCTGTGAGATCATGACCTGAGCCTAAGCCAAGAGTCAGATGTCAACCGACTGAGCCACCCAGGTGCCCCTAGTGCATAACTTTTCTTATGAGGAAACCACAAAGTAAGCAAAGCTTAAGAGGGTTTTTTTTTTCTTTTTTTCATTTCCAAAAAACTTTTCAATGGCATTTTGCACAGCTTGGGCCATGAGACATATCCTTAATGAATGCTTGAGTAAGTCCTGTACAATTAATCCAATATGGCTTTATATATACATGTACACGTGCACATGGATGGACGGATGGATCTACATATATGCATTTTTACATCGCAAAATTTAGTATGTTACTCATTTTCAGTACTTATGTTTCTTTCACTTTAGACACTACCGTGGAACCTAGTTCTTCAAGTCTAATGGAAACCAATCCCGTGGAATGGCCAGAAAGGCATGTTCTTCAGAATTTGGAAAGTTTTGAAAAAGCTAAACAAAAAATGAGGTAATATTTAAATAGCTCAGTATTTGTAAATGAACATTTTTTTGCTTAATCCTTAAGTTTAGTGTTTATGAAATACAGGTAGTTTTAATTTCATTAAAAGGAAATATATGCAGGGACACCTGGGTGGCTCAGTTGGTTAAGCAGCTGACTTCAGCTCAGGTCATGATCTCATGGTCCGTGGGCTCGAGCCCCACGTCGGGTTCTGTGCTGACAGCTCAGAGCCTGGAACCTGTTTCAGATTCTGTGTCTCCCTCTGTCTGCTTCTCTCCCCTGCTCACACCCTGTCTCTCTCTGCCTCTCAAAAAATGAATAAAAATATTTTTAAAAATTAAAAAAAAGGAAAAAAAGGGAAATCTATGGATCCTGTAAGTAGATAGGTAGATAGAGCATTACAGAGTAGGATGTTGAGAAAGGACTGTTCTTCCCCACCTTCTACTTGTACTTTCTGGGTGTACATAATCATAGTTAACATTTTAGTGGATGCCTTTCCAGGCCATTTGGGTGTTAGAAAGTAGGGAAGAGACAGTAAAGTATCCTCCAAACTGAGAAGGCCCTTTGAGATTGAAAAACAAAGCAAGCCACTCCATACCTTCTACACGGAGTTTTATTCAGCATAACTCACTGACAGGGTTTCAGGCTGGTGACACTCCAGCGCTTTGCAGCTACTCTCCACAAAGTCTGAACCTTAATCCACAGATTTTGTAGAGCGAGGGCACGGGCAGAGGTCATTGTAGTAGGTCAGAGTGTTTAACATTTAGCAGACCTCCTGGAGCCATCTGTGTGCCAGAGGTCGAGAGAGGGGAAGAAACTCTGCTGTCTCTCCTAGTTGTCTGAACAACTTCAGGGAAGATCAGAACAAGCCTTTCCACGTTCTGGTCAGGGCATACATTAACCTGTGAGAGGCCTGAAACACGGGAGAGGTCTTTGCATGAACTGGATGGAACCAAAGATGGAGTTAGTGTTCTTGGTTCTCCTACATCTGGGATATTTTCTTGACCTTTGCTTTCATCTTTTTTTTTTTTTTATAGTCCTGTTTTAAATTCCTAATAATTCTTTTTTGTTCTAACTCATTTTTTTCATTAGTAACTCTTCTTTTATTAATAATGAGAATTCAGGAGATACTAGCAGGATGTTAATTGGAATCTTCTTTTAATTTGTTTTATCTATTCCTTGGATATCTCATTATCCTTTGGATCTGTTCTATTTGTTCCTCTGGTGTTTTTTTCTTATGCTTATCTTTCCTCCAGTGTCAGTCTGGTGGTCCTTGATTGTTTCTAGCTTGGAATTTAGGACCACGCTGCTTTATATAGGTGGTTGGTGTTTATTTTCTCTCTCTATGTGTAGACCTGTTCCCTGCCTACTCTCACCTGAATGTTGAGGGTGAGGAGGTGCAGGGTGGAGCACACCTGGTAGACTTGACTTTAGGACATCTTTGGGGGTATCAAAAGGTAGACAGCCTTGGTCCCTCACTCAACACTGAAATGACGGGGCTTTATTCTAGGCGCATTGGCACTGAGACTGGGACAGACACAGTTCTGGATCTTCAGAGAGAACAGTTTCTCTGTTTTTCACTTGGAGATCAAATTGCAAGGGTAAGGGGAGGTGTGAGAGGGTGACACTTGAACAACTGTTCTAGTAGGGTTCTTAAAATACATTGCCTGATTTCTGCCCATTGTCACTCAGCCCAAGTGTGGAGTCTTACCCTGGCTTTGTGGGATGGGAGGAAGACAGATTCTATGTTTTTTGTAAACTTCTCTCTAGCTCTCATTTATGTGCTTGCTCTAGTTTATTCCTTTTGTTTGTTCCACCATTTTTTCATCTTTCATTTCTCATCCTTCTTATGAATTTAGTGTCTGGCACTTCATCATTGTGGTTTCCATTTGTTTTGAGTGGGGAGATTAATGTGTATGTTTAATGCACCATCATCTTGAACTACAGCTTGTTTGTCATTCAAGGTCTAGATCAAGTATCACCTGTCTCTTAAGTCTTTCATAAATGTTGCAACTCAGTATTCTCTTTCTTTATTAAGCACCCAAGGACTGTATCATTACTTCCTTCATGAAACTTGTTTTATTGCACCTTTTATACCTCATTTTACATTGGTGTGTCTATCTCCTTTCACTGTCCTCACCTCCTTTCTCCTACTCTAGGCATACCTGTATACTAAACTACAAGCAGTAATTATGAATCTATACATTATCATCAGTGTACTCTTTTTAGTATCTCAGAATGATATTTACAAAGTCATTGCTCGAATACTTATGTGTGTATCACCATATTGGGAGAGATTATCGAATTCTTGATTAGTAACAAAAGTTACGTTCCAGATATTCAGATTTGTATTTTGTTAAAATAGGCTTAACTGGAGCATTAAGGAATATTCCATAGTGAAATTCAGAAGTCATAAGAATTTGGTATTGGACAGACTTACTGTTGTGTGACTCTGTTGCCTCATCTTTAAGATAGGGATAACAATCCCAGTTCTACCTCAAAGTTGTCAATGTTTAATGAGATAATGTATGAAAAAATACTTTGTAACCTTGAAAACACTGAACAAAATAAAGTGCTATTATTTAGTTATTTTTACCTAAGACCTATCCTGTATATATTTTAGCTGTATCTTGGTGGTGTAATTTATCATAAACTGGACTTTTAAATTGCTTTGAGGGGCACCTAAGTGGTTCATTTGGTTGAGCATGCAGCTCTTAATTTTGGCTCAGGTCATGGTCTCATGGTTCATGGGATTGAGCTCCGCGTAGGGCTCTGTGCTGACAACATGGAGCCTGCAATTCTCTCTCTCTTCCCTCTCTCTGTGCCCCTCCCCCACTCATGTGTGTGTGCTCTCTCTCTTTCTCTCTCTCTCTCTCTCTCTCTCAAAATAAAAAAATAAACTTAAAAAATTGCTTTGATATCCTTGTGTCCAGGGCTCTATATAAATGCAAATTATACATGTCACCATTGCATCTAGCCTGTAAAATGACTGGGAGTAATATTCATTAAGAAACCTTTGGGAGTCACTGTTAGAGAATAGCTATGTAGAAATTAAATTAAACTCATGATGTAGTTCCTGCCCTCCTGGAGAATGAAATTTAGAGAAAATATTTGAGTATTTTCTTGTTTGACTCTTTTTATCAGGTTTATATTTTCAATTTAAAAATAAAGGGGATAGGAGGGGGAGAGGGGCACTGTTGGTAGATTATTGATCTTTATGTATAGAAATAGGAGTCTAAAACCATAATGTCAACATTTTAATCATATAATCACCAATAAAAATGCTGGATTGGAGTAATAAAGTAATCAGGGAATGGTTGAATTAATATAAATTCAGGAAATTAATGTTCTGTGCAGGTGTTGAAAGATTTACACTTTGGTGACAGAGCAGTAGCATGATCCATGGCAGTGCTTGGTAAAACTGTTAGCATTCTCTGAAACTAAAGTATTTTCCTTTTTCTAGTTTTTAAGCTTCCTATGAGTTTTTTGGGTTCTTTGCAAAGTGATAGAGTAGAAATAGTACCTAATTCAGAGTCACTCTAGTTCTGACTGTCACTTTAAATGGCTGTGTCACCCTGGGCTTATGGCTTCTAACGTAAACCAATGTGTGTTAGTATCTTTATATGAAAATTAGTAATAATGATTGTTTTTTGGGCTTGGTATACTGACTTTCACTTTAGAAAGTACTTATTTTCAGGTGTTAACTTCATTCTGAGATTAGACCTATTCTGTCTTTGCCAAGGAAATTTGTGAGGATTAAGAACATATTGTATGTAAAGTAGTTTGAGAAGTATAAACTCCTGTATATATTTCTGCTATAATAATGATTCAGTGCTTATTCATACTGTTAGAATCATGGCTAGGAGAAACCTTGGAGAGATTTCTGTACTGTCTCATTTCATGGTTGTGCTTCAAGTAATCTTTCAAGTTCATACAAAAATGGAACATTTAGTCTCTAGCATCAAAATTTATGAGATTATGGGGTTTCCGAACGTACAAAAAAGTTTTGATTTAAATTTTATAGAATTGATAACTTGACACTCCTAAATAATCATGGCCTGATTTATGAAGAATATAATTATGTTTATTTTAGTTAAGTAGTATCATTATTGCTGTGGTAACTGCACGTTTCACTGTGACCTACAGGTTTTTAAAAATATACTTTTATACTAAATGATTCACAAGGATTTTACATTATTTTCTTTCCTAAATATATAGTTCTTTAGTTTTCTTTGTCTGTTCTGGTTTCTGCTCATACCACCTTTTTCTGACATGGTGAATTCTAATCCATTTTTAATTAATCTACATAACATTATTTTCTCAGAACTGGTTCATTACCTCGTTCATCTGAGCAGTTGCTGGGCCACAAAGAGGGTCCACGGGATTCAGTCACATTATTGGACGCTAAGGAATTGCTGAAATTCTTTACTGCAGATGGACTACCAATTGGAGACCTTCAACCTTTACAGATTCAAAAGGGGTAAGTTATAAACTTATAATTGTCGGTTAACTTAAAAGTAATTGGTAAAGCACATTGCATCTCATTTCTTTAGTTAATTGATGCCCTCTTTGCTTAGGCAAAATTCTCAAGTATGATCCCAGTGTTTTTCAGTTGGACTTAATATCACATTTTACCTTAGCCAATGTCCTACTGTTTGTAGTATTGAATATAAGGAAAATAAGAAAGCAACCTCTGTTTATTCCCTGGAGAAGTTAGTAGCTTCTACTTTATATACAAAGGGAAATGCTTTTTAAGAAAGAATTATAATTTGACTTGTAAAAATTTTTTCATTCTTTTTTCTGTCTTACTTTCTAGTTTTGATTTTGCCATTGCCTGTCATGACATTGTCAGTCATGCCTAATATTAGCAAAAAGCACAGCCTTTCAACTGAAGAGAATGGAAAAGTATAGTAAAAATGTTTTTGAAACTGTAATATTACTGAGTAAGAACTCAGTGTCTATATGAATAGTTTATAACTAATTTGACTTGCAAGACAACTTCCACTAAGCTACTAGTTAATATAATACTAGATGTTGCTAAAGTTGACTTAATTAAAGGTAAAATTGTGATGTCAGTTACTCGTGAGATTTGAATCATTTGTTCACCATCCCAATTTCTTTTTAATGTTAATACATTATTTTGAAAACCTCCCAGAGGACCTTAAAATTATAGATCATTTTAATCACTTTTACAAAACTTGTTTTGGCAAATATTGATTTTAAAGGTAAATTTTGGAAGGGATTTATTTGAAGGTAGTTATATCTCACAAATAATCCTGGAGCTTAATGCCTTCATGTGCATGTTCACCAGAGGGAAGGAGGGAGGGAGGGAGGAAGGGAAAGAGAGAGAGAGAGAGAAGGAGCAACTTTGAAAACTTGAGGATCTTAATAATACTGGGTCTTAATGACTTAATGATCTTCGTGATGTAAAAATTGTGATTTTTCTTTCCTCATAACATTGAGAGATTGATCATCTTTTTCATGGAATCAAGAAAGTGAAGAATTATATACACATTTTTCATCTATTTAGTTAGCTATTGCATTATTGTCCTTCCAGTCATTAAGTGTTAGGTGGCAAAGTCACATGGATTTGCCAAAACTGAATTATATAGGTTGTGCTCTTTTGAACAGGATGTCTTTCTAAATGCAATGTTGGAGGATAACTTGTAGGGAATATATACTATTTTTCTTTGTAATTTACAGGCAATTTATTTAGGAAATTTTGATATAGTTCCTTGGTGTTGGAATGACATCATTATCCAATATATTGTCTATTAATGTTAAAGTCGAAGCATGAGCTTTCATAACAATTAATCAAGAACCCATGGACTCTTATTAAAATGTCTTCCTATGCAAGGAGCTGTTGAAATATTAAAGTACAAGCATACCTCCTGTGTGTACACCAAAGAAATATTAAACACTGACAAAATATGTATTTATTGAAATGTTTCTTTTAGAAAGGACAAGGTCTGAGTAAAATTAAAGCAAAACTCATAAAGTTGCTGAGAGGGTTGAAATAAGAAATAAAAGACACCGTGGGTAAAAGAAAAAAGTGGAATGCTAGGTGCCTAAATCGTTTTATATCAGGAAATCATTCATTTAATAATGAGTCATCAAAATACTGAGGTCATTGGAATTAATTAGTGTTACTTTTTGTAGAACACTTTAAATGGATGCATTAGAATATAAACTGTGTGTTTTGGGGCTCAGTACTTAGCATATGGCCTAACATCTTAATGTGATAATTTCAAATGCTCCTTATAGCGCCCTGGGTAATTTTCAGTGGCAAGCAGGCAGTTTTTATTACTAAAGCCATAGGGGGGAAAATGTGAGAGCACATGTATTCATGGTACTCTACAACCTGCTTGCCTTTCTATGTACCATTTCCAAGTTTTCATTCTGTTGACTATGTCAAGGCCACTGGTGCATTATTCTCCCATTCCCATCTAACCTGTTGTCAGCTTCAGGAACACGATCCTGCGCATCGGAGCAGTGCCTCGGCTCAGGCAGAGAAGCAGGGGTTGGTGGGAGTGGCACATCTCAGAATAATCAGAAGAGCTTAACCTAATTGCAGTGACCTTTTTCTTCCTGAGATTTTGATATACCCCTGCAGAGCTGCGTGTAGATGGGGTTGAGTGTGAATATTTTATGTAAGCTCACCATATGATTAGTTTTCACATACCTGCTGATTGAAAAACTACTTCAGAAGCAGAATTGAAGTCAGCAGTCTCTGTATCCTCTGGTATTTAAGAGGATGCTAACTCTTAAAGTAGGTGTCAAAATGACTACATTCCCAGGCAAAGAAAAATCTGGATCCCTCATGTGTTACAGTAGGAAGTAAATACTTTGTTACCAAAAAATTCAAATTGACTTTATGCCCCCACATAAAAGAATTTAACTAAATGCATAAACATTAGTTGACTACATCAGGAAAAAAAATCCTTCAGAAATAATGCAGCTTCTCAAATTTCCACTATAAATCATTTTTCATTCTCGATTTATCCATTTCTCAAAATAGTTTCGTGAAGTAAATAATAAATAACATCATGACTTCAGAAACTTGCACAGAAAATGTAAGTGACAAACCCACTTTGTTTGATTTCCTTCTTAGGCTTCTGATGTTACTTCGATTCTATCCCAGATAAGATTCAGTTTTGGAGAAGGAAGTCAGATTTCTTCCTTTAGGTACTTTCTTGAACTTTCTCTCTGTCACTAAATAAACTTTAAATACAAATGAAAAACTTTTTGTTTTAGGGAAAAGACTTTTGTTCTGACACCGGAACTTAGTCCTCGGAAACTTCAGGGTTTACCTTTTGAAAAAGCCTCAGTATGTCATTATCATGGAATTGAGTAAGTTTTTATTTATACCTTACTCTTCTGTGTATTGCCGATGAAGCTTTTCTTATGTGAGTGTGAAGAGCATCTGTACCAAAAATGATATAAATTGAGATACAGAGCCAAAGAAAAAGTCTATCAAAAAGCCTCATAAAACAAGACAGTGCATACACAAATTAAGAAATTGTATTCGATTGTAAAAAAAAAAAATCACACACAGAAAAGCTGTGTGATGATTAATCAATTTTTACAGCATTTCAACATTCTGCTATTAATTACCAGATATTTTAATCAAAATTATTTTGGTCCCTATGTTATAAATATGTATTTATACTACTGGTCACATTAATATTCCCTGTTCACTAATTACATTGTAATTGCTCAGTAACTATTAGATGAAATGTGTTTCCATTTGTAACACGTTAATTATGTATAAAATTTTGTAGGACTTGAATTGACCGGTTTGAATAAAATTTCAAAGGATTCTCTTGCGTAAAATTCTGAGCTTATGTGCAAATCTACCATTTTCACAAGGACAAGAACTGGAATGATGGTGATAAATTATTTTATGATAAATTTTCAAGCCTTGATGATTCATTTTGCAAAATATTTTATATACATAGAGCAAAACTTATTTTCTATTGATTTTCAATAAATGAATAGAAAAAGACTTGATTTTACCTCAGTGTTTAAGAAGCAGCTGTATCAGTGATCACCTGAAGCATGCTATTTTGATTGGCTTGTAAACTGTTTTTTAAATTTTTCTTCTAATGTTTATTTATTTTTGTGAGAGAGAGAGGGAGAGACAGGTGAGTGGGAGTGGGGCAGAGAGAGAGGGAGACACAGAAACCAAAAGAGGCTCCAGGCTCTGAGCTGACAGCTCAGATGCGGGCCATGCAGGGCTCGAACCCACGAACCGCGAGATCGTGATCTGAACCAAAGTTGGACGCTTACCCGACTGAGCCAGCCAGGCATCCCAGCTTGTAAATTTAATCTTTATTTCACATAAACTTTAAGATACTTTTCTGATAGTCGTTCACTCAGGGTCTAAAGATACAAAAGATAATTATTTCCCTTAAGAAGCATATACTCTGTAAAGGACAAACTAAAAAACACGTAATTTCAGTAGAATATAAGTAGTGTTAAAATACAGATGTCTGCTGAATCGATGGAAGAAATAAATGCCAGGAAGTATCTGAGAGTATTTCAAAGAGGAAATCTGGACTAAATTGTAAAGAATGAACAGGAGACTGCCGGGCACAAAAGGCAGTGTGTGGGGGAGCAGAGAAGGGCAGAGGTACAGATTCTAGAAAGTGAAACCACAGTTTTGTTTCTGCATAAGAGTGATAAACATATTGTTCTATAATGAGGCCAAATCATGAAGTCATGAAGGTCACTAGTGACATGGGAGGAAAGTTGATCTTTACTTTTGAGGAATAAAAAAACCTTTATTTTTATTTTTATTTTTAAAGCATGAGGTTATATGCTTGGGTTTGTGCCATTGAAAGAAATCTCACTGGCTTTTGATAAATTGAGTTGAAGTATTTCAAGCAGGAGATGTTGAAGGACTAATATACTATCCAGGCAGTGAAAATAGGAAGGAGACTTACAAACTTAAAGCTATCTAAAGAACTTTAGGCCAGTTAGATGTTTGGGATGAGAAAGAAGGAGATAACAATAATTTCTTTAGGGTTCCCAGCTTAGACACATTGGAAGGATGTTGGTACAACTGAGAAAATACAGATGGGCCACCCAACGTGTCATTCTAGAAATGTTTAGGTTGCATGCTATATTTGAATGAGATTTATTTCATTTAAAGAGTATGTATGTAAGTTTGACACTAGAGGCAAAATATTCAATTATTTTCAAGCATCAAACTTAAACTCCCCATTAAAGTCGGTGCAAGAAAAAGATACTGCTATCACTGTATTTTTGTTTTTCTTTTTCAACCACTGTTCTGAATGTTTCTGTTTTAACCATTGTTTGGGCCAATCAATTAAAATAAGGAAAACCAGAGAGGTTAAGAGAGTTATATGTATTGAAAAGGAGACCGTAAGAAGTTATTTATGTTTTTGTTTTTCGTTTTACAGAGGAGCGACCTGAAAAATTATTAGAAGGAGTAGAATTTGAAAAGTGGCCAGTGATAAAACATGTAATAGTCTAGTTTACCTCTAAACCAACCATTTCCGATTTTAAACACTGCAAACAAAGATCTCATTCAAAATAGCCAATAAAGCCATAAATATTAGAAGTATTTTTGCAAGACATATAGAATGGAAAAAGTGCAAATACTCTATATTAGGGGACACAGGGCAACGTTGATTACATGGGGGAAAGATGCTCGTTTCCCTCTGCACAGATTCCATATCTAAAGGGATTAGTTCTTCTGGAATAAATGTAAATATTTAATATAATTCTTAACAACTTTGATCCTTTGGATGATAATAATTCTTTCATGTATCTAGTAAGAAGCCTCCTCCCTTTTACTTAAAGAATGAAATAAATTTTATCATATAACCAGAAAATTTTATTATGAAACCATTATAATTATAGTGTGGGACTAGACCTAAATAGGAAGTCCAAGGAAAAAAAGCAAGTACACATCAGAATTTGATCTAATAGAGGAAGAATTTCAAATCAGAGAGCAAAAAGTAAAATATTCAGTAGATAATAGAGAGAATATGATTAAATATACAAATAAATTAATTTAAAATGATTCTTAATTCACACCAAATATGAAAATAAATCCCAGATGTATTCAGAATTAAAAGTGAATTTGTGAAAGGAAAGAACTAGTATAAAATGTAGGGGAAAATCTGTTCTAAATATAGGGAGGACTTTTTTATTCATTCTAACAGAGGAAGAAATCAAAAGAGAAAAGAATGATTTGTCCGAATTTTAAAACAGTGGTGTCAGTAATCAACAGAAGCAAAAGAAATCCTTAAAGTAAGGAGTAAACTGAGAAAAATACTGTTTAACATAAATGAGAAGGTATTTTCTTTTGTAATTAAAGAATGCGCTCAAATCAGTAAGAAAATAAAATAAATTTCCCTCCCTATGGAAAAGCTGGCAAAATGTTGAGGCATTTGTTTATCAAAGAGGAAATACGAATGACTGATACACATGATAAATTGCTTTTATAACCTTCCTTTTTAATCTGCTTTTTAATTTGCATTCTTAATGTAAATAGAAACAATAGGGAGGATACTTTTCACTTATAAAGTCCTGTTAGTAATTAAGGAACATGAAGGAGTAAGCCGGCTCATAGAAGTATAAGTTGTTACAGCCCTATCTGAAGGACTACTCGGTGATTTACCAAAACCCGTGCAAATGTTTATAATATTACATCAGATTGATTCATTTCACTTAATGGAAAAAAAAGTGGTATACCCTGAAAGTTGTTATGCAAGGGTATTTTCCACATGTTATTTAAAACAAGAAACATTGGAAATGTCTAATTGTAGGTTCAGTGCATTATAGTATATCCATAAAAAGAATTCTGTGCAGCCACCAAAGTGGCTAAAATTAAGGAAGACTGATGAATATTGACACATATATGGAACACTCAGAACTGTCATACATTGCTGGTGGGAGTATAAAACGATACTTCTACTCCAGAGAAGGCTCTGGCAGGTTCCTATAAAACTAAACATACTCAGATGTTATAGTGGCTCAGCACTTCAACACTAGGTATTTCAAGAGAAATGAAACCACAACTCCACAGGAAGACTTGAGCAAGATGGTACAGAGAGCAGTTTTATCCATAGTGGCCCCCGATTGGAAACAGCCTAGGTGTATGGTGGTAGAATAGATAAATAAACTGACTGGTCTGTGCATACGAAGCAATACTACAAGAACTGTATTGTTACATGCAGTAACAGTACGCATCTGTCTATGTGTGGAAAAACAGTTGAAGTAAGAATTTGAGGACTTTAAAATGAGCAATAGGGAACTACCTACACGCCCATAAACAAATTTTTCTGTGACTTGGTTTTCTTTACATTTGTGCTCCTTAATCTGAGGGCATTGAGATCACACTAACGAAGTTGTAGGAGGTGAGCACAGTGAAGCCAGAAGGTTTGGGTATATAGTTGTTGGGGGGGGGGGCTATTTGTTCAATATGGATGATGTATCTGATTGGATCAAAATTCTAGTGGAATTTTAAAGTAAATATGAAGCTGAAAGGAGAGTTCTCTCTTCCTCCTGTTGCTATAAACCTTTAGAATCCTTGAGCTCTTCTATACCCAGACATAAGGAATATTTTGAAAAAATATGTATAAACTGCTCAAGTACAAATCAATGTTTTCTTAAAGCAAAATGAAATATATCCTCTGTAGGCTCATTTGTCTGCTTTTTCACCTATTTTATCCTGAAGTGTTAGATACCATTGATTGTATGATACACTGTTTTCTTTAACAACAAATTAAACTCTGCTGTCAAATTGTGAGTTAGCCACACCAGCCTCCTGTTACTTTCATATTTCTTTGATCTATCCCAAGAGATCTGGCAGTTTCTCCTGCCTGCCTTCATTGACATTGCTTGGTGTGCGCTAGGCAGTATCTTGCCTGTTATGTAGTCACCAAACAAAAATAGCCTCATCTCCTTGAAGGTATTTTTCTTTCTTTGGACGCATAAAGCATTTGGTTATGGTTTTGCAAGAAAATATTAGAAGGGTAAGTCATTCATCCAGCTATGAATATTTACTTAACTAATATCAAATATGCATCCTGCTACTCTGTTTCTGTTCCTTTCTTATTTGCAAAGTACTTTTTGTTTCAGTACCGGATCATAGTATAATCATTTGAAGACATTTTAAATGGCATGGTCAACAGGCACAGTACACATAATTCAGTTGAAGGAATGACATTATGAACAGCTGTGATCAAGAGATGTTAGAACTGGAAGGAAAATATCTGCATGTTAGAATCAGAGTCTCAGAGTAGAAAAAAAAATTCATTTGTATCTTTTTTCTCAAAAATTTTCTCTGGGCTCATCAGTCATTACATTACCTCTTGCCTAGAACCTTTCTTAACACTCCTAATTTTGTTCTACATTCTGTTGGTTGCCCAGGATAGAAATAGGACTCATCAGTAATCATTAGGGTTACTACTGGTTTTTAATGAAATGTGTTTTGTTAAACAAGAGACTAGAGAAAGAATGTTACAGAACCGAGAAACCTGTTCTGCCATCACTTCACATTCTGACTTGGGAACTAGTATTCTCCTGTTAAACTACTGGGTTAGATCAGAGATTTTCAATCCTAGCTATGCCTTATAGTCACCTGGATGGCTTTTGAAAAAACATGCATGACTGGGTTTCACCCCAGACCAATTAAATCAGAAACTCTGGACATGTAGATCTGGTATCAGTATCTTGTAAAAGCTCTTCCCATGATCCTAGTGGTCAGTCGTGGATTGACTGACCCCCGGGTATGATGATCCTTCCAACTTACTTAAGATGGTACACTAAATTGGTTAAAGTTAGGTTCTGAACTCACCAACCTGGGTCTAAATCCTGGCTAGGCTGCATATTATCAGCACACTGTAAGATTTGTGGTGGTAGAAAGTAAACCTGCTAATAATGATGATGATGATGATGATGATAACAGCAAGAACTGCATACATTTATTGACTGCTTTGCCTGCATGTTCTCGGCACTCATTCTGAGTGCTTACCTGCTCCCATTCATGGAATCCTCACAGTGGCTCTTGGAGATGACCACTATAAATCTCATTTTGCACATGAGGCAACTGAAACATAGATAAAAGTTAAGTAATTTGGCCAAGTCCAAACAACTTATCAGCAGTGGAGCCAGATTTAAATCCAGGAAGTCCAGCTCTTCGAAATCAAATATGAAAGTGTCACAAGGGATACAAAAAGTCCATAAAGCCGTCAGGCAATCAGATGTTAGGGTAATGATCTACTCCTTGGGTGTTGAACTAAAAGCTTATGGACCAAACTTCTGATTTTAGGGAACATCTTAGAATTTTACAAGCCAAAAGGACAGATTGTAGAGAAAGGTTTTAATTTTTATGGTCCACCCATCGCGTTTGTGAAGACATTTGTATTTCCCTGACACAGTTGTAACAGGGGAATAAGGGGAGAGTATTCCAAGGTCACATGCCTCATAGGTGATTTCCCTGATGTGCTTATTTGTTGTACTTAACAACATGCGATTTCTTTATGTCCAGAAGCATTCACTGAGCTAACTTCTTATTGATTCCTTGAATCAGATTTAGCTAGAAACCAGATGCACAGGGACAGCCGAAGTTGTTTGAAGAAGAATCTGTCAATCAGCAGTAAAGGGGGGGAAGTGAGTTTCAAAGAAAAATGTAAAATGTTCTGAGCTGTGTTCGGTGAGCCAGTTAGAATACCTCTATACCCTTTTCATATTTGTGTTGAAAATAAACTTGCCCTTTCTAACAGAAGTCAGCATTTCATGTTGTTACATATCAGCCATACTGAGGAATCAGAGGTTGGTAGAGATTTAAAGAGTATTAAGACAGCAACTCTATTATTTTGAAAATAAGTCAGAGGATTAACTTAATCTGTTGCCCAGAAATAGTCAAAGAGGAATCTGATCATACTTCAAAATTTTTAATCTTTTGCCACGTCATCTAGCAGACCAGAAAAAGGTGAACTTGTGAGGGAAGTGGGCCGTTCGCTCAACCCTCCAACAACTATTAGGAAGTTTTCAAGTAAATGTTTTGCCATTTCCTAACTGGCAGGGGAAAACTTGCTGCTGTCCTGGAGCCTCTGATTTTAATGGTCTTTCTCTTGTTTAGATATTGCTTGGATGACCGAAAAGCCCTAGAAAGAGACGGGGGATTTTCTGAACTTCAGTCTCGTCTTATTCGTTATGAAACCCAGACCACCTGCACCAGAGAAAGTTTTCCGGTCCCCACGGTGTTGAGCCCTCTTCCATCACCTGCAGTCGTGTCAGAGCCCGGAAGTGTCCCTGATGGAGAAGCTTTACAAAGCGAACTCCGAACTGAAGTATCTCGATTAAAAAGGAGATCAAAAGATCTAAATTGCCTTCATCCCCCAAAAAGGTGATATATTAAGTGCATAAAAATAGTCTCTTGACAGAAAGTGTGTTAGTCCTTAGAGTAATCTTTTTTTAATTAATTTATTTTATTTTTATTTTATTTAAAAAAATCTTTTTTAATGTTTATTCATTTTTTGAGAGACAGAGCACAAGGAGGAGAGGGGCAGAGAGAGAGGTAGACACAGAATCCGGAGCAGGCTCCAGGCTCCGAGCTGTCAGCACAGAGCCCAGTGCGGGGCTTGAACCCACCAACCGCGAGATCATGACGTGAGCCAAAGTCGGACGTCTAACCGACCGAGCAACCCGGGCACCCCTGATTTTTATTTTTTAAAAAACTTTTTGAGAGAGAGAGAGAGAGAGCAAGAGTGTGAGCAGAGAAGGGGGGGGCAGAGAGAGGGAGCGAGAGAAAGAGAAAGAGAGAGAGAATCCCAAGCAGATTCCATACTCAGTGCAGGGCCAGACACAAGGTTCGATCCCACAACTCCAGGATCATGACCTGAGCTGAAATCAAGAGCTGGATGCTCAACTGACCGAGCCATATTAGTCCTTCCTATTTTTAGGTAGCTTTCTGCATAGATCTTAGATTACTTCCTTCATATCAGGAATTTTGGTTTTATTGCGAGCAGTTTACGCTTATAAGAAGACACAACTTGGATTTCTTGCTGTTTGTGCTAGTATGCAGTCTGTTAGCACGACGGGCTGTAGAGTGGTGAAGCCATGCAACACTAGAGAGCTCACCCAACTGATGCAGCAGCATAACTGCTTTGTGGAAGAGGGGATTTGGGCTTGGCGGCTTTCCTGTGTCTTCTGCCTCCTCCCTTCTTTCTGCCTGCCCCGGCCTCTCCAACAGGGGCTTCCACTGTGTCACATAACATATAGCTTAAAACACTACATAATATTATATGAAACTTTTCCAGATCCTTTGTTTGCTAGCTAAGTAAAATGTCCAAATACTGAACAGAAGTTTTCGGAAACACTCTGAATCTTGTTGAATTTATATATCTTTAGGACCTTTGTCAAATTTAGGTCTTTGGCATCTACAACAAGCTTTAAATTCTTATTGTATATAAACCTTTCAAAAAGTATGAAATATGTTAACGTGACACTTTCAAAAAATTTTTTGAGCAGTTAAAAATATTAGAATACTATTTCCCTGATATGGAATAACTGAATTATTTTTTTAAATAAAATTTTTTTTAATGTTTGTTTATTTTTGAGAGAGAGACAAAGCACGAGAGGGGGAGGGTCAGATAGAGAGGGAGACACAGAATCCGAAGCAGGCTCCAGGCTCTGAGCTGTCAGCAGAGAGCCCGATGCTGGGCTCGAACCCATGAACTGTGAGATCATGACCTGAGCTGAAGTCAGATGCTTAACCGACTGAGCCACTCAGACGCCCCTGTAATAACTAAATTATTTTTATGAGGACTTTAAAAATTTGTGGTACTTTTTATATGTGATAAAGCTAATAAAAAGCAAATCTATTAACATTTCCGATACTGTATTTTGTAACAATGTTTTTTATTTCTGACTTGAGACTAATAATAAGATATGAGTTCTGGAAAAGAAAGAACACTGTGGTCTGTGGGTTAGCAGAATTGAAGGATATGAGACCCTATCTTGTAAAAGGAAATTTAAACATCTTAGAAAGATTGAAGCATGAGCCAATTTTATAGTTTCATTTGTCTTTAACACTTATTTATTTTGCCCAGGTAGATGCATGGATACAGTAAGTATAGTTTATGGTTTCTTTGTCAAAATTATCTTTATAGAAAAGCAAAAATACTTAACAGATGGTTATTAAATTTATAAACATCACCACCTGCAGTGCTGGAGCTGATGGAGGGGAGAAGTTGTAAATTGACAAGGAGGGCAACAGTGGTAACTCCTTGTTGCTTTTCCTCCTAGCTGAAATTCTCGTTTGCTGTTCCTTGCTTTGTATGTTTCAGTCACCTGTTTGCAGAACTAAGAGAGTAGCTGTATAGTTGTCAATTGCTTAAGGCAGTCATAGCAAGAGATCTTGTTTGCTTTTCTTGGGTTTGTATTTCAGTGGATATAGTTGTCACATTTAGGACAGAAAATGGACCTCATTGTTGATTCACTTCATCTGTTTTTGATATATTTCTCCACGATAGACTTGTGAAGTCTGAAAGTTCAGATTCTCTTCTCTCTCAGACAAGCATAACTTGCAGAAAACCGCGAGCAGAGCGTTCATTCTCTGTGGCCTGTCCGTCTGCTCCAGTTCTTAGCAGTGAGCCTTCAAAAGTCACTACGAAAGCCAGTTCTGGTCAAAAAAGTGTGCATGGATCAAAAACATCAAGGCAAACTAAGGAATCAAGATCACAGAAACACACACGGGTAAAGATTTGTTTCCTGTCTCTTAGTTCTACATGGGAAGAAATTCCTTTATTTGGTTCATTTAAAATGTATGTCTAAAAATTTTATGAATGGAATAAAATGGTATCTGTAATGTACTTTAAAATAATCCAACATAAGAAGGATAATGGATAAGTGGGCAGAGGTATAAATGAAATTAGACACAAGTTGATCCTTATTGAAACTGTTTGATATGTTGAGATATTGATTCATTATAAAATGTTCTGCCTACTTTTCAGTGTTTGAAATTTTACATAATAAAAAATAAATACACCCCATGTATATCTCTTACATTGAGATTTCATTTAACAGCTCAGGATTCGAATTCCTCTTCATATACTCCAGTCATTTCTTCCTAACAGGTATCTTATTATATGTGTGACCATATAAATATTCCAGATCCCTTTTTCTCTCAATTGTCTTGTCTTAATAAATTTGTCTTTTTCACAGAGTTACAGTCTAATTCACACAACTCTAAAGATGCAATACATGTGTACCTTTTCCAAGAAATATTAGTCACACGTTATGTTCTATTCAAGATACTGAAAGAAGTAGTTACGGAAACCTTGAAGAAACACGGCATTACTGAGGCTCATGGATGTTTCACTGCATGCAGCCAACGCCTCTTTGAGATCTCCAAGTTCTATCTGAAGGTATAGTGTTTTCTCTCCTAACAGCAAAATTGAGGTCTTGATATTCCTATTTGACATAAAGTACATTGATAGCTTATAACTTGTTATCAGATTTTTTTTAAAGTGGAGATAGAACAATTGGGACCAGTGGGGTGCTAGGGTGGCTTAGTCACTTGAGTGTCCAACTCTTGATTTCGGCTCAGATCATGATCTAACGGTCATGGGATCAAGCCTTGCATTGGGCTCTACTCTGAGCTTGGCGCCTGCTTAGGATTCTGTCGCTCTCCCTCTGCCCCTCCCTGTTTGCGCTCTCTCTGTCTCTCTCTCCCCCTACCCCTCTCCTCTGCTGTCTCTCTCAAAAAAAAAAAAAAAAACAAAAAACAAAAAAAAAGAGAAAAATTGGAGCCAAAATATTTTATATATGACTTATTTGAGTTTTGTCTTCATATATAGAAAACTACATTTTAATTGGTATCCTCCGTATCTCCCTAACAACTTAAGTTGATAATAAGCTTCAAAACATGTTTAATTAGTAATTTTAGCATATAGTGAAAAAGGCAACGGGGATGAATATCAGAACACCCTGTTTCTAATTTTGGATCTGCTCTCAGCTGGTTGTGAGACATTGGACAGATCAGCCACCCAGATGATGCTTCTGCAAACTTGGATGGTGTTAGATTATCTCCAGTTTTAAGAGTTTCTGACTCAAATCAGAGTTTTGCGTGAGTTCCTGGTTAAAACTACGGGATTGACCATGTGTATTTATTTCGCCTTCTTTTTAAAATCTCTCAAGAAAGACGGCATTAAAGTACAAAAACAAAGAAACAGAGAAAAAACACTATAGTAGTATGTTTAGTACGTTGTTGAACAAGACAGAGCCCGTGGACGCCTGGTGTCACAGTTACAGAAGTTTGCACCCCGCCGAGCCCCAGTGAGGAACAAACCACTTCACGTGACATAGTCTCCGAGGTGCCTAGGGTTTGAAGACACCAAGTGTCGTGGAGAAAAGGAGTGTGGTGCAGGCGGAAGAGAAGGGGATGGAATAAAGATCCACAAAGCGAACTGGGGAACCCTGCCCTACAGGTCCTTTTGCCACAAGGGTAACTACACCGCATATTGCGTGTACTCCCCGCCCCCAGCTCTGTGATGGTGCAGGCAATAGTCTCTGCAGAAAGAAGAATTAAAGGCCACAAGGAAAAGGCCAGCTGGCCTCCTAATAACCCTACCTTGTAACGCCTCCAGACAGAGCTTCCCGTGTAATTTTAAATATGAGCAGATCTCCAAGGATTAGCAGGCTTTTGAGGCTTTTCCAGTAAAGAGATACCAAAATGTAAAGGAATGAAGGAACTCTTAAGGAGCAGAAAGCTATAGAAACTTCATAAAAACTATAACTTTCAGAGAGAAGATAATTGCATTCCTAAAACTAGAATAAGATGGCTGTTTCCAGAAACGAACATGAAAGCTCCTTGAAATTAAAAATGTGATAAAATCAATCCAACAGAAATGCTGAACAGTTGAGATTAAGAAATTTACCAGAAATTAGAATCAAATGATAAAAACAGGAACCATAGGACAAGAAAATGGGAGATTTCTCAAAAAACCAAAAATAGAACTACTCTACAACCCAGCAGTTGCACTACTGGGAATTTGTACAAAGACTACAAAAATGCTGATTCGAAGGGGCACATGCACCCCAATGTCAATAGCAGCGCCATCAACACCACCAAATTATTGAAAGAGCCCAAATGTCCATTGACTGATGAATGGGTAAAGAAGATGTGGTGTATATATACAATGGAATACTACTCGGCAACGAAAAGGAATGAAATCTTGCCATTCGCAACGTGGATGGAACTAGAGGGTATTATGCTAAGTGAAATAAGTCAGTCAGAGAAAGACAAATATATGTTTTCACTCATATATGGAATTCGAGAAACTCAAAAGATGAGCATAGGGGAATGGAAGCCTGCTTCAAAGCAGCTGTAAAGAGGATGAAGTTTAGCAGAACAAGGGACTGAGTCAAAAACTAAGAACTGACCTAGGGAGCAGCTAGACCAAATCGGAGCAGGCTTTGGGAGAAAGATCGCCAGGTGAAAAAATAAGAATAAGAATAAAAAATCAGATTTTTTAAAAAACAGAGATTATCCAGTGTATTTGAGTGTTTGGAAACAACTTTGCTGTTTGTACGTTGAATCAGTCTATTGCAGCATTTGGCGGGGGACCTAGAATTACATGCGTGGCAAACAAAGCAAATGTAATTTAGCTACAGGATAGACAAAATGTTACAGGAGAGGAAAATTATAATCCATTACTTAGCTCAAGACTGAACTGTATTTATGGAGGTATAATAATGCAAACACACACTATTTATTCATCAAAAATGTGGTCCAACAGTTACTGAGAGGAAGGGGAGGGGCTGGCAGGATTCAGACACCTGAACCCATTATCTTTATAACTCATAACAGTGCTCATTGCCTCTAATTCCTACATCAAAAAGTAGCAGCATAAACATATTATTCAGAAACATGAAAGTATAAATAAGAGAAACCGCTAAAAGAACTGAATGTGGCCATCTTTCTTCTGGGAAGCATAACGTAGAGGTATAGCAGAGGACTGCTTTTCTTTTTCAATACAATTAGATTTTTTTTTTTTACTTTGTAATCTAATTTGACATAATCATATTTTTTAAAAGTCAAGAGATTTCA
Source organism: Cryptoprocta ferox (assembly GCA_028646485.1). NCBI lineage: Eukaryota > Metazoa > Chordata > Mammalia > Carnivora > Eupleridae > Cryptoprocta > Cryptoprocta ferox. The sequence continues at coordinate 18,376,900 of CM053569.1, read as the reverse complement.
GTTTCCTTTTCTGTCAACAAAGAAGCATTCCCTCTTTGTTGTAGAATAAAATAACTGGAAAGAAGACAGAGAGAAAAGAGATTGTATCTCAAAAATAAACACAAATGCTGTATGTTCACTTCCAGAGTACCAAAGCATTAGTGGATATTCCTAGTCAAGGATGGGGCTTAGATTTGGTCAGTGCTGCTGCGAATATGAGGGTAGAATGACAGATTTATATATACATAAAATATATATAATATATATTTATATATATTTATATGTATTTTCCTGTTATAGATGTTAAAGTATCTTGATACTTCAGGGTAGAGCTAATTATAATCTTTTACTCTGATTTTTTTTTGTAATATTTCCTGAGTCACACTGATACTTGTAGAATGTTTTAGGATAATCTCAAGTTTATTTAATTAATAATGACTTGATCTCTGTAATTTAATGTACAAATCGTGACATGCTTTATTTGATTACATTTAGGATCTTAAAACTTCAAGAGGTTTATTCGAAGAAATGAAGAAAACAGCAAACAACAATGCTGTACAGGTAAATAACTTATTCCCAAGAAACTACATTCAATTAAGTTGCTATTTTATTTTAGGGTAGCTGTGATGCTCTTATATATGCTGTAAGAACTCTCTTTAAAATACTTAATAATAGACTAATGGAAACAGAGCATTTTGGAGTATTTAACAGTTTGCTCTGCTAACAGAAGAGTTTCTAAAAATGATGTTAATAAAGAAAAAAAATGTTTAAATAATCCAAAGAACTGGAAAAATTAATCCATTTTGATTTGTTGTTTTCAGAGTTTGGTTTAATTTCTTTCCAGTGACCCTTTGAAAACGTTTTTTTAAAAAGGTGAAAAAATAGAGCAGAATCTTGATTGTGCTCAGTGAGGACAATTCCTGTACTCTGCAGTAGAAATCTAGCTTCAGTTTTCTTTTTTTCAGTTAGAAAATAAAATGTGTTTTTAAGATAAAATGTGTTTTAAGATTTTGATGTGCTACTTCTTATTTTAAATTTCTACCATACTGTTTTATCTTTTTCTGTCCCTTGTGTTTTCAGAAAAAATAAACCATAATCATATTTCTTCTCCTCCTAGGTGATTGAATGGGTATTAGAAAAGACAAGCAAGAAATAATACAGAATCTTTCTCTTTGGACAGTTATAAGTTGGCCAGAGCTATTTTTTTTGTTTTGTTTTGTTTTGTTTTTGTTTTTGTTTTTTGGCCAGAGCTATTATTTACTACTTTCTTTCTTAGTTTGAAAATTATAAGCAAATTTAAAACTTTATTCATAGACTAGATGTTACATCTATGAATAATTTTATAAATATCCAATATTTATATAGTTTTGAGGATGCTCAGTTAAATGTGCTTTTTTAATTATATACTTATTTTATAGTTTCAGTATATTTTAATTTTTAAGGTTAATATTTTTAAATATGTTTTTAAATGTTTACTCTTGGTTATTTAATTATTTCAATAAATAGAAAAAGTTATTTCTTTTCTTCTTGGTAAATGTCTTTGTTGTCAGGCCTGTTCAAATTACTGACTCTCAAGTAAGACATTGCCAGTGGCTTTTCTCATGTGACCCAACAGCATACTTTATTGGGCAGTTCCTTGTTTAGAAAATATCGATAAAAAAATTCACACAGGTGGCCGTTTTCCCTTACCCCTACCTCAGGGCCACTGCTGTTGGAGCTATTCATGTTTATTTGGGATTAAAAACGAAGAAAGGGCAGAAATTGTGGAAATAAGATTTAGTGAAAATGACTAAGTAGAGACTCCTGGAAAACAAGATCATGGTAGAAAATCTGGAAAATGCAGGAAATACAAAACAGAGTAAAAAGAATTCCAACTTTGCCCCACTATCTCTAGGTAACCACTGTTAATACTTTTAAAATATACATGTAATTATTTTTAAAACATTTTAAAAGTTGGGGCCATACATGTGTGTGTATGTGTATTCATATGTGTCTGTGTATTAATTTAATAGCCTGTTTTTCACATAATAATATATTATGAATTTTTTATATATTTCATTTTAATAACTGTAATACCAAGGAGCCGCCATTTGTTTAACCAGTCCCCACTGTTGGACATAATAGGCTCAATTTTTCCCTATGATAAATAAAACTGTAATGAATCTTCCTAATGCATCACTGATTATTTTCTCTGTATAACTTCTTAGGAGTAGAATTTGTGAGTCTTAAGATTGATGGTAATATTTCCAAATTGCCTTTCTGAGAAATCAGTTTGCACATCCACCAACAGAGTCCCTGTTTCCTTTTTTGATGACTGAAAATAGTGAGGGTGAGCATTTTATTTATAGTATATAAAGAACCGAAAAACCCTTTCAGCTTAATAATAAGATGTAACCTAGGGTTTTTTTTTTTTTTAATAGACAAGGAGTTAAAAAAACAGTTCATAAAAGAAGATACAGGAATGGCAACAAACACATGAAAAGATGTTCAGTATCCTCACTCATCAAGGGGGAGTGTAAATTAAAACTATAATGAGATGCCCCTAAACACCAACTAGAATGCATAAAACTTTAAAACTGATGATACCTTGTCTTGGTGACTATGTGCAGCTTTTGGAAATCTCATGCACTGCTGTTGGGAATGGAAAATGCTATAATCATTTTGGAAAATATTTAGGTTTCTTATAAAATTCAGTTTACACTCACCATATGACTCAGCCATTCCCGTTTACCCAAGGTAAATAAAAGCTTGTCATAGAAGAAAATTGCACCTAATACTCATACCCGCTAATGCTTAATAGCACCAAACTAGAAACAACTGAGATGTCCATCAATAAGTGAATGGATAAGCAAATTATAAAATAATCATGGGGCGCCTGGGTGGCTCAGTCAGTGGAGCATCCGACTCTTGATTTGAGCTCAGATCGTTATCTCAGTTGTGAGATCGAGCCCCATGTCTGGCTCTGCGCTGAGCGTGGAGCCTGCTTAAGATTCACTCTCTCCCCAAATAATAACAAAATAAAATATCCATATAATGGAATAGTACTTATCAATATAATAGAACAAACTAAAACATGCAGCAACATATGGATGACTCTCAAAGTCTGCTGAGAAGAAAATGGCAGAAAAATGAAATTCTAGAAGAGGGAAACACAGAGTCACAGAAAGCAAAAATGGTTTCCTGGGATCAGATGTCAAACCCTTGTTTGCCACACGAGGCTGGTGAGCCTTGGGAGGTGACTGGGAGGTGGGGTAAGGTCAAGCCGTGCGGAGAGAGGCAGGGGAGACCAGATACAGATCCTTGCCAAGGAAACACAGGAACTCCATCTGTTTTGTAGGTTTGTTTTGTTGAAGTTATATCCCCAAAGTGAACCAATAATTATGACTTGGAGAACTCTTTCAGTCAATTCAACCAGTCAAAGAAATTGGTTCCTAAATTTTTAGGTACCTTACTGGGATTCCAAAGCTCATTCCACATTGTCTACCTCAGAGCCTGTATTCTCAAGTAAAATGTGGTCAAAGATACTTCAAATAAACCTGAAAGCAGGCACAAAGGAGAGACCTAAAAGGCCCAGAAACTTCAGGTCAACATTCGATCCTCTAACGACATCGAGCAAGGAACTTCTGGCAAATAGCACTTAGTGTAAGCTACAACTCACGGAAGGAGAGGCGGCAGGGCTGAAGTACAGATGCACACACTTTGGAGCTATGCTCCCTGGGAGGGAGGAGCCCAGCCGAGCAGGCGTTCTGCCTTTATACGGGGTAAGCCTGACAGGGCCCTCAAAGGTATATGGGCAAGAGTGCAGGGACTGAGCTGAGACCTCACTGTTTCGGGGTTATTTACCCGTGCTGGGAATAATGCTGGACGCTCACCCTCTTTAAAATGAGAACTGTAGAATGAGGCCCCTTGTACGAGGGAAAGAGGGAGCCACAGGGCCCAACCAGCTCACTGTGTTATGCAGAGATGGTACATTTGACAAAACTTGCCTAGAGAACCTGGAAAAGAGAAGCCTAATGCACTCATGGAATATCTGGGTTATTTCTAGGCAGAATGTTAAAAATTTAAAAAAAAAAAGTGCCATTTGTTAGCTGCGTCTGGTAAGATGCAGGAAAAGATAGATGAGCAAAGAAGGAGCCGTGCAGTTTTCCAGGGTTTCGAGGAGATACTGAGGTCTGAGGACATTGTGAGTCAGAAAGTGAAATGGTTTTGCACTTCCAGTTACCAATGGCAAAGGATTCTTGAAGGAGAAAGATCAAACCTAAGGTGTGGTTATATAATCGTTTATTAAGACCTTAGAAATATTTAAAGTGAATGATTTAAAAGTAGACCCTCTCAGCTAACAAAAGGGTTTTTAAGAATCTCAAGGGTGTTGTCCCACAGGCACTGTGACACCCAAAGTGAGAAGAGACCTCCTAAAGAGAATGGTGGGTGTGGCTGTCACCTACCAGACTAGATGAGAACTTGATACATCAACCATGCCCACAGCATATATTTTTGAGACGTAATTCACATCTCATAAAACTCACCCTGTAAAGTGTATAATACAGTGGCTTTAGTACATTCACAAAGTTGTGCAGTCAGCACCACTACCTAATTCCAGAACATCTTCATCACCCCAAACAGAAACGCCGTTATCTGTAAGCAGTCATTTTGTATTCTCCCTCCTGTCAGCCTCTGGCAAACCATACTCTACTTCATGTCTCCACAGATTTGCCTCTGCTGGACATTTCGTGTAAGGTGACTCATGCAATTTATGTCCTTTTGTGTCTGGCTTCTTTTTCTTAGCATGAGATTTTCAAGGTTCATCCGTGTTATAGCATGTCATTATTTCATTCTTTTTTATAGTCAAGTGTTTGTGTGAATCAGCCACATTTTGTCTATCATCAGTTAATGGACATTTGGGCTGCTTGCACGTTTTGGCTATTATGAGTAATGCTGCTGGTGGACATTCGTGTGCAAGTTCCTTGTGTGGACATATGGTTTCCATGCTCTTGATATACGCTTATGAGTAGAATTGCAGGACTCTATGGTAACTCCATGATTTAACATTTTTGTTTTAACTTTTCCAAAGCAGCAGCATCTGACATTTCCACCAGCCAACAATGTATTCGCGTTCCACATTCTCAACATCCTTTCCAATACTTGTAATTATTTGCTTTCTTGACAAATGATCTGAAGTATGAGGTGGTGTCTCATTGTAGTTTTGATTTGCATTCCCCAGATGACTACTGATGTTGAGCATCTTTTCATGTGCCTGTTTCCTGTTTACATATCTTCTTTGGAGAACTGTCCACTCAAATCTTTGACCATTTTTAATTGGATTATTTGTCTTTTTATTGCTGAGTTGTAAGAGGTCTTTATATATTCTGGATTCTGGTCCCTAATTAGATATATAACTTACAGAGATTTTCTCCCATTCTATGGGTTGTCTTTTTACTTGCTTTATAGTTTTATTTCTTATATTTAGGTCTGGGATCCATTTTGAGTTAATTTTTGTGCATGATATGATTAGGTGCTGATGCCGTATTTGGAATGTTCAATTGCAGGGCCCTGAGAGGAAAGAAGAAAAGGGAAGAGAGGTGGGGAAGGCAGGAGAGCAAAGCAGCTGATCCATTATTCAGCGGCCACTGCTTTATGAGGCCCAAAGAAACACAGCCAGTCCTCCAGCAGGTGTTTTCTCAGTCACAGGGACTGTCTTAGGATATAAGGTGTATGGAGAAACCATGTCTCAGGGATGTACACAAGAAGGAGGAAGGAGAGGATTATTTTTCTGCTTGGCTCCTTCCTATTATTATCTCCTGTTTGACCCCATAAAGATTTAAATCCTGTACAGTTCCGGATTGCTCAGGTCATTAGTGGCTGCTCAGGACACATTTTTTGTCTTTGTTTTTGTTTTTAATTGTTTTAATCTTTATTTATTTTTGAGAGAGAGAGAGAGAGACAGTGTGAGCAGGGGAGGAACAGAGAGAGGGAGACACAGAATCCGAAGCAGGCTCCAGGCTCCGAGCTGTTGGCACAGAGCCCAATGCGGGACTCAAACTCATGAACTGTGAGATCCTGATCTGAGCCAAAGTCAGAAGCTCAACCGACTGAGCCACCCAGGAGCCCCAGGACACAGTTTTTATCCGCTGCAGTGTGTGGCTTTTCATCCAAGTCTGGAATGCATCTCCTTAGCCTGGCTGCCTGACAGCAGCCAGGGAGAAAGGAGGTTGGAGAAGACAGCATTTCCAAGCAAGTAATGGGTTGGATGTAAGTGGCAGGATCACTGAGATCAAACAGAGCTGGCTGTGGTGGTGCCCAAGGTTAAGTAAGCAGCTGAGAGTCTAGGACACCAGATGATGGCATCGAGGGAATCCGAGGAGGTAAATAGGATATGTCCTAGTAACATAACCTACATGCACTCAGGATTGTTTTAAAATTGATATCCCCTAGGGGCACCTGGGTGGTTAAGCATCTGACAAGTCAGTTAAGCTCAGGTCATGATCTCATGATTTGTGAGATCGAGCCTCGCATCAGGCTCTGCGCTGACAGTGAGGAGCCTGCTTAGGATTTTCTCTCTTCCTCTCCTTCTCTGCCCCTCCCCCACTTGTACCCGCACGCTCTCTCTCTCTCTCCCCCTCTCGCTCTCTCTCAAAATAAATAAGTAAACTTTAAAAAAAAGATACCCCTAACTGTAAGGTAAAGAAGTTTTAGAAAAAGACAATAATGATAGTAAGATAATATGCATTTCAATATGGTGGGGTACAACTCCCACCAAAAGATAAAGTAGTTGAATGTTTTTACCTACATTCAGTGTGAATGAGGCACATACGAAAGTAGTCAGGTGTTCTGCGCTGATGATTCAAGTACCATGTACGTATGCACTTGCTAAGGGTGACTTGTTTTTATAAAACACTTTATAAAATGCCCTGAGCAAAACAAAAACACAGTCTTCCTTCTGTGTACAAGGTAGCTGCACACCTAGGAAACTCAGACTATGTTGAATCAGTCAAAAATGTTTTCGTATGTAAAATGTAGTCAGGGTCTAGGCTCAGATAATTATGTTTTTCACCTACATGAACATCTCGAAGGACAGAACAATTCCATTGGATGGGGGGACTGTCATCACATTGCAGGAAGTCTGCCAGCCGTGGTTCTTGTTCAGTAAATACTAAGTGTCCCCCCACCCCCTGCCCATCGTTGTGATGACAAAACACCACCACAGATTTCCGAAATGCCCTGGCAGTGCCACTCTTCCTGAGAATCACTTAAAAAAACAAACAAATGGAATATATATCTATGTATCTGTGTTTTTATATGCATTTTGCAGAACTTGCTTTTAGATATTTTGTCCACATTAGCACTTAGAGACAGATCAGCCTTCTAATGCGTCAGTGTGCCAAGATTTATTTAGCTTATTTATTGACCTTCTTAGCTTCTTGTTACAAACAATGCCGCAAAGATGATCCCTCTATGTTAGTCTACTTACATCTCTAGAATAAATTCTCAGAGTCAAAAGGTATGTGTATTTTAAAATTTTTATAGATTGTGCCAAAAATGCCTTCTGAATTATTGCCAAATGCACACCGACGCATGGGCGTATAAATGCCTGTTTTCCCATCACTCTCCACCACTAGGTATTATGGAGAGTTTTAATCTTGGCCAATTGGTTCTTCAAGGATAAAAACAAGGCATTTAAGTGCCCTATTTAAAGCCATTTTCAGATCATTTTATATTGCCTAGCAGCCCTCAGCCTTCATCTGTCTTTTTATTATATAGGACATTCATATGGAAAAGAGATGGGACTTCAGTGTTTTCTAGGGTAGAACAGGGTCATGACTGAAAGTCAGGCAGACCTAAGTTTCGGCTCTAAAAATGAGGGGACTTTCCAACAACTCTAGTCATCCAGCAATGGAATGACTCACCTTGGGAGTTAAGGAGTCCCCATCCCATAGCTCAACACTTCCAAATTTCAGGCAGAATGAACAGTACAAGAGATGATCAAGGGATGCCCAAGTTTAGTGGAATATTATACAAGGTCAGTGTTTCCCCAGTGTAGTACTTGGACCAGTAGTGCATGTGGGATGACTTTAGGTGGTACAAAGTTTTTAAAGAATTTAATTGGTGTGTATTCATATATATATATACACACACACACACTATGTTTCTATATTTCTAGCAAATCATATACCCTAAGATATACTAAGGTAGTGTTGTTAAAATTATAAACAAACTTTGGGCAATAATGTGCATGATGACTTCTAAAGTCTCTTCAAAAGTGAGATTCTACAGTTCTAAATGTAATCTTAATACTACTAAATTTTCAAATAGTAAAAAGACATCCCAGCCATAGACTAAGCTATTATAAGCAATTGAAACACAAGCCAGGTTGTAGTACTACAGGGGATTTGAGTATTTGGAGCTTGGTATATAGGTCAAATCCCTGTATACCAATTTTAGTTTAAATGAGAGTCAAGATCCCTAAGCGCCGGATGAAGACCCATCCTGAAATTATACACAAAATCCCCCCCACACCAAATTTTCTAGTGTCATCCCCATTACCCATTAGCGCCTTCCAAGGCCAGTCTTGGAGGAAGAGAACAGTGGGATATGTCTTCACATTCCATCTGTGGCCATCATGAAACCACCAACCAGTCCACCATATTCAGAGGTGAATATTTATTTAATTCATATATAAAGTTTACATGATATCCATAGTGCTATAAACATAGGCACATTTTTTTTTAACTCAAGGTACATTCAAAAGTTACTCCATCACCCCAGCCCACTCCCCTCAAGATGGAACATCTAATATTTGTAAAACAAGGGCCAGAAAGTCCCCGCCCATTAATTTTAGGAGAATGCATTTTTCAGCATTTTAATTCCATCGATTGATAGAATTAATTAAATGCCCTTGCCTCAATGTTTTTAAGACATTTACGATTTTTTTTCTTCTATTTAGTTCAAGTCAGAAGAGATAGATTGGTTTCTACATTCCTATTGGCCTTTAAATCCCTGGGATGCTTAGGGATCACCTAACCACATCTACCAGCAAACTGGGCAGCTTCCCAGTAAGTACAGTTAAAACATCAGTCATTTGTATTGATTTACCCTTAAAGGGACAAATGTGAATTCAATAATTCATTGATTCAAATAAGAAATGGACTGAGCACAGAGCAGATTGGACAAAAACAAATTCCCCCAAAATGACACAGTTGATTCACTGACTGTATCCAGACATATGAGTTTGTGTCTTTCACAACATCCACAACACACATCAAGACAAGATTAAAATTTACAGTGTAAAATCATTGTAATTTGCTGAATTCAGAACGAGGGAAAATGAGTATTTGAAACTGATTCATCATAGCCACTCAGATATGATACACTTTAACTGTGAAAGAAAAAAAATGATTCGTATACACAATTCTCTTAGTAAAATTGTCTATTTCTTGCTAATGACACATTTTAATTCAGAAAATGCATGAATTTATTCAAATGTGTATTTTCTAAAATATAAATATTTAAATTAAGTTTTTATAAATGCAGAGAATGTAGTTTGTTGACCCCCACCCAGATATTAATCAGTCTAAAACTTATGTGAAGAAATATTTGTAATTATGATCATTTTAATTTGTCTATAAATATATAATAAGATCTTTGCAATTTAATTATGAGTAATTAACTCATACTTCATGTAGTACTGAGCACCTTAGATTACATATTGTCGAACTATTGGCATTAATATATGTATTTTAATGTTATTTACAATGCATAATTCTCTTGTATAACAACATTCCAATGACTTTGAAAATATGTTATGAAAGAGTGCAGTATAATTTACAAGTGCATCAAAGCTTTCCTGTAGTATTCAGGGTGGGACCTCACTCCTCAGCATTTTAAAATAAAAAACCAAAAAAAAAAATCTGTGTCCTAAAGCTGTTTCCAAAGTGTTTTTTGTTTTCTGTTTTTTTTCTTTTGTTTTGTTTTGTTTTTTAAACACTGGTTTCATAAGATGCTATGACAGAAAGGAGTTCTATAAATGTTGGAATAGTACACAGATGCCCCCTTGAAGAATCTCAATGTATACATTAAAACATCTCAATGTATACATTAAAGCCTTGGAGGAGGCCCGCAATCATGAAATCTTTGACATTTCTTACCTCGGTATTTAACACATTTTTGGTTATCAAACCTCTTATTCTCTCCCAGTAAAATACCTCTGTCGATGCCCTTTGGAACTATAGTAACATGACACATACTTCGGGAAACACTAATCTAAAATCAACTTTGTAACTCAATAAACATCTGCCTCGTGGGCAAAATTGCATTCCTTTAAAACAGTTTTCACTTTAAAAACTCTTTGCATAGGTATTTGCTAAAAGACAGTTCTGCAAAAACACACAGGTCCAATCCAGAACGTTCCTTTGTGTAAACTACAGGGGAAAGAAGGGGGTCACAAATGCTTACAGAAACTCTAGAGCTGATTTTTAAGATTTGAGGAAGGGGATTCCAAAATCAAATGATACAGGTGTCTTTTTACTGAATTTGTATTGAAAGGTAAAAATAAAAACATTAAATCAGAAATATGCTGTATGTTGTCTGAAAATATTCTTGTAGAAAAATATCAGGTCATTATATTATTTCCCTGGAATTCCTAAGAGCTGTGGATGCTGTCAATAGATTTGATTATCACGCTGGGTGTATGCGTAAAGCCCATCATCGTCCAGAATTATGTGCGGCTGCTCTGTAACTGGTTCGAAAATGCATGCATACGAGCACAGGCAGACACAAAGGCCAATAAATGGCTCCGTACTTTCACTGAAAACCACGAAATGGGGATAATTAGTTAACCTCATGTGAGCTGTTATATATATGTGTTATATATATAGGAGATATACACGTTTATATATATCTCAAATGACAACCTTTTAAAAAACATACCTCTAATTTGCTTTCTATAAGTAAAGCTATCAGTCTTGGCTCTAAGATAGCACACCTTGGTGTGAGTGCAGTCCCAGATTAATCATCTTTCAAGCGCGCGACTCTTCTGCAAAGCTTTGCAATATAAACGGTCTACTTTGGCTCAGATTCCACCAGCTCAGAGCTCAGATCAGTATCTGACGCTTTATTTAATTCCCGCTCAGCATATGCTAATGAGAATACTTCAGACTCCTTCTACATCACTGAAAGATTCTACATCACTGAAAGATAATTCATTAAGAAAAAAATTACAGCTGCTTCATACTTAAATAAAAGGTGGGTTTCCAATTTGAAGCGCTTCTCTTTCCTTACCAGCAAAAGTCAACTCAATTAGAAGTAGGCAATCGATCACACTAACACAAGGGATCATTGTTACGGGGGGGGGTGGGGGGGGGCGGGGAGGTGAAAATGTCCAGTCCTCATCTAGTCAGTCCTTGCTTACCTGGGTGGACCAGTTGCCTAGAAACTGGTATGCTTAAGACCTGCACACGCTGTTCTAATGTTCATGTCCTTGATTGTCATGATTTCAAAGCTATGCTGCGTATTTCCACTTGCCCTCACCTCTTTACCCTTCTACCGTTCTAAAAAGCCAGTTTTCTTCTGATACTCCTTGCGGTATTTTCTTGGGGCACCCCCTTGTAGTTGGGGAAGCTGATGAGAAGTGTGGGGCAGCTCAGAGGACTTGGGGATCTAAAGCTGACTGCAGCGTGCTACCTCTCACTGCTCACCCGAGCAGCGGGGCTGATGTTCCGCTCCGGTGACACAGCAGCCCGCCTTTTGTCAAAGGCAAGTCATCCCCTGCTCAGGCCACCAAGCCCAGTCTTGTGATCTTCGCTGACAGGAAGGAGTGAATGATGAAAACGATCGGCTTGGGGCAGGAATGAAGGTCCAGTTGCTGAAATTTAAAAAGAAGAGAGCGCTAGAGATTTTCAATCAATGCTTGATAGAGAATAGTGATTTGCACATCAAATGCATCTGCGCACTTGCTGCTTTTAAATGTGAACTGGAGCAATTATGGCTTTAAATCCTTGCCCCCACCTCCCACCCCCAATGAGATTTAAAAACCAACTCTTTGAACTTCTTCCTTACATCTCATATATCTTTTTTTTTCCAAAATAGGTTCTGTGAAATTTATATATACCAGTAGCATAAATAATGATGTTGCCTTTCTTGACTGTCTAAACCATTTATTTTTGGTATCACAATAGTGATATTATTTATGTTGGATTAGGTCCAGCTTGAAGGAGCACTAAATTTCACATCTAAAGATTAAATTTCAGTATTGGTTTTAACACTTTTTTTTTTAACACTTTTTAGATATATAATCTGGGACAAGTCACTTAAAATTTTTCTCAGTCTTACCTAATTTACAGGGTAAATAGAGTATTAAATAAGATACTGTATGTGAAAATCTAGAATACAGGGGCCCCTAGGTAGCTCAGTTGGTTAACCATCTGACTCTTGGTTTTGGCTCAAGTTGTGATCTCAAGGTTTGTGGGTTCAAGCCCTGCAATGGGCTCTGCGCTGACAGTGTAGAGACTGGTTGGGATATCTCTCTCCCTCTCTCTCTGCCTTTCCCCTGCTCTCTCTCTCTTTCTCAAAATAAATAAACAACAAGAGAAAAAGAATTGGAAATGTAGAAGCCCCATGGCTAAGCAGCTGTGTCCCCAGGGTCCTGTGCTCTTGGATTGTTGTAAGCATGTGTGTCATGTGTCTATTAAGTCCCCTGCTCAGTGTGTGCCCCACATATGTCTCAACCCATGACCAGAGAGAGCATATGAGTCAGGTTGAATTTTTATCACTGGACCTAATGCAGGAAAACTGGAGGAGCTGTTCCCAATTCTGTTCTGATGATGACACTAGGGGTGAATTACAACCTGATTGTATAATAACATCTAGCGGAGTTAGGGTTGTATTTATCACGAACCAGGCACTGTGCTAAATATTTGCTATACACCGTCTTATGGAATTCCCACAAAATCCCGAGAGGTAGTTATTGCTATTATCTCCATGTTTTATATGAGAAACTAAGACTTAAAGAAGTTATAAAACTTTCTGAGCTCACAGATCTTACAGGGAAGGGTAGATATGGACTCAGATGCAGGGTTCTCTGATGCCAGAGTCCAGGGTTTAACCACAGGATTCTGTTTTCACTAAGGCAGAATGCAACTTTTGGAAGTAATCTTAAAGATGACCCACTTTAGTCATTGTTTTTATGGACAGAGAGACTCAGATCCAAAGAAATAAAAGGACTTGCCCAAGACAATTGGTGAGTTAGTTATAGACTCAAAGGGAACACGGGTCTCGTGACCCTCAACTTATTCCATTTCCTACAGCACATCTCTGCTCCCTTCCCTAGAAAGAGAGAGGAAAGGCCCAGGGGTGCCTGCCCCCTGAGGTTGCTGACTTGATCTGGGGGATCTGTGTGTGAACTTGTACTTCTCAGCTGAACGGACTGACAGCAAAAACTCAGTCCTTCCTAAATCTCCCAAGTCAGGTTGTAATTACAGGCTTCAGAAAGGCTGAAATTTAGACCTAAGTGATTTTCCTCACGGACAAAAATACCCTTGATTTTTCAAGCCAAGGATAAGGCAAGAGGTTTTTGTTTGTTTGTTTGTTTGTTTTTCCTAGGGAGCAATCACCTTTAGGAAAAAGCACACAGTTGAGTGATTGATAAGAATGGCAACTGAACTACAAGTATGCTTAGTAAAAGGGACTTTCCAGTCACTTGTTTATTTCCAAACTGGTGCTTCAGGCTGAAACTAGTGATTGAAACACACAAATCCTATAAAATCCTGTGGGTCCCTTTTAAAGGTTAGGGAAATGACTGGCTGGAAACTGTTGTCAGAAAGTGAGTTCAGATGAGCAGTCAGCATAGGGTGTTGACCTCCTCACGACCGCGTGTGGTACCCAAAGTGAGAAGCCAATGCTATGTGGGGCCGGTGGTGTCTCAGGACCCAGAACAGCGGTGCTCGTGACTTTGAAATGAAGGCCTTATGCTAACAGCTTAAATGAGATACTATGTCTTCCTGAGAATGTCAAGAACTATACTTGCTTTCTAGAAAGAATATGCAAATTCCTACCCTTCCAGGACTGAAGAAATATACTATTATTGTAAGAGGCAGTAATGATCACAGCAAATTGTGAATTTAAATACATTGCCTATTTGCATTGATCTAAGTCTAAAAGTTACTTTAACTGACAAATTTGCTAATTTTGTTAGACATTATTTGCCATTAGCCCGAAACTTCTGGGCTCCTGCCTGGCTCTCTCCATGCAGGTACTGTTGACCACATTTCTCTGTTCCTCACCATCCCTTCTACTCTGCCCCTCATCTAAACCCTCTGCCTCTGTGCTTTCCACGTGCTTTGCTCCTCGGAGACTTCCTGGATGGCTGGCATTACACATTTTACGTCCCCGCACATCTCACACCAACACAATGCCAAGGTTAGATGAGATGCTTGATACTTTTTAAGAATAAATGGTGCATTTTGAAGTTGGTGGGACCCCATTTAATGAGAATTTAATGCTGACTTTGTAAAAGATTCTTTGATTCAAATATTTAGTTGGTATGCTAGTGGAAAATGAGACGAAAGTTAGGAACTTTGAAATAATTGGATCTAATAGTTTTTCAAGGATCAAACAAGACATGAACCTGCAAGTACTCTGTAAATAGTCAACTGCTAAATAAACATAAGGCAGCATTATGTTTGCAAGCCATCACAGATGTGCTGCCCAGCAAAACGTATGAAATCATACTGTCTACATAAATACACTTACAATCTCTCCATCTTTGCCTCCAAAATCCAAATACAGCATCCTGATTCCATCATCTGAAGACATTTTCAGCTTTTCATAGGGAGACTGTATGATTGTCTTGGGAAAGGCACCCTCCTGCGGTTCCGTGGTAATAGAAAATCCATTCTCGTAATGTATGGTCAGGCAGCATGCCTGGTTTTTGTAGGTGCAGGCTGAAGGGGGAGACAGAAGACAGAGCAGTGTGATCCCCGAGGTCGGTCCATTTTCCCAGACACTTAACTTGCAAGACTCCTTGCCCCAGAGCCAGCCACACATTTCCTCTTGAGTTGAAAATCAATCATTGCTCCTGAGAATATTCTCCTTGGATGGATTTTGATACTGTATCTTAACTTGCCCCATGAACCCAAGGGAAAGAAGCAGAAAGAATTCCTTTTGCTGGGATTTTCTGACTTTTATCTGGGCCCTCGCTCTTCTCTGACCCTCTGACAGCACACAGGTGGACAGGTGGACTTGCCTGCCGCTGGCCTTGTCCAAAGCCGGAAAAAACCTGGCATTTGATTTAGGGTAAGCAACGTCTGATTCACCATCATCAACATCACCACACACAGACCCCCCAATGCCATGGCTACCAGCTGGTGAAAGAAACAAGCTTTCCTCCATGACATTACCAAGTTAACACACCCAAGAAGTCAGGAGCAAGTAGCTGAAAAACCATCACATTTTTAATTTTTAGAAAGTCTAAGCTCATTTTATAAATAGAAATGAGGGTTTAAAATTTTTTCTCTGATGATCTGATGATCTTGGGTCCTAGAAAAACTGTGTAGTAGATAGAATGGAGATGTGGCATCTTCCATGGAGAATGCGGTGACCTCTGTGCCCAGTGTGGCATTCAGGAGCCCCAGGGGATGTTCACAAGGTACTTTCTGATCCAAAGGAACAAACCTAAAACCTCTTGATCAGGACAGGGGCCAGCTTATATGTGTGGTCCTCACTGTGTTTAGGAAAAGTGACCAGCCCTCTAAGCTTATGAGCGGGATGGGGCCCTGCCCCGAAATCCTACTTCCTATTTAGGAAGACTTATGGACGTTTAAACCCCTGATCAAAGTGTTCTAAAAAAGGTTATTAAGTAACAGATTGGATTTTTTGCCTCACAGAACACCACATTTAACAGACCCTGGCAAGTAAATTGGCTCAGACCTTCATACACATCTGAAAGCTCTTTAGGGAAACCAGGACATTTTCGTTGCTGGGGAAGGGGGTTGGGAGGAAGAAGAGGACGGGCATTATGACTGCTCTATATCAACATTAGCTCAGCTCGGCTTTATAAACCAAAATGAATTTCACCTTACCACAGACTTCTGAAGCAGGACCTTAGCTTAATATTATAGGTGAAAAAAGCAAAGCTCAGCCAGGTAGAATGTGTCCCAACTTAGGTGGTTTAGAAGTCAAAATTCAAGTTCTTTCTACTCTGTGCCATGTCTCTTTCTCATTCTCTGACAGTCAGGATGTAGAGGGATGTGGAGAAGGACCTTGGCAAAGAGGCAGAGTAATGACTGCATGGTCAGAGTTTGGAAGAAGGAACAGTGGACTCTATCTGCTCACAGAATGAGGCGGCTTTTAATTGAAGCTCTGGGTAAAACCCATACCCCTTCCTCTGACTTCCCACAGGCATCTTTCAATTTGTAACTCAGAGCTGATATTTCCCAAAGGTGTACTACACTCTCTAATAGATTCCTGAGTTCTGGGCAAAGCCCCCAGTAAATCGCATCTTCTCAGAAGGCCTGTAGGCCTCTAGCACCCCCACAGTCCTAGGATAACCAAAGACAGTGGGATGGGTGTAGTTATGGCTTCCCATCTTGAATCCTTGTTTTTGACACTCTTTACTTCTAATACGTGCACAATAGGTGGGCAAATGAGCTTTAAACATGCTTTTCTTCTTCCTTCCTCTATATTTGAACTTTAAAGCTATGCCGTCAGATATTTTGAATTCACTGATTGTGGTTACTTTCAATTCTAGTTGACCTCAAATGGTATTCGTGGCCTTTATATAATGGAATCGGTTATCTCAAGATGTTCTCAATCCACACAGGGTAAACCAAACACATTATCAAGTTAATTGAAGCTCTGATTAAAACATAAGCCCCATTCCCCAACTCCCTGCAGGCATCTTTCAATTTGTAACTGGGTTGCACCTTTGATCATTTCCATAATTTCTTCTCTTCCACCACCCGGCTAGCTCATTCCACACAATTCATTGTTATTTCCTTTGGCTGGTCTACCACCAGCCTCATTGTTTTCCTGTCCAAGTAGAGTTCAACTTGTTGAAAAAGAAAGATTTTACAAAATCTGTGGAATGCAAACTAAACCAAATCCCTTTGGCCATCTCCATTCTTTCCTAGAACACTCCTGAATTTATTGCAAAGAGCGTTAATCTCTCTGGTATTTACACATATAACTTCATTAAGTTTAGTTTTCAGGTTTTCCAAATCTCAGGTCAAAAACTCTAGTTTTTCTTGCCATACAGAGTCAGCATAAAAATAAAAGCTTCAGTGACACTCCCAAAAGGTTTCCCAACAATGATGGAAAATAATTGGGGGCACCAATCAGTTTCAGGGTAATTACTAAAAGACATGGATTTTGTTGGAGTTGCTGCAGTGGGAATTCTACAAAACATCTGTTTTTTCACATTTGCGTGAGTAGAGGAAATGTCGAGAAACCCTACTACACATCTGTGTGTCCCATCTTTCAGAACATTGCTGAGTCCCGGGAGAAGTTGCAGCCTTGCACGGTCGTGCTCCCAAAGTGGTCTAGAGCCCCGAGGCATCAGTACCTCCTGCCATGTTATTAGGTACCGATTCTCAGGCCCCATCCCCGAGCTGCTGAATCAGAATCTCGGGGGGTAGAGGTCAGCAATCAGGCTTTTGAGAATAAAACACCACCACCACCAACAACAAAAACCTTTATTTCTGTTGTTGTTTTTATCGTGGCTAAAGTTTGGAAAGCCGTACCTAAGATGTCTTGTGGGCAATTCTGTTTTTCTAGAACAAAGTTGTACAGTATGACTTGCTGCCGTGATGGAAAGGTTCTAGATCTGCACTGTCCAACATGGTAGCCATTAGGCACATGTAGTGACTGAGCCCTGGAAATGTGGCTAGTGTGACTGAGGGAGTATTAATTTTAATTCAATTACATTTAAATAGCCACATATGACCAGAAGCCAGCATACCATACCGCACAGGTCTGGAGAAGTCATGACAAGAGTAACAACTAATAACAACACTGAGTGAGCCCTTACTGTGTCAAGCACTGTGCTAGGAGCTTTGCATGGATTAATTCTTGACAAAAACCCTATGAAGTTCGTACTGTTATTTTCTTCTTTTCACAGATGATGAAAATAAGAGAGGCAAGTAAGACTAAGTAAGACATTCAGAAATAAACAGAACTAGAATTTGAATCCAGGCCTTTCTGACTTAAATCCCACACTGTGGCTTTTACCTTATACTGGGTGCTCAGAGACACAGAGAAATGAAAGAACGGGCAAGAAAACATGATAGAAGGAGCCGAACAGAGATTATTGTAAGAAGCGGCCCTATGGGACTCAACGTTGGATTCACTGGAAGACTGTTGTTGAGGATACCAGCCACTCTGTCACATATGCCCTCTTTATGAGTGACCACAGAAGACCTGGAAGACAGGTTGGTCTTAGATATCTCAGAACTAGAAACAGTCTGACTTAATATCTCAGAATCAGGACCCACAGCATTATGAACACTGTTAACTGTACATTGTGCTGCATGCTGAAAATCACTGGGTTTAATATGGAATCCACCTTAGCGAATGTACAAGATTTTACAGCACTTACTTTGTTCACTTATGTTGCCTTAGATTCCTATTACTTCCTAGTCTCTAATTTTATCTTTGCCCAATAAAAAATTAGATTAGCTATATCTGTATATTTATATGTGTATGCATTTCTATCATCTATCTGTTTATCATCTATCATCTATCAATCTATCTCTCGTCTATTGATCACCTATATATCCATCCACTTTGGACAGTGGCAGGAAAACTCTTGATCATAGCAGCCTGACCAGAACTGCTGTTTTCTGACCAGTGGTATAGCAGTGACAGCCATGTTCTTGCAAACAATACAGTCAGTGAGGAAGGGTCCTTAGAATGACAAAACCTAGTGTTACAGTTTTGTCATTTATGATTTGTGTGATCTTGGATACGTTACTTAACCTTTCTTAAGGATTTGTTTCCAGATCTGTAAAATTAGGTTGGCAAGGGAATTGTGAGGATTAGATGAGATAAGGCAATGTCTTGTGACTCAAGTCACTCATACACCCCAGAATCAAAAGTGCTCCAAACCTAAACAATATTTACACTGATTTTTCTGTTCCATTTTATTTTTTAAATGTTGGTCTGGCCTCAATTCGTTGATTTTTGGACCCATAATAGGGTTCTTTCTCAGAGTATGAAAAGCACTAAGGGGTGCCTGGGCAGCTCAGTCAGTTAAGTGTCCGACTCTTGAGTTTCAGCTCAGATCATGATTTCGCGTTTCGGGAGTTGAAGCCCTGAGTCAGACTCTGCGCTGACAGTGAGGAACCTGCTTGTGATGCTCTCTCTCCTCTCTCCCTGCCCCTCCACTGTGCTTTCATGCTCTCTCTTTCTCTCTCTCAAAATAAATAAACTTTAAAAAAAAGAAAAAGTCTCCCCGCTAACTAGCCCTTTCGTAGAGCCCTGCAGGGCTGTGGCTTCACTCACTGTGTGTTACTTCCGTCCAGCCTTGGCCTCTCCCTTCATACCAAGGGCAAGGGGCCCTGGTGCCTTCCCCTTTGCTGCTTCACCCCAGCTAGACGCCTCTGTTTCCCGCTCCGTTTCACCAACTGGTTCCCCAGTTTCATAATCAACTTGTGAGCTACCAACACTATGTCCAAGAACTTTATTCTGTGATAAACTACTCAGAGTCAGTCTCTGCTGTTTATAACAAGAGCTCTACTAGTTTGTGCCTCCAAAGTACATGCCTCCAGGAAGCCACCCAGGGTTACAGGTAGGAAAATGACATCCGACGCTCCAGGTTACCAACATTTCTTGAATGAAGGTGGGGAAAGGCTTGCTTTTCAGTAGGGCATATAGTACCTTAATTTGGAAGAATTTAAGTTTACTTCTGGAATTCTCCACAGCCCAAAAAGCCAACAGGGGAAACTACCTTGAGGCCAGGGCGGAGGAGGGGGCGTGCTGGTCCTGCGGTTAGCCAGCAGTGCTCACCTGTGGTGACCTCGGTGACGAGTTCTGCCGAGTTGTGACACCCCTGCACTATGCTCCGCGTCCAATGGGAGAGGTCCCTGCCCGTCTCAGCCCTGAAGAGATGTGTCTCAATCCCCTGCCTGGTGCCCGTTCGCGTAGCAAAGGACAGATCCACACCAGCCTGGGGAGATCCTTTGCCCGGACCTGAATGGACGAGCCTGTTGAGAAAGAGAGAAAAAGCATCACACTGCAAACCACTGGGTTCACCTGACTTGTCACCTGATCAAAGCTCCCACATTGGTGGCTTGCTCTCATTTTTCTGACCTAGAACCCAGGGGTCCAGCCTAACCCCAGTGTCCCCCATGGTTTTCTGCCTTCTGCTCACCCAGTTCCTCTCCAGGGCTATGGGGAGATTTAGAAAGTGCCCTGGGAACCGTATCTGGCTAAATGTGCAGAGGAATCGAATCACATGCCTTTAACTCCTGCGAGACAAATTCAACGATACCCGCTGGGCCAAAAAGAGAAATGAGAAAATGAGAGCGAGAACAACTTAAATAGTGTGTAAATCCCTCCCCGTTCCATTCCTGGGCATGAGTATGTCCTGGCGTGAGCGCAACACTGTTTCTTGGCTTAGCCTTCGTCCCCCTGCGTGTCTTGCAGTTTGGCTCATCTGGGTGTACCGAGTGCGCTGCCCAAGCACACGGCCTCCAAATGCAAGCAAACCACCACGGGACTCCACTGAAGAAGCAGCAGTCTACGGACTCCTGTTAAGGCCTAGGAATAACTGGCGATGCTGGGCTTCCTGGGAAATGGAAGAGAAGGCACTTCACCGAAGATTTAACGGATTTCCAAGAGTGCTTTTTACCCACAGTTTCCACACTGACTTCAAAGCGCATGCTCAGCATAAATGTGACTCCCCTGGTAAATATTTTCGGAAAGGCCAGATGGAACCCGTGAGGAATCACCATCTCTGAGCCCCACCCCCTGGGCAGGCGCTGGCTCCTCCTTCTCACGCGTCCCCTTTAAACCCTTGGATCTCTCCTGCTCCTCCATATCTCAGCCTTCTTTGGGGGAGAGACGCCCATATCAGTCATTTGCAGGATAGCACGAGTAGAATTTAGTAAATGTGACTTCTCCCCAGGATATTTGCATTTTCAGCCTTATCTTTTAGTACAGAAAGAAACACTACCATTTGCCATAGAAATTCCAGGTGTCTACTCACTCGGTGGACGGGAGATGGGAGACTGACTTTCTTAGGCAAAGGGCTTGTTACCCCTAGATTAAAAATTGCACAAAGAAATCCAAAAGCTCATTTCCTCTTGTAAGCTTAGATATTGCAGAGCAAAATTACCGGTGAAATCAAACACGGTACCCTGTTGGATTTCTAGCAACAAGCTTCTTGTAGAGCTCCGAAGAGCTCTCTTTTACTCACAAAAGCTGGAATTGGTGGCGGGGGTGGTTTGCAATGCCTCCTTGAAGAAACAGGTTTGTTGAAAAGCTTTTTTGGGGGGTGCCTGGGTGGTTCAGTCAGTTGAGCGTCCGACTTCAGCTCAGGTCATGATCTCACAGTTCATGGGTTCGAACCCCGCATCGGGCTCTGTGCTGACAGCTCAGAGCCTGGAGCCTGCTTCTGATTCTGTGTGTCCCTCTCTCTCTGCTCCTCCCCTGCTCATGATCTGTCTCTCTCTGTCTCTCAAAAGATAAATACATAAATGTTAAAAATATATATATTTGAAAAGCTTTTATCGTTGTAAAATTCTTTGAAGACAGAAAAGATTCTGAAGAGATAATGAAGGTTTGCAAGAATGTGGAGAAAAGGGACCCCCTGCACACTGTTGGTGGGAATGCAAATTGGTGCAGCCACCATGGAAAGCAGTATGAAGGTTCCACAAAAAATTAACATGAGAACTACCACAAGATCCAGCAATTCAATTCTGGGAATAGGGCTGAAGGGGAATAGGGGTCAAAGAGATATCTGCAACCCTGTGTTTGTTACAGCATATTCACAATAGTCAAGATATAAAAACAACCTAAATGTCCATCGATGGATAAATGGATTAAAAAAATGTGATGCGCGCGTGCACACACACACACACACACACACACAGAGGAATATTATTCAGCTTTAAGAAAGAAGGAAACCCGCCATTTGCAACAGCATGGGTGAATATGGAGGGAATTATGGCTAAGTAAAATAAGCCAGGCAGAAAAAGACAAATACTGGGTGGTATCATTGATATGTGAAATCTGAAAAAAGTCAAACTTTTAGTTATAAGATGAATAAGCCCTGAGGATCTCATGTACATCATGGTGACACTTCTTAATATTACTGTATTGCGTACTTGAAATTTGCTAAGGGAATAGATCTTAGGCTATTCCCTCCATACATACACCAAAGTAACTATGTGAGGATATAGATTTATTATTTAACTTGATTGTGGTGTTCATCTCACAATATATATGTATATGAAATGATTATGTTGTGCACATTAAATGTTAATTGTCAATTATACCTTAATAGAAAGTAATAATAAAAGAGAAGTTCCATGAATCTCACTGAGAGAAGAATCTAGAACAGTGTGAAGGGAACTGTCTGTTGACATGGGTTTCCAAATCTAGGTGAGGCGAAAGAAAAAAGAAAGCATTTCTCAAAAGCCTAACATAGGTTATAAAGCAATTGAGGGTCAGGTAAAAATTCATTAAGAAAATGTACATTTATTGTTTTTTTAGTTGCTTAAACATGTTTTTATAGTTGATGGTGTTTAAGTTTTAGTTACTTTAGGAAATACATCTAGCTTTTCCTTTTTAAAACTCTTAAAATGTGTATAGGTTGGGAGCATCGGGCTGGTTCAGCCAGATCTTGGATCCTGAGTTCGAGCCCCACGTGGGATGTAGAGATTACTTAAATAAATAAAACTTTAAAAAAAAATCTGTAGTGATTGGGCATAGCTGGCCAGCTGCACTGTAAACTGAAGAGAGATAAGGTTTAGGAGGCATAAAAGTCCTCATGAGACCCCTATTCTGCCATGTGTTAAATTTTCTAGGAATCCCTACCTCATAAGGTAGTGTTTTCAAGATCAACTGAAATAATCTGTGAAATCCATAAAATAATAATACTGTAATCTGTCCATGTCTAGCACAGACCCAGCATACAGTTTGTACTCAGTAAGTATTATTTCCGTACCCCTACCCTATCCCTTAGTGCCCCTACCTTCAGTTTCCTTATTTTAATATAAGCAAGATGGATTTTTTTTTAGTAGGCTCCATGCCCAACGTGGGTCTTAAACTCACAACCTTGAGATCAAGAGTCACATGCTCTACCAACTGAGCCAGCCAGGCACCCCTTGGTTTCCTTATTTTAAAAATACAATTCCTGCCTCCCATGCTTGCGATTCTTTATAATAAAATTAAAAAAACACTTAATTCAGTATTTAGTGATCATCAGAAGCATTCAGTAAATGTTAGTTCCCTTATGCCTTCCCTAGGCGGGCATGTTCTTATTTTCTATACCCTAAATGTCTGCCAAGGGGCATCAGCTCTGTCACAGTCAGGCCAGCGTAAATGTAACACAGAGGCACAAGTGAAGGGAGAAGAAGATGTACCACTCTCATGGAGAATGTGACTTTTTTGGTGAATTTCTTACCAATATTAATTTTTCTCCAGAGAGACTATAAAATTGAAGCCAATAGTAACAGGCAATTCAATTTGTTGGAAAATCTGCACTTGGTAGGTCTAGGTATAGAGAATGAAATTACTAACGGAGCATAACAAGGTATGAGAAAGGCCTATATCTAGCTGACCAATACTATGCACAGGGTGTCCTTGATGGGGAAACTCAGCGGGTTAAGAGGGAGCACCACTTCTGTATTTGTTATTAGTCTCCTCGCCAAATTTCATTCATTGAAAAGAAAAGGGAAGAGGAGAAATTGATTTTTTCACTGATCAAGCATGAGTTATCTAATATCTATATTAAAGAGCAGGTTGATTTGCTATCTTAAAAATAGCAGACATGCTGAATAATGTATTCTTTTGAGCACACCAATATTGGTTGATGAAATGTGCAGAGCTATATGTAAACAATCAGATAAAGCAAATTTCTTTTTCCCTACCTCATGTGCATACTGGTAACAAAAATATTTTCCAGATTAAAATCAAGTGAACTTCACCCTTGGTATCCACATGATGCATATGGGTACACTCTTCTGGGTAGAGTATTACACAGACCTTGAAAATTATTTTATAAACATGGATAGCAAATGTGGGGAAATGTGTATGTATCTACTGAAAGTGTCTAGAGACTCAATTCAATTATGTAGGAGAAAAACCTGGAAACAAATCCATTAAAATGTTGAGTCATTTTATGGGTGATTTCATTTCTTCTAATGTTTTTTTTTTTAAATCTTAAATTCTTCACTAAGCAACAGATACCATATATTTGAAAGATTCACTTTAGAAGGTTATGAGGCTGGAATGAAGTCAGATCTTTCACTTTAGTTCTTAGGACCAGAACTTGTATTCCACTGAAAAATACATACATTCTGTCTCAGAGTAACATACATGTTTTGTTTGTTGTTTGTATAACATTAGTGTCAATTCAGTGTTGGAACACCGGATGAGCTCCTCTCTGTGGCCCTACACGTCCCTATGTCTGGGTTATTCTAAACTGTCCATGTCTCCCTGTTCGGACTTAACACCTGCTGTGGAAGAGCCTTTCTCAACATGAAGTTAACTGAGCCACGTGGGGTGAAACCTACACCTGTGGCCTCATTAATCCCTTGCACAAGCCAACTGGCCTCTGGCAAATGAGACAGGAGAGACCCTGAGACCTGCCAGTTGAAGTTACAGGATCCTTTTTGATTCAGGGATGCTCTGAGGGGCCTTAGAGGAGCTTCCTGCTGTGTTCAAGTCTCTTCTCTACTTCCAAATGACCACCAAAAAAGTCACTAAATTCATTCATTCAATCAATCGATAAAGATTTTGCCATTCGCCAACTGACACATCCTACAAACATTTATGGAGGACTGCACTGTTATGGACTGAACTGTGTCCCCCTAAAATTCCTATGTTAAAACCTTTGCCCATGTGACTGTATTTGGAAATAGGGCCTATGTAGGTTAAGTAAGGGCATAAGTGTGGGCCCTTAACCAAAGATGGTGCCCTTATAAGAACAGAGATGCCAGAGATCTCTCTCCCTACACACACACACACACACACACACACACACACATGAAGGGCCAAGTGGGGACAGAGCAAGAAGGCAGCTGTCTATAAGCCAGGAAGAAAACCCTCACCAGAAACCAACCCTGATGGCACATTGATCTTGGACTTCTAGCCTTCAAAACTACGAGAAAATAAATTTCTGTTGCTTATGCCAGCTGCTTTGTAGTATTTTGTTAAGGCACCCATAGCCAACTCATAAACGCACCTACTCTATGCAGACCCAAGGTTAGGCAAGGTGTGAGTAGAACAGATGTGGCTCAAGGTTTGAGGAGATGAAGTTCACTCCAGGTTCTGCCCCAGTTCTTAGAGGCTCACTCCTGGAAGATGGAAGAAAGTCAGAACCAGCCTCTGGCAGATGACAAGTGGAAGAGATGAGCCAGAGTCAAGTGGATGGATGGAGAATTATTCCTCTTCTTTGGGCAACCTGATTATTAAGAAGAGCTTCCTTCAGAGGGTGAACTTGAACCTCGAGAGAAAGCTGTCCCATCATAGGAAAGGCAGCAGTGGATTCTGGCACAAGAACAAAGAATCCATACATTTATCAACATATGTATCATTTCGTCCCTATCAAGATGTTGGAAATAATAGATTTCCTTGTTCTTTATATCACCCCCAATTAATTGCTTTTGGTTGTCAACAATAGTCAGTGGGAGACAATACATAGAGATGTGGACATGTGCCACTACTCCATCTTGAGAAGTCTGAACACAGAGTTGGTTGGCTTATAAATCATGGCATTGCAGAAATGAGACAAGGCCACTGGACAAGGTAAGACCAAGATCCTTTCTCTTACCTCTTTTTTGTTAAGTGGGCTGCCACAGAGATAGGAGTGGCAGTTACAAGGAAGAGATAGAGAAAAATAGTGGAATGATTACATTTATAAATGTTCTGTGAAATCTTCCTCTTGAGGTGAATTTGTATATTTCCAACTCCAACCAATAAAATACTATTGGATATACACTACTGGATAATGTGCTGTCCGATTGTTCACTGAGCATCTCAGAGGGCTTACAGGTACCTCAGATCAACATAAGTTAAAGCAATAGTCCCCAAGGTCCTTAAGATCTTAGGAACCCAATACCTGGGTTCTTTTTTTAAAGTTTATTTATTTACTCTGAGGGGGTCAGAGAGAGAGGGTGAGACAAGCAGGCTCTGTGCTGTCAGGATAGAGTCCGACGCGGGACTCAATCCTATGAATCGTGAGACCATGATCTGAGCTGAGATTAAGAGTCTGATGCTTAACAACTGAGCCACCCAGGTGCCCCGCCCCCAATACCTGGGTTCTAAATTAAGTAGCACCAGGACCCACAAGGGCCATGGCCACTTCAAAGGATAGGATGTTT
This sequence comes from Cryptoprocta ferox, assembly GCA_028646485.1. Classification (NCBI taxonomy): domain Eukaryota; kingdom Metazoa; phylum Chordata; class Mammalia; order Carnivora; family Eupleridae; genus Cryptoprocta; species Cryptoprocta ferox. The sequence goes on along the minus strand of CM053569.1, from coordinate 18,350,387 downwards.
TCACTGGGAGTCAAATCACTATTCAAAAGAAACCTTGAGATGGGCGATCGAGGGTCCACATGAGGGAAGGTTTGCTAACAATGGCAAATACAACACGAGGGGTATCTTTAGATGTCTATGGTGTACAAAGACAAGGGAGAGGCAGCTCTGTATCTCCAGGCAAACAGTGCTATTGATGGGCGGCTGAAGGAAAATATAACTTGTGAATTCTTGCTTTGCTGCTTTTTGAAAAGAATGTTTTTGAGATGTGAGCCTGAGTAAGGTGCAGCGGAAGCCAAGAAGGGAGTGGCATTTGGAAGAGAGCACCCTGATGCTTCAAATGACCTCAAGTCCTTCCTGGGAAGATTACACACCAACGTACCAGAAGGGCTTAGATGTTTCATAAGTGAAACTCTGAGGGGACCTTTGGGAAATCAGGGAGAACAAGTCAGACTGTTCTGGAAAAGTGAACTGGAAAAGTGAAAATTATATCCTGGTTTTCTAAACATGGAATAAAGTAGATTCTTTGGCCTGTTCCCAGGCAAAATTCAGTAATGGATTTTTAAAATAATGTTTCTTTATTTTGAGAGAGAGAGAATGAGAGCGAGTGAATGGGGGAGGGGCAGAGAGAGAGAGGCAAAGAATCCCAAGCAGGCTCCGTACTCTCAGCACAGAGCCTGACGTGACACTCAACCTCATGATCCATGACATCAAGAGTCAGACATTCAGCTGACAGAGCCACCCAGGCACCCAAGTAATGGATTTTTAAAAGTAATATTTTTTTTCTTTTTTTTTTTTTACTTTGGAAAATAGGAAATAAGAGTTCATGAAGGCCCATGTGGCTTCCTTACATCAACTGTTTTATCCAGAAACCAGATTACTAGAAAAGTAATAGACGAAGTGAATATTCAGAAAAAAATGTATTGACAGAATTTCCCTTAATATTCATTTGGACTTAAAAGGAATAAGTGTTGGATACAAAGCTTATCAGTCGGAAGAGTACTTTGTTAAGTGGCCATGGATATCATGAATCAATTTAATTAGGAATGGAGGCAGAGCTATGGCCTTGGTCCTGTCCTGTTAAACACTTTTATCAGTGACTTGTATGAAGTTGTAGAGGGCATGCACCTCAAATCAGCAGATGACCCAAAACTGGTAAGAAGACAAAATATAGAATCAAGACATAAGACTGCTAAGCACGGCAGTTCGAGCCCGAAACAGACATCAACAACAACAAAATTAGAATGGGAGAGACTTGATGTCAAAGCACCACTGGAAATTAGTGAACTCGGAGCTACCAACAGCACTAATGTGAATTTAAACTCAGTTAATGGAATGAGAGCAGGTGCTGGCCCTGTGTTGCCCTGTACCGGTCAGACCATGCCTAAAACACAGCATTCAGTCCCAGGCACCAAGCTTTGGGAAAGGGCTGGTTAATCTGTCTGTGCCATGAATCCCTTTGGCAGTGTAAAGAAACCTGTAGACCATTATTCTGAACAATATGTATGAATTATAAAGTAAATAGAATTACAAAGGAAAGCAGACTGAAATACAGTTCCATGAAATATCCTCATGCTCAAGACAATGATCAGAACAGCCAAGTACCCAAAACTACTTCAGAAAGAACATCGTTTGGAGATATTCTGTCTGGAAAAGAGAAGACATTGTGTGAGGAATGGAGGGAGAGACGAGGGGCAGGCATACGTGTCCATGATGTCTGTGGAAGAGCTCAAGCATAGGCTGGGCAGGGACTTCCTGGGGACAGTAGAGAGACTCTCTCTGAGAGTCTATAGTTGGATCAAAGCCATCCCTGAACTTTGGTCCATCCAGGAAGAGCCACATTTGGAGCAGATGATTTACTTCCAGGGATGCAGGGTGAGACAGTAAGACTGACATAGCCTCCCTGGCAGCCAGCAGGGGTCCTTGGACACCACTCTGTAAGGTTTGTTGCTCATGTGTCAAAGTTGGCAGTTCCAGGGTAAAAATACGTGGGGGGAAACAAACTTGCTGTGGGCAGCACAGAAATCTTCTGGAGCTCCAGACCAAGCATAGCATGGTCTTCTTGAGGTAGGCACCCCTCCTCCGGGCCCCTACACACCATTGACGATTACCATCTCATCTCCCTTGCTAGATCCTGAGGCTCTTCAGGGCAGGAGCCTTGGTTCTCTAGCATTGGTTCCTAGAGAATGCATCTCTCATTGGTTCCTTGGTATCTAGCATTCTACCTAACTGTAGTATTCAATACATGTTGGCTGAATAACTGCATGAATACAAGTTTTCCAAAATGTTTAAAAAATGAGAGTTCAATTTTGAAAAGGAAAGCACATGCACACACATGTGCATGCACACACACACACACACACACACACACATCCCTGACCTATTCTGAAATGCTATGAAACGTGGGACAGTGAAAAGGCCCCCTAATGGGCTCTTCATTTGCAGATCGCACTTAGGAGCACATTAGGCAGCCAGATTCTGGACACTAAGTAGCAAGTAGATGTGAGCTGGACATTAAGATTTTTAAAAGTCATCATGTGCACATTTAGAAAGGGAGGGCTTAAGGAATGGAATGTATCTGCCAGAGTTTGTCCTATTCTTATTTTTTTTAATGTTTTTAAATTTATTTTTGAGAGAGCACAGCGTAGGAGGGGGAGAGACAGAGGGAGACTCAGAATCCAAATCAGGCTCCAGACTTTGAGCTGTCAGCACAGAGCCCAATGCAAGGCTTGAACCCATGAACCATGAGATGATGACCTGAGCCAAAGTTGAACACTTAACCGATTGAGCCACCCAGGCGCCCCAGAGTTTGTCTTATTCTAGCAGAACAGCCTCTTTACACTCCTCCTAAGATTCTTACCAAAGATATTCTCTGATATGCAGTCTCGAGGGGGCCTCTGAAATAGCTATTATTTATATTTCAATTATTTTACATTTTAAGCTATTTGTGTATCCTTAAAAATATGACCATCTGTCTCTTATCTGTGGCAGGGACTAAACTACAGCAACCAAGGAAATGCTGTCTCCCAAGAGAAGATAACTTTCTTTCCCAGTCAGGAAAAAATACAGGCATCCTGGGACAGGCTTTCAAGCTGTAATTCACACCCAATTTCTAAGTTTTATCTGAAAATGTGTGAGAAACCCAAGGACATGCCTTGTTCTCTGGTTACAGAAGTCAAATACACATTCCCATGGTTGGAAGCAAACTCCACAGACTCCAGCAAGATGTTACCTTTCCTATTATCTGGAAGGACAAATAAGTGAACAAACAAAAGGCCCATATAAACTGAGTGGGCCTGGAGAGCAAAGCCATAGAGATGAGGGGACAGAGAAGAGAGTCACATAGCCCAACTTGGCTATTTGCCAACTGTGGGACCTGGGCAAGTCACCCACACCCCCCATGCCTCAGATTCCTCAAATGCAAACTGGGGATAGCAATATGCCTACCTCATTGTATTGTTGCTAAGGATGAAATGAGTTATATGAATGCTGCATGGAACAGTGCCTGGAACAGAATATATAGGAATAGCCACTATTATCATTAGTCAGGGCAGGACTTCTTATTTGATTGTTCCCAACTGTATGCATACAACCTAGAACAATTCCAGACACACGGCAAGCACTCGGTAAATATTTGGTAAATGAATTACTGAATGAATAGCTAGAATACAAGGAGGATTATTTTCTGAGAAGTTTGTGATTAATGACCGCTGTGAGATACTGTGATTTCTCTCCCACCCTCAGTCTCCCATCCACACAAAATCGTAGCTACTGCTGGATCCAAAGAACCTGGGTTTACATCCGCTAAATGCTCATTTTCAGATTAATTCAATCCTGGCAAAAAGTGATCTTGAAAGGTAATTGGGATGAGATATTCTATAGGATTAGCCTACCATCCATTTCCTGTTTCTTCCTTCAAAGCCATCTCTAGCAACTGGTGTTTTTAGCAGTGACTTGGTTGTTTTGGGAGTCAGAGTTAACCTTTTCTGGTCTGAGAGTGGAAGGTACCATTTTATCAAAGAAATAAGTCATTAAGATTTCACATTCATGGCTAGCATGGCTCTAGTGTACATAAAGTTAAAGAATTGTATATAAATGGATCTCTAACCCAGAAAAAAAGAAAGGGTGAAATGTTTTAATTTTTAATGTTTATTTATTTTAGAGAGAGAGAGAGAGAGAGAGAGAGAGAGGGAGAGAGAGAGAATGAGTGGGGAAGGGGCAGACAGAGAGAGAGCATGACAGAGGATCCGAAGGGGGTTCTGAGACAGCATCTGAGCCCGATGCGGGGCTCAAACCCACAAACCATGAGATCATGACCTGAGCCGAAGTTGGATGCTCAACTGACTGAGCCACCCAGGTGCCCCAAGGGTGAAATGTTTTTAAATGACTTCGTTGTCCAAAGTGGCTCACAGGTGGATCCCACAAGGCTCAGTGTGGCTGTGGGTAAGCCCACGTGCAAGTCAAATTCTTTGTTCAATATTTGGGGGAAATTGGTAGTATAAATTCCCTCATTTCCACAGAAGGCCAAGCAAAATGTGTCTCTACCAATAACTGAGGGACTAGGCTGCACACAGCTTCTGGATCCTCAGATCCCTTTGCTTGCTTGGTTTTGAGAAAAACAAAAACAAAAACCCTGTCTCACAAAGGATGCTTATGCACTAATTTCGTTCCGGATATAGGTGTTAGAGAATGTTGCATAGAATGTTGCATAAAATGTTCCGCACAAAAACATTATTATTAATATCCTTAATTAAAACAAAAACAGTTACAGCACACAGATTCAGCCAAATTAGTAAAATTACATATTAGGTAACTGGGTTGCTAAGCAATATTACATTCTTGCTTAATTGCTGTAATTAGCATCTCCCAGCATATGCCACAATGCAAGCCACACGAAAAGAAAGAAAGGAAGGAAGAAAGGAAGAAAGAAAGAAAGAAAAGAAGGAAGAGAAACAACTACTCAGATCCCTTAACTGGTTCTGGTGCACTTGATTACTTCCACCCACTAGTCCCCCTAATGGAGCCCAGCAGCCAGCAGCCTGGCGAGGAAAGAAGTGAGGGGAAAAGTCACTAAGAAGCCCGGACTGTCAGGGCGGAGGGGCTGCTCAGGAACCCATGCTGCCCCTCAGCCAAGAAAAGCCAACAACTGCCTCCTCCCTCCCTCCTAAACTTGCATCTGCACATGGTGTGGAAAGGTCCCCTCTCTCGAAAAGGCACCACTGAGGGAGGCTGACTGTAAGCAAAGACCAACGTGATATAGGAGAATGAGTGGCAAAAGAGCCAATTTTTGACTCTTAGTGGTATGAATCCAGCTGGATTTCCAGAGACACGGACATATAGTTTCATGGTCGCGTGAGCTGTCACAGCCAGCTGCGAGCAGTAACACAGAGGCAGGAAAGGCGACGCCTGCTCTGTGATCCGTTGCACTGATGCACTATCTCACTGGGTCTCCGTGATGCCACGGAAAGTGATGTCATGAGCTCCACTTTACCAACAAGGAATCCACGGTTCTGGGTGCTAAAGGGGCTGCTGGCCAGGCGAGTGTCCAGAATTTGAACCCACATGACTATAAAGTCTATACTCCTTCCACTATACCAGGAAAAGGGGCCACATTCCAGCGTGTCAACTGTAGATAGAAAGGAAATTAAAGAGAGGGAGGCAAACCATGAGACTCTTAAATACAGAGAACATACTGAGGGTGGATGGGAGGGGACGGTGGAGAGGAGAAAATGGGTGATGGGCATTGAGGAGGGCACTTATTGGGATGAGCACTGGGTGTCATATGTTCATCCAGCGATGAATCGTGGGAATCTACCCCCCAAACCAAGAGCAACTGTATACACTGTATGTTAGCCAACTTGACAATAAATTATATTTAAAAAAAAAAAAGAGACAGAGAAAATAATGAACTCTTCAGGTCACCCACAGATTAATTCACCCCATCTCTAGAGATGAACAAGGCTTACACAGTCTGGTGAATATTCTCACATATGATAGCCCAGTGTCTTAGAAAGTCTTCCTCTCAAGATCATAGTCTTTTTTTTTAATGCTTAACAATCTTAGAACTTTAATTTTTAAATATATTCTTTGAGTTTTCTGGTTATCTCTTCCACATTCCCTTATCCCATCTGTGTTTTAATTGGTTCAACATATATCACAATGTGTATAGAATATGTATACTAAAAAGATCTTCAAGAACTTCTCCATGGAAAGTAATGACAATTAAAATCTGTCCTATTTTAGTGGGGAAATGAAACCATGAGGGAATAACCTGAAAAAATTAGCTTTATAACACTTGGCTTTTATCTCTCACTTTTTTTTTTTTAATAATTCCCCAACCATCAGCCCTTGGTACCACGCTGGCCCCTAACAGGAGGCTGTGAAACATTTCTTAAACTGAACTGGACATTCTTGCCCCAAGGAAGAAGCTATCAACAGGCCACCTTCCTGCAGTGTTGTAACAAGTATCATTTGGAACTAGCTTTCGAGGGCGGCTCAGTGCCTCAGTCAGTTAGGGGTCCAGCTCTTGATTTCGGCTCAGGTCATGAGCTCTTAGGTCGTGGAGCCTGCTCATGCTTGGGATTCTCTCTCTCCCTCTCTGCTCCTTCTCCACTCATTCTCTCTCTCTCTCTCTCTCTCTCTCTCTCTCTCTGCCTCACACACACAAAAAAGAACTAGTTTTCTGATGTGAGTTGAGGGGCTCCACTCTCCCTGTTTCTCTCTCACATGTCCCCTCCCTACAAACTAAAGCAACAAAATCTTAGCCCAGTCTTTACATCTCAACAACTTTGATCTAAGACACTATGAGTCCCTGATAAATGCAGTATTACATGTGGGACCAAATATGTCTACTTACTTATCAGTTATTCATATATTAATTTCAATTAATTTTTCCAATATTAACAATTGCTAACAATTACCAATCACGTATTATGTCTCAGTCATATGTTAAACACTTGTATTTACTGTCCTAATCGATCCTATCAATAACTGAATGAAGCAGAAGATACTACTGCCCTTCACAGAGATGAGGCTTGGATTCAGAGAAATTGGTATTTTGCCCGAGATCACACGGTAAGTAAAGGCCTCGGGATCAACTCCTGGTTTGTCTGATTCCAAAGTCCTTGGACCTCCTCAGTAAGCTCATCTCCTGTCCAGCTTCGAGAAGCTCCTGGATTCACAGGAAAGAGGGCAGGAAGGAGGCTGGCCGTTAGTGTGAACACTAGGTATGGTTTGCACAAACGGGATGAATGGGTGTGAAGGCCAACTCCACACTTCTCAGGCTGACGGACTGTGGACCCGTGGGCATGTAGATCCTCTTACGCTGCCCTAGAGGAATGCCCACGTCACATGCCCACATTCCCTCAGAGTGAAGAGGCCTCCCACGCTGAGTGTGAAAACCACAATCTGACTGTAGGTAAATGTTTGACAAATGCGATGGGTCCAACTTCCCCAGTGGAAAGCATTCCTAAAATTTCTGAGACTGGCCTGAGGCAGCAACTCCTTTTAGCACTGAGAAAACAGGTTTGTTCCTTAGGCACCAAGGATTGCCCAACATGTTTAATAGAAGTGCCAGTGCCCTTGGCTCCCAAGTGGTATCAGAGGAGCGAAGTGCAATTCATCAGCTCCTCGTCCCCAGCTACCCCACCCCTTCTCTCGGGCCCACGGGTGGGACAGCTGGGCTCCGCGCCTCACTCCTTTTGCAAGCTCTGCGCTCCCCAATCTTTCGCCAACCATTGGGGCTGGGCGTGCAGAATTTCTGGGTTAAATCTCCTCTAGAATTCCAGAAATACTGCCACCTTAATCCTCACTCTCTGTAGGCCTATCACACTTGCCAATTATGACGACAGTGACAAAAAAAGAAAAAGCCAACATCCGTCCTCCATATGGGCAAGAGTACCTTTTTTTCCTTCATGTTCAGCAACATCAAATAAGCTTTGGCTAAGCAAAAAAAAAAAAAAAAAAAAAAAAAAAAAAGTGTTTTCCCAAGGACTCATAAAAGCTGAGGGATGAGAACAGCTAACATTACAACGTGTTTGAAAACTTCCTGAGTGCGCTGCGATAAATTGCACCGTGGATGCACGCTGGCGCCATCGACGTTTGTCAGCAGGAGACGTGATGGCCCGTAAACTTCTCTGCGTGGCGGTCAACACCAACAGCATGCTGTGAGCATTTCTGGTGCTGCTGCTATGAAACACAATCAAATTTTCATCTTCCAGAAAAAAATAAATTAGATGTGCCTGGGACTTCAAAAAAAAAAAAAAAAAAGAAGAAGAAGAAGGAAAGAAAAAAAAAATCAACCCCCCAAAAAAACCCAACCCTAAACAAATCAACAAATCAACTATGAACTGTCTGAGGAAGTAACTCGATTTTAGAAGAACCCTGCTTCCTACTGGCTCTGGCCCCGGTCAGTTCTTGTGCAAGAGAAAAGATTGTCTCTGACATTCTGAACAGTGCTGCCAAGCAGGGCTGAGGCTCAGGGAGGGCCACGGGCAGCTGCCCAGACCTGCTGTGGGCCCGGTGTTCTGATAAATAAGACTGTCCCATCGTGGCTAAGGATTGACTCTTCCCCACCCTCACCCCCTAAGTCCATATGTTGAAGACGTAACCCTTAATGCATCTGAATGTAGAGATAGGGCCATCGAGGTGGACGTTAAGGTTAATGAGGTCATAAGGCTGTGGCCCAGCTCTGGTGGTTTGGGTACCAGAGAGCTCCAGCACTCTCTCTACCCTTGCACGCACGCAAAGAAGTCATATAAGCACACAGCAAGATGGCAGCCACCTACAGACCAAGCAGAGGGCTCTCACCAGAAACCGACCACACTGACACTGTGTCTTTGACTTCCAGCCTCTGGAACTGTGAGAAAGTAATTATCTGTTATCCAGGCAGTGGTATTTTGTTGCGGCTGCCCCAGCTGACAGACACTGTCATCGTACTTTCATTTTTACAATCACTCTGCAGCAGACACTAGGATCCTAGTTTTCAGGGGAGGAAACAGGATCAGAGAGGTGACATGGTTTGCTCAAGATCACACAGCCTGTAAGCTGGGCCTGACTGGGCAAACCCGGAGTGTGAACCCAAGCTGTCAAATCCAATACTGTGACCTTAACTCTCCACCAGTAAATAAAGTTGTTGTTTTTATTTAAAAAATGTTTTAAATGTTTATTTTTGAGAGAGAGACAAAGACAGAGCACGAACAGGGGAGGGGCAGAGAGAGAGGGAGACACAGAATGGAAGCAGGTGCCAAGCTCCAAGCTGTCAGCACAGAGCCCGACGTGGGGCTTGAACTCACAGAGTGCAAGATCATGACCTGAGCCAAAGTCGGACGCTCAACCGACAGAGCCACCCAGGTGCCCCTGTTGTTTTTATTTTTTAAGAAGATGGGTTTTCAGGCTTTCTGTTTGCTTTATTTTTATTTTTATTTTTTTACTAACACGATGGGTTTGTAAAAATTTCTTAGTGCTATAAGGATGACCTGTGGATTTCCAGTGCGATGAAGTTGTTTTTTTTAAGTTTATTTATTTTGGAGAGAGAGGCAGAGAGAGACAGAGAGACAGACAGACAGACAGAGAAAGAATGCTAAGCAGTCTCCATTCTCTCTGAGCAGAGCCCGAGGCAGGGCTCAATCCCATGAACTGTAAGACCATGACCCGAGCAGAAATCAAGAGTTGGATGCTTAACCAACTGAGCCACCTAGGTGCCCCTGAAATTGTGGGCCAGTATACTATTAAACCCAAAAATAGAGAAAAAGTAAGTAAGAGTAATAATAACTGAATTTATTTAGCACTTACCATGTCACCTTATCAGGTAGGTACAGATATTATCCACATTACAGATGTGGGACAAAAGGCAGTAAGAGATCCCAACATTTGCCCAAGTTTCCAAAGCTGGTAAGTAGCTGGGATTTGGAGTCATGCCATAGTTTCCAGAATCCGTGTCCCAGACCTGCCCCAGGGAATGGCCCTGAGCATCCATGCCATGGAACACGATGCGGTCACTAAATTAAAGCTAAGGTAGATTGTAAAATATCAGTGGAAAATGCCTAGAAGGCTATGTTCAGTGAAAAAGCAGGGCGCCGTATGGTACATTTTGGGAGCTTCTGATGACCCTATGAGCACTAGATCCAGGAGAGCCTTTGAACTAATTCACTATTGGTGAATTAGTTCAAACATAAGGCAACATAAGGCTTCTGAAGAACCACAGGGAAGAAAGATGCCCGTCCCTGCCGTGAAGTTTCCCTCTGACTGTGAACTCTGGGAGTATGAGAGGCAGCAGAGCATAGTCTTCCAAACCAGAGGTTCTCCAACTGTAGCCTGCGTCAAAAACACCTGGGGGGTTGGTTGACTCAAAGATGGGCCAGGGGCCCCACCTCCAGTGTCTGATTCCATTGGTCTGGAGTGGGGTGGAGAGCCTGAATGTCTAAGTTCCCAGGTGGTGCTCACGCAGCTAGTCTGGGACCCCATTCTGAGAACCCCCAGGCTAAGTCATGGGTAGAAACCCTAGGTCTCTGATGGCATCCACAGCCCTGTCCTCACTTTGTTGTGTGATGTGGGTGGCTACCTATTGCATGATTAAGTTGTCAGGAGAGCTAAAGAAAGATTTATATGATACGCTTGGCACATTCAAAGAGCCACTAAAACTCTAGGGAATGGGAACCTGCTCTTTCGGGGACCCTGCAGAGAACAATGGTTAAAAAGGCACACGGAGAATCAGAATCTCAGGTATCTCTCGTACTAGCTGTATGACTGAGGGTGAGCTCTTAGTTCCTCCGTTTACTTATCTGTGAAATAGGAATAAAACCTAACCCATATAGGGTTGTGGGGGTTAAATGTGGTCACCCTGAGGACCACATATACCCAATGCTTGTTGAAAACACATACTCCTGACTTCAGAACCTAGCCTACTGAGCCAGAATCTCCAGGGCAGGGTCCTCAGGACCGGCCTCTGTTAAGAATCACCTCTAAACAGTCAGGTGATTCTTAAATTGTAAGTTTTGCAAAATTGGATAGAATCTGTATAAAGCAACTGGCCTTGACCTATGCTCCTTCCACAAAGGTCAGCCACTGGTTGATTACTGCCTGGGTCTATTTGCAAATAGTACTACCATGGCCTTCTCGATAATGTCACTCAAGGTGATTCATTAGAAAAAAAGAAAAAAATGATTAATTAGTAGACACCCTATAATAAAATTTTAGACATTGTGGCTCTATATCCATAAATAAAACTTAATTGAACTGTGTATCTAAGATTTGCATACATACTGTTTATAAATCATACCTTAACAAAAAGGTTATAAAAAGATAGGAGTCTCCTTCTTCATAAAACTGCACTGAGAGATAAATAATGCTACTAGACAGGCTATGTGCCCAAATGCTAATATATAAAGGACACACTGTTGGGCTGCCTGGGTGGCTCAGTCAGTTAAGCATCCAACTTAGGCTCAGGTCATGATCTAGTGATCTTCGAGTTCAAGCCCCTCATCTGGCTCTGTGCTGACAGCTCAGAGCCTGAAGCCTGCTTCAGATTCTATCTCCCTCTATCTCTGCCCCTCCCCTGCTCGCACTCTGCTTCTCTCTCTCTCTCTCTCAAAAATAAATATTAAAAAAAGTTTTTAAAAAAGGACACACTGTCATTTGTGACTGTACAGAATAAATAGGAAGTAAATAAGTCACTTTATGAGCTTAAATATGTGGCTAGGGAAGCAGCCAATGGAAGTACTCGGGTAACTTCTGTAATGGAAGGATCCAGAGTTTCCCTTTGGCTTCTACCACTTCTGGCAGTGATTACTCTGCCAGCCCAGCCTCCCATCTCCAAGAGCCAGCTTTGTCTACAAGGATAGAATGGTTTCTATCTCAGCTGCGGTAAACCCTGCACCATAGGCTGGAGTCACCGAAGGCCTGCATCCCTCCAGTGTGATCACGTGATTCCAGGGAAGGGAGGGGTCGTTTTCCTTGATTTTTGTCTGCTTTCCAAAAGTCTTTCTCTGGGTGCATCCACAGGGTTGCGGAGGGAAGATGATCATATCCAACACGTGCAAACCATGGCAGCAGGCACACAAGCCAAAGAGCCGGTTAGAAACCTATTTTCTCAAAGTCAGTCTCTGCTAGGCTTCGGAGAGACAGCAGCATTTAACAGATGCCTTTAACCGATGAGAGGACTCTCAGAGAGGGAGGTGATGTGACTAGCCTGGGTGAAGCCCTCCTTTAGCAGAAGGAAAACTAAGACGGAAACTCCTGCTTGAGGGGAGGAAACAAGAATGAACAGCCAGGGCTGCCCTAACATCTTAGACACCCTCCGCCAAACAGGCTACCACTGGAGATCAGGGTCAGAATTACAGCCTAATTTTATCATTGCTCCTACGGCTAATAGCACATACAAGAACACATTTTTCTTCAGCCGTTCAGTAGTGAGGCTGGGTAATTTGGGAAAGAGGCAGTTAACTGGGAGGTCAAGTATTGCCCTTGCATCTCTTTTACGTTTAGGTGGTGGGTGCTGAATTTTTGCTGCATCTTCTGTTCTACATGAGCACAGTTTGCACTAAAGGGGTTTCCATTTTCGATTTCTGGAGTGGATGTAGGCTACTCATGTCCTTTGCTCACGATCCAGACGTGGCTTGTGAGCCTGTAACGGGTATTTCTGGTGCCCCACCCAAAGCCACCCAGATGCCAGTTCCCATGCCCGTGCACCCGTCCCCCTGAGCCGCTGGTGGCCGGCTTGTGCAGGCCGCGTGACGAGCCTGTGAGACGGCGTCCCACGGGGCAGCCTGCGCTTTTGACACACTGCTTGGAGCATGCTAATCCAGTCACTCGCCCCAATAGGGGCAAATTCTGAGCTGGTCATTTATGCTCTAGGGCGATGCTGTGCTATGCCACTTTCTACAATGAGGGAAATGTTGATCTGTGCTGTTCAAAATAGTAGCCACCAGCCACAACTGCTGAGTGACTACCTGAAAGGTACTAGTGTGACTGAGGAACTGAATTTTTTAAATCCTGAATGCATGCATGCATGAATAAAAAAGCAGCCTGCAGGGGTGCCAGGGTGGCTCAGTTAGTAAAGCATCTGACTTTGGCTTGCAGTCTGTGAGTTTGAGTCCCGCATCAGGTTCTGTGCTGACAGCTCGAAACCTGGAACCTGCTTCAGATTCTGTGTCTCCCTCTCTCTCTGTCCCTCCCTCACTTGTGCTCTGTCTCTCTCTCTCTCAGAAATAATAAATAAACATTAAAAAAATCTTAAAAAAATAAATAATATAAAAAGGCAGCCTTCATTAGTCAGAATTATTCGGAACTATAAGGAGAAAGCTATGAATTAGGGTAAGTTTTATTTCCAATTTGCCTGAGAGTTATCTAGAAACTTAACTTAAAATTTTGTTCCTGAAAATCATTATTTTTTTTAAGTTTATTTATTTTGAGAGATGGGAGGAGAGGGGCAGAGAGAGGGGAAAGAGAGAGAGAGTGAGAGAGAGAGAGAGAGAGAGAGAGAGAGAGAGAGAGAGAGTTTCAAGCAGGCTCACCACTGCCAGCGCAGAGCCTGATGCAGGGCTGGATCTCCCAAACTGTGAGATCATGGCCTGAGCTGAAATCAAGAGACAGATGCTTAACTGACTGAGCCGCCCAGGTGTCCCTTTCCTGACATTCATTCTAAGAGGATGAATCCAACTTCTCTTCTTAGTACCTGGAATACAGGGACTATGGTCTAATCTTTCTTTGACACCAGTTGTGAGAATGTCTCAGGATCTGAACGTCAGTGCCCATGAGTGAGGTCTGAGGCTGTACACTGTGGAAAGGAAATGTAAATGGACCCCAAGATACAGAGTGAATCTCCACAGGAACGGGAACATTTTATGATGTTTGGATTCTGATTATCGAGGTTTTATTGTAAATATCAGTAGTACTTTAATAGCTATCCTGCCAAAGATTTTGACACTTAGGATACTCAAAAATTAAATTACTATTTTATTTTATTTTATTTATTAATATCTAAGTGATCTAGGCTTGGTCCCTGGTCCCTGAAGGCCTCCTCTATTCACCTCTGGGGCCAATAATCACCTTATTCAGGCCACCTCTGCTCTTCTCCATAATCACCATAAGTGGAAGGAAGAGGGCTTTGAAGGAGTTTCAGCCCCATTCACCAATGCCATTTTAATCTTCTGTCCCTCCTTTCTGCTCCTGGTTTCCTTCTCTTCCCTGCACCTGAGCCTGGACTATGACTTGTTTGGCACCTCAGTCCCTTCAGAATGGAGAACCCATCTTGTTTCTGCTCTTGCTCAGGACAGCTGCTCCTAAAACCTCAGTCCACGGTGCTTTCTGTTGGATGAAACGTCCCACATTATTCAATAATTCATTCAGCAGACATTTGACGGCCCAGTATTTCCAGGCACTATGCCAGGGAGGCCATAAACATTATGTTAGCATACCTACCTTCTAGGTAAAGAAAGGGAGGTATAAGAGTAAGGAAAACTGTGTCTATTATCACAAAGCACATACAGAAAGCACTGGCGACGGAAGCCAGGTCTGGGAGTTGTCAATTACTTGAAGGCAAGACTCAGGTTTGATGTGCTTTTGTGCTCAGGATACAGACTTTCAAAAAGGGGATAAGCACATGATGCATTAAGATAATATGTCACATGAACAGGGCCACCTGGGTGGCTCAGACGGTTAAGTGTTCGTCTCTTACGTTCACCTGAGGTCATATATCATGGTTCATGAGATCAAGCCCTGTGTTGGGCTCTGCACTGACAGTGTGGAGCCTGCCTGGGATTCTCTCTCTCCCTCTTTCTGCCCTTCCTTTGCACATGCCCTCTCTCTCTCTCTCTCTCTCTCTCTCAAAATAAATAAATAAACTTTATTTTTTAAAAATTTTTTGTGTGTTCCCATATCACTGTATTTATGGACTCAGAAATTTGAATTTTACATAATTTTCACACGAAATATTTTTGTTTTTTTGCTTTAAAAAAGCCACTTAAAAATGTAAAAACTATTCTTAGATGGTGAGCTATAAAAAAAAAAAAAAGTCACATTAGGGTGCCTAGGTGACTCAGGGGGTTAAGCATCTGACTTTGGCTCAGGTCATGATCTAGCAGTTCATGGGTTTGAGCCCCGCGTTGGGCTCTGTGCTGATAGCTCAGAGCCTGGAGCCTGCTTCAGATTCTGTGTCTCCCTCTCTCCGTCCCTCCCCCACTCATGCTGTCTCTCTCTCTCAAAAATAATAAAAATTAAACGTTAAAAAACTGTCACATGAACAGCAGCTGTGCATGGAAGGTCCGAAGAGACAGACACACACCCGGCAGCCCCACTTGCATAGGAAGCACCACACGACTGAGGAAGAACTTGTTCTGGGGTCTGTTGTGCTGAGCAAACTTTAAAAAGCACAATAGGACATCCCATGACAATCTCTGGCCCACCAAGTGAAGACACTTGCTGGATGATTCTCCCTGAACTTCAAGATTGTAAACACAAGTGCATAGTTCATCTCAGAAAGAACAGGGTGGAGACCCAGGAAGATGACTAGGCTGGGACTTTCTCACAGATGCCACTGTCCCTTCATGATGGATACAGCAGTTTGTTCTTTGTCTCTGTGTTGCCCCAGGTGTGGCCATGAACGATAAACAATCTACCTGGATAAAACGGGTGGCTCTATTCTGGAGAAGCCCTCAGGTCCTGATGCAATAGGAAGCAGGAATACAATGTGTTGGCATCACTGTAATTGACTAGAAAAGCTCCAAGCTGCAAATAACATCAGACTCAAAGACAAGGTCGTGGCTACCTGGTGGCAAGAAGAGGGTACGTGTGAACTGGGCTGAACCAGGCTTCCTTCCTCCGTGGCATGCTGTCATAGATTAAAAGGTCCTTCTCGGTCAGTACAACCAGTGCCGGCTTCCACTGTTTCTCGCTCTCCCCAGGCACCTGAAATGGAAAGCAGGGCACCGTCAAGCAACAGCGTGAAGGAAGAGTGACTGGAGAGGAGAAGCTGGCATCTCCCCAGTCAGAAGACCTGGCAACAGGAGTCTTTAGTTGAGGTTGTGAAATCCAAATGAGAAGAAACCATTCACGGTCGCAGGACTCCTGATCCTTGAAACTGTGATTTCTCAAGGGCCCTGGTATGTATCGTCAGAACAGCCAAGGAACAGCCCAGCTGTCAGACATCTGTCTCTGTTTCTCACCTGCCGGTCAGCACCGAAATCATTACTTCATCGTGGGATGCAGATGCTTGGGGGAATAAGCACTCCCAGATGGCTCTCTGGTAGAGTACATTGTTTTTATTACAAAATGGTGAGGTTTGAAAGCTTTTGAAGAAATATCCAAAGGCTCTGAAAATGTATTATGGAGGCAAATGTCTGTCTGGAGAGGTAAGAGACATCATAGCCTTTTGCTTTGACTGTTTCTGTGATTCAGACACCATCTTAAAATTATCTTAGTTCTATTCAGCACAGAAAGTTCTTTAACTTGAGGGATGAAATGACCTGGCAGGGATACGAGAGGACTCAAACATCAGTTGGATGTTTGGACCAGGTGACCCTTAAGGTCCCTTCCAATCCTGAGGGTCATGTAGCTCAGGTCTTATCTCATGAGCCATCCCTCTCTGCCCAAACTCTGATGTGTTGATGTGTGATATGATGATGTATTGATCATCCCCAATTCTGTGTGTACTCTTTCATCTATGAAAATTCCCCCCTTCCAATTTGAACGCTGGGTCCTGGACTACATCTTGATGCTCAGTTTGGAAAAACTCAATGTGCTAGCCATGGTACTCAAAGCATGGACCATGTTCCAGTAGCATCGGCATCACATGGGAGCCTGCGAGAAATGCAGAATCCCAGGCCCACTGTAGACCAATGGAATCAAAATCTGCATTTTAACGAGATCTTCCGGTGACTCATATGCTCCTTAAAGATTAAGAATCACTGCTCTAGAGGAGGTTAAGGTTGCCTTTGACACTGGTAATTCAGTGAAGATTCAACCCTTTCATAATAAACCATGATCCAAAATCTACTCAAAATTAATTGAGGCAGTAAGCTAAATTAGTGATAAAGCTAACTCCTTCCCTTTCTATTCTTATGGTTACCTTTTCATAAGTGCCAGAGTGACACCTGTATTGAAGTGGCTTTAAGACTGAATGATCTTATAGAAGGAGTAGAGGAGATGGGCAGGATTGTGGAAGGGGTGAGCTTTGTAGACTATGTACTTTTATGGGCTGCTTGAGTCTGAGAACGTGCTCCATTATTTATTGCCCATGTGACTTTGGGCAAGTTATTATTCTCTACACTTCTATTTCCTCACTGATAAAATTGCACAGAACGGTGGTTAAGAGTGTTTTCTCTGGAGCTAGAATGCCTGAACATAAATCACAACTCCTCAATTCATCAGCTGTGGGATCTTGGGCAAGTCAGCTAATCTCTTTGTATCTCAGTTTCCATATCTGTAAAATGGGGAAGTAACAGTACCTATACCAGAGGATTATTGTGAAGATGGGTTAAAATGTTTAAAATGCTTATCACAGTGCACAATAAGCATCATTTAGAGCCTGTTAAGTAGCATATACCTCATAATGCTGCAGTGGAGATTAAGTGAGACCATGCACTGGGGCGAACCTCACTGGCTCAGTCAGTAGAGTATGCGACTCTTAGTCCCAGAGTTGTAAATTCAAACCCCAAGTTGGGCTAGGAGCCTACCTTAAAAATTTTTTTTAAGATAAATGAGACAGTGTACATAATGTGTTAGCATAATATCTGGCAGATGGTAAGACCCTCCAGTGAAATTTAAGGTGGGAAACTTGTAGCAGACTCACTGAATTCTAAATTTGTCAAAAAGGTATTCATTAGAAAGGCAGCAATATGACAAAGTACTGACTTTCCTTGGAAAAAATTATAAGGCAAGCAAAGAATATCTTTTGTGTTAACAATTTCAATTCATTCTTTTCCCATCCATTCCAAAGTTGTCCCAGGAAGAATTCATTACACAATGATCATGGACCCCTTACAACAATTCCAAATAAAAACTCCCTTTCTAGAAGGAAAAAGTCCCCCCCCATAAAACTATTTATAATAGAATGTGAACGACCACCTGACATATTTCTCCCATAATGCATTTCATACATATAAAAAGAATCCAGGTTTAGCCTATTGCTTTTTCCAACAGAACAATGGCATCTTTAAGAGATCAAAATGAACTGTTATAGAAAACAAGGTATTAGATCCTTCAAGGTGACCAAGCTATAGTCTCAAAGCATAAAGTGTTTGGGGGGGGGGTTGGAATAAATTTTTTCCAGACTCTACATTAAACTTAGCAAATTACTTTTCCAGTTCATTAAATTGGACTGGAAAAGCTACAAATGATCCTTTCCAAAGTGCCTATCTTCCTTACCTAGTCAGATCTGATCCATTAACTTTGACTGGAACCATTTAAATGTGAATACAACTAAGCATCATCCTTCAAGAACAATATTAAGTTTGCAAAAATAAACCTTACTAGTGAATACCAACAGTAAAATCCAGAACTTTCTAACGGTGGTATCACAAACTTACCCACGTGTCAAATGGTGTATATATAGGTATGAGTAATTCTAAAACCCTAAAACATTTTGTGGTTCATTAAAGAGTGCTTTGTAGATTTGTTAACTGTGTTGTACGAATACTCAGAGTGGGAGTGGACATTTTCCACTGTTTCTATGTGCAGAGCTTTCATTTTAACGCTATATGAATGCTTGAAGCTAGAAATCTGCCCATGAGGACAACCAACTTCCAAGGAGAAAGATGTTATGTTGAAAACAGGTTCCTAAAACCGTTCTTTATGCCATGTGAGCTTTGCACTGCAAAGCCTTTCAAGAACACTTTTCTTCGGGCTGGAGTATTCGTGTTGTTGTTCAGTGACAACTTCCATTACAAACCCAAATTTCCTGGCACCCAAGATTCTCCAGCATTAACGCAACAGTTCTGGGATGTGTCTACATTTTATTAAAACATGGCTCCAAAAACAGATGTGACAACTTCCATCTCAATCCCGGCTTCCTGCCATCAGATGCTGAAGCAGTCAGTTTCTCAAGAACCGATCATGTTTCTCATAAAGAAGGTGAAAGGGGAGAAACGGAAACAGACACACAATTCTGAAATTACTCCGAGGCACATCTCTGGTGAACTGAATCCTGTCCATATGGTCACTTCTGCAGAGCATGAGAGAAAAGGTTGACAAAACGGCAAGAAGATTTTGAGAGAGTGGAAAAAAAGTCTCTGCTAACAACTGAGAGAAGTAGAAATAAATGTATGAAATCAACACGTATATCTTAAACTTAGGCAATGTTACATGTCAATTCTATTTCGATCAAAAACACCTGAGGGAAGTAGAGTCACTGAATCCTCTGAGACAGGTCTCCTAAGTCACGGAGGTTAGGAGCTTTCAAACTTTTAAAATTCACTGGACGCTCTGATCATATCACATCCCAAGTCATAGAACACAACGGGGTTCTGGATGGGGTTACAGCCTGGCTGAGGTCCGAGACTTCATGTCTTTATGCTCCTATCACCCACACCTCTGAGTGAGGTTCCTAGCAACCACTGGGATGCAGATTGAACACTGCTGACCTTGTTTCCTCTAAAATATCTAGAATCTGAAGATTATTTTCAAAGAGACAGTTTTACCAAAGCCTTTCAGTGCCTTTTCTGCAGATATTTCCAAAAGAAAGAATAATAGTGTTGCTTAGGAAAAGTTGTAATGATGAAATTAATTAATACATCTAGAGTGCTTAGAAAAGTGTCATGCATACAGTAAGCAAGCAAACCTTTAAAAATACTAGCTATTCTAATTCCAAAAAAGACATGCACCCACATGTTTACTGCAGTATTATTTACAACAGTCAAGATATGGAAACAACCTAAGTGTCCACTGACAGATGAATGGATAAAGAAGATGTGTATATACACAATGGAATATTACTCAGCCATAAAAAAAAGAGATCTTGTCATTTGTGACAACATGGATGGACCTGAAGAGCATAATATGCTAAATGAAATAAGTGAGACAGAGAAAGACAAATAACATAAGATTTCACTGATACGTGGAATCTAATATAACAAAACACATCAAAAAACAGAAACAGATTCAAATACAAACTGGTGGTTGTCAGATAAGAGGCAGATGAGAGGATGGGTGAAATAGGTAAAGGGGAGAAAAAGGGAAAAAGTTACAGTTATAAACAAGTCATGGGGATGAAAAGTACATCCTAGGGAATATAGTCAATAATACTGTAATAACTTTGTATGGTGACTCATGGTAACTACACTTGACCATGGTGATCATTTCGTAATGTATATAATTGCTGAATCACTATGTTCTACATCTGAAAGTAATATAATATTGTATGTCCACTTGACTTTGATGAAACGAAAATACTCTGATTACCACATCTAAGAATAAATGAATATCAAACAAAAGATCTAAGTAACCTTGGGCAAGAATTACTTGCTTTCGTGGGTCTAATGTCCTCCCTGGTGGGAGAATGGGCAAAGACAAAGTTACTGCTAACAGCCCCTCCAACTTGAAAATCAGGTCAGATCCTCTTTTTTGGTTCAAAATTCCCCGCTGCGAGGCTAGGACCTCTTTAGTTACTAGGACCCCTGCTTTATACATCTCCTTTGTCCCGTGGACTCTGTTCATAGGGCAATACACAATATATAGATCTCTTTTTCTCCGCTTATGCCAACTCATTCTTCCCAACGTGCTTATTTTCTACCCCTCACTGGAGTACAGGGGTGGCAGGACAGCTCCGAGGCTTTGGAGCCAAATGGCAATGTCTTCAAAATCGGGCTTTGCCACTTCTCAGCTGAGGGATTCCCTAACTGCTATTAGAGTTTGTTCGCTGATGTGTAACATGCCGATAATGGCCTCCTATGCATATTTTATAAGGATTAAATGAGAGAATGTATATAAAGCACTTCCCATATGGCAGATATTGGAAGTGTTAAACTAGCCCCATCATACACCTCACACACACTCTTGCTTCTAGCTACCTTGCTGGGAAGGAAGGTCTGGATGTAAGGTGAGTGACTAATAGAATGAAACAAGTTCACGGAGGAAGAAGGTCAAACGCAACTTTTGTTTGGGACATCATGGCTATCTCAGCAACTTTTTAATTTAAGTCTGTTCACTTCAGATTGCTAGGAATTTAGAACAAAGGACAAGATACTGGGGTAATAATAATGAGCAGTCATCAACTTCCAAATGCTTTACAAACATTAGATAATTAATCCCCTGCACCAACTCTCAGAGAGGCAGATAAAGATCCCCTTCACTTCACCAAAAGGAGAAGAACAAGTTTCAGTGTGGCCACGGGAACACGGGGAACACGGTGCCAAGTCACAACCTGCAGGCTTCTTCTAGCTGGCCCTGGGGACAAGGCCAGGACCCAGCAGTCAGGAACCTGGCGTAGAGAAGGATGGAAAGGAAGACAAGGCACAGAACGGGAAAGAGGACCAGAAGGCAAGTTCAGAAATAGGGCCCCAGGGAGCCTTAGTTCCCCTGCACTCGCTTCTCTCTCCTCACGTGGCTCCCAACTTGTTGGCACCCGGATCACATGGCAAATTCAAGGGTGGCTTAGAGTGGGGGAGCAGCCTGAGTGATCCATCCTGTTTGATGGATGTCAAGACGATGATGAGAAGTGTTAGAGTGAGCTGAATGAAAATAAGGAAAGAGAAATATGGTTTGACTGTGGGACATTTAGGGAGGGTATCATTTTTATATGTTGACATTTCCAATAGCTGCAGGCCCCAATTTCAAATTTGCTCCCTCCTGCCAAATTCTGAAACTGGCTCTGGAATTCTATAAGCCATATATAATAAAGCCCCAGATTCAGGGTTCATAATTATAAGGCTCATCAGAGTCAACGTACAAGTTAGCATGGTGGGACTTTGGGGCTTGGGTTATCAATAAATCACCTCGGGGGTGACTGAGGACCATGCTTCTTATGCCATCTCTAGGGAAGAATTCTTCCCTGCCTCCTCCAGGTTCTGGAGCCACCAGTATTCCTCGAAGCTGTGTTAGGCCAGTCTCTGCTTCCATTGTCACAGGGACTTCATGTGGCCTTCTCATCAAGACACCTGCCACTGGATTTAGAACCCACCCAGTTCCAGTATGAACTCAACTAACTACATCTGCAAAGACCATATTTCCAAATCAGGTCACATTCTTAGGTCCTGACTGGACATGAATCGGGGTTGGGGGAGGGTGAGGTAAAGACAAGAACTTAATCATAAGAAAATGGCAAGAACCCACTATATTTTCAGTTAGTTTTCCGGGTTTTTTTTTTTTTCCTCTCTGAACATTTGCAAACATGGAGTGGATTTTTTTTGAAAGTTATCTTATTTACTGAGTATGCAGAAGGTCAGATGCTAATGTACTCTAACAGAATCCTTTGATGGCTCTATTAAAAGCAATGCCTTGGTCTCCAGGATTTCATAATGAAGGCAACCTTAGGGCAGATCACACATATCCGAAGAGATAAGTGCAGAGCCAAGGTTTTAAATCTCCTTTCATCATACAGCATCATGGAAAGAGGAGGCAGAAAGCCCAGGAAGGTCTAGTCCCCATAAAGGCCAGAGCATTTCAACCACATGAACCTGGCCTTTCAATTGTTTTTGCCTCATTTGCTTACTGCTAATGAGACAGTGCTTCAAAATGACAACATTCTAAGTAGGATACATTCCAGGAAGTGATCCCAAGGTCTCTTCTTGCTTCATAAAGATTGTTGGATTCTACTTGGATGATTCTGTATCTCTGTGTCACTTCCAGTTCAGGCTACGTATAATTGAGTTGGACTAATAAACTGGAAGAAACAGACCCAGATACCCAAGCCTGTGTCTCTTTAAGTTTAGGATGATTTTCTACCCTACATCCTTCTCTGCCTTTGAAAAGCAGAATGACAACCTTACCGGAGAACTCAACTACAAAAGGAGGAGTACCACCCCCTTTCTGCCCATTGTCTATGTCAATCTAATGAACTCCCCCTCCAAGGAAAGAGGTGCTGTGACTCTAATTGTCCAGATCTAGAGCTGTCACTGGGTCTTTTTACTAGCAGGCATTGTCATGTTCATTGCAAGTGGGTGTCTGTGGTCACTACCCACTCCTTGCATATCACCATATCTGCATGGTAGGAACATGTATGCTGGACTGGTCTTAGAGTAGACTGGCCATTTTGGTCCACACCATTGACTCAGTTCAATACCCACGCACCCTAGCTTCAAAAGAGGCCAAAGGAGACAAGACACAACACTCTGACCATGTTCTATATGATGCCACAATTTATCTGGGTTTGGCATTAATTAGGGCTTATTGGGTACTTGTTTAACTATTAATAAATATGGTGTGTTTTTGTTTTTGTTTTCCATGAGTACATCATTCCTTCTCACTCTCAGTTGGGAACCACAGAAAGGAGAAGGGGTGCATAGTTATGCTACCCAAATCCTACTCTGAACCATCCAATACTCAGCATTCTGGGAGAAAACCAGGCCATGAACTTGGACCCCCAAACTGGATTCTGCTGTGTGTCCCCTTGTGTCCACTTTGAATAATTCTGCCTGTTATTTTTCCCTGCCCACATTAGTTTTTAGTACTAGACAGTTTATTCTCTTCTTCCTTCCAGAGAAGCTCTGGTTCCATGACCATCGGCTGTTCTCACCTCCCTCACATATACCTGGACCTAGACTAGCCTGACCTGTCAATCCCTTATCTCATTAAGGAGTCTGTCTTACCAACCATTCTGTTTAGAGTCAGAAGATTTGTCTCCCTCCTCAGTGCCTTGGCTCAACTGGGAACATCCTAGGTTTCCCCTCAGGACATGTGACTTCCATTGGACACTTCCAAACACCAGCTGTTTGAAGTGGAGAACCTGCCATTTATATGAAAATAAATTCCTTACAGTGTTTCAGATGGGTTTGTTCTTTTGAATCTGTAAACATTTCCTTTTGTCTCATTTTTTTGTGTGCTCAGCTCAAACTTTTCTGAGAAAAGCCCAAAAGTAGATTTCAACTCCATGCCCTGCCTGAATGCTATAATACCATAATTGCATAAAGTTGAAATTTTTGGGGATTTACTCTATCTTTGGGTCTCAAAAATAGTAGTAAGTTAGAAGGAGCACTTAGAAGAGAAAGGTTTAGAGAGAATGTGACATATTAGATTTTGAGTTATTTAAATCTGACAGTTTAAAATCTACATGACAGGAAAGAATTAAGGGAGGATATGCTGAAGGAGTAAACATGTATTGAGAGCTTACTCTGTGATAAGCAGGATTGTGGATTACATTGTGTCTCCCCCTCCTCCGAATTCAGGTGTTTCAGCCGTAACCTCCAATACCACAGAATGTGACCATTTTGGGAAATATGGTCATTGCAGATGTAGTTAGTTGAGATGAAGTAATACTGGAATACAACAGACCTTAAACCAATATGACTGGTGTGCTTATAAAAGGGGAAATTTGGACACAGGCGCACACACAGGGAGAAAGTGACATGAACATGAAGGCCAAGCTAGGGGTGATGTATTTACAAGCCCCAAAACGCCAAAGATTGTCAGCAAACCACCAGAAGCGAGGAGAGAGGCATGAAGCAGATTCTCCCTCACAGCCCTCAGAGGAAGGAACGCTGCTGCCGCCTGATTTGTGAGTTTCTAGCATCTGGAACCATGAGACGACACACTACTGTTGTCCGATCCACCCAGTCTGTTGTAGCTTGTTAATGGAGCCTTAGGAAATACTACAAACACCATGCTAGTTTCACCTCCCTTAATCCTTTCAACACTTTAAGGCATTTATTATTATCTCCATTTTACAGAAGAAGAAACTGGTTCAGAGAGGTCAGATACTAGCCAATGTTACATAATGTTAGTTATAAAGCCACTTATGTGCCTTCCTAAGCTGTGATGTTTTCAGATCACAAAGGTGCCTCTCATAAGAAAGAAAAAGGGGGATGATGTGGGGGCATGAGGGGAAAGACAGGACGGCAGACTGCTGGGAACTCAGCTGTAATGTCTCCCGTGGACTGACATGCCTGGTGTTCAGCTGTGTGCAACTTTGCCCTTCTTTCCCACCTTCTGGCACACGGGGCTTCACTCAGGCCAGACATCGGTTCAGTGCAAGTTCCTCTGAGTAATCAAAGCTCTTTATTCCCCAAGTCTCACATCTGATTAAAGTAATTCAAGACTAAGTTGTAAATGACTCATAACCCTTAATATGTCTTTCCACTAAGGGATATTCCTATTTATAACGAGTAGCTGGGACAAAATTAGTCTCCTATGTTTACTCTTCATTGCACAATTGAAGGGCTAGTAAGTGAAACATGGTTTGTTTTCTAAAGGCAGTGAAATATTCCATTACACCATAAATTTAATTTGCATGTTTTTGTTATTTTAGCAAACTCTATTCTTCACTGATTGTGCTCACTCCAGCACAAATATCTGCCAGTTCTAAGTCCAACTTAATGTGCTGTGCAGTTTTAAATCAACCATGTGTCCTGTGTTCAACAACATATAACAGAGTACAGTAAGCTAAGAATTAGCATCTGGATATTTATAACTATCAAACTTTCCTGGATATTTGAACCAGTAGAAAGTAATTCCAGACCCTTCCAACTCATGGCCTAGAAAACACTAGATTCAAACAAAGCACATGCGTTCAGCAATGCTATAGTGGCTGTATCAGCAACAGAATCTTCTAAACAAGGAGTCACAAATTGGGAGACTACAGAGGACCAGATATAAGGAAAAAACAACAACCCACATCTCACTCGTGGGGGGAGCTTCTTTTTAGCATTAGCCTATCATTACCAGGAAAGATGATGGGCACAGCATAGCCAAAAGAAACATTTCAAAAGAACCCATCAATCTGTATTTTTAATTTTTTTAAAATGTTTGTTTATCTTTGAGAGATAGAGCATGAGTGGGGGAGGGGGAGAGAGAGAGGAAGACACAGAATCCGAAGCAGACTCCAGGCTCTGAGCTGTTAGCACAGAGCCCGATGCGGGGCTCAAACTCACAGACTGCATGATCATGACCTGAGCTGAAGTCGGACGCTTAATCGACTGAGCCACTCAGGCACCCAAACTTGTATTTAAAAAATTTTTTTTATGTTTATTTATCTTTAAGAGAGAGAGAGAGAGAGACAGAGTGCTAGCAGGGGAGGGGCAGAGAGAGAAGGAGGCACAGAATCTGAAGCAGCTCCAGGCTCTGAGCTGCCAGTAAAGAGCCCTACACAGGGCTCAAATCCATGAACTGTGAGATCATGACCTGGGCTGAAGTTGGCCACCCAACTGACTGAGCCACCCAGGCACCTCATCCCAATTTGTATTTTTTAAATGTGAATTCTCCCTATTTTTTTATTTTTTATTTTATTTTACTTTTTTAAGAGTTTATAATATAGTTTATTGTCAAGTTGGTTTCCATATAACACCCAGTACTCATCCCAACAGTGCCCTCCTCCATGCCCATCACTCATTTCCCCCTCTCCCCCACCAGCCATCAACCCTCAGTTTGTTCTCAGCAAAGAGAACAAGAGTCTCTTGTGGTTTGCCTCCCTCCCTCTCTTTAACAATTTTTCCCCCTTCCCTTCCCCTATGGTCCTCTGTTAAGTTTCTCCTGTTTCACATATGAGTGAAAACATGGTATCTGTCTTTCTCTGCCTACTTATTTCACTTAGCATAATCCTCTCCAGTTCCATCCATGTTGCTACAAATGGCCAGACTTCATTCTTTCTCATTGCCATGTAGTATTCCATTGTATATATAAACCACATCTTCTTGATCCATTAGTCAGCTGATAGACATTAAGGCTTCTATTTTTAAAATTCAGTGTATTAGTTTCCTATCACTGCCCTAAGAAATCACCACAAAAACTGGTATTTATTCTCCTACAGTCTGGAAATCAGAAGTCCTAAATCAAGGTGTTGGCATGGCTGCTGCCTTCTGGAGGCTCTAGGGGGAGAATCCATTTCCTTGCCTTTTCCAGCTTCTAGAAGCTTCCCTAATTCCTTAGTTCATGGCCCCACATCACATTGCCTTTCCCCCCTGTGTTTCTGTCAGAGCATCAGCTCCTCTTGAGACAATCCAGGATCATTCTGCCATCTTGAGATTCTTAATTACATCTGCAAGGTTCCTTTTCCCATCCATGTAAGACAACATGTCTACAGGTTCGGAGGATTAGGATGTGAACACCGTTGGGAGGCCATTATTCTGCTTATCTCAATTAGCAACTGATTCAAATTAGGAAAATAACATACGGAGTGAAGTGATATGAAGTTTGGCACTTTTTTAAAAATCTCCAGCATGTCCTTCCCAACCCTGCAACCCCCCCTAATGGGTAAATAGACAAAACAAGATGGAAAATTATAAAAATTGGGTTATGTGCACCTGGAGGTTCATTATTGTTTTTTACTACTTATATGGAAAAAAATTAAATTCCTCTAATAAAAATTTTAAAAACTAAGCAATATGGAGACTGAGAAAGTACACCTGCAAGCCAGCTAGGTATGCCCCCCAGACCGCCAGCCTGCTGTCAAATAATGAGCACCTACTTGTTGAGAAATACACAAGGACACAATTCCTGCCAATGGAGTCACAGAACTCACATGCAGAGTTTCCACCCATGCCTTGTGTTCCTCAAGGTCCCCAACATCCTGCTGACGTGCGAGTGTGACTTGAATTAAGGGCTGAGGTATGACAAGCAGTATTAGCTGTTGAGACAGACTGGCTAAGAGCAGCCTCCATCCCATCCTCAAAATGTGTGTG
The DNA here is from genome assembly GCA_028646485.1 of Cryptoprocta ferox. NCBI lineage: Eukaryota > Metazoa > Chordata > Mammalia > Carnivora > Eupleridae > Cryptoprocta > Cryptoprocta ferox. The sequence goes on along the minus strand of CM053569.1, from coordinate 18,322,650 downwards.
TGTGTGTGTGTGTGTTTACTCATTGTGCCTTAGCTGGTGGCTCTCTTGAAGAAATACCATCTTTGTCTCTATAGGAAAGGTGGATACCAAAAAAAGTGGGCATCTAGTGCAGGTGATCAAGTGAAGGATCATGGAAAGATACAAGTTAGTGATCTTTCCTGGAAAGCTGAAGTGTATTGGAGAAATTTTTATCCACTGGGCTTCAAGATTTGGGGACTCTCGAAGTTTCTGAAACACAGCTTTCACAAATGACAAAGGTCTCCATAATAATCCTCTGCCCCTATCATGCTAACCTATTTCTGCCCCTTACTTACTCCTTCTAACTTTTGAAAAATCACCCTCTGGAAATTCTGATCTTGTGTGGGATGGCACAGGGCTTATGGTTCCATATTTTACCTAGGTATCCATGGTACCCACATAATGCCTGGGATATAATGGGTGTTACATAGACTCTAGCCGAACTCAGAATGACTGAAGTCAGACCCAGATAAACACTATAAACTGTCACTATCCAGCATTGTTTAAAGAGCCCAGACGCCCGTGATCTATGGGTCTCTCATGGACTTTCTTCACCCAGCCAGGGCTCCAATTCCCTGTTGCTTTCACAAGGAGTTAGCTGTCCAGACTCAGCTTCCAGAAATGGATGAAAGGCTGCTTCTAATCTGTGACACTCACAGATAATTAAATTAGACTCTTCTCAGTCTGGTGGGGAAAGCTATTTTATATTTTCATTAACTCCAAAGGGCCATTTCAATTACAGTCCCTGTTTGGTAAACAAGTTATCTTTGACTTACAGCCTTTTCTTCTCTAATGCCTAGGAAATATGCCCTTTAAAGAGACGCTGATGTGCAGCAGAAATTCATAATTTGGTAAAAAGTTATCTTTTGAAAGGCAGTTGACATTATCATTAAATCCCAAAGGAGCAAGTTCTTTAAAAATAAAAAGTATCTGCTTCAGCATCTTCCATTTTGTTTTCACTGGGTGTGTCTGTGGGTTTCTTTGTTGATTTTCTCATTTTATTTCTCCTTCAAAGGAGAAATCCAAGAGTGCTTTGAAGGAGGAAGACTGTTAAAACATAGGGAGGATCTGGCCTCAACACCACGTCAGCATTTTCTAAAGTCATGCCCTGGTTCTAATAGCTATTCAATAATGTCAGACACCATAACTCTATTTACGTTATGAAAGAAATATCAAAATGTTTGCTTTCAGTTGGATTTATCAGATTTTCAAGACTAAACAAACAACAGCAAAAAATAATTTATTTTGGAGACATTTGTGTGACCAAGGACCAAGTGACAAATTGCAAAGTCCACTTATCCTACTTTACTTTAAATGCCTTCCTAAACCTGGCCCAACCAGGAAGATTCTTTTTTTTTCCCCCTCTGACCTCCTGGAAGCAAAGAGGCAATGTAGTATTAAGAACATAAATCTTGCTGCCAGACAGTTCTGGCCTGCAAGTCAGCTCAGCTATTCACAGTGTGATCTTGAATGAGTTACTTATCTTTTCCACGCTTCAATTTCCTCATCTGTAAAATGGGGGTAATAAAAGTCCCTCTCCCGTAAGACCATTAGGAAGATGGAATCAGATAATGTGTATAAATGGCTTACAGTACAGTGCCCAGCAAAGATCAAGTTTTCAAAAATGAGGGCTTCTCAAAATCTGGTCTGCAGGCAACCTGCATCGGAATCAGCTAGGCTGCTAGGTATCATCAGATGTCTTCCTCTTCTAAGACCCAGTTATTCAAAAGTGTTAGGGGTGGCACCGGGAACCTGCACTTAGAGCAAGGGCCCTCGATAAGTCTTATATGTATGATTGCTCGAGAACATCTACAGTGAGTGTTAATTACCATTGTCATGATCATCATAATGTATACAGCACTCATTCTCCACTAATGATTTCTAAAGACCACTACCTTTGGTTCCCTGCCTCGATATCACTGCGGCACTCGGTAAAAATACAGATTCTTAAATCCCAAATCCCCTGAATCCTGGTGTCTAGAGATTGAGACTACACATCTCTATTTTTGCAACTTCTCTGGAGACTCCGATACACAGCCTACTTTGGGATTTGCTAGCCTACACAACTCATTCTGACACGCGCTCAAGCCCTTTATTTTTTAACCATTTAGCCAGTGTCTATGCTAAATGTAGGTTGTGGAAATCGGCTGACCTGAAGACAGGTGTGTCTGCCTAAGTAAACCTCTGAGCTATGATGTCCTAATGTGACATCCATGAATGTTTGATTCCTGGATAGTTTTTCCAAACTTAAGTCACTCATGTACCATTTTTATGAATTTTGTTGATTCTACTCATACTTTTATGGGATTAACTGCTAGCCACTCACCCGATATCTATTCTTTTTCTTCTTTTAAATAAAAGGACTCTAAAATTGTTAGCAGTTACAATATGCCCAGTTACAAAATTCTATTTCCCAGATTCAGATTATCCTTCATTCCCCCCCTCCCCGCCCCAACAATCCCAATACAGACGTGTCATCTGCCTTCACCCATTAGGCTCATACGTATCCAACTTGACACTCATTTGGTTGGATGGCATGTCCAGACATGTCCTGCACTGAACAGGTCTCTTTCACGTCTGCTGGTGTGTTCTTTGTAGCTGCCCAACAGGAGACAATATAAATGTTATTTCTGAGCAGAAAAGTAACTGTGAAAACAGGGTGACATGTTTTCCCTCCTCTTTCTAGACTTCTGCTTTCTTCCTCAGATTTCCCGTCTGCAATGCACAATATACTTGTGGCCAACATGCTCTTTTCTGGAGTAAAATAACCACAAGGAAAATTCCAAAGCCATTTAAACAGCCTATGAAAGCCCAGCAGTATTAAATGAGATATAAGAAAGCAGTGTTTCAAATGTAGTACCATGTTGAAATTTTTCCAGGTATGAACATTTTCAGGATGATCCTGGACCTTTACAAAGGCTTTTAATTACAGGTTTTATATAAAATTACCTTTATACTAATTAAATAGGAGATCTAACTTCATATTTATAAACTGTAAATAAAGTACACTATTAAGAACCTTAAAAAAAGTGGCTTTCTGAAAACAATGTTTTTCTTGCCTTTTTTTTTTCTGTCCTGCTTTTAGAACACATTCATTTAGTCAATAAACATTTATTTAGCCTAAATTGTGTGCTGGGTACTGTGCTCAGTGCCTCAGTGCCACTTAATGGTAGTAAATGGCAGACAAGTCAGGAAAGGAAGAGTAAATAAGCGGCAAATATAAAAAAGTAACTTTGGCAACTGTTATAAAGAAACAAAATAGGTTAATATGATTGAAATACGCCACAAAACGTAATAGAAATTTTCACTGAGGAAAAAGTTCGATTGCTGTCCTCTGACAGTTCAATGTTCTAGCTCTGTGGAGAATTTTTTTAATCTAAATTTTGGCTTCCAAAATATTAATTATCCATTACTGTCACTTGCTAAACTACTAAGCATTTACTTAATGTTTCTAAAATAGGGATAAAATTGTTTTAGAGAACTATATTTACTCAGATTTAATCATCTACAATCTTTGAGAATATGTACTCAGCAAGCTTAGAGCCTACCAAATATTTTTAAAACTCGGAATCTGCAAAACGATACGGTCATTCTTTTAATGGATGGGTGGTTATCCATCCATTCATTCAGTTACATAAGAATCTCTTACCCAATTCCTACTGGGGTCAGGCTGCAGGGACTACAAAATGATTAAGACTTCACTCTTACATCTGAGGGATTCATAATCTCAATAACATAAGCAGTAGGTGATGGGAAGTGCTGGAAGAGGAAATGTTCTGGGAGTTCTGAGGAGGAAGACATTGATCTTGCCTCATAAGATGAGGGTTATGAAGGAGATGTCATTTGTCCTGGAGTGGCAGCTCGGACTCTCCTAGTCACAGAAGTGGAGGAGGAAGGTACAAGAGTAAAGTAGTGGCATGGGCAAAGCTTAAGGACAGAAATAAACATTCAGAGAATGTGTGTGGGTAGAAGAGGAAAAGAGACATCACGGGAAAGACAGCAGCAATCTGGTGGCCACCCTTTAATCCCCACACTGAGGCGTATGAAACCACTAATGGTTTTTTATGAAACATGACTTAACTTCCTGAAACCTACATGCTATGCTTACCACACACCCTTTGTCCAGGGTCTTTCCTTTGAAGCCAGGCAGTCGTGCAGTAAGTTGGTCCTCAGAAGAGTTTTGGTGAGAGTTGTCTCTCCTGTGCCTGGACCGCAAAGACCAGACCAACGGCTGAACCAGGGAACACAAATAACCCCTTCTATCCCGCACACTAGACTCGTCCTCATTGGAACTGCTTCTGTATCTCCATTACCTCCTATTTTAGGTTCTGCGTCCTGGTTGTTCTGCACTTGCATCTAGGAACCACCGTAAACTGTTTTTTATAACAAGGTCATGAATTCATGCTCTTTACAGGGTTGTGTCCCATGACATTATCTGAGCTCTCGATTTTTTTTGGCCATGTGTGGTGACTGAAGAAGAAGACTGGCAGAAAGAAAGGTGGGGAAGGCATCCGGCAATCCACATAATTGGCTGTGATGCTGAGAGAGACGCTGGCCCTGTGGCAAGAATCTCATCTACATTGTTCTCACTTCTCTCCCTTCCAATCCCTCACATCCCACTCTCTCTCTCTCTGTGCCTTTCTCAACTTGCAGCAGGAATCCCTTACAACATCTTTCCAAGGTGGAGCTCATGGTGCTAGCTCTACCCCATTAGCTACTTTTTAGGTAATGCTTCCCATGCTTACCCAGTGCTTCCCACGCAGGCAACACCCTGGACTTTTGTGTGTACCCAAACTCGAAGCTCATTCTTTTCTGCTTTTCTTGGCATCGTAAATAGAGACCGTTGTTTAGAGACTGGCCCTAGCACTGACTCTCAAATTAAACCCTCATGCCTGGGGCTGCCTGTGTGGCTTAGTCAGTTAAGCGTCAGACTTCAGTTCAGGTCAGGAGCTCACAGTTCCTGGGTTTGAGCTCATAGTTCCTGGGTTCAAGCTCACAGTTCATGGGTTCAAGCTCCATGTCAGGCTGTCTGCTGACAGCTTGGAGCCTGAAGCCTGCTTCAGATTCTGTGTCTCCCTCTCTCTCTGTCTCTCCCCTGCTTGCACTCTGTCTCCCTCTCTCAAAAATAAATAAACATTAAAAAAACTTCAAACGCTCATGCCTGTCTCAGCATTATTCCTACTAGAATGAGCTGTATGTTTTCATTTAACTCTTCTCCTTTAGCCCCAACTTCGTCCTGTGGTAACACCCACATTTTATTGAATGAGCATTCCAGCACTGAGATATAAAGAGTTTCCTTTGTAAGAATTTCTTTGAGATTTAATTTAAACATATGGTACACTATCTCCTTGGCGGTATCTGAGTATGTATTTATGCAATTGAGGCTACGGTTTCTTAGAATTTCAGTATGTTTAAGTTGCTTTAATAATAATAATACTTAGATTTGTAAGTATTTACCAAACACCAGGCATTACTTTATAAGTATTATCTTATTTAATCCTTAAACAATCCTGTGAGGTAAGCAATTACAATCCTCACCATCAAAGTTGGAGATCTTAAGTCCCATACCCAGTTTACACAACTATATTTAGTGTTTGTTAGGCCACAATACTCTTATTGTTTGTTACTGGTGGATATGCAAAGGAGGCTGGATCCCCTACACTTAACATAGTGCTTAGCGTACAACAGGTGCTCAGTATGGTCTAAGAAAGACCAAGTGGTAATATATTAAAAAGGAAAATCGCTCCCTGAGGAAGAGGACCATGTAGAGAATAGTTTCCCTCTTGTGTTCTTCCCCCATTGGAAGTAGAGGACCAGAAAGCTCATATCTCTGCTGGGTAGTTGGTCAAGACCAGATCACTGGACTCTAGGCCAGCTTCAGGGGCAAAGGGCCTGTGTTTAGAAGAGCCTCATGCTGGATTTAATGCTTTCTGATGCGGTCTTGAAATCTTTAATACTTTTTGAACAAGGAACCCCACAGTTTTACTTGGCAGTAGGTCTCAGAAGTTATGTGGCCAGTCCTGACCACTCTGTAAGCCCCATAAACACGGACACCGTCTATTTTGTTCACTGTTCTAGCCCCAACACCCAGCACAAGTTTGGTACAGAGCAGGTGCTTTGTGTGTGTTTGTGGATCCAGCAGTTGCCCCTTATTTGCAGTTCCGCTGTCTGTGGCGTCAGTTACCTGTGATCAACAGTCCAGAAGCAGCTGGCTCTCCTTCTGAAGTATCATCAGAAAGTCAAATAATAGCCTAACACTAGCTCAAGGTGCCCGGATCGTTCTCCTTGCTTCATCTCATCACAGGGGCATTCTCTCATCTCACATCACAAGAAGAGGGATATAGTACCAGACAATAAGAGTACAGGACAATAAGGTATTTTGAGAGAGAGAAACAATAGTCACAGAACTTTTGTTACAGTATATTGTTATAATTGTTCCATTTTATTATTAGCTGTTGTTAATCCCTTACTGTGCCTAATTTTTTTTAATTTTAATTTTTTAAAAATATAATGTATTGTCAAGTTAGCGAACATACAGTGTACACAGTGTGGTCTTGCCTTCGGGGTTAGATTCCTGTGACTCATCGCTTACATACAACACCCAGTGCTCCTCCCAACAAGTGCCCTCCTCAGTGCCCCAGATATCGTGTGCTTTCACTCATATGTGGAACTTGAGACACTGTGCCTAGTTTTTAAATTAAATGTTATCATGGATATGTGTTTATAGGAAAAAAACAGTCTGTATAGGGTTTGATACTATCTGTATTTCAGGCATCTTAGTGGGGGTCATGGAACAGATTACCCCATGGAAAAGGGGGGACTACTGTGTGTGTGTGTGTGTGTGTGTGTGTGTGTGTGTGTGTTTTAATTTAATGAAAGATTAGATTGAAGCACAGGCCAATGAGTTACTCAAGAGAGTCCCAATTTTTGGTGAGAAGTTCAAATTCGATTAAAGGTGGGAGAGTCTAGAATGTTTAGGGAACCAGACAAGAGCTCTTCCTTGGCTTTTACCCAGACTATTAGACAGCAGGACATTGGTCTCAAGGGGAGTGACCTAAGGGGTACATCCCTGTAGCTTTTGCAGACGGGGTTCGGACTCCACCAAGTCATTGAAACTGCCCTCACCACTGTGAGCCATACGCTTGTGCTCATACTGCTTATGTGTGCCCGTGTGTGTCTTCACCAGACAGTGAATCACTTGTTTGTTTGCTCTCTGTTCCATTTCTTGCTCTTCTCTACTGTGGTGGTGAGCTTTGCATGTCAACACAGCAAAGTTATGCTGTCCACCTACTCAAACACTCATCAAGGTGCTGCTGGAAAGTATTTGCAGAAGTGGCTTACATCTATAATCAGTCGATTATATTCTATTCTACCATCCTCTGAGCTGCCTCTGAGGCTCAGCACATCCCAACCCATCTTCTTCCTGCTCCTCCTTGTGGACCCGACCTTACTCTTGCCAACACAGCCAAAACCACGAAGCACACCCTGAGGGCTCCAGTAGGCCCTGCTTCCTTTCCTGGGAAACCCCACACTACACCCACTAGGACCAGGCCCTAGCCCGTGAGTGTTCCCCATGATGGGAGAAAAAGGAGATTATCCTTGATAATCTGGGTGGGCCCCATCCAATCAGTTGAAAGGCCTTGTCAGCAAAACTGAAATTTCTCTGAGGAAAAAGAGATCCACCTGTGGAGTGTCTGCAATCCTCTCAGTGGTCCAGCCTGTCCTTCTCAATGGTCTGTCCTACTGATTTCAGATTGGCCAGCCCCCACAATCACTTAAGTCGTTTCCTTGAACTGAATCTCTCTCTCTCTCTCTCTCTCTGTCTCTCTCTTCCCCCCCCCCCCCACCTCTGACTTCAGGAATATAGGTAAATAGCTGTTCTCTGTGATACTCCTTCCAAAGTCATCTGGGAAAATACTATCTACCTTGAACATAATAAAATCAGTTTACTATATATCACTCAAGGTCCAATCAAGAAAACGGAGCATTACCTGGTAGTTCAGAGAGGACTGAATAGATGAGGGCTGGCTACAAAGTCTCTGGGATAGCTGAACAGCGCAAGTATGAATGAGGAATCAACCCTGGGCAGCAGTGCTTGAAGCTCTTCCTGGTGTACAGCTGACGGGACCAAGAGAGGGTAGCGATGACAGCAGAGCTATCTGAGGACCAGAAGAGGAAGCAGAACCATGGTGGGACAATGGGGAGCTTGGCCAATGAAAGAAGGGACTGGAAAGTAGGAGCTAGAACCAGATGAGGAATAGCTACTCCAGAGATGGTTCTCAAGGCAGAGAGAGGGAAGAAATATCTTGGCTTCTCCATGTTCCCATCCTCCAATTTCTACCTATGTCTCACATTGTTCCAATTTAAGTAGTTAACAGGAAAACTGAGAATCAAATGAAGTATATGAGAAGGAGGAAGCATGGTTAGCACTACATGCAGTATTAATAGGAGGACATGTGGTGAAGTGCACATTGACAGTGCACTCACTTTTTCCCTCTATCCATCCTAAGACCCGAGGATCAAAGGCATACATGCTATTCTAGAAAGACTTGCCAGAGGCGTAGCAACTCCAAGACCTCCTCACTCTCTGCCAGGAAGGAATGTCTAAGAATAACTCTGGCTTTATACTCACAATGTGGGGAGTGTAGTTTTGGGTAGAAAATACATTAACCATGACAACATGATGGGTTGTAGAGGTATTGCAGCTGGCATCAACAACTGCTCGGTTTTAGGAGTCTGTAAATACACTCATTCTGACCTCTTTTGCCTCCTCATACAAGCCTTGCCTCCAACAAATTCTGGAGTCCTTTCCAGCCTCGTCCCCCCGAGTGTCCTACACAGTCCTGTCTGCCCCCCTTTCTCTCCCACCCCCACAGGAACTCAGTTCTCGTTACATCTGCATCGCGTGCAAAGAGGTGTGACTTAGGTTAGAGGAAGTGGTTGCCTTAATAAGTAAACATTTTGGTCTCAGTGGTGGCAAAGATCCATCTTCATTAAATTAAATTGAGAAAGGGATCATTATGTTGACAATGACGACAACAACGACAATGATGATGATGATACAAGTAAAAAAAATCCATAGACCCTTGAATTTAGTTTTACTACTTTCTCATTAAGAGAATATTAGGGAACAATCTCTTCCTACTGCTTCTATTATAACAGTTACTAATTATCTACAGTTGACCCCATTAATAAGAAAAAACTAAGTACTCTATAAACACAGATTTTGTTTTTTAAGTGTGGAAAAAAAAGGCTGAAAGCTTTGCTAGAAAGCTACTCAGACAAAAAATAGAAACTGTCCTCTGTCTGACAGAGGCTAAGCAATTTTGAAAAATCCATTCACATTGGAACAGGACATCCTGACTGAATGAGGTGATATGTATTCATTCATGGGACAGATATATCGGAGCACTTGCTCTATGCCAAGCGCTGTGTTAGGAACTGGGCATGTTGTGACAAGCAGGCCCAGACAGCACTCCCCGGAGGGAGCTTATAGGCTGGAAGGGGGGATGGATGTTACACAAACCATAACAGACAATTAATATACTATTGTAAATGGTGTTAATTGCTGCCACTTATGAGGCATAGGTAGGAGTTCTACTAAGTCAAGTCCACTTTTTCCTACTCTGGAAGCTTTGCTATTCTCCTGTTTTGTTTTTAATTTTTCCTTAAGTATAGTTGACATGCAATGTTATATTAGATTCACATGTAGGAAGCTTTGCTATTCTTAATTCTGAAATTCCCTTTGCATGGACTGCCATTAGAGGCAAGTGTTAACATGGTCAGTGAATTTGATGGGCACACCTGGAATGAAAGGTACAGGGATGCTGCCAGCTTTCTGGATGTATTTTTGCAAACAGCAGATTCCTACAAATACAATTCTTCACCCACATCCTGTTCCCATGACGTTTTGGGGGGGGGATGTTTACACAGCTGTTAAAAAGAAAAAGGTGGGGAGAAGAAACAGCTTTTGGGACTCACTCAAACAGAACAAAACAAAACAAAATAAAACACAAAATTCAACCAAAACAGATACTCCTCTCCTGTTTTGATTTTCTACCTTCTCAGGCTTTAAAGAACCAGTTCCAGATAGTTTTGATTCACAGGGTAAATAATAACTGACGATAATGATGAGGTTCAGCAAAGTTCTGTTGTGGCATCAGGAGTGACATTCAAACTATTTAACAACAGCACAGCCACCCATCAAAGCAGCAGCCATGGGAAGCAAGCAGTAGGTGTCAAGCAACATGCACCAGCCTAGGAGCGGGCCTGGGAGACAGTCTCACCCTCTCCTACGGCACTTTTTTGGCCCTCCAATCATGTTCCAGCACCCTTAGGTCTCATGACTGATTCTAGTATAACAAGGTCTTCCAGCCAATCAAATGTTTATTGAGCACATCCTGTGTCACTGAGCCCCAGGACGTGGTAGGTAAGAAGACCTTGTCTTCATGGAACTTGAGTCAGTGGTCAAACAAATGACTGCAAATTGTGATCATGAACAAAGCAGATGATGAGATAAAAGAGCAGAGCGAAGCAATGATTTCATTTAAATAACTCATTCTTACAAGGATTGTTAGGACTTAAAGGGTTAGTCTTGTACGAGGTATTTGCATCTTAAGAAGGGACAAACCACTAAGCCAAATAAATGAATCATTAATGATGGGATTTCAGCCATAAAATGGCATAATGAGAAAATTATTTGGAGAGATGGCACATTGGACAGGGGTTTTTCCTAATCCCATAAATCACTTCATCTGGGAAACCATCCGGGGAGCCTATTTTTAAAGCTGGCCCAAATTCACAAATACAAAAAACTCCTTGTCTAGAAGAGGGGAAATACTGAACTGTTCAAGGGGTTCCCTCTAAGGATACGATCAAGCAGGAAGGAAGGAAGTTCTTTCAATGTTAATTTTACTCAATTCTGTATTGTTTGAGCTTTTAATGAGCCTTTATTACTTTTTTTTTAATGTTTATTTTTGAGAGTGAGACAGAGCACTAGTGGGGGAGGGGCAGAGAGAGAGGGAAACACAGAATCTGAAGCAGGCTCCAGGCTCTGAGCTGTCAGCACAGACCCTAATGTGGGGCTCGAACTCACCTGATCTCATGAACCGCAAGATCTTGACCTGAGCCGGAGTTGGATGTTTAACTGACTGAGCCCCCAGGCACCCCTGATCACCATTTTGACTGGTAAGCTCTTAATGAGGATGTAAGTCATCAGCTAATTATGCAAAGCAAGGGTTTGGGAGCACCACCAAGAAGGAGACAGAGGTAGGGGCAGCTGATTCACTCATGTCCACAGACTGGAAATGGTCCACTATCATTCTGCCACATGCACAGCCACAGGACACAAGGGATGATCCCATCCCACAGTCTCCAAGGCCGAAGATCTGCAGAGGACTGAAGTCCTAAAAAAGGCTGCGGTTCTGCTTATTTACATATGGTTCAAACTAAACTCAAGACTTAACTTCAAAACAGAATATATATAGTGTGATGAAGTAAAAAGAGTCTCTTGGTAGATTTTCCAACTGCAAAATTCTTCATTAATTCCTCAAAGCTAAAGCTTTCTCTCTTTGGGAGAGCACTACTTTGCCAGCGCTTATAACTGCCCACTGGGTAAGCTGTCTGCACCATCAGCTGGTACCACATGCCTTTCTACTCCACTCTTCTTCACATGGCCTCATGTCATCCCTCCAGGGGAGAATCTCTCTGATTCTTTAGGCTTATCTGGCCATCCCGGCTTTCTCAAGCCCCAAGTTAATTCTCCATTCTCGCCTTTTCATGTTTGCTCATAACAGAACCCGTCTGTAATGCCCTCCTCCAATTTTTGCCGCACCAAGCTTTTACCTGCCCCTTAATGTCCATGCACCTCCTCTAAAATACCCCTGCCCGCTTGTCATTAGCTGCAGAATCACTTGGTATGCATTTACTCTCTGCCAAGGACTCAACTAGGTGCAGTGGATACAACAGTGAAGACAAACCAGGTCCCTACCTCCAGGAGCTTAGTGTCCAGTGAGGGATATACGAATTTAAAAAAAAGGAAGTTGACAAATAATTCAAATCGTGATAGGTACTATATTAGTTTTCTATGGCTACCGTAACAGGTTACCACAACTTGGTGGCTTAAAACAACAGAAATCCATTTTCTTATAGTTCTGGAGGCTACAAGTCTGAAACTAGTAACATTGGCCAAAGTCACGGTGCCCACAGATCTCTGCTCATTCCAGAGGCTCTAGAAGAGAATTTTTTCTTTGCCTTTCTAGTATCCCAGCTGTATTTGGGATAACATTTGTTTGTTTTTTGCATTCCTTGGCTCAAGGGCCCCTTCCTTCATCTTCAAAGCCAGAGAGCATAGTATCTTCTCTCCCTGAATGCTTTCCCCTGCTTCTGCGTGAAGTTTCTGCCTGCCTCTTAGAAAGGTAAGGGGGATTATGATTATATGGAGAGCCCACCAGGATAATCTAGGATTACCTCACGGTGTGATCCTTAATCGCTTCATCTGTGATTACAGATTCAAAGATCCTTTTTTCATAGAAGACAATGTTCATAGGTTCAAGGGTTTAAGATCTGGCCCTACCTGGAGGCCATTACTGAGATTATCACATAGGCTCTGCAGAAAACACTCGGGATGGGAAGACAGGGCACTGCCTCTAAATGACGTGGTCAGGGAAGGTGAATGCCATGGGGGAACTTTAAGTCAAGAATTAAAGTCGTGGTCTTTGATTCTTCATCAGTGCCCATCTCAAAATATAAATGTGCATTTAAAGTTAATTAAAAAAGTTAATCAAAATTCTATGTAAAAATTGTGTAATAATGGTGAGTTGTAGAATTGTGTCATTTCTATCTCATGAGAATCTAGCTTATTACCCCTTGAAGTGGTCAGGTAGACCAAATGACAATATGTGCATATGCAGATTTGTTTTTTGTATGCTTCTGAAGCTAATTGCTGGTTGATGCTTTTGCTAAAAACCCTGATTCTATATTTATGTATGCCTCACTTCAAAACAAGTTTGAAGAATTAAATAACCATTTGACAATGATAAAAGCTTTGATAAGGATATAGGCCATCGGTCAATTCATGAAACGTTCAGAGTAGCCATTCAGCTGTCAGGAAAATCCACTTCTATTCATTTGTTCCAAATTATTGGATATTAGCCAATTGAGCCTTGAAATCTATAATTTAAAGAATTGTTAAGGGTTTGTGGTTATTTTGTAAATGTCAAAGATGTGTTTTACTTGTAAAAAAATAGAAGATTGGTAAGAACTGTTGATTTTTTTTTATAATAGATGCTTCTCTTTAAATATTAAATGCTTTTCTTATCTTAGCAAAAGTAATAGCTATTGAAGAAGATGTTTGGAGTGCTAATGTTCTCTTTCTTGATCTAGATGCAAGTTACATGAGCATGTTCAGTTTGTTAAAATTCACTAAGCTGCACTGATAACATATGTACATATGCATGTATGATACTTATTAAAATTAAAAGATAGTAATATGTTTATTGCTGGAAAAATAAGAAAATACAGTAAAGCAACAAGAAGTACATAAAAACCACCATTATTTCCTGAACATTTTAGTTGGAACATTTCAATCCACCCAATCCTTATCCATTCATTTATCGGTCTCGATGTGATAGATTGAAGATGGCCACAAACCCATCAAGAGATAGAGTCTCTTTCCCTTCTCCAGGCTGGCCCTGTGGCTAGTTTTGATTACCAGCGTGCAGCAGATATGATGCTGTAGAACTTTAGAGGCTGAGTTTTAGAGGCCCACCACTTCTGGTTTTATACATTTGGAACGCCCCCTCCTGGGATCCAGGTGCCACGCTGAAAGGAGGCCAAATCATATGGAGAAGGCACATGGAGAACCAACGTGCTCCCGTTAACAAGCCCAGACGAGGTGTCAGCTGACAACCAGTACCAACTGCCTGCCCTATGTGTGCGCCATCTTGATTAGGGCAACTCAGTCAAGTCTCCAGATGACTGCTACCCCAGCTGACAGCACACAGAGCACAAATACTTTCTAGCTAAATCCAGGCAGCACACAGAATGGTAAGAGATAATAAAATGGTTTGTTTTAAACCACTACCCCAATTAAAAATCATTCAGTAGGTGTAGATATTACTGAGCAATAGATAGCTAAAATTTTCTACTTGTACCTTGGTCTAGTTACAAATTTATCATTTAATTTACCTACAAACTGTCTTGGTCAGCATGGTGTAGTATCACTACAGGTTTGGGCTGGTCATGAGATGGGAGAAAACTGGGCTTGGTCGTCAGGAAGTGGGATGGGCCATAACTACAAGCTTGTGGAGTGAAGGAGGCAGAAGTAAAAGCCACAGAGCAGGGCCATCTTGGGAAAGCTGACTGGAGAAGAAGACAGAATGTGATCCCAACACACCCATGCCCAGTCTGGTTCAGCCTGAGAAAGGGGAATTGGTAAACTGAAGCTGGAAGGAAAAGTAAACAGTTCAGGTACAGGGTAAAACATGCCAGCGTGTCCCCAACACTCAAGCAGGGTAAAGAACTTGGTGTCCAAGGGACACAGACAAAGGAGGAGGGGCATAGCAGTTAGGCTGGGTGGGGTCTCCCAGTACTGCATTCTCACTTGGGGAATTATCTGAAATCTTGGCAAAGAATGGTCCAGCTCCTGCTATCATCATTAGAGTGGTCCCAGATGGGAGGGGGTAGCCAGCATGGGGGTGGTGGTGGACTCATTACATACCCAATGGTGAACTTAAATGTTAGAATTTAGATTTCACTAGTCACATGAGAATGAAAATATCTGATATTCTGAGACACCTTGCTTGGATGAGACAATCTGAAATTACCTTAAAAAACAAAACCCCATGTAAATTTTAAGTGTGTTACCAAAAATACCTCACAGACATTCTTAAGTCATGCTGACAATGACCCCAACTCTAACCTCACCGTAGCCCTCGTGTTAAAAAACAAAGACCCCTCATTTTAAAGCCCTTTACAAAACAGAAAGTACAAAGTAATGTGTATCACAAACATCTTTGTCCATTTTCTGTGTTTCCCCCCATCTACAACTCCTATCATGAGCCCTGCCTGGGGCTGCCGTGGGCGGTCAGGATCATCAGCTATGTGCATAACTGGTTAAGAAATCACAGTGTTATTATATTTTGAAGCTGCCACAGCAGAACAGCCTCCATAAAACGAACTGCTTTGGTCACATGTTAACGGCGCAGGGGAGCTCTGCTTAATCATCTTGATCCGTCTACAAGATGTGCCTGCCAGCCGACACGTGTTTTCCACTTGGTTCAATCATCCCAGGCTTGGCAGTACAAGCCCTCAGACAGTCACAAGCATATGGCTGTCTAGAGAAATAAAGGTGATAGCCAGATAAGGCTCCCAGAGTCTGGGGACTACTTGCTTCCCACTGGGTCTTTAGGCTTGAGGCACAAAAAGCCTTCATTGAATTCCATTTAGTGTGCAGTCACCAAAAGTATTCAAGTGGATTTTTTGATTGTTCGTTTTGTCTATTTTAGGAAGAAGTGTCCTAAAGCAGAGGCTTTTGTATTTTTTTAATACGCGACTCACAGTAATGAAGACCTTTTAAACCACAAGCCAGTTCACCCATAGGCGTGTATGTGTATGTGTGTGAAAATGGAAACGACCAGTTTCACAAAACGGTATTTTTACTAACGGTGAATTTGATATGGGAGTCTGGCTAGACTCTGGTGCACAGTTGTTTGGTCCAAAGAGTCTAGGTGTTGCCATGAAAGTATTTTTTAGATGTGATTAGCCTTTAAATCAGTGCACTTTGAGTAAAACAGATTATCCTCCAGAATGTGGTTGGGGCTCATTCAATCAGCTAAGGACCTAAAGAGAAAAGATAAGGTCCCACAGAGAGGAAAGATTCTGTCTCTAGGTTGCCTTTGGACTCAAGAAAGCAGCTGTAACTCAGACGGTTGAGAGTCCAACTTTGGCTCAGGTTATGATCTCAAGGTTTGTGAGTTTGAGCCCTGTGTCAGGCTCTGTGCTGACAGCCTGGAGCCTGAAGACTGCCTCAAGTTCTGTGTCTCCTTCTCTCCTCCCCTCCTCCATTTGTGCTCTACCTTTCTTTCTAAAAAATAAATAAACATTAAAAAATAAAAAAAAAAGAATGCAGCTGTAAAATCTTGCCAGCTTGCCAGCCTGCCGTGAAGATTTTGGTATCTCTCATTCTCTCTCTTTATATGTGTGTATGTGTCTATATGTCCTATTCTGTTTCTCTGGAGAATCCTTGTACACTATGTAAAACACATGATATTTTCTTTTCTTTTTTAATGTTTATTTTTGAGAGAGAGGGCGTGAAAAGGGGAGTGGCAGAGAGGCGGGGGACAGAGGGTCTGAAGTAGGCTCTGCGCTGCCAACAGCAAGATCGACGTGGGGCTCAAACTCATCAACCAAAGTCGGAGGCTCAACTGACTGAGCAACCCAGGCACCCAAACACATGATATTCTCTATTTCATTCTAATTAATTGAAAGAAAGATGTTGTTTGCAATCCACTCTAATAAGTTACGACTTTTAAAAACCAGCTTTATTATCATATGATTTACATACCACAACCTTCACCCATTTGAAGTGTACAATTCAACGATTCTCATTGTATGTATAGCCTTGTGTGGCCATCACCATAATCTAATTTTAGAATATTTCTATTATCCTCAAAAGAAGCCTTGGCATAGTCATTCTCTAGTTATCACTTGTTTTCTGAAAAGCACTGTTCTAAAGCAGTGTTTCTCAAAGTGTGATTCAAAACCAGCACGATTAGGGTTGTCTGTGAACTTGTTAAAAATGTAAATTCTTGGACCCCCAACCTAGACCTCCTGAATCAGAAACTGTTAGGGTAGAGCCCAGCCATGTAGGTGGTGATTCAAGAAACATTCTGGGTGATTCTGGTGCATAGGAAAGTTTAAGAACCACTGTCCCATAGAACATGACCAGAGAGGAGGGGGCACTGTGCCCATGTGCTCTGTGCTCCCAGAAGAAAAGGGGCATTTGCTGAGTGCCATGTTGCCCAGAGGTCCTATGGGATTCAAGTTTCATTCAGAAATCACCTTGACATGTTTAGACCTAAAATTCAGTTTGGTGATTAACTCACTAATCCCTTGGAGGAAGGGCTCATTCTAACAGAATTAGAAAATGGTTGCGTGAAGTTCCTATCTCCCCAGTGGCAGGTTTTGACCATGGATGCTGAAGAAGAGGTGCTCCCACCCTTCTCCACAGGCACTAAGAGCATCGTTAGGCTAGGGCTTTGGGGGAAAGGAATCCTGCTCCTCCTGGAGGTTCTGTATCCCAGAGTCTGCAAGGGGCAGGTTGCTTTGGTACAGACACTCTGCGAAAAAGGAAAAATGACGCATATGAGCCCAAATAAAGAGGGGAGTGAAGGTGAGAATGCAGAGGACTCATGGAACCCAAAGACCATAAGGGAAGCTGAGCCAGGCCTTCTGAAAAGAGGAAAGCCAGCAGATGTGCTCTCCATCTTTGCATTTATCTGACTTTGCATATGGCGTCCCCTGTTTTCTCATGGCTCATGGAGGAGCTCTCAGTATTTGAGTCTCTATCACCTGTCAGTTAGCCTTCTACAGCTAAGTGGCCCAACTCTCCAGTTTCCCCAAATGTCAACTCTTCTTTTCTCACGTGGTCATGTCATAGGCCACTGATTAGCCTACAGCCTGTAGGCTTACAACTTTTGTGTCTTATACAGTCAACAATTCCACAAACAGAGGTATCAGATCTAAAGACTGAACAACAGTAACTATTCCTGGGTAATCAGGATTCAAAGGCAGGCACTCGTTTCCAGTATGATGTCCTTCTTTGTTCAAGCCATCACTATTCCAGAGACTATGAATACACATACTACACATGCTATAAGTTGTTCTTCAAGGAGTGAAAGTGCTTGAAACCTCACAAGGAGTGACATCTTGAATCCCAAAGATGTGGTCCATACTGCATTGCTGTCTCTGCTTTCCCATTAACAAGGATGTAATCTTGGATTGGTACAGAATATTCCTGAACCAAACATTCCTCATATTTGAGGAGTATAGAGTGGGCGATGTATAAAACTCCTTCCACCTCTGTATTTATTAGACTCATCAGTGCTAACTCAGCAGTTCCTTGTCTCAAACGAGCAGCAAGAAATGGGTTGAGGCCTCTGTGCCGAACAAATGCTTTCAGGAGTCAGTGTGCTCCCCACTCTTCATAACTTGCCCTGGAAGGAGATTTTACTCACTCCATCTTCCATGAGGACTGCCAAACTTGCAGGAAGTAGCTACAAGACTAATAGATGGGAATTTGTAGTTCCCAGTGACCCGTCCCATGTCTTCAGAAGTTCTTCTTCAGAACTTTCACTTCAGATAAGAGTAATGTACATTCACAAGACAACCCGTGACACATAACCTTGGCTAGTGCTTGTTCAGTAGCCCTGCTAAGCTGTGTCCTTTTCTATCCAGTGCTTATTAGGGGTCCCTGCTCAGAAGATGCCAAGTAGATGTTTATTGATGGTGATGAAGATGGCATCAGGTTTCAAAACAGAATTATAAAAGGGAACTTTCTAAAAAGATTCATATTTGTTATACAAGGTCCAGATGAGAAAAAACCTAGTACAGCTCTAATGTGAGGCTGCATGGACTGTATAGAATTATGCTGTACAGGGGTGAGTTTAATCCATGGGTTGTGATACCAGCCTTAAGGACTCTTTAGGACAATTAGAAGAAGGTGCCCTCTTCTGGGAAGAAGGAGCCCTGCAGGCACATGATTTAACTACAGACTGCCTCTAAAAATAGCCCTTTCCTCTGGTGGGGTCAGGCTCCTGCCACCATCCACAATAGGAGGCTTGGCAAGTAGAATGTCAGTTGGATTTTCCCCCTACTAGCCCCCACTGCTGGGCACCTTTGCAGAGTGTACAAACTGCACAACCTTACACATCAGTTCTTAGTGAATACCAATTGCATAAATACAAACAAGACCCGACCAAGGCTTTGCAGTGCACTTTTTATACACTTTAAATCAATAACTACTACTTTAAAAGTTTATACTGAGACATATATATTTCAGTCCAAAACATAACACTGCTTTTTTTTTAAATTTTTCTTGGTTG
This sequence comes from Cryptoprocta ferox, assembly GCA_028646485.1. Taxonomy (NCBI): domain Eukaryota; kingdom Metazoa; phylum Chordata; class Mammalia; order Carnivora; family Eupleridae; genus Cryptoprocta; species Cryptoprocta ferox. Next base: position 18,303,529 of record CM053569.1, on the reverse strand, counting down.
CTTTTTAGTTAAAAAGAAGACCAGATTTGGGTTTTCAATAGGAAATAGACAATAGGGGGTTTGTGAATAGGTAGTTCTCATCACTATGTCTGGTTTTCAAAGTGGATAAACTTCCACCTGTCAGTACAATTAAAGGTCACTGGCCACTCAGATAAAATTTTCAATAAGTTGTCTTTTTTTTAAAGTTTATTTATTTATTTTGAGAGAGAGAGACAGAGACAGAGAGAGACAGAGAGAGAAACTGAAGTAGGCTCAGCGCTGTCATTGCAAAGCCTGATGCGGGGCTCGAACCCACAAACTGGGAGATCATGACCTGAACCAAAATCCAGAGTCAGATGCTTATTTGACTGAGCCACCCAGGCGCCCCTCAATAAGTTGTCTTTAGAAGAAAATTGATCAAATTGAGTATTTTCTGTATCTCATAAAACCAGGTGATGGCAAGAATTCAACATGACGATGTGCAAGAAAATGCTTTTAAATTCTGGAGACTACCATAAATGTCAGTTACTTTAATCTGCAAGTTAGCCAGCACCAAGCATAACAAGAAGCCAACAGCAGCATTCCTGTTTCAGTTAGGAAAATACAAGAATGCTTTCTATTCTCCCTATAATGTAACACTGATACAAAAGTACTATCAATCTAGCAAAAGGAATACAATCGGGACATAAAAAATTGGAGGAATTGGAGGACAGAGGTAAAAGTATCATATTTTAGGGCTGAGATGATTGTATATCAGAAAAACCCAAGGCTGGCAACTGGAAAAATGATATAACATCAGAAGAATCCAACAAGTTGGCTAGGAACAAAATTAACATATGGAAATCATAGCCTTCATATATGCAAAATTAGTAAAAGTTAAAATTAAAAAAGGTCCTATGTATAATAGCTAAAGGTAAATAAGAAATAAAAAGAAGTACAAAATCATATAAAGAACATTTTAAAAACCTAATGGAAGGACACAAAGAAAATCTAAACAAATATCCAGTTCTTGGCAGAGGATATTCATTGTCATAAAGATGTCACTCCTCCCAAAATTAATCTGTAAATTTAAAGACACTTAAATGTCTTAAAAATCCTTGTGTTCCAAACACCTAAACATGTTGGGTAAAATCTGACATGAATGAGTACCTGACAGCCTCAGGTGCAAGGATAGAAGAGGGAAGTGATGTGGAGCAATGAGCCGACGTTACAGACAAGCTGGAATAGAAAGGCTGGGAGAGAATGAAGGAGAGGTAATTGGTTTCCATAACCCAAAACAGGTTTTATAGCAATTTGGGATTAACTACCTTGCAACTCCATGGGTGGCCTTGTCTACAAGGTGAGAGGTAGTAATTGATGTCTGTGCATAAATCTGACCCTGTTAAGGGCTTCACAGCTAGTGAAAGAGTAGACAGAAAAAAACGATCTTCACAGCATCCTATAATTTAAATATGATAAAAGTTCTCCTCTGATGATTTATAACCACAGGCTGAGGACTCATGAGAGTCTGGGGTTGATTTTTCTCCAGCCTACATGATCCAGGAAACCCCAAGCAGGGTAATTACCAAAAACATTGGCCAGAGCCTTTGAAACTCTGGAAGCACCTGGCAGATCATTCCGGATAAAGCTGCTCTGTAGGGACATACCTTTAGCCCCCACAGATGGTATTCCCACAGTTAAACACTCAATAGAGATGAACTCACAGTCCAAAATTTCAAAGCACATGTAAAGAAACTCCATGAGAAGGAGTTAACAGGCACATCACTTGGGGTTCTTAGACCACTAAGAAATTATGTTATGGGCTAAATTGTGTCTCCTGCTCACCCCTAAATTCATATGTTGAAGTCTTTTTTTTTTTTTTTTTGAAGTCTTACTTTCTAGTATCTAAGAATGTGATTGTATTTGGAGACAGGAGTTCTTTAAAGATGCAGTTAACTTACAGTGAGGTCATGAGGGTGGGGCAAAATCCAACATGACTGTCGTCCTTATGAGAAGAGTAGATTAGGAGACAGACACACATACGGAGAAAAACATGTGAAGACAGCCATCCACAAGCCAAAGAGAAGTCTTAGAAGAAACCAACACTACTGACACCTATCTCGAACTTCTCACCTCCTGAAGTGTGAGAGTAAGTGTCTGTTGTTTAAGCTACTTAGACCGTGGTGCATTGTTATGGCAGCCCTGGTAAACAAATACAATGCCCCATAATACAAGAAAGGACAGACACATAATAGAAGTCTGTTTAAAGTATTAGAAGCTACACACATAGAACTAGACAAGGACTCCTGCTAAAAAAACAAACAAACATTAAAGAAGTGCTTCATGAAAAAAAGATGCTGAATCCCCAAGGAAGCAGTGGGAGTAAAGAATAATGGAGAGCAAAGAGACCAGTCAACTTATGTGAGACCCATTGCTGGATAACAAAAGTAATGACTGGGGTGCCTGGGTGGCTCAGTCGGTTAAGCGTCTGGCTTTGGCTACGGTCATGATCTCAAGGTTCGTGGGTTTGAGCCCCACGGAGGGCTCTGTGCTGACAGCTAGCTCAGAGCCTGGAGCCTGCTTCGAATTCTGTGTCTCCCTCTCTCTCTGATCCTCCCCTGCTCGTGCTGTCTCTCTCTGTCTCTCAAAAAAATAAATAAAAAACATTAAAAAAATCTAAAAAAAAGTAATGACCGGTCTGGGGAGTGTAAAATGCAGTGATAAGTAAGACACTCAACAAAATAACAAAGAAGACGGGAGTGGATCAAAAGCTTCCTAAGATCCTTGTATTTGACGGGAATGAGTTAGAGACATTAATTTTGTTTGGATTTTAAGTCATATATGTGCATCAAAAATTAAAGGGTTAACTATGTAATGACTGATAAAGACTGTATAACTTCCAAAATATGTAGAAAGGAAAAATAAGAAGCAAAATAAAATAAACAACATAAAACACAAAACAAAATAAAAATAAAAATTAAAAAAGTAGATATAAGAAGTAGTCAAGAAAAAAATAACAAACAAAAAGCAAAGATCCTAACATAGGAAGAACTCAATGTAAAACTGCCTGCTTCTTTCGTGTGTAGTTCGTGTTCCATGTTCCTTAAACTGAGGAAAATGATGGGGTAGCCCACACATACAGCTCTGTGCTAGAGCATTTCTTTCCCCAAAGTCCTGTGTGGGTCACCAAGGGACCACCTGGCAGCTATCATCCTGCCAGCCGTATCATCAGGCTGGAGCGGAATGCCCTGAGCCGTCAGAACGCACTGCTGCTGCTAAGGTTTGCAGTTCCAACCCAGCCTGCCACCCATCGTCATGGGAACCACTCTTGCAAAATCCATAGTCACACTGAAAAATGAATGGCGGGGCATCTGGATGGCTCAGTCGGCTAAGCGTCTGACTCCTGATTTTGGCTCAGCTCATAATCTCATAGTCGTGAGATCAAGCCTTATGTGGGGCTCCTTGCTCAGCACAGAGCCCGCTTAAGATTCTCTCTCTCCCTCTCTACCCCCACCGCTAGAATAAAAAATACAAAAAAAGAAAAATGAATGGAAAAGTGTGGTCGCAATGAACAGACATTAATTTTTAAAAAGAAATAAAAAAAATCACTAACATGAATATAATAAAACAAACCAGATCAGGGGCACCTCAGTCAGTTGAGCATCTGACAGGGTAGCTCAGTCAGTTGAGCATCTGACTTCGGCTCAGGTCATGATCTCATGGTTTGTGAGTTCGAGCCCTGTGCAGGGCTCTGTGCTGACAGCTCAGAGGCTGCAGCCTGCTTCTGATTCTGTGTCTCCCTCTCTCTTTGCCCTACTCCCGCTCGCACTCTGTCTCTCAAAAATGAATAAACGTCAAAACAACAACAGCAGCAATAGATCAATACTCTCATTTATTCTTCCTCCTTTTCTGCTTGGGAGGGAGGGAGGAGAGATGTGTCTCAATTTATCTCATATTCCTTGCCTGTGCACGTGGGTGTTCCGGTACTTCTGGGTCACTGTTCTGTCTGATGTTCCCCGAGCTTTGTAGAAAATACTTGAAAAACTGGCTGCACACTCTCTGGAATCTGCTGCCCCATGAGAGAATAAGCCTCCCTAAGGGGACCAGAAGTGAGACGTAACTCAATTCATATTTTCCACCCCAATCTTTTCTTTTGTGATCCTCCAATGAGGCTTGATTATCTGATCTCACCTGTAACTAATCACAGAAAGACCTATAGGTTTATTTAACCGAACAGGATTGTGTTTTGCCTTGCACATTTTCTCTGTGGATCACTACTTGATTTTGAGTCTTCTCATTTTGTTGTTTCCTTCATTAATCGGCTTATAAATAAGCTACTTGAGGACAAGGACTATGTTTTGCATTTACAGCCCACTAACACCCTTAAGCAAGACTGAGCCTATAGCAAGCAATCACGCAAAATTTGCTGACTTTTCTTAATAATGCTAAACAGAGCACTTATGAAATTCATGCCAGTTGTTATTAGTTCATCTATCACTAAGCTTGGAGTCAATTGCATCTTTCTTCATGGTCACTTTTAGCCACCTATTGGCCAGTCAACAAAGAGTGGAAAAAAGAGGGAAACCGCATAATCAAAAGTTATCAAATAGCAATTAGAAGCTCCATGGAGAAAGACATCAGCAAAGAAGCTAGAACGATGATTTTAAATAATTCTTGAATATTTGCAGAGGTTTTTTTTCTTTAATGCTCCCTATGACAATCTGTGAAGAAAATTAAATCAGAGAAAGAATAATTGCCTCTGAGACACGAAGCGATGGGAAACCAGCTATGTCAGATATGTGGCAATGTTCCTTCAGGTTTGCCGGAATACGCTTAAGATTGCTTTCTCTTCTGCTTATTAGCGGGGTTGGTTGGTTCTTACCTAAAGACGCCTCCTTCAAGATTAGCTCACATATCTTCTTTATACAGCCTTCTATGAATCTCTCCAAATAGTGAATGCTTGGCTTTCCATTAGATTTCACTCCTGCGGTACAGCCAACGAGTGTCTGTGGCTGACTGCTAAAATGTAACTGTAGGGCTGGAGAGACCACTGGAGAAAGTGATTGTGTTTATTTTTTTGTCTCCACCTGTACAGTATTATTCCTGGGAATAATAATGATAATGATAACAGCAACAGCAACTATCACCATTAATGAGATGTCATTACATCAGATGTTGCTATAGTCTGAATGTTTGTGTCCCCTCAAAATTCATATGTTGAAATCCTAATCCCCAAAGTGATGGTATTAGGAGGTGGGGCCCTTTGGGAGGTGATTGCATCACGAAAGCAGAGGCCTCAGGAATGAGATGAGCCCTCTTATAAGAGGTCCCACAGGGGGCGCCTGGCTGGCTCAGTCGGTTAAGCGTCGCACTTTGGCTCAGGTCATGATCTCTCGGTTTGTGGGTTCGAGCTCCGCGTCAGGCTCTGTGCTGACAGCTAGCTCAGAAAAGAAGCTAGCAAAGAAGCCAGCTCAGAGTCTGGAGCCGGTCTTCGGATTCTGTGTCTCCCTCTCTTTCTGACCCTCCCCTGCTCACGCTCTCTCTCTCTCTCTCTCAAAAATAAATAAGACATTAAAAAAATAATTAAAAAAGAGGTCCCACAGATCCCTCTTCCCTTCCCTCATGTGGGGATACAAGGAGGCGTTTGCCACCCAGAAGCGTCTTCACTCTAGCCGCCTGGAGCCCTGCTCTCGGACGCCCAGCCTCCGGAACTGTGAGAGATGCGCTCTGTTGTCTATAAGCTACCCAGGCTGTGTTATTTTAGCAGAGCAGCCCAAAAGGACGAAGACAGATGTAATTAGCACTTTGCATACGTTATAGCATTTCATCTTCACAAAACCTTTATGAAGTGGTTATAACCCTTTCCACTCTTCTTAAAATGGAATTTGGAAACATGGGAGTAGCTTGCCCAGGTCACACAGCTAGTAACTCATAAAACCAGAGTAACTAAGTTCTTCTTTACCACAGTATAACATAGGGGTGGTTATCAAGCCTCAGCGTGCGTCAGGGTCTCCGGGGATGCACTGAAAATGCATATTCCCAGGCCCCACCCCCTGGACTGATTCTGACTCAGTAGGTTTGGGGTAGGACCTGGATAGCTACATTTTTAGCCCGGACCATTCTCTCTCTGGGCAGTGCGGACGGAGCTCCGTACTCCCCCACAGTGCTGCCGCTTGCTCCCCAGAGGCTCAATCACTGATGGGGAATGGATGAATATAACATTTATTGACATTCATACACATTAAGCATGTGACATTCTTCACGTCTGTCTCTACATGGGTAAAGATGGAAAATGTCCATGGTGAGGCTGATTTAGGAACCATGAGGTTAAACACATTCACAGGGATTTCTTTATATCAGGGCTTCTAAGAGCCTTTAATATTAAAGCAAAAATATTGATGGCAAAATACAACATTTGCTTCAAAGTCATTTGGTCATGGATTCTAGTCCTTCATTTAACTCTCGCCTGACCCCTTTAAACTGTAACAACTGGATGGCTCAGTCGGTTAAACGTCGACTTCGGCTCAGGTCGTGATCTCACAGTTCATGGGTTCAAGCCACATGTCAGGCTCTGTGCTGACAGCTCAGAGCCTGAAGCCTGCTTTGGATTCTGTGTGTGTGTGTCTCTCTCTCTGCCCCTCCCCTGCTGTGTCCTCTCTCTCAAAAATAAATAAACATTAAAAAAAAATAAACTGTAACGACATAGTTTGCAGAATAGTGTCTTAGAAAATTAATCATAATAGCTTACATTTATATGGGGCTCTACAGTTTACCAAGTCCCTTCACATGCATTACTATCATTACCATTTCCAGGGGCGGATGCAGGAGCTCAGAGAGACTAGCAACGGTACCCCTAAGGAGGAAGGAGCTCATGAAGCAGAGTGAGCATCCGAACTGGGTCCTTGGGCCTGATGCCCACTGTTTATCCATGGCCCCATGTGAGTGCTCTTCTTTCACATATAACCTTAGTGCTTAGGGGAAGCAGTGCAACAGAGTGCAAAGCTATTTATCCTTTCTTTGCCTCAGTTTTCTCATCTGTGAAATGAGGTGTTTGGAACATACTTAAAGAGGTACCTCGCCCAAAGTCAAATAGCTATCTTTAGTAGCATGACTTTTACAATCAATTTTTGTAACTCCTTAAGGAGTCCAACAGATTTGTCTTGAACTCGGAACCGGTAACCGTGCCAGGAACTCTGGGTGCAATAAAAGAGGCACAAATCCTTCTCTGACACAATATTATGTCTCCCAAAATGTGCTGGTAGAAAATGTTGTGTGCAACTGCCTTTTGAAAAATTGTTTCCCAGGCCAGACTAGCGTGCCCTTTTGTGCCCTGGCTTTGGCCAGCCAGCTCCTGGAAAAAAAAAAAAAAAAGACAACACAGCACTGCCTTGAAATATCACCAGTGTCCTTGTGGTCAGTGCCACATGGCCATGCCTGAAGGTCTTAAATCTACTGTTACTCAACAGCAGGGCTGGAAGTCAGCTTCCCTTCGATAATAAAAGCTATTACCTGACTCTTTAAACATTTCAACTTTCCTCCCTATTTCACAGTTCATAAACCACCTCTCTGATGTGGAGGGATTTTTTATTTAAAAGGAGATATAAGATAGCATATTTTTTCCATCTCTTGATTGCTTATTACTTCCTGTAAGCTATGAAATGGTGATTCTGCAACACAGCTTTTCTAATTGCTCACGTCTGTTAAGATGCCAGGACACTGGGCGTCTTGCTGCCCTCCTTCCGACTTCATCTCGTTGTGCGTCTGGCTTTAGCACCACCGGAGCCCGGGTTAATGTGTGCACCATGCAACTCATTAGCTGTACGTTAGTATCAGAGCCAAGAATCCACATGATGGATCCAACAATTTGTCGGGGCTTGAGTCAGAGTCTCAGCTGAGGACTCATCGAATGCAGAGGTCAGCAGCTCAGTGTGGGCTCTATAGCACACACTGAGCACATTGTGCTCCAAGTAGCCATTGGGGAAGATGACAAATATGAAGCTTCATTAAAAACTGAGGGGAGGAAAAATCCCTCTGCAGGACCCAGGGGCCTTCATGGTTATCAATGTGCTTCTCTGCTCACGTGACAAATGTATTGGGTTTATCACCAAAAAAAAAAAAAAAAAAAGTGGCATTATCATATTTCCAAAAATCAAATACCAATTCATTAGGCATCCAAGCAAGGAGCCCCAAAGTCAGAGTTAAAAGATTTAGAACAGTCTCGAAATCTGAATGTTATTTTTATACTTTTAATGATGTAAACTGCTTTAAATTGAATGGAGGTAAAATGATTATAGCATGTGTTTCTCTTTTCTGATTTATTTCCTCCCTTGCATCCTCCCTCCCTTCCTTCTTTCTTTTCTTTCTCTTTTCTTCTTTCCTTCCTACCAATTTCTTCCTTTAGCTCTTACTAACGAGCTAATAATAAAGAGCTCTTTAAAAACTACCTGTTCTTCCCAGAGTGGGGCTTCTCAAATCATCCCCCTGTGATGCATCATTTGGCACACAAATACTGTTCCCACACTTCCTATCACTCCTCTTGGAAGACGACCAACTTTAGTAGGAGTGGAAAAATTACATTAGGAAGGAAGGCTTCCTCAGATCTCCATGCCAGTCATGTTTCTAAGTAATGACTTAAGAGAACATTGTGGGTAGGACTGTCATGCTTTTCCTAACAGATTCCCTTTTCTTTAAGAGTATAACACTGACCAGGCACCACCAGCAGCTGGTGATTTTGGACATCACCTGACCCAACACGAATGTTTAAGATTACCTTGAGTTCCATAGGCATGGTTTGGAAAAGAAAAGGAAACAACAACAACTCCATGTTTAAAATTACAGAGCATGCGGGGCTCACATTTTCATAAAGCCACTTAAAACGAAAGGTCAAAGAGTGCCTGGGTGGCTCAGTTGGTTAAGCGTCTGACTTCGGCTCAGGTCATGATCTCCCCATTCCTGGGTTCGAGCCCCACATCAGGCTCTGTGCTGACAGCTCAGAGCCTGAGCCTACTTTAGATTCTGTGTCTTCCTGTCTCTCTGCCCTTCCCCCACTCGTGCTCTTCTTTGTCTCTCCCAAAAATAAGTAATAAACATTTTTAAAAAATTATAAAAATATGAAAGGTCAAACTAATCATTCCAACACCGAGAATCACCTTTCTTGTCAACATAATTCACAGAGAAGCTTTTATTCTCAATGATCACACCTATTTTTGGCAGAATCCCAATAAGCACTTCACACCATGACAACCACAAGGCATACACAACATCTTGGATGGTGTCTGTGTCCTTCGTGAAAGGGAACATGGCTCTTGCAGAGCCAGTGCACCTCTGAACCGGACACACTTGGAAGCAGGCACGGGCTCACTCATCAAGAGAACAGAACTCACCTGTGCTCTGGTGCTTACATGGTGTAGAATCACTGAGTTCTCAAGAGTGCTGAAGGAAACAAACATGAAGTCACTCTGTAAAGCACTAACGCAAATAGAGAATTGGTGCTGTGGTCTGGATATTTGTGTCTCGCCAAAACTCATATGTTAAAAACCGAACGCCCAAGGTGTCAGTACTGGGAGGTGGGACTTTGGGGGGGGGGGATTAGGTCTTGAGGTGTAGAACCTACGTGAATGGAATTAGTGCCCTTATAGAAGAGATCCTCCAGAGCTTCCCTCTCCCTTGGCCTCTTCCCCTTGTGAGGATGAGATTAGACGTCTACAGTCTGGAAGACATGCTTGCCTGACTCTGCTGGCGCTCGGATCTTAGACTTCTGGCTTCTAGAACGGTGAGAGATACATTTTTATTATTGATAAGTCTATTGTATGGTATTTTGTTATGGCAGCCCAAACAGAGGAAGACAATTGTTTACTATAACTTCTCTAGTTCTGAGATATCAAGGAAAAACATCTTTGTGGGAGAGACCCTGGAGTGTTCACGTCTAAGTCTATTTGGGTCCAATACACAAGGCCCTAGACTGTATTTCACAAGAAGCAATATGCTACAGTTCCTTTCTTTTCAAAAGAAAGATAGTTGTGAGCTTGCGGATTTACATTACTGGGTGAAGATGGGATTAATATGTAAAGCTCACTAGATTTAGTGGCAAGGTAGAATAGAGCACCTGGCCCGGTGGTAGGCGCTTACAAATGCTGTTAAATTATTTTCCTTCCGAATGTATGGCATTCTGCTTCCTCGTGCATTGTGGGTGTGGCATCCCTGGTGGTCAGCCTCAGATGGCCCAACAGCATGCCCAACTATAGTCCAAGGCTCAAATCTCACCTCCAGGTACCTAGCTTGGAGAGGCAGGAACCATTGTCCGAAGGGGCGCAGGGGGCTGAGCTGAGCCAAGCAGGGTGAAAGTGAAAACCAGAGACAGCACATTTAGACCAAGAGGGGTGCCCACGTGACTCTTAAGCAGATTTTCATACATTGCTAAGAAATCATCTTTGAAGGCAATTCCGAAGAAGAATCCTAAAAATGCAATACAGCAGCAAGCACAACCGCCTCAGGGCGTTGCTAAGAAAGGCAGCATCGCCTGCATATATATATATATATATATATATCCGGTGTTCCAGCCACCCAAGATTAATGGCTACTCTTAAACGAGGCCACGCACTGTGCACCTCGAAGCCTTTTCCCAGGCCACTCCTTCTACCCAGAAAGTCCTCCTCTACCTTGTCTTTAAGACTCTGCCTAACACCTCCCTTATGCTCCTAGGCCAAATTAGTAGATTCTTTCCTGTGAGCCCTCACAGATTCAACACAGAAATTTAGAATTTGTATCTTCGAAATTCTTCATTTCCATGCCTATTCCTCCCATTTGTCAATGAGCTCCTTGAGGACCTCTTGGTATTTCCAGCCCAGCGCCTTACCCATTATAAACGATTATCTAGAATATCTCCTCTAGCCCCTTACACTCACATTCCTCATTCCCTTCATAGCACTTATATCGGGATTGTTTGGTTTCCTGTGTATTATCCATCTCGTCTGCTGAGACGCAACCTCCAGGGAAGCAAGGAATTTGTCTGACTTGCTCACTGTTCCACTTCCAGTAGGTACACCTGCTTACACATTGTATGTACTCAACAGTTAGTTACTGAATGAATGAGTTATAGATACTAAATAATGTTTCTCAAGTGAATGAGCATATGACTAATCCTACATTTGTTTTTAAAAATCACTAAATTATTTAAAATTTAAAAGATGTCCAACCACTAAAAGATGAAGTAAAAACAGATTCCTGTGACAGTTCCATTCTGGACTTATAGCTGTTGGATTCTAGATAAAATTATCTTTCAATCAGTTATTAGTCAAGCCAAAGCCTTAAAGCTTGAAATGGAAGAAAAACAACATGCCAAAGGGTCCAATGGTGGAAAGCCAAATGCCAGAGGAAGTTGGCTCCTACGATTCTAAGGTGCGTAATTCTCAGAATAAGATAAAGGTACAGGGCGAGGTTTCCAGAAAACTGAACCACTAGCAGTTATTTTTAAGGTCCTTGTTTGTCACCAGAAAAGTTTAAATATAAAATGGAGAAAACAACAAAACACAAATTTAAGGATCAGTTTCTACAAAAGTCATTAAGAAGCTAAACTTCCCACAGACACTTGTTCCTTCAACTTCTGATCTCTTCTAGAAGAAAAAACAGGAATTATGAATACATTATTTTATGCCTTTGCTTGAAAATCATTTTTATACATTTGTTTACGTTGCTTTATTTAATTAAGTTTATATAAACCTTAGAAAGGTGTTTTTATGGGGCACCTGTGTGGCTTAGTCAGTTAAGTGTCCGATTTCAGCTCAGGTAGTGATCTCGCAGTTCATGGGTTCGAGCCCCGCGTCGGGCTCTGTGCTGACAGCTCAGAGCCTGGAGCCTGCATCAGGTTCTGTATCTCCCTCTCTCTCTGCCCCTCTGCAGCTCATGCTCTGTCTCTCACAAATAAATAAATATTTAAAAAAAATTAAAGAAAGAAAGGTGTTTTTATAATTTTATAGTTGGTTAAATATGGAATTATCTCTTTAAGCTTGATAATAGGGTCTTAGTTAAAATTATACTTACATATGAATTTTACATTCTATTTATGGGGAAATTGAGATTGATTTAAAATCAATCAATTATACATATCACCTCCTTTCCAGGCATCACTTACTAAGCTCCTTTATTTAAGGAATTTCTTTGTGAAAGTAAGAAATAGGCCAAATACAAATATTTTCACTTAAAATTTTTTTATTATGTTTATTTATTTTGAGAGAGAGTGAGAGACAGAGTGTGAGTGGGGGAAGGGCAGAGAGAGAGAGGGAGACACAGAATTCCAAGCAGGTGCTAGGCTCTGGGCTGTCAGGGCAGAGCCCGAGGTGGGGCTGGAAGCCACAAGCTGGGAGATCATGACCTGTGGCCGAAGTCAGACACTCAACTGACTGAGCCACAAAGGTGCCCCAGATCTTTTCACTCTTTAAGCACCAACTCCAATCTGATTTTCCCATCTAGAAACTACAATTTCTACTGTTCTTTCTCCCTTCCTAATTTTGGCAGCACTATTGTTGGGTATATATTTTTACTCAGGTTTTACTCTACCACATACAGTAGATCTTTGGCCTTCACGGATTTAATACAGTTGTCACTGTGCATGATCCTGAATGCTGGTGACTTGCAGTCATCTGTAATTTTGCTAAGGGACCAGTTGTGAAAGTGAGGGCTGACTGCCCTCCACAGGACCGTCAGTCCGTGCGGCTCTGCGGTTCTCTTGCTTGACGTCATTAACGGCACACACACCATATGGGTACACTCTACTCTGTTTCTTTTTGGAAAATGGCCTAAAAAGCCAAACGATAGTACTGATTATGAAAGTGATAGTTTTCTGCCAGAAAACAGAAGTTAGAGATATATTAAACAATAAAATACTGATTTGGTAGCTGTGGGCCCCACAGGAAGTCAATATTTTGAAGAAACAACCAGAGCAAATCCTTTTTACTGCATTTAATAAAAGAAAATATATCCATATAGTTTAGTAGCATTCACAGGTTTGGGGATTTCTAAAGGCCTCTGTACAAATCCCACTTCAAAACTACTGCTTAGAAGAGAGAGCTACCTTTCCAATAAAATGCACAAGCCAGAGCGATGATTGCCTTCATACGCTGCTTTCAGCTTACTGCCTGCTATGTGCCTGGCCCCGTGCCCGACACTGACATCCAATATTTCATTTAAGCCATATAAATTCTCTTTTGAGGTAAGTATTAATGTCTTTCTAATATACACAAAAGATCAAAGACTTTTAAAAACTTGCCTAAAGTCACTCAACCCGTGAGTAACAAAGCAGGGATTAAAATCCAGGTAGGTCCCCATCCGAAGCCCTGCTCTCCCTTCTACATCCTCCTGCATCACAATCCTGCTTGCCTTCCCTGCCTCCTACACATTCATTCAGTTGGTTCTTATTGGATTTATTTGACTTCAGCCTTACTTCTAGGTTCCCCAAATCCACCTTAGCCAAGATGCTCGGTTCTTGAATTCAGCAGTTAAGATCTACACAATTACAGTGTCCACTGTGTTCACACACACACACACACACACACACACACACAAACACACACATACACACAGGACTTTTGTGTTTTGAGCACCAACGCTATTGACTTCAGGTTGTCTTTGTGTTGTGTGTCTGTGTTGGGAGATTTGGTACACAAAACAAAATGTTCATCTGAAGTTTTCATGAAACCCAGACATGGCTACATCCTCTATCTTCTCTGATGGAGTCTGGGGACATATTTTTTCCATTGCCTCTGATAAAGACTGGCTACCATTCCAATTTGCACTCCTCCCTTTCAAACCAATCACTGCTAATGAACAGAAAGTGGCCCTAAGGTAGACAGTTAACTAGGGAAAAGGAGGTATAGGAAGGGGTCTAGGGAACCTGCAACCGACAAGAATCAGACAGAGTATAGTTCACATGAGGTTTAGTCTGTCTGTACACAGAACAGAGAAGGGGTAAGGAATGGTGAAGAACGGGTAGGAGAGAGAGGCTGGAAAGGTAGATGAACTACATAGCCACATGTTTTGTGAGCCAAAATAAAGTCATTTGACAGACAAGTAAATAATCATTGCCAGTGCTATTCTAGAAGTCTTTCAGGACAAGAGGAAACTGTCAATTATAATCAGGGCAGGAGAGGCCTTGGCCAAAGGGTCATCATGACCAGAAACCAATCCTCATCTAGTCTTCTCCTCCTGATGCTCCCCAAGGTTTCACTCGTTCATTCTTATTTTTCCAGAGATCTCTTCCACCCTTTGATCTTCCTCTGTAGAAGGTACTCCCAATCTCTATCCCCACCTCTGATCTCACCAAAGTTCCAGATCAGTAGACCCCCACAATCCCCAATGGCAAAACAGCAATAAAAGGATTGTATATTTGCATAATTCTGAATTGTTCTCACAACACTGTGGACAGTGAGGTGCACAGGATGGAGCAAATTATGCCCTAGACTGAAAATCAGAGAGACATGAATTTTAGTCTCACACTTCATGCAAACTAGCTGCATGATTATGGTCAAGTCACATAACATTGCCAATTCATATTCTGTTATTTTTTTCTGTCCTTCTTGGCTCTAAAGCACTGTAAGAATCTGATGCTTGGAACCCATGGAATAAGTAAGGCATGCATCTGAGTTGTGTTATTTACCGGGGACAACATAGCAATGATCCCACTGAGCCTAGAGTCCTCATTTTCTGACTACTAATCTAGGGTTCTTTTCACAATGAAGAAAGATACATTCATAAAACATGAAGAACAGCCACTCAAAGACCATCACACCTGCATCTCACTCAAAATTGAGAAGCCCGACATGTTGAAGTAAGGAAATCCCTAAGACACACCGAGTGTATGGTCTGAGAATCCTCCCGTGCAAAGATGATTGTTGAGAACACAGAAATGAGGGTGAAGTGATTGGGTCACTCCTCTCCTCTTCCAACACAGCCATGTTGAACATACAAAGTGAGATTATACTATATCCACAGAGAAATCTGTTCCAGTGCCTACTGGTAACGGGGAATACATGTTCTGGCTGAGACCACTAGTGCACTGACTCACTCATTTGGCAAACATAGATTGACCACCTATTATTTCCCAGACCCTGTCTAGGCACAGGAGGAACAGGCCTAGATAAGAACTTGCCTCTTTTCTCTGTAAGATTGTAACCTGCAGGGCAAAACAGATCAAGGACTATTTTAGGGTCTCTCTCTGAATCGTGAAAGGGAAAGGAGTGAGAATAATTCTGAGAGTCTCACTTGACCTCTAAGACTCCATGAAGACCCTGTTTTCATCCTGACTCAAGGCCGTATGCCGATATGGATGTTCTTAAATCAGACTCTAGAATTCCAGATCCATCTTTTTCTATTCCCAATTCTAAATAAAATAAAGGACTTCAAACCTAATCACTTTGATTCAGCTTATGAAACCTGAAAATACCAATTTGAAAGAGTTTCAGGATGAAAAATGAAGCACGTTAATTTGCATTGTATTGGCAATATTGCAGCCTAGTCCTCTTAGAAGTAATAAAAAGCCCAAGCCAAAAATGTAAGGGTGTAAAGGGACTCTGAAAATGACACTGGAAATTTCAAAGCATTAAAAAACAATTCATCTATGGTGTGAGAGAGAACGTCATGAGTAAATGCCAGGGTGAGTTACTAGAACTTGAATATAGTTGTAAATAAAAGTAAACTTCTAGGTGGTGCCATAATCATCTGTGTGTCACAGAACTGGCTACTATCTGTATCTCCTTGCCACTTGAAGACCCTGTGGACATGGGCTGGAATGTTCTTCCCCATGTGAACACACCAGTGATTACACTAGATATGGTTGATCCTCTGCCAAAATTCCCTTTTCTAGGTGGAGCATTCAACCCTCACCTGATGTGATGAATGACTGCCCACAGCTTAAACCTTCTCTTCCTCTAGACAATGCCCTAGGCAGACAGGAGTGGCCTTTCCCTACCTACAAAGTGGCCCACAGCCAGTGGCTGACTTACACAGGGGTATAAAATCCCAACTCTTCAGCTTAAGGGGGGGGGGCGCTCTTTGCTGCCCTTCAGGCTCCAGAACCCCCTAGGGATCAGGATGAGGCTAGATTTTAGCTGATACCATATCTTTGCTTAGCTTCCCTCCCCCTCCCCACATCTTGTTTCACTCATTGCTTTACAGGTTTCTTCTAAGTGTCCTCCCTCAGTACATGCCTCCCCAAGGAACCTCCATCTCTGACATGGCTTCTGAAGAATCCTAAGACACTGATCAGTGTGTATTGTAAGGGCTGAAATTCCATGTGCTGCCTTGACATCTCTGAGGTTCACAGGGCTCCTGTTCTCATATGATATGCCCACCACCCAGTTCTCTGTCCTCCCCGTCGTCCTGCCCCTAATGGGTGTTCCTTCCCTGACAGCCTGCAGAATGATTCAATGATAGGGTGGAGGGGGGGGTCTTTTCCTCACCAAGGGGGTGAACAGGAGGTGATTAGAATAATCAAATAATGGAAATCAATAGGAAAATCTTTTTTTTCTTTACTGAAGAGAGGGAGTTTTTCTGGAAGAGATCTATTTCATAAAGGAAGGACGATCTGTAACGACGAATAGGATAAAGTTTAGCAGAGTCTGCTGGCCATACAACCAGGCACAGGAACTTTCAATCTTGAGTTCTACACACCTCTCCAAAGAGATCAAGTAGGGCTCATATGAATTTGTGGGGATCGGCCTACAAGAACAAAAGGCACATGCCCCGTCTCTTTTACGTGGGCAGCACTGATGTGTCCACCTTGGTGACAATGACTCCCGTTACTAAACTGCACTGTAAAGTCACGCAGAAAAGTTGGCATAGTTTCATGCTTCCATTATGGTTGCCTCTCTGCCACACACCCACCCCAGTTTTTGATCCATGAGTTTTGAGAGAATGGAAGATGGGGGCAATCTGAATACCATTCACACTTGCACCTACACTTGAAACACGTGCAAGACTAACAGGAAGATACCAAGCTGTTGCCAGTTTTCCTCTTGTTCTATCTCAGAGGTGATTCACACAGGAACTTGATGACTGCGTTTTAAAGCAGCACAACAGACCCATTAGCACTTAATTGCATTAACAGTCTGTGTTTCCTAGCATAACAAACAGTCTTGATTTAGGGATGATGCAAGTCAGGGGTAGCCTGGATGGTATTTCTATTTCTATTTATCAGATGGGAGTTCCCCCAGGTCAGAGACTATTTTCTCCCTGGAAGAAGTGGTGGGAAATTCCCACGTAGGTGATTTTTAGGCAGATGGTGGAGCTGATATATTTAGAGGCTCCAGAAATACCATTCCCTTAATTACACTGTCAAGATCTTTTTTTTTTTTTTTTTTTTTTTTTTTTTTTACACTGTCAAGATCTTGATTACCAGCAGCCTGTGTTACTCAGGCCAAGGCTATTTTACATTTGCATTTGAGATTCCTCTCTAAGATAGCTGGGCAATGCTGCTACAGAATAAAATTCCTTGGTTGTTTATATTCATGTGGAATTTCAAGGGATGAATAAATTGCTATTGTTGGAACTGAAAATTAGTGATGGTCTAGTGAATTATGTGAGAACATATGGAAAAATATATTGATAGGCAGAGATAGATGGGAGATGGATAGATAGAGGTGAATATGAAAGAGGTAGATGATGGACAGGGACAGATGGAGAGCTGGGTGGATGGATAGATGGAAAGGGGAATGAGAAAGAGGGAGGGATGGATAAGGATGGATTGACAGGCTAGATGAATGGGTGGATAAACAGATATAAAAAGAAATGGATAGATGGAGAGAGACAGAGACTTCTGCCTTTGCACAGCGTGCTGAACAATAAAAAAGACTGTAAACTAAAACCATACTAAGTGATCTCAATCACTTGGAAAAATTAGGATTAGTCTCTGGATATTCAACATGTTGTATTAAAACATTAAAAATTGTCTTACTGTCGGTTGTAAATATACAGGGAAATGAAAACATAGTAAATATAAAACATACTTACTTAGTAATCTATCATTTAAAACATTAGAAAGATCAAGAATGAAAATGTGTTATTTGTCAAAAACTTGAGAGAAGTGTGAACAAGGCATCTTGCCTCCTCGTCACATGACTTAGGATTCGGAGTGAGTGTCTTTTCTATGCCTTGACAAGCCGTCCTACTCCTTTCTAAGTCTGGATCAGCCAGCAACATTTTATCCTTTCTACTTTCAGGGATGCCAAATATCTCTGAAAGTTCCCCTGTTGTGAAGCTTCTCCCTTCTTCTGGGGCACATCACTGACTGCTGGTTGCATATCAGGAGTCTCTTGAATGGTACCAGAGTCTACACCACCATGGTCAGCTAGTTCTTCAATAATTCCATTTATGTTTGAAGGGAAGCTCACTTCCAGAATTACCACTTTTCTTTTTACTGCACTTTCACCCTTTTTGGACATCTCCCCCTTTCTCTTATACATTCTTATAATATGTCATAGATTTATTACCAGGAGACAAGGCAGAAACACAACTACCCACTTTGCAGTCTATGTGTGAATGAACAGATATGCGGTGACCAATGCCCCGTGGATTATGAGAGTAGCCATGTGATTGGTCACAATCTGATGCACATCAGCTATTTACATAGGGTTTTTTTGAATGAAAATTATTTGCAGTTAATATACCATAGTAACTGAAATTTGAACCATGTTGTTGAGACTGGGGATATTGACTTGAACCATAATAGCTGAAAATCATAGATATTGGAAACACTCAAAGCAAGGCCAACTTCACGTATGTGTGTGTGTGTGTGTGTGTGTGTGTGTGTGTGTGTGTGTTAGTCTTCTCCTAACCCGTCCTATCAAATACAATTTCAGTCTTTGTTGGACCTGTTCTTTGGGCTTCTGTACTACAAAAGAGGAAGAAAGAGAAGAAGGGCAGAGGATTATTGTGTGAACTATAAAGGCAGGGACTAGCCCGGGAGGTATAATTGACCGACATAGTCAAGAATACACAGGAAGAACAGAGAAGAGAGAATCTCTTCTTCTCAAGGTTTTTTTTTTTCCATTAAGGGTCATAGAAGGAATAAAAGTAGTTCAAGATTAGGATGGAAGTCAATAGGTGAGAAAAGACTTTGGTAAGTGTTGCACTGTCCTGGTATGTGAAAGTGCCTCCTGCTATAAACTGAATGGGTCTTCCAACCCCCACCTCCAAATTCATATATGTCAAAGCCCTCCTAATGTGATATCTGCAGTGCGGACTTTGGGAGGTAATTAGGTCATGGGGCTGGAGCCCCCATGATAGCATGAGTGTCCTTATAAGAAGAGAGCTACTTTCTTTCTGCCAAGGGAGGAGACCATGAGAGGTCTGTCTATAAGTCAGAAAGAGGGGCGCCTGGGTGGCTCAGTTGGTTGAGTGTACAGCTTCGGCTCAGGTCATGAGCTCATGGTTGGTGGGTTCGAGTCCCGTGTCGGGCTCTGTGCTGAATGCTTGCTCAGAGCCTGGAGACTGCTTCAGATTCTGGGTCTCCTCCTCTCTCTGCCCCTCCCTGCTAGTGCTCTGTTTCACTCTGTCTCTCAAAAATAAATAAATGTAAAAAAAATTATTTTTTAAATCAGAAAGAGGGCTTCACAGTACTCAACTCTGCTGGCACCCTGATATCAGACTTCCAGTCTCCAAAGGTGTGAGAAACAAATTTCTGTTTATAAGCCACCCAGCCTACTGCACTCTGTTATAGCAACCTGAACTGATGAAGACACCCTTTATTTTTGTAAAGACAAATAAAGGATAGGAGTTCTTTTGATAAGTCTCTTAGTTTTGAAACCTGGCTTTTGGTATGTGATCTTGCTCTGACACTGGATTCCGGTGGTCTCACATATATGGACACATGTTCCCTGGGTCCCTTTATTAGCTCAACTTAGTGGAAAATTCTGGACTTTGGAATTAGAAAGAAGGGCTCACACTCTGTCTCTGCCACTTACTAGAGTGGTGAAGTTACTCAACTTCTCTAAGCTGGCCTCTAGGATAGGAATTATTTAAAGCACATAGCTTGAGACAGACTAGGCACACAATAAATTCTAATTGCCTACTTTCTTTCCTTTAGGAACACCCCGGGGAGGCACAGCTATATAAATGTTCCCATTTTTAAAAATCAGAAGTGGAAATGTGGAAAGCTGAGAATTGAATTTACATCTCAGAACTCCCAACTTGGTTTTTTTGTTTGTTTGTTGTGTTGTGTGTGTTTTTGTGTTTTTAATCTGACAAGAAATAGTTTGCAAACTAAGATGACAAGATAAAGCACAAGGGAAAGACCACATTGGTACACCTGACCCATCTACAGGTGAGGGTGCTTATAGGGAAAGCAGCACAGAGCCTGTCACTGTTACTGTCAGTTCTGAGCACCCTAAAGTGAGGAGACAAAAAAAAAAAAAAAATGGCCCCAGTTCAGAGACTATTGGCCCAGTGCTGACCTTGATACTGTAGGGAGTCCAGAGAATGGCTACCAGAGTTTAAGGAAAGAATAAAATCAATTGCAATGGATGAGCTGCAGTGGATTCTTTAAAAAATTAAATTAAAAAAAATAAGGATATCATCACATTGTCCCACTCTCTAATTATTCCTGTTTCTTGATTGAGAATGTGACTTTAGATAAAACTCATTGCATTCTCTGGGTCCCAGATTCCTCATCTGTACAAAGAAGAAGTCGGTTTAGAACAATGTCATAGGACAGGCTGTTAGAATCCCGTAGACTGGATGGCTTACACAACAAACATTTATTCTCATGGTTCTGAAGGTTGGAAGTGCAAGATCAGGGTGCCAACGTGGGGTTCTGGTGAAGGCCCTCTTCCTGGTCCTGGAAAGCTACCTTTTTGTCGTACCCTTACATTGTAGAGAGAGAGGGCTCTGGCCTCTCTCTTCATCCCCCCAAAAAGCACTAGACCCATCATGACACTCTACACTCATGACCTCATCTAAGCCTAACTACCTCTGGAAGGCCCAACCTCCAAACACCATTACATTAAGAATGTGGGCTTCAACGTACGGGTTTTGGGTGACATAAACACTCGGCCCCTAGCAATTACTTCTGAGTCCGTTCTCTGTGATATTGTATATGAAGGTTCCCTACGACCCACCAAATCAAATTCAAATCATCTGCCCAGCTTTCAAGATCTCCCATAATGGGGTGCCATCCAAGGTACCAGATTTGCTTGTCACCTTCCTCCCGGATGAACCCTCACCTCCCTTTAGACCAGTCTCTGGCATGCCCTCCCTACAGGCTGTATTAATGTATCACCTCCACTTTTTTTCCATGTTCATCCTCTTCTCTTAGAAGGCCCCCAACTCTCTCCATAGCCTCAAGAACTAGCCATTTTGTGGGAGCCATTCTTCCAGTCCTCAGACCATATCACAGGGAATAATAACATTAATATAAAGCTTTCCTCCTGTGTAGTACAGAGGAGGTTTTAGGATTAAAACAGACAGAATTTCAAAAGGGAAGTGGTTGGGGCCCTTGAGTGGCTCAGTCGATTAAGTATCTGACTTCAGCTCAGGTCATGAACTTGCAGTTTGTGAGTTTGAGCCCCGCACCGGGCTCTGTGCTGACAGCTCAGAGCCTGGAGTCTGCTTCAGATTCTGTGTCTCCTGCTCTCTCTACCCTCCCCTGCCTGCGCGCTGTCTATTTCTCTCTCTCTCTCTCTCTCTCAAAAATAAACATAAAACATTTTTAAAGGGAAGTTGTTCTGTATTATTTTAGTTCATGTAAATGCCAGTTATAAAAACTTGAAATTAGATTAAAATGTACAAATCTTGTCTCAGAGCTGCTGTCATTAATCATAAAATTCAAGATTAACAGTATAGGAAAAGACAAAGGACATCAATTTAAGGTAAAGTACAGCTGAATATATATAGGATCACACTTTATATCTTTACAAATACCAAGGGAATTCTCTGATATTTGTGATAACATAAGAAGGCCACAGTATTAAGGATTTGCCATTCATTGTAACATTTTGCTGAAAACCGTTTGTATGCCTCCACACTAGGATTCGGTATTAAATATTTAATCAAAAAAGATTCCAGCTTGGATTTTTTTTCCCTAGCACTTGATCTATGGTAATCTTTGAAAAGTTTTGAAGCTGAAGGCAATAAAAGACATTCTTGCTTCTGATAATTGTCCATGGTAAGTCATTACTGCTCTTAGGAACACAGCACATAACGCAATTTGAAGAAACATCTATAATGGTTATCTGAAATTATATCATAAGAACAATACAATTCTAAAAACAAAAAGAGTTTTTTAGGAACCTTTATTCCTGCTCCATGGGAATGCCTAATAATGTGCCTACTGATAATGTGGGATAAGCAGACAACTTGTGAGAAAATGGAATCTTTGGAAAAATTTTCAACATCATTAATAACGACGCAATTCTGTTTTCCAGCCATCCAAATGGTAGTGAAGTTCATGTTGAAAGAGATGGAAAAAAGAAGCTCCAGGAGTGGAGAGCATCTCAGTTACTTGGAAGGCGGAGAGATGTGTGTGCTGGACAGCTCTCTTTGCCCCTCCGGGTCTAGTATCTACCCTTTTCCACCCTGCTTGTGCCTTGGGAGACAGACCTTGTCAGAGTGCATCAATGGGGCTCCCTTGCCTCTGGCTTTCAGTCAGCCTCAGCCAATGGGAAGCAGTGGCAGCTCAGCGGGCAGGGGGTGCAGGGATGTGCTTCCCCTCAAAGGCCACAGCTCTTGGCAGTGGCCCTTTCCTAGAGCTACAAGTCTTGGTAGTTTCAGGTAACTGCTTTTTTTCCTTGTTATTTCAGATTAAGGGATGGTAGTGGCCTCATGCCATTGTTGACTCTAGAGTGCTTCTCCATCTCTTCTTGGTTTTCCTTACCTTGGCCACACCTTACAAGTTATTCCTGCATTAAATCCTTTCCAACCATCACTTTTAGGTTTGCCTTCCACCTCCTGCCAGGACCCTGAAACGTGCAGAACATCTGTCAGTCTATCCAGACCCCTAACCTCATCCCAATCCTCTTCTCCTTGGATAGTGAATGTCTGTTGCTTTGCCTTCTCCAAAATCCATTCAGTCTTTTCCTTGCACAGCAGCCAAACTTCTCATTAGAGAACCACCTCTCCTCATGTCTCAGTGCACATGGCTTGGATGAGGCTGATCTCAGCACGACCCAGGGATGAACATCTGATTTAATTAGGCTTAATCTCAGGAATCTCAGTCCCAATCTTCTGTTGGGGGCAAAGAGGTCTTTATTCAGTGAGACAGGGAGCCGTAAGGGACAGCACAAGCCTGGAACTGGTGGGCCAAGGTCAAAGGCTTGCCTAAGTGTAAACCAATGTAGTGGGCAGGGTGCAAAAGGATGGAGAAGCAGGCCTAATATCATTGTTTAAATCCCTGGATCCCACCATGCCTGAGGTTGATCCTTGGACACTGTAGTTATCAAAAGTGATACACAACTTTTTTTGCTCAAGCTGAGTTGAGCTTTCTGTCACTTGAAATGGAAAGATCCCACACACATTTGGAGGAAGAAAAATGTAAAGAGTGTTACAGACTGTGACTTCTAAAATAATGTCATCCAGATTTGCAGTATTGTTTTCATTAAGAACCCCAGCCCAGAAGATCACAAGACACTACCTGTGGTTTTTGTTTATCATGCCCTGGGGGCTACCACCACCTGCATTGCCCCTTTCACCCTTTGATATCTGGGGGGGGGGGGGGACAACACCAAATCAAACAACCCACTCTGTGTTGAATTTTGTGGCTGAGACCCAGGCATGAACTGGTGCAAACAAAGAACAATGGTGGAAAACAGCCGAATGCTGTGCTCAAGTATTATTTTCAAGTGCTGTTTGACTGGACCTTCTCAGATGACATGGTTCACTGGCAGGAAGGCTGTTTATTGCAACAGTCATTATTCCCATTTACCGCCTATTACAATGTGAGTCACTGGGAGGTCAGACTGTTCCAAAAGCCCAGTGTTCCTGAGCACTGAAGGTCAAGTTCAAGGGGCAGCAATCAGGTATAGGGATAATGGCAAAGGCTCAATCCTTTGAAATGAAGAGAAGGGTTAACTCCCAGGAGATTGCCGCAAAGTGCGTTTTACTATTTTCAACATATCATGTAACTTGGGAAAAGAAATCAGAGTGAACAGTGTTAACATGACCCCAGGTCCTCCCCACCGTAGCTGTCCTCCCTGAGAATAAAGATTAAATCTTCATTCACCCTTATACACTTCCCTCCACTCCTGCCTAGTGCCATGCCTTGCACAAAATCAGTGCTCACAAATGATGACATTTAGGGCCTGCTGATTTAAGAATGCAGATAAAATATAAAATAATATGTCAAAAGAGTTGCTGGTAGTTGGTAAGGACTCCTTGCTGTTATTATTCCTATTATTTGTAAATGTATCTATGTTATTAATAAGCAGGTTCATGAAAACTCACAGAAAACCCCCTTTTTTAAAGCAATGTTTGCAACTTCCTTACCTCATAAGGCAAGAGCTCCATTTTGAGTTGATTTTCCCTGACCTTGCTGTGTATGAGAGTCAAATACCCAACCACTCACTTAACTCATTCATCCATTCAACAATCTGTGACCACCTGCAATTTGCAATGTATTGGACTCTATCTGCGGGAATCAGAGCTGATGAAGACACAGCCCCCGTATATAACACAAAAGCAGACCTGGTGGAGATGGACAAGAGATCCGAGCAGCCTGTGAATGAGGGAACCAGCCTGTGGCACGAGGCTACTGACTTCATGGCTACAACAGGTGCTGGGGAATCCCTGGGAAAAATGACTATTACCAGGGGAACATTTTCCTTACCTTATCTGCAAGCCAGCCCAGATGCCTGATCTCTCGACTCCCAGCAATGCCTGTTTTCCCCAGCTGCTCTCTGACCTCAGCAATCACTTGGGTCAGCAGGTCACTAACATTGGAATGGATGGCACTGAACCAGGCCTGGGCAGTGGCTGAGTCCTTGCTCCTTAGAATCACCGTGTGCTTAGCATCGGGAGAGTGAATTTCAAGCTGCCTAGAGAAGCAAAGAGAGAAGGGTTAGAATGTTTCCTGGCAGATCATACTTTGTCAAGTCTGGGCCACAAAGGCAAATCAATTCTTTACTTTTACTTTTGTACTTTGTCAGTTTCACATGGTTTGTCTTAATGCTCCCATCATTCATTCATTCACTCATTTGTTCAACCATAAACATCTACTGAGTGTCCAGGCACTGGTCTGGAACCTGGGAACATAGTTATTCAACCACCAAGTCACCTGAATTAAGGATGTCTAGATTTCCTGTTATTCAGCTGACTGGCTTATCGATAGTATCCTATCAAACCTTCCAAACTATGAGCAGATGTTAATTTGTTTTACCTCTGAATCTACAGAGGATTTTAATAGTACACCCACATCCTTGCTGCTCCTGAAGGAGGCAGACTGAACTATCTAGCCCCACTCTTAATCCTACTGCTCAGTATTGATTGTGAATATTGAAGAATCAAAGATGACCAAACTTTGTACTCCTTAGGGACCATGGCTGTGGCGCATTTACCTGCTACTTACCCTCGGACATGTGTATTGAAGAAGTGAATTGACCTAAGAAGGGGTAACACTGGGGAGAGAGGTGCACTAAGAGTTGTTCTATTTAAAGGGAAGGGAAGAAGCAGGGAAGGAGGAAGGAAGGAAGGAAGAAGGAAGGAAGGAAGGAAAGAAGGAAGGAGAGAAATATAAGAAAGAGAAGAAGGAAGGAAAGGAAGGAAGGAAAGGAAAGAAAGGAAAGACAGAGGAGAGACAGGAGAAGAGAGGACTACACAGGACTATTCCATCACCACAAAGCCCTCTCTCCAGCTACCCCTGGTAGTTACAATGCTCCCTCTTCACTGCCATCTCAAATTTCTGGAAACCATTAACCTGTCTTTCACACCTATAATCTTTAAGACAGATAATTTTTATTGCAAGGAGAAAAAACCCCCCACATTTATTTATTCATGTATACATGCAAATAAATACTTTGACATTCGTGTTTGTGTCAGAAAGATGTAGGGATTGGGAAATTCAAACTGAATAAAAATGATCCATTTATTATTTCATCCCTTCATTATTATGCTACCATTCATTGAATATTTACTATTTTTAATTGTTTTTATTTTTCAGTTTATTTATTTATTTTCAGAAAGAGAGACAGTGTAAGTGGGGGAGGGGCAGAGGGAGAGGGAGAAAGTGAGAATCCCAAGCAGGCTCCACGCTGCCAGTGCAGAGCCTGATGTGGGGCTCGAACTCATGAAACTGTGAGATCATGACCTGAGCCCAAACCAAGCGTCGTACATTTAGCCAAGTGAGCTACCCTGGTGCCCCAAATATTTACTATTTATAAATATATTTCTCCTAATGTCCCCAGGACTGATATTATTAATCCTATGTAACAGAAGAAAAAAACTGAAGTTTGTTCAGAGAGAGGAAAAATTTACCCAGGTCCACACAGTGGTTCTAGGATTCAAATCGATGTTGGTTAGGCACAAAAGTCCATGAATTTTGATACTGTATTACAGTGTCTCTCCTTTAGACGGGACAACATCCAGTAGGCGAGCACCCATTGTCATCCACAGCTGTCTCGAGTCTTATTCTTATGCTCAACAGTGCCCTTAGTTCGGAGTTTCAAAATAACAGTTTTGCAGATCACCTGAAAATGAGAAGTCCCGATGCAACCTGGCCTCCTTTACATTTGAAACCACACTTTTAGAATGAGTAAACCTTTTTACTCATAAACTTAAATTAGAGAAAAGGAATGATTTAGAAAGTGGAATGTCTCTGGGGGAGTTTTAGCAATAATTAGCATTTATTTTTGATCAAAAATTTGCAAAACAAGACTCTTCACTAAAACTCCAAAAGTTTCCTGTGATAAAACAGGGAATTCTTTAGGTGACATTTGTCCTCACTCAGAAGAAAAAAAAATCTCATGCCTCTTGGGCACTTTTCAAAGAAATGGGAGATAAATCTCACCCAAAGTTCTTACTCTTCAGTAAAGTTACATAACCAAATACCAACGAGGGTTCTCAAAAAGCGTTAATGAGAGTTCAAGCCACTTGGCTTGTTTTCTTCTTATTTTAAAGATTTTCTTTTTTATTTATTTTTTATTTTATATATAGAGAAAGTGAGTGAGCAGGGGAGTGGGGTAGAGGAAGAGAGAGAATCTTAAGCAGGCTCCATGCTCAGTGTGGAGCCCAAGGTGGGGTATGATCCCACGACCCTGGGATCATGACCTGAGAGGAAATCAAGAGTTGGACACTCGACTGACTGTGCCACCCAGGCGCCCCTTAAAGATTTTATGTTTAAGTAATCTCCACACCCCATGTGGGGCTCAAACCCACAACCCCGAGATCAAGAGTCGCACGCTCCAGCAACTGAGCCAGCCAGGCGCTCCTCAACGTGCTTTTCAGATTATTCCAACATGATGGGTTATTCTTGAAATTTAAAACCTGCAGGTATTCCATTTGCAGTATTTCCCTTTGAAGACCTGGATTTATTTTTAAACAAATGATGGCTTGGGAAGCTGCCCCTCCCCGGGTATCACACACACATACACAAATGATGCCAGTGAAAGAAAGGAAACCAAGAATATGTTCTTTGTTGGGTTGCCAGCATGCCCCAAGAGGAAAGCTGACTTGTAAACAGAGGTACCGGCTAATGATGCGGAGGCCTGTTTCTCCCAGGCTTTGACAGCATTTATCATCGTTAATTTTTAAGTAAACGTTTTAGGTATAATGTAGACAGAAACGTGTACAAATTGCAGTGCATGGCTCAAAAGTACTTTTGCAGAGGGGATACATTTGTGTAACTGCCACTCCAATCAAGAAACAGAACACTACATGTGCCCCAGAAGTCCCCTCCATGCTCCTTTTCCAATTATTGTCCCTCCTTCCCCCCAACATCACCACAATTCGGATTTCTATCACCCCGGATTACTTTTATTTCAGGCCAAACATAGGAGTTTTTGTCTTCATTTGTTGTTGTTGCCTGAAGTACAGGGAAGATCTTTGAATATTTCTGGAGCAAAGGCCCCATGCTTTTAGGGGTGGTTCTCAAAGTGCAGGAGCAGCAGCAGCAGGGAACATACTAGAAAAGCAAATTCTCAGTTCCCACCCTGAAGCCACTGAGGGAGGAATTCAGGGGGTGGGACTCAGGAATCACCTCCAGGTAAATCGGATGCAATTCAAGCTTGAGGAAGGCTGCTCTGCAGGTTCATTAGAAGAGGCCCTGAGCTTGGCTGGTTGCCAGAATTCCCAGTGGCCTGCAGACAACATGTCAAAAGGGGAATCGGACTCCTCCAAGCAGTCTCAAAGTTCCCAAGAAAGAACACAGAGGACACCATAGGCCTGTGGCCTTTTATAGTCCCCCCCCCCCCCCCGCAAAAAAAAAGGCGGAAGAAGCTCTCAATCAAAAATATTCTTCAGACACCCCTGAATAGGTTTTTGTTTTTGTTTTGAATCATTTAACTAAATACAGATGCTTGGACCCCATCCCAGACCTAGTGAGTAGGAATTTCCAGAGGTTGAGGTTTGGGCATATGCTTTGAATGTTCCATAAATTATATGGATTAAGGACCATGGCAGGCCTCTCTAAGTCCAAGTTCAAGCCCTCTACAGAGCTATGCCTAGAGCTGAGTGTCATCAGAAGGCAGCACCACAGAGGGCTCCCTCCCAGGCAGCGCATTAGCTATCCATGGCTGCGTAACAACTGTCCCCACAGTTAAGTGGCTGACAACCCCAAATGTTTGTTATTTCGGTTTTTGAGGTGCATGGATTTGAGAGTGGCTTAGCAGGGTAGTTTGGGTTCAAGGGCTCTTGTGCATTTGCAGTCAGGATGTCAGCAGTGGCTTTGGCATCTGAAGGCTTGACTGGGGCTCCATTTCAATGGTGCACTCATCTGGCTGTTGACAGGAGGCCTCGGTCCTCACAACATGGGCTTTTGCAGGGGCTACTGAGTATCTTCATGACATGGTAGCTGGTTTCCCCCAAACAGCAAGAAGGAACTGCTATTTAATTTATGACCCAGTCTCCATCATTATATGTAGAGCAACGGGTGGAGACCAGGTCGTAAATATATACATATACATATATATATATATGTATATATATATATATATATATAGAGAGAGAGAGAGAGAGAGAGAGAGAGAGCATGAACCTCAAATACATGTGCTTTAGCCTAATTTGTCACTGAAACTCATTTAACCAAAATGTGATCCCATGCTCTACACTTTTCGGAGCATGAAGGGACAGAGAAAGTTCTATTCTTGAGCTGGCTACTTTCCTTCAGCAGCCTATTTTCCCATCAGCAGCCTATTTTCCCATTAATTTAAAGCACATGTGCCAGACAGTAGCTGTGAAGCATGTGGAGTTTGGGTTCAGGCTGGTTCTAAAATTTGATGGCTGTGAGGCACTGGGCAAGTTGCTTAATCTCCCTAAGCCTCAATTTCCTTATCTATAAAATGGCTCAATACACTTGCCTCTTAAGATTATTGGGAAGATCAAATGAGATAACATGTGCATGAGATGCCACAAAGCCACGCTGGTCTGATCAGTTCTAGTTTGCCATGAATAGTCTTCCCATACATCGGGGCCCCATGTGTCAGGAAGAGTCCTCCCGGGTGAGCTTTGGTTCAACTCTTTCAGAGTACTTGGACTTGAAACTCCAGACCCAGGAAAAATAAAAAAGTCATACAAAGACGATCTCTAACATCCTGGAATGGGAAAAGGATAACTTTGGGAAGAGTGGCATGAGTCTTCTGCGAGATCTTGGATGATTTGGAGCAAACCTGATAACACATCCCCTGTTATCCCATCTACCTCTGTTCCACTCAAAACAGCCACACCAGGCTCATGTTTAAGAGCGTAAGTTGCTAAGATTTGCAGCCATCACTAGAGCTACAAACATCTGTTGACGCCCCTTTGTTTTCTCAACTACCTAAACTACCCAGCAACCATGAGGATAAAAGGAGATGGGAAATTGTTTTACTTTTCTGGAAACTTTTGCTGACAGCATACCCTAAAAGAACCATTTTCATATATTTCATAAAACCCATTCTTTTAAAAGCAATTTCAACTCCAATAATTACTTCATCAATTGGTAAATGTACAGGAGCTAGATGAAGACATGAAGTAGAAATAGGAGAAGGAGGGGATGGGAGAGGAAGAAAAGGAAAATAAGAAAAACTCAAGGGTGGGAAAATTAAGGTGTGTGACAATGCTACTGTGGCCGGGTAGCTGAAGTCATTTAAGTCGGGGAACCAAAACCGCATGACACATGGAAGCGCAAAAACACGGGGCAGAACAGCAAAAGCGATGTTATGCCACTGATGTAAAAATGATGTATATAAATGCTTGTGAATGTGGAGCCTATGCTGGGAAATGTATCCAGGTGCGTTCAATGAGCAGGGAAGGTGTGATAAGAAGAAAAGATTGGAAAAGAGACTTCACTGTCTCGCTTTCTATCTTCTGAATTTTGTTCCCACGTATCCATTGTGTGCTCACTGTATTGGAATGGCAGTGAAGGGGGAGGGGAGGAAGAGCAGGTGGATTGGCCTGTAGGTTAACTCAACCTTGTCTCAAGTTCAAGCTCTGTCATTTATGAATTATACTCTCTTATGACCATCTGTGGTTCCATCTGCCCAATCTCCATTTCCCCTTCCTGGCACCAGGCTTTACACCTCCATTCTCAGACTCAGTGGTTTGGGGGCTCAATGGTGTGAGGGTTGTAGGTGTGATCTAATTTGAGTAATGGAGATCCAGACCCAGGATTCCCGGAGGAATAACTGTTAAGGAGATGGTTTCTTTCCTCATCATAAAGACCTAGGGATCAGATAGCATCATGGATCGAGAGTCAACCAGCAAATGAAACCAACACTAAGGAAAGTAGAGCTAAGAGTCCTGGATCCAGCCATACCTGACACACAGCATATCTTTGTCCTTTTCTCCTATGTTCCCCTCTCTGCTTAAACCAACTTGAGTTGGGTTGTCAAATACAACTAAAAATCCTGACTCCTTCACTGACCACAAATAGGTCACATGATTTCTATGAGCCTTGAGTTTCCCCTATAAAATAGGGGTGGTGGTGGTGATGATGAGAATGATGATGAAGAAGTGATAATGATGATTATAATGGAGGTAGTTACAATAAAACCTTCAGGGGTGACAAGAGCATCAAATGAGATAGTGATTGTGAAAGTGCTCTGTGAACTTGTAAACCCTGATGTTAGCAGTTGTCATTTACACTTTTGGCATTTTAAGACTCTTTTGTTGGCTCAGTAACTGGGAAAAGGAACTGTATTAGTAAATACAATGCTTGTGAACTGTCTGCACATATGGGCACATATAAGCAAGTTCGTTCTTTCCTAGCTACGCCATTAATAAAGAGACAGGCATGCATATGGAAGCAAAAAAAATCCTAGTAAATCTCTTGATTTACAAATGGAGATGGAAACATGTGGTGATTTCTTAATACAAGGACACAAAGACACGCTGTGCCTATTTGTAAGTATTCGAGAACACTCACGGGCGCTTAGCAGGTGTTGGGTGCCACAGAAGCAGGTAGAGTACATGGTCCCTGTCCCCAAGAAGCTCACCATGTATAGTAGAATGGATAATGTGGCTCCAAATTCATGTCTACCCAGAACCTCGGAATGGGGCAGATTTAGAAATGGAATCTTAGCAGAAATAATTCATGTAAGGAGGGTGCTGACATCCTTTTCTCATTAACTACCCACTGAATTAGAGGGAGTCTTAAATCCAAGGGGGTGTGTGTGTCATTTTAAGAGACAGAAAAGACACACAGAGAAGAAGGCAATGTGAAGATGGACAGAGATTGGAGTGATCCATCCACAGCCAAGGAATGCCAAAGATCGCCAACTACCGGAAGCTGGGAAAGAGGTGTGGGGTGGTTTCTCCCTCAAAGCCTCTGGAAGGAAGAGTCCTGCCAACCCTTTGATTTCACACTTTTGGCCTCCAAAACTGAGAGAGAATAAATTTCTGTCCTTTTAAGTTTTCCAGTTTGTGCCCACTTTGTTACGGCAGTCCTAGGAAACTAACACACCGTGTAACTATCTTCCTGCGCGTAGTTGAATGGGAACTGCATTAATGTGTAAAACACACAGATGCTTAAAGTAATTTGTAAGATGCAGATCACTTAGAACTAAGGCAATCATACTTCCACTTCAACACATATTGGCATTAAACAGTCTTCTCCTTGGCCAAAAAAACCAACCAACCAAACAAAAAACAACCCCTCCCCCCAAAACAAACAAAAAAAACCTGCCCCCACCAATATTCAATTCTATGAGCAGAAAGAGAAAGGAATGAGGGACATCTATAAAGCATGTGGAAGCATGTGGGGCCACAGTCGGCCTTGGTCAGTCAATCAGAGTGCCTTCTACTTCCTTCCTGGCACTAAAAAAAAAAAAAAAAATCTGGACAACCTCCTTGCTAGCTGATGAGTCCTACATTTCTGGAAGCGGGAAAGAGGAGGGAGGGAGGGAGGAAAGGAGCAATAAAGTCAGGATGGCTGATTGGAGCTATTTTCAGCAGGCCGGTCTTTGATAACTCCCATTTTGTTCCCCAGTTGAACTGACCACTGCTTGATGAATTGTGTTTATCTGTAGTTCAGCGATAAAGTTCTCTTTTAATTCCCTGCTGAATAGAAATATTTAGGGCAATGCCACAGCTGTGTTTATTCTCACACTCCACCACAGTTATGTAAATACTGCCTATGGAACTATTTCTGATAAAGGCCCGTCCCAACCCCGAGGAATTACACGCTCACTCTAGATGTCTGCCAAGATGAGCAGTTTCCATCCAGCTTGGCACAGCCTATGAATGATATCACAGCTTCTCAGAGATCATTTGGCAAACCTCACAATAAAAGAGTAATTTTCTTACCCTCTTACTCTTTCAAAGACTCCCACGGAGACGATTAATGTTTCCCAGAGTTCTCTGCGTCCCCTGCTCAGAAACACGAGGCCGACACATAGAATTTGAAGCCTCCTGACACAAAATTAATAAATAAACCTCGCAGCCAAGCAACATAGGTTTCATGTGACCTTTCCCCACCAGCATGAGGCTGGAGGAAACACAGATGAAAGTAGTCAGGAGGATAAGGCCTGCGGGTTTGCAGCAACCACTGGGAACCGAGAGGGGACTCAAAGCACATGGTCATTGTCATTATGGTTGCTTCCCATCCATGAATCTGGGATTCCCATGGCTGATAAAAAATATTTCCCGACAGATAAAATATGGCGCCATTAACAGTGGCTGTCTCTAAATAGTTGAACTTTGAGGTGTTTTTATACTTCCACCTTTCTGCTTTTCTTTAATTTCTAACATTTTCTTGCAATGCCATCAGACAAATATTAGAAAAAAAGTTTAAGGAAAGGGATGTCTACACACCTTTTCACTATGTGAACAAGAACACACTACAGAAAAACTTAGATTCTTTTTCCTCAAGGTGGTTGTAACTAAAAGACTTCAAAAGAAAGAGACACGATGATCTGTATTCACAAGGAGGAGACCTTGTCCTGTGGAGATGAAAACTCCACCATCAAATGTGTTCCCTTTCCTCATTTCATCTCTCCCACCATCTATGAGGTGAACAGTATTACTGTGTCTACCTCACAGATGAGAAGATGGCACCTCGGAGCGGCTGGCGTGTTGGGCCTTCCAGTCAATGAGAGGCAAAGCTGGAACTGGATCCCTAGTGCATTTGACTGCAAGGCCTGTGTCTTAATCATTCTGTTCCATTGAGTAGGATGTTTGTAAAATGCAGCTTGTTGCCTAAAAGAGTAGAGAACATTTTTCATCTTGGTTGCTGCTCAACATCTTTCCGATACCCTTCCTGTGTTTTTGGAAAGTTTTTCTAAATTATGAGTTGAGCAACCCCATGGTAGAAGCCAGAATTCAAGCTCAGTCTCTCTTGCTGCTGGGACTCAGAGCCACTCACTCAAAATGGCAAGGATGCACCGTGAGAAAGTAGTTGTGTATGGAATCCATCTTCTGGCAAGGATGGCGGTAGAGGCACCCAGCTCTAAATGCCAGCAGTGGTGGCAGAGCTCGGCCAGTCCCCAGTTGTTACTGGTGCAAGCTGAGTTGTGGGAGCTGAGGCATGATTGTTAAGTGATGGCAACAGTGGTGTGTTTTCTAGAATAGCCTTCACAATGTGAATGGTTGTTGAGCTTAGCCTGGCTCTCTGAGCTCTTTGGAAAATATGTGAGCACTCTAATATCCTTAGCTCGAGTTGCTTCTATTGCCTGAAACTACAATCCCCTGCTAAGAATGCAGATTTAGGAATCTGGTTGCCATGATGGGAGCTAATGAGATCACCTAAGGAGTATGTCAAGTGTGAGCAGTTAATAGAAAAGAAGCCAGAAAAGGTGTTCTGCTATTTTTCACAAAATCCCGTTTCAAAAACAGGTCATGCATGACATAGTATTCTGCTGGGCTCTGAGGGAGCCTGACGATATCTCTCCTACTGGCTACGTTTCAGTTTCTCGGTAACACATAAATTTACAAAATATGTGAAGAATTTCGGCACTTTGACTTTCCTAGGGGAATGATATTGTTATCAATGTTTTAGAAGGGGAGTCAGCTAATGTCAAACCAGAGAAAGCATTTTGTTTTTTTCTACTACTTACTTCATCTGTACCTCACAGAATACTCTGTGATTTGACCTTGCTCAAGTGATTTTTTTTAAGCCATCTAAATATGCAATGTGCTATGCAGGTCAAATAAATGTACATTTGTCTCTAGATT
Source organism: Cryptoprocta ferox (assembly GCA_028646485.1). NCBI lineage: Eukaryota > Metazoa > Chordata > Mammalia > Carnivora > Eupleridae > Cryptoprocta > Cryptoprocta ferox. Next base: position 18,268,795 of record CM053569.1, on the reverse strand, counting down.
CTTCATATCATACACTGACAGAATTAACAGTCCATCCCAGAGTCCAGTCCAGAGCACAGCATTTGGAGTCTGAACATCTATCTTGCTTCTTTTGAATTAGATTATTTTGGGCCAGAGTTAGCAACTAAAAATATAGGATGCCCAGTTAAATTTGAATTTCAAATAAACAACAAATAGATTTTTTTTAGTGTAAAGTACATCTTGTGCAATATCTATGGTATAAAGAACATGGATTGGAAAGTGTACAGAGAATAAAACGGATAGGACTTCATGGGATTAGCTATGAGAGACGGGGAAGAGAGAAGTGTCAAGGAGGTTTCTGGCTTAGACAGCTAAATGAATGACAATGTCTATTAATAAGATAAAAAGTTGAAATGGTTCAGATTTGGCAAGAAACACAAGTTTGGGTAAATATCTCTATCTTCATTTAGATATCTTCTAATAACTTCAAACTTGTAGTGTATACATATACTGGCTACTTCCGAAGAGTCTGTCTATTCTATGGTTATTTTATTTTAATGGAGTCAACATCTTGCCCATAATCCAAGTTGGATAACCCAATCATTCTCGTGCCTCCTGTTCTCTTCACCCGGTACCCATTCAGTCTCCAAGTTTTATCAGTATTATCTTGGTGGTATCTCCCTTTCGAAGAGCTAACCAGATTGTAAACTACCAAGTTTTCTCAGTGGCACTAGGGCGATCAGTTGTCTACGATGGGATGGAAGTTTTACTTTGCAGGCTAACTTCCAACAAATGGTAATGGTTGCCTGAAATAAAATTTTAAAAGAGACTGAGGTCTCCCTCTAGACTCAACTAGAAAAGTAGCATCATCATATATTGATGTCTGCCATGGACATGGGAGTAGGAATTGGGAGTCCTCATGTTGTCTATTTGGTATTTCTAGAAAGCATTTTGAAAGGTGGTTCTGACATGTAGCTTCTGATTGCCCCAGGCTTGGAGTCATGACTTTTGGTCATCTGATAATTTCTCTTTCAAGGCTTATCCTTTTATAGTTTACATATTATGTTATATATATTATATATCATATATATTTATGATATCTATTATGTTAATATCCCCCATTGCCTGACACACATAGACGGGTAGCCCATAAGTATCTCCTGGGCTAAGTGAATGGATGGCTCTATTACTAAAAGTTTTGTCCAAACTCTAGGGTGGCTTCCTTTCTAACCTCTTGTGAAAGTTCTATAACTGCCTCCCTTTACATTTTGTTTTTCCCTTATGAGATGTTAACCCTTTCAGTTTTGAATAGTGAATTTAATGTTACGGTAAAAAGTACTTCAGTTCTAAATCATAATCTAAATTATTTCTTTAATATACTTAAAAAAAGTCAAACATGTTTTAATGTCCCATGAGAATAGTTTCCATGGATAATGTGTAATAGCAGTCAACTCCAAAGTGTTTATTTTATTTTATTTTGTTTATCAGATAATTTGCCATACATGATTTTCTTGGGCTAAAATAATCAATTTGTGATCTTGTGAACTTTATCCAGGTTGGATGTAAAAGCAGACAGCCTTATAAATATGTAAATCAAGGTGAAGAGATGACACAAAATTAAAACAGCAAGGAATATTAATTCAAAGTATGTACTTGTATCTTAGAGATAAGAACAGAAATGGATGTTGTCTAACTCATTTATGTCAGAGTTGCACATAAAACAGTAAAATTTACTTGGCTCACTCATGTACGAAATTGCAAGATGCCTTTTCATTCATTAACTTAGCAATTGTATTTTGAGTGCCTAGTACCAAGACTTGACATTAGGCACATGAGGGGAATGGGACTCAATACAGATAAGGTTTCTGTGTTCTTGAGATTACAATCCAAGAATCTTGGACAAGCACATATTTTCTTAAGTTTTCAGGTAACATGAAAAATTCCTAACATGAGAGAATAATTTGTATCTATTTTAGGAGCAGACAATCTTTTATTCAGCTCTTAATAAACTAAGCAATAATTTACCACCGTGAAGTTGGCAACTTCTTATACTATAGTAACAGTACTTCACCAAACCCAAAATATTGGTCATCCATTCTGTTTTCATTTCTTCTAAGTCTTTTTTTTTTTTTAAGAAGGGAGGAGAAGAAAAGGAGAGAAGGGCAAAAGCATTGTATCTCCAGGGCCCCTATACAGATGAAGATGTATTACCAGTAGAAGGCCATTAAGCTATTAATATCCTTCAACAAGGATTATTAATAGCCACTACCCAGCAGAGAAGAAGGTCCTGTGAGAATGGTGAGGATGAGGCAAAAGTTTTTTTGGACGTGAAGGATTTGAAGAGGCTCTACCACATGAAGTTACTCGAGTAGTCAGGGAATTGGGGTTCAGAAAGTGAAAAAGACTATATGCAATTTTAGTTAGCATGAGGACACTAGATAAAGAGGAGAGGCAGAAACCAAAATTATCCTAGTTAAATGTATGAATGAGTGAATGATCAAAGATTTAGCAATCTAGAAAGAATTCAGGTGTCATTTAACTTAACCACTCATTTCAAAGATGAAAAATTTAACTTCCAACGGAGAAGTTATTTATTTATCCAAGGTCACACTGACAGATAATAGTATTATTGAACCTAGAATCCAGACTTCTTTTTTTTTTCTAATTTTTAAAATGTTTATTTATTATGGAGACAGACAGAAACTGAGCTTGAGTAGGGGAGGGGTAGAGAGAGAGTGAGACACAGAATCCAAAGCAGGCTCCAGGCTCTGAGATTTCAGCACAGAGCCCGACGCGGGGCTCAAACCCACAAACCGTGAGATCATGTCCTGAGCCGAAGTCGGATGCTTAACCAACTGAGCCACCCAGGTGCCCCTAGAATCCAGCCTTCTTAACAACCATATTTATCCAAGTTCAGAGAATGGGCACAGAGAGCTCATGACGTGCTGGGGCCAACTTTACTTTCTTTACAATTTTCCAAAGGGCTGGTCCTGAATTTGGGGCTAATACCTCTTTCTTCATTTGAAACAGTTACTGTTAATACTTTGTAGATATCTCACTGTCAAAGTGTTTATGGAAATGACAGCTTCATAATTATTTTCTCTGTGAAGGCTTTGCTCAAAGACATGTTCACCTCTTTTGTAGATAGCAATAATCATTTCATTACTTGAAGGATTTAAACAAGCACAAACAAATCAGCTACCCACAAAATAGCTATTTTTAAAAATCTATATCTGAACTATCTAGACAAGTTTTAAATTGTCGTGCAATTCTGCACTGGTTGCAAGAGAGGGTGAAAATCAGAATAATGCTAATGATCATCCCAGGTTTCAAAAGGTCACACTACATGAAATTCAATCTTTCTCATTCTTACAGTAAATGCCAAGGTGCCAAACAAGTTGGGAAGAGAGTCGATCTCTTTGTGAAGCAGGAAAGCTGTGGGTTAGATTTGTTTAATTTTATTTTTACTTCATTAGGTTTTTTTTTTTTTTTAAGAAAATAGGCATTAAAATAGAACTGGAAAGTTGTTACAAATGAAGGAACTTTACTCAAAGCTTTCTACTTCTTGACAGAGAGGTGTATGGGGAGGAGGAGTCAGGAGGAGGGCAGGCCATGGAGGGGAGAGAATACCCTGATTCTGGGGTTGCTACCAGGGAAAGCTGAGCTCCTGGGCTGGTCAGATGCTGCCTCTGCCTATAACATTCCAAATTTTTGCTCCCTCCAGATGTGCAAGTCAATTGATTAAACTTTCTATTTTCAGTTTTGTACCCTTGGGCAATCTGCATGGGGACTGTTTATTAATTAGCCTGGACTGCTTTTACCAAGATTTCAATATACCCCCTCCAAAGCAAAACACAACAAAACAAAAAAACACAAAGAAACCAGTTATTGAGGAGGGGCATGAATCACTCATGCAAAAATATTTATTGAATGTTTGCCCTCTGCCAGGCAGTCTGCTAGGTATTAGGGATACTGAGTCCAATAGCATAGCCATGGCCTTCAAAGAGCTTAATATCCATGGTGCTGAAGGCAGGTGCTGGCAAACAAGAACCCCATCCTTGCCCTCCAGGAGAGGCCACATGGTACAGTGCTTAGAATGTGATTAATGGAGTCAGTCGGCCTTGGTGTATGCACTGGCTATGAGCTGAGCATCCTTGAGTGAAGAACTCAACCTCTCTGCATTTCAATTTCCTCAACTACAAACAGGAGTGGGCTGAGTTACCCCAAATGCAATTCTTGGAACAGTGATGATCCTAAAGCTCACTTTTGAAGGAAGAAGATCAGTTGGCTAAATCAAAAAGGAGGAGTAGCAGCCAAGGGGAGTATCTTAGGGAGAGGGACCACCTGAACAGAGGACAGAAGGGGAAAATCGTATTGCACATTATGGAAACTGCGTTTAGTTCTTTAATGGCTTGGACAAAGTTTAGGGGAGAGGTAAGGAAGGAAATGGGAATACAAACAGGGGAGAGTCCAAAGGGGACCCACAGACAGAATTTCATTAGAGCAAGTGATGTAACCAAGCTGTATTTTAGTGAGATGATGCTGGGAAGACGGGATTGGACAGGAGAGAGACTGGAGGCTGGACTGGGACATCTCTGCAGTGATGGAGGTGGCTGCAGTAGAAATGCAAGGGAAAGAACACTTTAGATATTAAAGGCTAAACTACAGAGTAAGAAGAGCATTCTATTGTGACCATTTGATTTATGAATTAATACTTGTATCTTTAGGAATGTGTCCTCCAAATACGGAATTAAAAATGCTCTTGCATGGGTACAGGAGTTGGCTAGGCATGGCAGGGGGGCAGTGGGATACAAAGATAAGTTGGATGTAGTCTAAACCATTCATAGCCTAGTGAGGGGGATGGTACCAAAATAATTATAATACATGGCAGAACAGGTGTGTCATTAAGGAAGCATGAAGTATCCAAGGAAGGCATGCTGGAGTATAAGGATCAGGAAATACTTCAGGAAGAGAAAGGCATTTGAGATGGGGCTCACAGAATAAGAGGACTTTGACAGCTGGGGAATGAAGGGGAGGCATTCCAGTCTGTGGGGACCATCCATGACCAGGGGCAGAGACTCACAAATACTAAGGGTGTACAAGAATAGCAAATAGTCCAGTTTTTCTGGAAAACTATTTCTATAACTGCATGTATTTTTTAACAGTGTTGCTGAGATATAATTGGCACACAATCAACTGCACTGTAAGTAGGCAGTAAGTTTAGACATATGTGTACCCACCATGATGACTCTTCTTCCCTCCATTTCTCTTTCTACAGCTTAGTTTGCATTATCTAGAATTTTAATAGATGGAATGATTTAGTACATATTCCTTTCTATCCTTTTCTACACAGTATAATTATTTTGAGATTCATACATGTTATAGCTGTGTCAATAGTTCATTGTCTTTTATGGCCAGGTAGTAATCACTTTATGGATACACCACTGTTTGCTTTTCCATGCACCTCTTGATAGACATGTAGGTCCTTTCTAGTTTTAGGTTATTACAAATAATGGTGCTATGAACATCTGTTTTTTTGTTTTGTTTTGTTTTGTTTTGTTTTAGTGGGCACGTGCTTTCATTTCTCTTGGGTAAATAGCTTGGAGTAGAGCTGCTAATTCATCGGTAGGTGTGTGTTTAACATTTTAAGGAATTGCCAAGCTGTGTATCAAAGTGGTTGTACTGTTTTTCGTTCCCCTTTAGCAGTGGATGGAGGTTCTAAAGACTTTATAAAAGTTTTGAATGAGGTGGTATTAATCGTCCAACTTTGTTTTCTTCAAAACTGTTTGGCTATTTCTATATGTATATTCTATTTGCATCTCAACATGAATTTTTAAATTCATTCTCCAATTTCTGTAGAATTGTGATTAGTATGGCATTGTACCTAGAGACTGAGGGGGGGAGAGTTGTCATCTTAACAAGACAGACCCATTCTTTCCTGTACACCCATATTTCTATTTGGTATCATTTTCTTTCTGAATGAAGGACCTTCTTGAGCATTTCTTGTTGTACAGGCCTGCAGGTAACAAGTTCTTTGTATGTTGGAAGAAGTCTTGATTTCACCTTAATTTTGAAAGGTATTTTCACTAGATATTAGTTTTCTGACAGTTTTTTGTTTGTTTGTTTGCTTGTTTTTTTAAATTCAGTACATGGAAAGATCTTGCTGGACTATCTTCTCATTTGCATTGCTTCTAATGAGACATAAGCTTCCTGTTACTTCATCTGCTCATGCTGCTATCACAGACTACCATGGACTGGGTGGCTTATAAACACAAATTTATTGCTCACAGTTCTGCATCCTGGAAGGTCCAAGATCAAGCCTCCAGCAGAGTCGGTGTCTGATGAGGTGGCATTTTCTGATTCGTAAAGCGTCATCTTCTCTTTGTCCTCAGTGGTGGAAAGAGCAAGAACTTTCTAGGATCTCTTTAAAAGGACAGTAATCCCATCATGAGGGCTCCACTCTCATGATCTGAATGCCTCCCAGAGGCTCCACCTCCTAACACCATCACACAGGTGATTTGATTTCAACATATGAATTTGGGGAGAGGGGGACACAAACATTTATCTGTAACAGCTGCCTTTTTTTGTTTCTCTCTATGTTAATGTGTCTTTTTTTTCCTTGGCAGCTTTTAAGCTTTTCTTTTTACCACTGGTACTGAGCAATTTGATAGTAATGTGACTTAGTGTCACTTTCTGCATGTTTCTTGTATACAGAGTTTATTGAGGTGCTCTGTATCTGTGGGTTTATAGTTTTTATCAAATTGGGACAGCTTTCAGCCACAATTGCTTCAAATGTTTTTCCTCCTTTGCCCCCTCTGAGGACCCAACTATAGGTAAATTAGGCTGCTTAAATTTATCATAGTTCACTGATTGTCTGTTTATTGTCTTTAAAAAATCATCCTTTCTTTCTGTGTTTCATTGTGGACAGTTTCTATTACTAGGTCTTTCTCTTAACATCCACTGTGTTTTTTATTTCATACCTTGTAGTTTTCACCTCCAGGAGCTTGATTTGGATCTTTTTTTTTTTAAGTTTATTCATTTATTTTGAAAGAGACAAGGACAGCGCAAGTGGGAGAGGGGCAGAGAGCGAGGGAAAGAGAGAGAATCCCAAGCGGGCTCCTCACCAACAGGGGCTTGAACTCACGAACCATGAACTCACGACCTGAGCAATAGCAAGAGTCAGTTGCTTAACAAACTGAACCACCCAGGCTCCCCGATTTGGATCTTTAACTTTTTGAATATATGGAATATAGTTACATGAACTGTTTTAATGTCCTTGTTGGCTAGTCCTAATATCTGGGTCAGTTCTGGGTCAGCTTCAATTGACTGGTTTTCCTCTTCATCAGGAATATTTTCCTACTTCTTTGCATGCCTGCTAACGTTATAGATGCCAGACACTGAATATTACCTTGTTGAGTGCTGCATATGTTTATATTCCTAAAAATATTCTTCAAGGTTTTTTATTGTTTGTTTGTTTCTCTGTTTTTTCTAGGACACAGTTAAGTTTCTTGGAAACCATTTGATATTTTTAGGTGTTGTGTTAGTTTTTTTTTTTAAGTTTATTTATTTATTTTGAGAGAGAGAGAGAGAGAGAGAGTGTGCACGCGCACGTGCATGCATGTGTGTATGTGTGAGTGTGGCAGGGACAGAGAGAGAATCCCAAAGCAGGTTTTGCACTGTCAGCACGGAGCCCATCATGGGGCTCAATCCTATAAACAAGATCATGACCTGAGCTGAAATCAAGAGTAGGACTCTTAACTGACTGAGCCACCCAGGTGTCCCTTTTTAGGTGTTGTTTTGAAGGTTTGCTTGGTACAACTGGGGTGGTGTTCCATCTAGGATGAATTCTGTCTTTCTATTGAGAGGCAGCCCTCTGTGCACTCCGTCCTCTGTGTGCTCCTGTGAATCATGACATTTTCCATTCTAACTTCAGGACAGGCGTGCCTCCTGGTCTTACCTGAGTGCTGACTGATGTTACCTATAATCTTTGGGGGTAGTTTTTCCCTTGGTCTTTTGCAGTTTCCTCACACCCATGCTGATCAGTACTCAGCTGGCCTTGAGGAGACCCACTTCAAATTTCCAGATTTCTCCCTGTGTGGCTCTCTCCTCTCTCCTACCTGTCCTAGGGTGCTAGCTGAGTTGGTCTTCCCAGACTCCCCTCCCTGTCTTTCTAACTAAGAGGGTCTTTCAGGTCCCACTGAGGTTCTCTGTCCCTGGGCCATGGCCTGAAAACTCTCTCAAGGCAGAAAGCTAGGGCAATCTCAGGGACTGTCTTGTTTCCCATCTCTCAGGAATCACTGCCGCATGTCCAAGGTTCGAGCACATATTTCACCTGTCTTTTGGTTGTTTCAGTTAGAAGGGTCAATCTAGTTCCTGTCACTCCATCTTGCTTGGAGTGGAAGTCTTGTACCTTGCGTATTAATACAAGTCTTTAAGATACATTCTTTTTTTTTTCAGCACGATAGTCCTTTATACTGAAGGCATTAAGGCATTTGCCATCATTGATGTATTACGTGACAGATTAGATTGTATTCACTTCATTTCAGTTCAAAGGCATTGATTAGGTAGCTACAGTGTTTATAAAGATGAACCAACCCAAAACGGGTTCTGCCTTCCTGGCATCAGTTTACAGATATAGCTAACAATTTTGGAAGGAACCGATTATAGGGTTTGTATATTATCCATGCTTTTAACATTCCCTCTTTTTAATGGTGCCTGCCAACACCATCACTAATTATGCATAAAGGACAGCTGGAGGAAATAAGAAACTTGAGTCACATGATTTTACTAATTTTAAGCAGCACTTAGGCTTAGACTTAGGGGCAGAAGTTGAAACTCTAGAGGGAAATACTGTATGCTGATGAGATGTTGACTTCTCTATTTCATGCTATTACTCTGCTCCCATAACCAGAATAGAAAGCTGGCTCTACTTCAGCTAAGAGAAAATAAAGTCTTACATGGCTCCACCTTGGAACCTGAGGGAACAAAGCAGGCTGGGGTAGGGGTACGTGGTTGATGACATCGAGGAGTTGGATTACATATAACCATCTCCACAGTGCCTCCAATTTTGAGATGAGCATTTCATAAAAGTTGTTCAAAGCAATATGTTGACCTTTCATGAGCTGGAGCAGCTGACATTTTGCCTGGATCTGGGCCAGGGTGTGTGCTCTTCTAAATGAGAAATCACTTATCCCATCTGCACTGAAGGAACTTCTTCTGATCGTTTGTTAAAGCCTTATTTCCAAGGCACTGAGTGAATTTAATTAATTTCACCACCACTGTCCCCTCCTTAATAAATTCCTCACACATGTGGATTCACTAGGAAATTGAATTTCATCTCTAGAAAACAAAAAGAGGACATTCAACTAAAGGAGGAGAGATTAGTTTGACGAAAGCCCAGTGATCTAGTCAAAATGAAAATGCCTCTCAAACTGTAATGAGATGAATCAGATTAAAATGCAGATTCTGGCTCAATGGACCTGGAGTGAGGCCTGAGATTCCGTATTTCTCAGAAACCCTCAGGCGATGCGTTGCGGATGGTTCCTTTGAATGCACTTTGAGCAGCAAGGAGCTAGAAGACATTAAGACCTCATTCGTGTTTCATTTTTCCACTAAGTCACTGCAGTAACCAGGGAACCTTCTCAATTGAGCTTCAGTTTACTCTGATATAAAATATTCTCTAAGGTTCCTTCCAGATCCTAAAAATGTATCATGTTCCCAAAAGTATAGGTCCACCTTCCCTGAACTGATGAATTTACACATTCTATCAGCAGACATGCGTTGAGCTCCTATTATGTGTCAGGTACTGAATGAGGTACTGGCTAAATAAGTATGCACTAGATCTAACCCCTGCATGAAGAAATCAATTCAGAGAGAGAAGGAAGCAATGATAATGTGATGCCACGCATGCTATAAAGCTGCTTAAGCGATGGCTGTTAAGAGCACACAGAGGTCTGAGAATCTGTGTTTTGGAAAGCATATATGAGGGGACGCTGTCCTACAGTGGTTCTCAGACTGGAGTGTGCATCAGAGTCACCTGTTTGGCTTGTTAAACTATAGATCATTGGATCCCACCCATAGACCTCTGAGAATTTGCATTTCTAACAAATTTCCAGGCGATGCCGATGCTTCTGGTCTGGGGTCACACTTTGAGAAACACTGTTCTAGACTTCAAGACACACAAATGAGGGGCGCATGGGTGGCTCAGTCGGTTAAGTGTCCGACTTCGGCTCAGGTCATGATCTCATGGTTGGTGAGTTTGGGCCTCGAGTCAGGCTCTGTGCTGACAGCTTGCTCAGAGCCTGGGGCCTGTCTTTGGATTCTATGTCTCCCTCTCTCTCTGACCCTCCCCTGCTCATGCTCTCTCTCTCTCTCTCTCTCTCTCTCTCTCTCTCAAAAATAAATAAAACATTAAAAAATTAAAAAAAGACACACGAATGAAACAGGGTTTTGGCTTTGACATAGAGGACTAGAAGGAGTCACAGTTTAATGGAAGAAACAGGCTTTCCTTCCCTCACCCCACGCAGAATGGCTAGGGTAACTCTGGGAGGGGTTTGAGGAGGGAGAGAGAGAGAGAATAGTGTTAGTTCTGTGACACATGAGTTTTGGAGTCAGAAGGAGTTGGGCTCAAAGCCCAGTTCTGTCACTTTACTGCCATGGTCTTAGTATACCAAGTGCCAAAAAAAAAAAAAAAAAAAGATGGTTGGGGTTTCTCAGAATAATAATAGCATGATTCTACCTGGAAGGAGGAAGAAATTAAAGACTGCCCAGAGTAGGTGATATCTGTGTATGACTGAGGATGACAGGGAGCTCGAGAAATCTGTTAAGGGATAGCAGGTAGTGAGGTAAGAGGATGGTTCTAGGTGGAAGATGTCACCAAGCTTTCAAATAACACATTGCTCTGTATACTAAGTACTTCCTGGTACATGTGCATATATTATGGGGTTGTTAATAGAGTCAGATTTAATATTCCTTGAGGTAAACTAGCTCTTTAAAGGACTCCTATGTACAATTCCCTTGTGAAGTCAAAAGGAAGACAAACTTCAATGGTAAGTGCACAATGAACATGGACTTGGAAGTTCTAGGTTCAAGTCTCAGATCTGCCTCCTAACAGCTCTACAACATCGGGAATTCATGTACATGTGTTCCTTCCATTTCTAGCAACTCTACGATGCAGCTGCCATTATTATTACTGCCATTCTACAGATAGGAAGACTGAGGCCCAAAAGGATTAGATAAAATGCTCAAGGTTATTAACTAGTAAATACTGACTGAGCCAGTATTTGACGTCAAGTCTATTGGATTAAGTTTTATAAACTTTGGAATTTGGGCTTTTGTTTGATTATTTCAAAACAGGATTTTCTATCCTTACCCAATGACTAGACATAATGAGAAAATCTGTTAAAACTAGATTTCTAAGCTCCTTCTGTAGAGGTTCTAGTTCTGTAAGTCTGAGATGGAGCCAAGAATCTGTATTTTTGATCACTGACTGCCCCCACCCCCACCATGATGTATTACCTTTGGGGAAATTTGAGAAGCATCATTACCTGTTGTAGTGGGTTGAATAATGTCCCCCCAAAATTCATGTCACTGAGGACCTCAAGGTGGCCCCTAACTTAAAATTGGGTCCTTACAGATGTAATTAGTTAAAAAGAAGTCATTTTGGATTAGGGTGGCCCTAAATTCAATGACTAGTGTTCTTATAAGAAGAGGATAGACACACACACACACACACACACACACACACACACACAGAGAAGGCCAGTGAAGACAGAAAGATTGGGATGCTACAACTAGCTGCAAGCCATGCATGTCCAAGGCTTGCTGGGAACCCCTAGAAACTGTAAGAAGCATGGAAGGATTCTTACGTAGATCCTTTGGGGAGAGCGGGATGAATCTCTCCCGAACTATGAGAGAATAGATTTCTGTCAGTTTGTCTAATTTGTTGTTGTGGCCATAGGAAACTAATACATTCGCCTTCTGGAAATTTCAGGGAAATAACTGTCTTAAGCTGTCATTTTTTTTCAATTAAAAACATTTTTTTAATGTTTATTTTTGAGAGAGAGTGAGACAGAGTGTGAGTGGGGGAGGGGCAGAGAGAGAGGGAGACACAGAATGTGAAGCAGGCTCCAGGCTCTGAGCTGTCAGCACAGAGCCCCACGCAGGGCTCGAACTCACAGACAATGAGATCATAACCTGAGCCAAAGTGGACACTTAACTGACTGAGCCACCCAGGCACCCTTAAGCTGACATTTTAACATGGAAACCTGGTAACAGTGATGGCTTCTGGGAAGGAGAACCAGGCGGTTTGGACAGAGGAGTTAAAAAGGGGGCATTTAGTTTTCTCTGCACGTCCTTTTGTGCATGGTAAACCATGTGTATGCATTATCTATTGAAAAAAATAAAGGAACAAATAATTAAATAAATCATTAAATATTCTTAAAGTGATATCCTAAAGCAACATATATGGGACCAGAGCCATGAATCAGGAATGCGTTGGTTTCTTGCACTCCATCAAAGAAATAAATCATATTAAAGCCATTTGACATGAAGGCCTCATTCAAAAGAGTGACTCCCAGAGTCAGTTCTGGGGTCAGGGTGATTTAAGCTACTGATCAGAGAGTCTTGTACGATGAGAACAGAAGCTCTTGAAGGTGAGGTCCGGCAAGACACTGAAGATCAGAATCCTCTGCTTGCTAGGATGAAATGGGAATCTACATTATCTCTACTTTATGTTCAAGAATATATTCAAAGAGATAAAATGACTTTCGTGTAGCACCCTAAGTGTCAGAGCCACGTGCTAGTCATTCATTCTGTTCAGTGTAATATTTATTGGGTATTTTTTGTGTGCGAGGCACTAGAAATATAGAGATGCATCAGGTGCCTTCCTGAGCCTGTCCTAGGACTCTTTGTCCTCAAAGCCGCTCCTTGCACTTTCCCTGACTTTTCTCAGTGTTACAGGGGATGATTACTTGAGGCTCCTGGGTCACCTGGCTTCTGCCCATAGAAGGCACTGGGGGAGACCGGAGGGCAGGAGGGAGGATAAACCCGAACTGGTGTCTCAGCTCTTCTTTCACCATTATTACCAATTTGCTGCACTCAATTCCCTCTGTTTAAAATGCCCCTCCGCCCCCAAAATAAAATAAAAGTAAAAATAAAAATAAAACAAAACAAAGTACAATGCCCAGAGTTGTCTGTTTTCCTGGTTGGACCCTGACTGCAATGCTTCTGCTGCCTGGGTTTTTGATTTCCTGTGGCCGTAAGCCAGCCTCTCTGCTCGGGCTACGCGGGTCAGTGCAGGGACTCCAGATACCCTGGAGCAGACAAACTCTCAGATTCCCAGAAGTGACTGCAGCTGGGGCCCTCTAGACCCGTGATGACTGGTTAGGTCCAGAGCGTGGGTCCAAAGCAGGGCATGCACGCTGACCCTCCCAAGGCCAACCCCAAGGCGCCCCCTGCCTCCCACCAGCCCCTCTGGACTTAAGTTCACAAGCAATTCTAAGCTGAAGGGCGGCGAGTACAATCAGAACACTGGTCACATAGAAGTAGGGAAGCTACTTGGAGCTCATCACAATCTTAAAGCCATCCAACTCTTACAAATAAGCTCACAGAGGTCACGGTTCTGGTTCCCTGAGAAACACCAATGCTGTACTGTGTAGGGTAGTTTTCCTCTCTGAAATGGTGCCTCAAGGTTTTGCAACCTAATAAACTGACTGAGGCAATCACTGTAAAGAAGAATTTTTCCATCTGGGGACCAGGAGTATCTTGGGGAACTTCCAAGGCACCATAAAGGTCATAGCTGAAGAAATTCTCAACATCTGTTTGGCCCTGTCAGTGGTAACATGCAGCCTGTAGGAATGCTGAGAAAAAGCTGAGAAGCTCTGCCCTATCTCCTGAGTCTTCCTTGTGTATTCCCTCATTCGCTCATCGGTCCATTCATTTGCACACATCTCTAACCAGTCAATATGTATTCAATGCCCGCCCTGAGCCAGTCACTGACTGGGCTGGGCGCTGAGATAACATGACAAGCTAAGGCATACCAGGCCATGGAGTTAGTGAGACAGTCACTAACTGCACTCATGGAGCTAGTGAGACAGTCAGATGTCAGTCAAATAAAGACACAGATAAACGTAAAGACACCACATGGTAAGAGCTACAAAGGGGGACACATGGAGACTCAAGCTGAGTCTGGGTTTCTTCGGGGCCCCCGTGAAGGGGTGATGAGGTGTAGACTTCTTTAGTGAGGTATGTTTTTCTCTTCCATTCTTTAGCTTCATAGCTTATGAGATACTTTAACATATTGTATCACTTTACTTTTATTCCAATGCTGCAATGACAAGATTTAAAAAAAAGAAGGTTGAGAATTATTGCAATGGAAGCTAATTCAGATGAAAGTATGAGAGAACAGTAAAAGTGAGGATACATAAGAGTAAAGGATTTCTTTGTTCTTCATTTACCAAAAATTGGTGGTCTGGTCTTCAAATGTAAGTAATTATAATCTAGAAAGGCCACAATCACACAAATTCTAGCATTTTAGCTGGGGCGGAATCTGGTTACACTGTAGTTGTATCTACTTTTGCTGAAGCAAACAGAGGCGAGATTTCCTTTTAGACAAAGCTGTCCTCTAGACCCACAGGGAAAGAGCATTAGCCACAAATAATAACAGTTTCCAAAGCAACTCTGTAACTACAGTAACAAAGGATGCTTTTCACATGTTCTGGATGTGAAAATGTCCTTTATCAGGTACCATTAGGTCACGCTCATTTGCTTGGATAATGCCACCTAAAAAAGAAGCCATATGATTGCTTTGAGACTCTACATTAACTATATAAAGTGGGGAGCGCCTGGGTCGCTCAGTCGGTTAAGCATCTGACTTCAGCTCAGGTCGTGATCTCACAGTTCGTGAGTTGGAGCCCCACGTCAAGCTCTGTGCCGACTGCTCAGAGCCTGGAGCCTTCTTCAGATTCTGTCTCTCCCTCTCTCTCTGCATCTCCCCTGTTCATGCTCTGTCTCTGTCTCAAATATAAATATTAAAATATTTTTCAAAAATCTTTAAAAGTGGGAAAGAGATGAAAAAAACTGCATTTACCAAGGATGTCTAGCTCTGTGAGAATGAATGCTACCTCCCAGTAAATACTACTCAGCTTGACTGCATTAAGACATTTCCATGATGATCATATTGGTCACAATAAGATCGGTTTATGCTGTGCTGTCAAATTATCCTGAAATCCCAGTCATCGAACATAACCAAAGTTTATGAAAATAACATGTTATGTTCCCAAAAGGGGCTGAGGTGGGTAGGGTGGGGACCTGCTCCACCAGGTCACTCAGGAAGCAGGTTTAAGGAAACGCCACCATTTTAAAGGTGCACTTCCAATAACACACGTGCCAATCACGGCCTCAGCTCAGAAGCACACACATCACCTCCTCTCATGTTTCATTAGCCAGAATTAGTCGCAAGGCCCAATGTAACTATAAGACTTAGAGATTCGTGGCGAACAAATGGATTATTTGGTGAGCTTACTATCTGCTGCTATAACCTATTTCCAGAACTCAGCAAAACTGATGCTGTAGGGGAGGTACTACTTTGGCCATGATTCCTCCACCCTTATCAAGGCATAAAGTTTCCCGTAAGCTCTTATTTTGAGTTTTTACAGGCGAAGGGAAGAGAATTAGCATTTCTTGAGTGCCTATCATACAGCCAACACTATGTGATGGATACTGTGAGTTTGCTAACTCAAGCTCACTGCACCCTCTTTACAACATAGTATGCTAAAAAAATCCATTTTCCCAGATTCCCTTACAGGTAGGGTTTTGTACAGTATTATGAAATACTTTAACATATTGTAACATACACTTTATGTCTTCCCATGATTAGGAAGGTGGCAGTTTTGACTGACACTGCTGGTAAGCAAGGGGGTCAGGGTCAAAGGCAAGAAGCAATGACAGCTGGCTAGGACAGCCAGCGTCCAATCACCCAGCCTCCTGGGTGTCAAGAGGCAGTTGCAGGGTGCCAGGCACCCCCGTTCCTGGATCACCCTTCAGGTCCTGCACAATTTTGATAGTTCCAATGACAACCTTCTGGTTCTCTACTTTTTCCTGATTATATCCATTTTAAAGACTCCTGAGAGTCATTAACAGAGAGACAGTCAAAAAAGCCTTCCCAGGGAAGCCTGGGTGGCTCATTCGGTTGAGCATACAACTTCAGCTCAGGTCATGATCTCACGGTTCATGGGTTTGAGCCCCGTGTCAGGCTCTGTGCTGACAGCTAGCTCAGAGCCCGGAGCATGTCTTCAGATTCTGTGTCTCCCTCTCTCTCTGACCCTCCCCTGCTCACGCTGTCTCTCTCTCTCTCTCAAAAATAAATAAAAAACATAAAAATTTTTTTTTTTAAAAAGCCTTCCCATTTTTGGTAAGCAACTAATTCCTTAAATACCTTTCTGCTTAAGTTACCTAGACTGACTTCTGTTTCTTTCACTGTAACTAGACTGATAACATTTACCAAATATCGTTATATGCATAAGTTCCTCTAACAACTTCTGAGAACTCTTAACTGTTGAAATGAGTCAACTTGTACTTTTAGGGAATCTAAGTTTGAGCTAAAATAACTGCAAGCATAAATTTGTTTTAAATCTCATGTTTTAGCTTTAAAATTCATGTGAACGAACTCTACAATAAATTCTATTCTCCCCAGATTCAGAGCAAAATTGATGTTCCCCTAAGGTATACCTTTTCATTCAGTGGCTTTATATATTCCTGTATAATACCAACCTTATCCAAGAGGGTATACACATGTCATCTTGAGAGATATTTAATCTGTGTAAAAATTCTGAAAGGTGGCTCTTATGATGCTTTCATTATTTTATTATTTATAGATGAATTAACTGGGGCTTAGAGGGGTAAAATTAGGTGTCCAAGATCACAAAGAGCTGAGGTTTAAACCTAGGTCCGTCTATTTTTAAAGCCACAATTTCTTTCCACTATAAAACACAGACTTCATTTTTCAACTTTTTTAAATGTTTATTTATTTTTGAGAGAGAGAGAGAGAGAGCATGAGTGGGGGATGGACACAGAGAGAGGGAGATACAGAATCCGAAGAGGCTCCAGGCTCTGAGCTGTCAGCACAGAGCCCAACGCAGGGCTCGAACTCACCAACTGCAAGATTATGACCTGAGCTGAAGTCGGACTCTCAACTGGCTGAGCCTCCCAGGGGCCCCAACATACTGACTTTGTAAAAGAGCTACAACTCATTAGTTCTCAGCTGCTCTCAACACTAGTCTGTAACAGAGGTTTAGTCGGTTTGCTTAGCTCAATGCTGATATTACTAGTTAGTTCTTCTCTCCTCTACGACACCAAAAGCTGTAAGCATCTGCCTCCAAATGGTGTACCTCTCATTTTATGAAAGAAAAGATGGAAGGAACATAGTAGAAAAATCTGTAGAACTAGAAAAAAAATGACGAGAACACACATTCTATATCGTGCATCACCCATGAACAGCGCTATTAGAACTCTATACACAAACGTGATGATAATCGATCTGTGAAGCCTGGAAACCAAATACAAAGCAAAGCCAACAGGGTCCTGGGATGCTTACGGCATCAGCAGGAATATGTTGGTTCAAATTCCTGCTCTGGCGCACGCACCCTGTTTTACCTGTCACTCTCCTCCCCTACGTATCTGACAGCAGGCTGGAGAATCCTCCCATTGAGACTTATTGGAACCTTTCTATAAAACTGCATATGGCTGTGGTAGGATTCCACCCCTTGTTAGTGATTCATGCCCTGTCTCTGTCTTTCCTGGAGAAACTAAAGATACTATTTGCAAATTGACCCAGTTCTTCAGACTGTCAGCTACTGTATAGCTCCAGCATCAGACAGAAACATGTAAAAGTCACAGTGTGGTTTTCATCTGTCCAAACAGCTGTGTTATACTATTCAACTCAATATTTTACCCAGGGCTTTCCCAGTACTTCAGAAAATTATCTAAAAAAAAAATCTTAATGCATCTTCATGCCACTTAAAGAATCCTTTGATGATCTTATGAGGGATGGATATAAGGAAAAGAAAAGAAAAGAGGCAAATGGGAGGAGATTGTATTTGCTAAGTGCCTACTTAGGTGTAAGGCATTAGACACATATCAATTTACTTAATTCTTAAAATTCTATGTACATACATAGAAATACTATCGCCCTAATTTTATATATTTAAAAAAATTCAGAGAAGATAAGAAAATTGACTGAAGCCCCCCAGATCATGAGCAAAAAAGCTAATAATGAGACCCAGATTGGCCTGGCCTGAAAGTCAATCATCTTTTCAAGATTGCATAACACAGCTAATAAAAAATATTGCCAGGAAGCTTGAGAAACTAGCTCCAAGAATTGGAACTTCTGGATCTAGTGCTTTGTTTCCAGGTAACATGAGGAAACATTTTCCGATTGCCTGAATATTTAATAGTACAGGAAACGAAAACAAATCGCACTACTTGGCCTTTACTGTGTGTTTCCTAAGAGCGGTCAAGGAGAGAGCTTTATCCTAGAGGGGAAAAAAAAGCACCACAGTACAATCGCCAGTGTGTCTATTAAGGGTAAGTAATTTGGCATTTTAGATGAGACGACATTAAAAAGATTCTGCAGTTTCGATTCCACTGATGAATGGTGACGGCTCCAACGAACCCCGTCCTCCACTCACATCATGTCTGTCTCTGGATATGTCACTGTTAGAACCAGCTTGGTGCGGGGTGACGGCAGCACTCCTACCTGGCTCACCAGCTTTGTCCTCATGGAAGAGGACACGCCCTCTGGCCCCTGCTCTCTGAGGAGAGGATGAAAGTCCCTCGGGAAAGCCATTTCTCAGCTAAGCTGCCTTGCCCGCTCCCTGTGCACCGCCCTTCCGCAGCTGCCAGCCTGAGCGTAATGAACAGTCTTTTCCTCTGAGCATCACTGTGGCTAAAAGAAATCTTGATCAAAACTCTAGAAGGGACATAGCACCTTTTATTTATTTTTTTTAAGTTTATTTATTTATTTTTGAGAGAGAGAGAGAGAGAGAGACAGGGGAGAGGTAAAGAGAGTGAGAGAGAGAGGGAGAGAGAAGAGAATCCCAAGCAGGCTCTGTGCTGTCAGTGCACACAGTCTGACGGCGGGGCTCAAACCCAAGAACCTCGAGATCATGACCTGAGCTGAAACCAAGAGTCAGACGCTTAACTGACTGAGCCACCCAGGTGCCCCTATAACACCCTTTATTAAGCAGTCTTATAAATATAGGTTGGGTCGCAAACGAGGTGTTCGAGGTAGCCACGTTTTTCTTATAACTAGTTATCACTTGTAGATACATCAGACCTATTTTCAAAAAGATGGAATGTAAGCACTTTTGTGATTTTATTTTTTCTGTCTTTGCTTTTTCCAGATTCACTCTCTGCCCTTCTCTGCCTTGCTCTGTGCTCCAAGAGTAAAACCGGATGTACTAAGCACATCACTCAGGCTCCCTAGACTCTGGCTTCCAGCTGTGAGCAGCCACTCGGAAGCATGAACAGGAGATCCTAGGGTGGGAGAGAGAGATTCGGGATGCTGACCTACCCCTGACCCTCCCCAGGCCACAGTACGTCTCCCAGGGCTCTCGTCCTCCCCAGCTCACAGTAACTTTCTCTTCTCCTCAGTCTCTGGGGTGGGAGCAGCTCCCCCGTGACTAAGACCTGGGTGCTTCTCCATCCATTGTTGGTTCCTCTAACACAGCCTGCTCTTATGTAAATGGTCCCTTCATTAAACATTCTTCAGTTAAGCCTTCAAGAGTGACACCAGCAGCTGTGACCAGCATCTGTGCAATTGCTGTTCTGGATGTAGTGAGTGATTTCTACGTGCTGTTCCACGAATTAGGACAAAGGCAAAAGAAATGCAAGATGTGCCGCTGTTTCTCGCCACGCCTGAAAATCCAGGTAAGGACATCAGACTGTCAAAAGACAGTCACCCTGACGGTCAATCCAGCCCATGTCTCCAAAGGCCTGAACTTGTCCTATGCTTCTGTGTGCCCCCATCCTCCACTGAAGCATGACTTTCCTCGGTTCCATTCACTGAGGGCCAGTGTAACGACCTAGCAATAGGGCCTGCATGTATGACTGACCCTGGCTCCGTGTCCCGGATGACAGAGCACACCTCGTTCTGGACTCCTTTAAGCTCAGGTCTTTAGGCCCATTTTATGAGGAACCCCTACAGATTCTGGCCCTTAAAACCTCTCAAGATCATCCAACTTCTCTTTAGGGCTCCTGTCCTACTCTAGCAGAGGCCAAGATGATTTCTCACCTCAGTTTTTGCAGTAACTCTCTGACTACACCCCCAGGCAGCCCAGGCTTGGCTGTGAAGCCCCGGGGGTCTTTGTGATGTCATTCCCCAGCTGCAGACCCCACCTGGGATAAAGTCCCAAACATAAAGGGGCTTAGCCCTGAACATGACCACCTCTGCACACTCCTGACCCATTCTTCTTAGACAGTGCTCCAAAGAGACGGAACTTCTTCCAATTCTTTAACAGAACTATGTTTTTTCTTGCCTCGCTGCCTAGACTCATACTCTCTCTTTTGCCAAGAATACCCTGTCTGTCTGCCTTCCACAACCTTTGACCTGGCTAACATCGAGTTGATTATTCGCATCTCAGCACAGACATCACTTCCTCTGACAATCATTGCCCGTGGCCACCCCCCCCACCCCCCGCCCAGAAAACAGAACTTTGGATAAGGGAGATTAGGTGGTGGTCTTGCAAAGGAGCTGCTGGAGCATCCTTCCCCACCTGCATCACCTTCCAGTGACACCTTCACTGTTTGGGAATTGCCCACTTACTTGTACACATTCCCTACCTGACCAGAAGCTGAGTCAGGGCAAGAACCCTGCAACCGCTGCAGATCAGGACCCAACAAAAACCATGAATGGTCAAAACTACCTGTTAAAACATTGCAATCTAAGAAAATGAAAGAAATCTCAACCAGGTTGACTGGACCGGCAAGGTGAAAAGTCCTGTTCTAGTTTTGGTTTGGAACAAAGAAAGTACCTGTCAATAGACACGGGACCTGTATGTCCAAGTAGGTGTCATCTAAATGTATCTGCAGCATTCCGTGCCCCAAAACCCTCCTTCACTGAGGAAAGTAAAAGTTCATGCGTGTGTTGAGGAAGAAAGGCAGGCAGGGGCCGCTCTGTGAATCCTCGTCTCTCCCCCTTCTCCCTTCCCATGGCAGGTGACGCCTGCTTGAATAGAGGAGGCCTGCATGATAGCACTGGGTTATTTTCAGATGCTTCATTATCTCAGCTGGAAAATCCTGGGGCAGCTTTTTGCAAACCAAATGGAGTTCAATTAATGTATCCAGAGTAAAGGATCAAGACCTAAATATTGAGAGTCAACGTTAGCAAAAGTCTCTCAGCACCCAGATGGTCAAGTTCAACCTTTTGAAATGCTCTTCGAAGAGGGGAAACTGAGATTTTCCTGGAATGGTGCTTAGAGGCACAGGAATGAACTAAAATGAACTCATCTTACTGGGTATTGATGAATCACAGAACCATGCTTGGTAAACACTCTCCTCAACTCCTTTTCTCAAGGCTATCCCAAAATAGTTAAATTCCCTTTTTCACTAGCTTACCATTGCCAGGGAAACCTTACCAATTCATCTCCCACAGATTAAAAATATATGATAATTAGGATGAACACTCAAGTTTATCTATGGAGGAAACAGATTTTCTTAAAAATAACAAGGCTATGAAAATGTTTTTTAAGCTCATTAAAAGGAACCTTTTGTGCACTCCGTTGTATACAAAGATGCAAATTATGCAAGGTTCTTTTTGGGGAAAACAGTGACTTGGCCATTCATGTTCTTCTCCACTCCCTTAAAATATCCTACTAAAAAAACAGTAAAATATGTATAAGCCCACCAGAAAATGAGAGTGGAGAGCTCAGTATGTGTCTGAAAGACAGACAGCAATGGAACCCAGTAATCGACTGCACAGTAAAGAACGAGCCAAGAATGTTACCACCTGAAGGACTACAGAGAGAATTCCAGAGAAGCATGAGCTCCTTGACTCTGTATACCCTGCAAGGGCTGGGACCACCAGAGACAGAGGTAGGGGTAAGGTGGGGCTAGAAACACGGTCCTATGTGAGGTGTGCAAGCTGAGCACTGGGGCTCTCAGAAAGCTGACAACTGGGCGCTCCCACCACCCCCACACTCACGGACTGGCAAATTGCCCTAAGTAACTCAATGGATCTGGAGAAAACTTCCAAACACCAACATCTGCAGAATTGGATGGGGTCTCTCGGTAAGGCCGACTCGCCAAATAATAACCCTACATGAATTCTCACCAACTGATAAACCCCCTCCCCACACAAAGGTTCTGATAGGTTTCTTTGTCTCCCAGTGTAAAAAATGAGAAGATACCAAAGGATCACCAAACACCTGAGGAAAACTCCAGCAAGTTAGACGAAGATCCGAACAAACAAGCAGAAAAAAGAATAACAGGAAAAACAAAGAGCACAAAGAAAACAAACCTAATTAATAGTCTCCAAGAATTAAGACAAAATATAGCATCCATAAAACAAAAACAAAATTCCACTAAAAAGGAACATTCAGAGAATAAAAAGAGCTAAAATATAATAGCTAAAATTTAAACACAATATATTAATGAGAAGGGTCACAAAAATAAAGTTTAAGAAATGTGTCAGAAGTAATAGAGAAAATCACAGACTTAAAAAATCAATCCATGAGGTCCTCTTTCCAACAAGGGATCCAGAGAGAGAGAAAACAAAGAAAATGGAGAAGGACATTACCAAATACATAAGTTGAAAAAATTTCCCAGATCCCAGATATGAGTCTCTTTTATGGGTTACAAATAGGGTTCAAAAAGAATGATAAACACCCATTGCTTGTTAATAATAAATCCTTTAAAAACTATCTGCTTTTATTGTTTTGGTAACATTTAAACTTTCATTAAAATAACTTTTAAAACGGAGGTCTTATCTGTTTTCTTAGGTCTGTTGTGAATGCTAAAGGCATGCCTCCTTACTTTGCCTAACTATGTACCACTTAAAAAATAACATAGCTGTTTAGGATTTTATTTCCTATTTCAGATTTCTGACTAATTCAGCCCAACCTCCATGAACTTTCCCTTCCCAACCACCTTTAAACAAACTGTTGAAACGTTACTATATAGTTCACTTCCTGTATTTCTCAAAAGCAGAACGTAAGCACTGTTGAATAAAACACCAAGGTCATCTCTCTTTTTATCCATACCCTTCTAGAGTAAAAATATTTCAGTAGGGGTTATCTAGGTAAGAAGCAAGGATGGATGGATGGATAGATAGATAATGTGATCGAGGCTATAGTAGATAGAGGCAACAGATAGACAGATAGATAAAGATAACAGATAGATACAGATGAATAAACATGACCAAAATGATGCTCTTGGTGGTAGAGGGAAGTCCACACTTTCAAATGAAAGTGGTAGATCAGCCAAAAGATAATACTCATGTTTGTTTGTTTGTTTGTTTGTTTGATTTTAGTTTTATACATGATAGTAAAAGTTTAACTTAGCCATGTGAGGAGGCTTCTAGGTCCACAGTGGTCTACACAAATTGAGAAACCCTTCTGCTTATTAACACCTGGATATACTAGATAAGATGTAATAAGAAAAGTTTGTTTGTTTGGGCTTTAATGTACTACTGAGCTTGCAAAAAAGAAAAGGAAACTCCCAGATATCAAAAAAAAAAAAAAAAAAAAAGGATGAGAGGGGCAATAAAAACAATGGTGGTGAGTATTGGGGTCATGGCAGGTAGGTCGGTAGTGGGGGTGGGCTGAGGACTTGGAGTTTGACACATACATGATAGTTAAGGCTCTGAGAGCCCATGACTTGGGAAACTGGAACGAGCTTCCTGCAGAGAGCCTGAAATCCCAAAAGGCTAAAAACCTCTGTGAAAGAATGTCTTACAAAATAATCTCTGCTCAACAGTTTGAGGAGATGACCTGGAAACTTCTTTCTGCTGGGAAGAAAACTCCTCCCTCCCCGGCACCCAGGACTGAGGATATTTTAATTGAAAGCTGCATTTATGGCACAGTTATGCTGCCAGGAATTGAGGGGTGCCTACAGGGGCATCAAATCCTCACAACAGTTATATGTGGTCAGTGTCAGCAAGCATGTTTTATACATAAGGAAGCTGGGAATCAGAGAGATTTGGGGGGGGGGCATTGGTGTGCCCACAAACACTGGGAAAAGTAGGAAATCAGGCTCAACTAGTAAAATGATTACTCTTTTCTGGTGGTCACCGAAAGACCTTGTGTTTCCAAATGTGTAACTAAAGTACTTGGGATCATCTAAACTCAGAACAAAGGGATATGGCAGAAACTCTGGAGAGCCAAGACTAGAATGTTATTTAATTTGACAAGCAAAAACGAAGTCTGATGTTCTGGTCCCCATCAGGAATAAGACTGGGTGAATAGAAGGGAAGGGGGGCATCCACTTAGGGGAGCCCTGCCCATTTATGCACAGCCCAAAGGAGATGGGGGGTCTCAGTAAAGCAGTAATTAACATAATGGCCATCCTGGCAAAGCTCTCCTAATCCTGGAAGGGGTGGCTTCCAGCTTCCTTGTCTAAAATGTACCCCTTAAGGTCTGCTAGCATCTCTTATTGACAATTGAATTCCTCACATAGAATGTATTGCTTAGGCTGCTTTGAAAGTCCATATTGTTTCTGTTGGGTGTTCTGATATTCTGCTTATTTCTATACTTGTCTTCTAATACAGACCACGTGTAATGGGAGGACATTTATATTGTCCTACTTGAGAGTTTACATCTGCTTGACAATTGCATTTGTTTGGGTTAATATTAGCCCACTTCTTGGAGATGGATCCAGTGTTGCCACTAGTCAGGTTTCTGATCCTCTGTGGCTGCAACTTGGGCACTGGACTGTGGTACCATCACTGAGGACACTTTGTGAGAACGTATCCGCATCTAAGACAGGACTTATCGTACCACACCCCTCCAAATCACTGGGTGCTGAGTGGAGCATTTCCATTTGAAATAACAATGGCATCTTCCGTGGACTTTTCACCTGTACACTGTAAATAGAAATGCACACTGTTTTTCAAGAAAGGTTGTATGCCCTTCTTTTTCAATTTAACCATGAAGAGGAGTCTATTATTAGACCACACAGACATGACAAAAGCTTCATACACTACCTATAAGGGTCCATCTGCTTTCAACCCAGTAACAGGCTTCATTAATGGGTTGTTATGGTTTATTGAAGTTTGCTGAGCCTGTCAAGATAGAACTGTTTTTATTTGTTCTCTTATTCCCAAGGCTATCTAGTAGAAGGGTTTTTTTTCTTAAAGTTTGGGAGAAGGTAAAGAATACCAAAAATGGACAGATGAATATGCCATTTATCATATATAGCACATATTTTTGAATGCCTGCTTTGTATCAAGCAATGTTCTAGGAAGCTGGGATATTAAAATGAGAACATGGGATATTCCAGACCTCAAGGGTCTTGATAACTTTATGAAATGGGTAAACACATAAGAGAAAAAATCTCAAGTCATTATAAAAGCTGCCTTCGTGGACAGATCTACACACAGGGTATAGTGGGACCAGTGTCTCACCTGTGCTGAATTTTAAAAGGTGACTAGGAAGTTGTCAGGGGAGTAAATTATTTAAGGGTGGCTGGGGCATAAAGGATGAGATGGGAAGAGCAGGACACTTCGGGAAGATCCAGGACCTCATAAGGTTTTTATGTAATACTGAGTAGTTTTGATATCAGTGAAGGTGACAGGGAGCCGTCTTGAGCAAATGGATACATTCTGGCTAGCTGGGTATAGGGTAGATGGTAGAGGATGGGGAAGGAACACACTGGAAACAAAGCACCCAGTAGGGAATATGTCCAAATACTCTGGAGGACTGGGGGTGTGGCTCTGGACAGACAGCGAAGAGCTGAATATGAACAATGAGTTATTTATGAAGTAGAATTTTAAAAAAAGTGTTGTAATCATTGACAACCACTAGCAGTGACATATTCTTGTGGATTCGGTGCCTGCTGGGTGACCTTTTCCACAGAAAGAGAAGCAATCCTGCCTGCTGTTCTATGGCTTTTTCTATTTGAGAAATTGAACATTAGAGTTTTTAACGCAAACTATAAGTGGCTGTATGTCACCAACCGAGGGGATTAGTCCCAAGATGCTGTGGCATTTGTCATCGGTTCTCAGGTTTTAGCATCCAGGAGCCCATTGACTCCTAGCCATTGTATTTACAGTTCAGGGGAGCTGTTCTGCCAGGTGCTAGAATCACAGGCAATGGGGTATCGTGATTAAGAAGCTGGACGTTGTGTTGGAACCCAGATCTACTGTTTGCTTCAGCTCTCATTTCTGAACTGCATTTCATTGTCTATGAAATAGAGATCAGAGTACCTACTACCGAGGGTTGTTATTTAGATTGAATGAGACACTTGCTGAAATTCATGCATAAGTGGTAGAGCTGAGAATCCATTGTGGGTCTAGCTCACTGCATAGTCGACTCTCCCTTTCTCTTTCTTTCTCTTTTATGGTTAACATATGTGTTATTTTCATTTTCTAAAAAATGCTACAATTTCCATTTCTATTTCCTCTTTGACCCAAGAGTTATTTCACAGCTTTTAAAAATCCAAGAAGAAAGGCTTTCTGTGCTTCGGTTTTGCAATTCATTTTCTACTTTTATTCCACTATCATCAGAGAATGTTGTTTATAGTATTCCTACCTCATGGAATTTATTGCATGTTTTGTGAGCTAATCTATAGTTAATTTTGTCAATGTTCTATCTGGATTCGAAAGGAAAGTGTGTTCTTTATAATCAGTGTACAAAGTTTGTGATGTATCCAGATCTCCCTTGTTAATGACATTGTTTGGGTCTTTTAGATCTTTACTGAACTTTTGTCTATTTGCCCTGTTTTGGACTGAGAGGGGCATGTTGAATGACCTAATATTAGAACATTTCTATTTTTTCTTGCATCTCCTAAAAGGCCACTGCTGTATTATTTGGGGGCGCACTCACAACTGTTGAATGTTCCTTGTGAACTCCAGTCTGCAGCATCAACCAGTTCTTTGTCTTGTTTTATGCTTTCAGTCTGCATTTTACCCTGTCACATATCAAGATCAAAACTGGCACTTTTTGCTGTCATTGCTGTTAGTTTACATTTGCTTGGTATGCTTTACCCATCTCTTTGTTTTCTGCCTTCTAAAACCACTTTGTGTTAGGTGCGTCTTGGGTTCAACACAGACTTGGGTTTTGTAGAGTCCACATTTCTGACTAGTACATTATACTCTGCCCAGCATGTAACCCGAGTTCCATTAAGTATTTGTTTCCTTTTTCTTTTCTTCTCTTCCTCCGCCAGGGTCAAGACTCACCTAAAACCATAATCTTTTCCCCCCAGCTTTACTGAGGTATAATTGACAAAATTTTAAGATATTTAAAGTGTATAGCATGGTAATGTGATATATGTATATATTGTGAAAGGTCACTCTCATTATCAGCAGTTCTGGGTCTATCTGGACTGAAGTCTCCTCCTGGACCCTCTGGCTTAGCAGGATTCTCATTTTCAGTCCTGCCCTGTGGTTCTCACACCCTGCCAGGCTAGGCTCTCCCATACCACCTCATCAATGGTGGACTGAAGACCACTGATATAAAAGTGTAAAGATCCATTCCCTCTTCTGGCTTGACATAGGAAGTTTCCAATATTTGAACTAAGGCCTGATGTATCCCAAGATATTCTTTAAAATAGAATTCAATGCCTTAGGATAGCATATGGTCCACAGATGGAAGAACCCTAGAAATCCTCTACTTAAACTCTCTCCCAGGCATGAATCTCTCCTACAATAGTCCATATTTTCTAGTCTCTGTATTTTTCTGGTAATTGCAAACTGACACTGTCACCCACACCATTGGCTTGCATTCAAAGCCCAGCAAAACTGTATATTAGCCACATAACGTTTGGGACTTCTATAAGAATTGAGCCTCAGTTTTTATCTACAGAATGGGGACAATGAGAGAAACTCAGAGGGCTGTTTAGCGGACTAAGCAGGGCTACAATTTGAAGGACCAGGCAAGTAACTAATGGAATCCCCCAAGCGTGTGGCAATAGGGGTGCTGAGGAGAATTCATTCCCTTTTACAAGAAGAAGCCTCGACTGGGCTCCTGCCGATTAGAAACCTGCCTGCAGCAACATGGGCTTAATAATATCCCCAGATTTATCCATTTTTCTAGAAAAGCAGAGATCTTGCTTTTTAATGTGAAATTTCCCAATGATTCAACATGGTAAGTAGTTCAGATTTCTTTAACAGGCTAGACAGACCATCTATGCCGGCTGGGTACACCCAGAGGTTGCCACTTTGCAGCCTCTGGTCTGAAGTAAATTAGCGTAATGCCCAGCATAACATGGGCACTCAATAAATTATGAATTCACCAGATCTAACACCGTAGACATTAGACTCTTAGAAGAAAGGACTTGTCTGATTTGGTAGCTAAGAGACCCGGAAAGATCAAACTCAGAGTAACCAGGGCGTCAGCTAAAGGCCCAGGAAAATCAGCAGAAATCGAGAGGGACAAAACAGAACAGGTTCAAGTGGCTCGTGGAAGAATGGGAGAATTCTGCCTCCTTGCCAGGCTGTCTGCTCCAACTCCTCTTTGGCTGATCCTCCCCACTCTCTCCTACAACCGCTGCTCTGTGCAGACAAAACTGGCCTGGGAAAGGTGTGGGGAGCGGGGTGGGTCCTCCAGCTGCTGGAGGCAGAGAGGCTAGCCGCTTCCTTAGAGCGAGCTTATTAGGAAGAGAACGAAAAAAGCGTTGAGCTCTCAGCCGAGGAGGCAACTTCCCCCCCCATCCCTATTCCCTTTGGCTCTTCCCCATCAGCAACTCAGAGCGCAGCCAAATACATACCACTCGGGTAGGCTGCAGCTGTCCCACACATGTTACAAATAAGGGCCAGTAGAGCTGTCCCTATTTTTAGCATCTGAATGTGTCTGCCAAGGTCACCAAGATTCCCCATTTGCTGGCTCCATTCCTCTCCCTCTCCTCTACATATCTCTCATTTTCCTCCCTAGCAGATGTCTTCTGTTCAGATGAGTTAAATAAGATGTCTGGGGGAACAGGGACCCACAAATTTGCTGGACTTGCTGGACTCCTTATAATTGCCATGGATTGGGTGATATATCTATCCCGTGGCATGAGAAATTGTGTACAGACTTTGAGAAATAGCACTCCAGTGTTGGATCACAGCCACTCCCTTTTTCTGTCTTAAGCATAAAGAGAAGTTTAGAGCAGAAAACTGCATTAAGGATCCTCTCATCAGTACACAGTTGAGGGTACTGAGGCCCCGGGGTGGGGTGGGCGGCCTGATGTACTTGCTACTACCTAACATTAATAATGAATATTATTATTGGGGCGCCTGGGTGCCTCAGTTGGTCAAGAGTCCGTCTTCAGCTCAGGTTATGATCTTATGGTCCATGAGTTCAAGCTCTGTGTTGGGCTCTATGCTGACAGCTCTGAGCCTGGAGCCTGCTGTGGATTCTGTACGTGCCCCTCTCTCAGCCCTTACCCCACTCATGCTCTGTCTCTCTTTCTCAAAACTAAATAAACTTAAGCAAAAATTTTAAAATAATAATATTATTATAGCTTATATTCACGAAGGTTTTCCTGCCCTAAGCACTTCATGTAGATTTCCAACTCAGTGAGGTATCTATTTCAATTATTCCCATGTTACAGATGACAACACTGAGGTTTATTGGTTTAAGAAACTTGCCCAAAGTCACATAAACTAGCAACCATAGACCCAGGGAAGGCACTTAGCATCTTGACTC